>CM021731.1:75451594-75765126 GCA_011075105.1 Heteronetta atricapilla | reverse complement strand
CTTTTCCTTTTCCTTTTCCTTTTCCTTTTCCTTTTCCTTTTCCTTTTCCTTTTTTTCTTTCTCTCTTTTTTTTTTTTCTACTTAGGAAACACCCGAACCAGATTGGTGCATTTGCTCCTGTTTCAAGAAGCTGAAAGTCTGAGGTCCAACAAGGTATTGCCTTACAAGTTGCTGCATCTCCTTCTCTCTACTAACAGCTGGTGGCCAGATACCACACCCCAGGAAATCCTAGTGTTCATTAGGCATACATTTTGTCCTGTAGCACATATTAAGATGTGAACATCTCTCTGAGATGGACTGAACTGGGGAGGCAGATGGCATCCTTACAAGTACAATGTTTTAAGTGAATTTTTAAAGAGTAGGGTCATTGCAAGCTTCCTCACTCTATCCCAATACAGCACTGCCATCTTGCCTCAAAAGTGCTTCCTCCTGCAGCCAGAGGGACCAGATATTAGCCCTTTCCCACTTTTTTGTTTGTTTGTTTGATGTTTTGTTTTTGTTGTTTTGTTTTGTTTTGTTTTTCCAGTTTTCTGCTATGCTAATAAGCCAAGAAAACTCCTTTACTGAGCTGGCAACTACTGTCTATTGAGAGCTGGGAGGAGGCTCACAGATCCCCTCAATATCAGATTTCAGGGGGGAAAACAGTGTCATTCTTAAGTCACCTGAGTTCAGTTCACACTCACACACATTTTCATATGTTGACTAGATAGCAAAAGACATGTTGTCTACAGGATAGTTTATGAAGGTCTTTATTAAGGTGGTCAGTGTGGAAGAACTTCCTAGTATAGTTGTATGTCTGAAGTTACAGTGATTTAGCTGTTCCTATAGATATTCACTTCAAAACAAAGAGGATTATTTTCTTGTTTAGGTTATGCCATGTTGAAAGTGACACAGACAAAAAAAGGACATTGTTGTTGGGAATAAGACTACCCATATAGTAGGCATCCAGTGATTTAATTTTACCTGTTTCCAGTGTAAAAACTACCTTTTTATGGGATCAAACCTTCTATGTTTCTGAGTCAGCGGTCTATGGAGTCTTGGAATTTCCTTTCTACTATATGATTTCATGATGGAGAAGTTAGGACTACATGAGCATTACGATTGTTTCTATAAGAACATAAGACCACAGTAAGTCAAAACACCTTCCACTCAAATGTTGTCTTGATAATATTTTTTTATAGCACCACAATACATAACAACATTTGCGAAAAAAAAAAACTGTCTATGACAATCACTAGCAGTACAATATATAAAGTTATTGTTATTCTTTAACGTAATTAGGACATGGATTTGCATGTGCATGAGAGGCCACACTGTAAAGCTACACTTCAGTCACTGTCTTTGCACCTCACTTTGAGAAGCACATCCCACAGTCCCATATGCTGTAGCAAACTGAACTCTTCTGCTATTCTTTCTCCTGTGCAAGAGCTTATAGATCTGGAGCTTATAGATCTGCTTATCTCTATCTCTACTGGTTCAGATAACTCATCTGCGCAAAATAGGTAAGTGACCAGCCCAAAAGAGAGCTTCCCTTGGGATTTAAGCTAGTGCTCTTGACAGTCTGGCCTGACTGAAAGCATAACCCTATCAGGTAAAAAGATTTTGTACGTGGGTGAATAAGTTTTGATAGGGATACCTGATGGAAAGTTTGACTCAGCCATGAAGAAGGATGTATTTGTAGGGCTTCAAACCAGGGTTTGATGAGCTGCTACAAGTCAGCCAAGCCAAAATTTTTACATACTGTAATATGAAGTATTCTCTTAAATCTGTTCAGTTACATTTGCTGAAATTAAAGCGTGTACTTCATCTCATTTTCATTTGCTCTGACAGAACTGCGCGTGCACAGTCAGTCACTGCTGATAATATTACATGTCCCAGGATATTTTCTGAACTGTGAAGCTCTTACAGTGCAAACCAGCATCGAGCCCATAGTACTAAGGGCTTCCTGCTCATAAAGCTCTAAAACACCACTTAGTTGTCTTTGGCTATTCTAATAGTTCCACTAAACCCTGAATATCATGCAGCAAACTTAGAGATTAGAAAGCATAGAAAGCATTAGAAAGCATGGTCATAGTTTTATTGGGTGGCCGACTCACTTTACTTACAGACTTTCTCAGGAACTCTGTTATTCTTAATCAAAAAGCATTTAATCTAGTGTCACTGAGAAAAACATTAATTCACTGTACTTCTAAAGTACCTCTCATATCAAGATAGAAAAGCCTTTTCACAAGCACTGCTGACTCACAGTGCCCCTTGCAGATATGTGTTATTGCAGTCATTTTACACTTCATGTATACAGTGAGCAGATAGGCACAAGCAGTAATCACGCAGTTTCTTTTCTTCTTTCTACCTGATATATATAGGCTGGCTATTCTTACTATTATTAATTATACACCATTCTAAATGTATATAGCACTTTGGAGAACATTAACCATTTTGAGTAATTTCAATACATAAAGTATAAATCAGTAATTATGGCCATAATAAGTGCATAGCTTGATGGGAAAAAATGCACCAATTATTGCAGTTTAAGTAACAGAACCTGAGAAGTAGAGATAGGCAATGTGAATACTTAACATTTCACAAGCTATTTCCAACATCTGCATATTTATGTATATTTTGTACAAATAAAAATACAGAGAAGAAAGCAAAACAGCTGACTTCAGGAGATGAGTCTAGAAATCAAGAAGTTTGAGAGAGGAATTCACAACTACTCATACTAGAGGGTCTACACATTTACAAGTTAGGGCTTCAGAACAGACACTGCAGGTCTTTAGGTAGGGTAATGCTTTCTGTTTCCTAGATAGAAGAGTATAACTAAATTACAACTTTAAGCAAAAGTAAGATGCAAACATCAACTTCTCTAGACTTAAATGTGTGTAGCTGTGATCAAGTTGTATTACCCAAACCCAGTTACTTTGTATTTGTAGTTCTGGCATAGGTCTTACTCACCAAAAGAAAATTAAAAGTATTTCCAACAAAACAGATCAACTCTTCTATTCAGAATTGTAGTTTTGATTGTTGGTTTTAAAACTCTACAGTTCTTTTCTTTGTTTTCTTGTTGCAGTTTGTTTCTATTGAAAACTGAGTCATAGAAACTTTACTCACCCCTGTTGACTGAGTAGGCCTTCTTAGGCATTCCCCCCTCTCGCAGCTGGGAACTGAAGGCTCTTTCCTCCGGCTACTGCCTGCATACAGAGTGCCTGTTGATGATAACAGTCATTATTTCCACACATTTACTTTAAAAAGAAAGTCAGTTTAGGAAACAAGCATGCTAATAACAAAAACCCTGTTTCCTCTGACTTTATGGCTCTTATTTTTAAATAAGAGCCATTCTGGGAAAAATACACAACAACATGCAAGGTCACTAGCTGTCTCTAAGATACCTTTACTTTAAAGGATCAATCTCTCTCTTGCAGGATTTTCAGTTGAATCGGATTTCAGTAAGCATTGGTTAGCCAAAATCACAGTTGCATTGGCTGTCCACAAACAAAAGTACTTCTCAAAAGCTTTAGCAGCCTCTGAACAGAGATCACGTCATTTTTTCTCCTCACTGTCATTTTCCCTCCAGTTGATGCTCTCAGACTATCTGTCTTACACCATCCCTGCAAGTCTCACTGGAAAAATCATCATGTCTTTGGCTCCCTGTTGTCACTGTCTGCAGTTCTCCATAAATTCCTGGCAGGCAGGGAGCAAGAATTTTTACTCCTTGACCCTGAATTTCTGTCAGTTCCTTGAGCTGTGTTCAAACCTAATCTCAGCCCTGAACATACTTTTACCACAGAATCAGCTTTTAAATGGCTCCATGTTTCCACTGTCATGAACACCACCTTTAAGCAAGTTCACTTGGAGATTTCATAAACGTTGGGTATTTTTATTATATCAGAGCAATTTCCAGAAGTGGTGGATCTCTGGACTCTATCACTCCCTTATATGACTTGGTCACAGACTGAATGCTGTAATGGGTGACAAGAAGATAAAGGGCCATCCTTAGTCATGGCTTCTTGAAGGTCAGGTTGTTCTGCCAAAATTATCCAGGAGAGAATTGCTTTTTCACAAGCCACTTGACACTTGCAAACAGTTTTCCCATAGCGATCATCTTGCAAGTGAAGCAAAGAACAATAAATGTACCTTTCATTCAGACAGCTCTGCTGATATTTCCAGGGGACATGTGTGCTTAGAAGTACTCAGATCTCAAAAGCACTGAAGCTCTCCAAATTTTTCTCTCAGTGGCAGCCAAATGCCAAATGTGTTAGCACCTCTCAGTGCAGTGATGATGTTCGGGCTGGGAAGTGATGCTCATATACATGAAGCAGGTCAGTGTTGCTAACTTTCTGAGACTGTAGACAGGATACCTGTTACACACCTTACCATCACTTCTGGACACCTACATCAACAGTGGCAGGGGTATTTTGGTTTCTCACAGTCTTAAGAAAGTCTCTCACCAACCTTTACCTCTCCTCCTTCTCAACAAAGACATGGATAAATCCTTGATTTGTTTTCAGTGTCACTAGGGTACTCATTATGTAGCTCATACTGAAACAGTGAGTTGAAAGAACACTGCTTGCTTATGTTATACTGTTATACAAAGACATTGTGCATAATGTAATTTATTTCATATTTTCTATATTTGATAACAAAGAATTATTATTTATCTCTTTGATTTGCCCAAGTTTTGCCCTCCTACAAAATTTTAAGTCAGAATAACTTTTTTTTTTTTTTTTTTTTTTAACCCTGGAGCATCAGAGATACTAAATGCACATTATATCAGTGGTTTTTAAGCAGTAAACAACAAATAGATAAGGAAATAATTCTGACAGACTGGCATTCTGCCTGGCAGATAGGAAAGCATACTGTCAAATCATAAGATATCATGGCTGAGAAAGCAGCAAAAAATAAACAAGAATTCCTATGGTTCTGACAAAATGATGGTAGAGCATTTGGTACCTAATAAATGATGTCAGGATACTTACATAGTTTTCTGCTAACAGAATTGTTTTCTTTCCTGGATCATCCTCTTCCACAGCTACACTGACCATTTGAATTCTAGATTAAGTTTCTAACCCACTGAGAAATTGAAAAGTCTTTTTAAGGTTTTGAAGGCTACAGAAGAATTTAAGCTGGCAGAGGGCAAATAAACATACAGGTGCAGTCTAATGGAGCACATGGCTGTCAGCCACATTGAATGACATTGTACTGAACAAGCTGAGATGCTTTCCTTTATGTCTTAGTAATGATAAGCACAATTCATAGATCCGCACTGGTCAACAGTTCTACTGGAGAAAGTAGCTGACTTAATTTCGTAAAATAGGATATTACTGTAATATCTTGTTTGACCTCTTGCTACTCAAAAAGTGCATCTGCATGTTTGTACATCATTTACACTGGCCAATGTTATTGCTCACCCTTGTCTGTAATATGTCAGAGTCCTAAGAGAAAAGAAAGAAATATGCAAACGTTTCTCATTGTTTACTGGAAATTACATGGGTGGTCCCACAGTCTACAGAAGTTCTTGGGCAAGTAAAGAGAATGAATGCCTCATGATATGAGTGCATCTTGTCTCATTTGACTCTTCTTTTCTGGGGCAAAAAGCATGAGAACTGCTCGGAAAAAAAAAAAAAAAATACTAACAGGCTTGCTCCGTTTGCTGGAGAAGAAGGTTGTAGGAATAGGCTCATTTTCACTGAAAAATGTGTGCTAAATACGTTTCTTGTCTGCAGGTTCAATTTGCCACTGAAAGCTTAATTAACGCTCCCCGGCAACAGGGAAGCATTCAGATTCACAAAATACATTGGTCTTGGCTGAGGCTTCAAAGTGTTCTCTTTACAATACGCTCCATGGCTATTTTTAAACTCCTTGCAAAGTTCACAGCTGAGCATTTTGATTCAGAGTGAAATTCATCATCATCAACAACAACAACAAAAATACCATCACAACAATGTGTTTCAGAGGAAAATGGGAAGTGTAAGATGAACCTGAAATGCAAGGAGCTTGGCTTAAACACTGTGATATGTCAGGAGCAACTTTTCCCCTTCTATCAGTCTAAGAAAAAGGGGATACTTGGAAACCAAAGAGATAGTTCAAAGTTTAATTAATAGACTCTAAAGAAAAGATAACAAGAAATGAATAATTTGTTTTGTTTGTTTGTTTTTTGTCAACACCAAAGAAAACTGCACATAGCCTCAGGAGGGGCTCAGAAGCCAAAGTGGAGGAAACATAATGTGCCAGCTGAGATTTTATATTGGTGGATAGATGCTGAGAGGAACAGCCACTACATACCCTACCATCGTCTTATCAACTGCAAGGACTCAGAGTAAAGCTACAAGAGTAATTGGGACAGGGTAATGCAACTCCTGTTCTGTAGCAGTTAGAATGGACAAATGCTGAATTGTAAAAGGAGAGGCAAGGCAGACTTCTCTAAACACCATCATGTCACCAAATGTACTTTGTTCTGTACTGGAATATTGCAGATTGCTGCCATTAACATCCAAAAAAGAGGCCAAAATGATAATGTTTAATTGTTACAGAGGAGAGCTAGGAGCTAGAAAGAATACATACGAGAAATGAAATAATTTCAGATAATATTCAGGTATCATCAAACAGTATCATCTGCGAGGTCCATTTCTGCAGTTTTGAGTGAGCCTTTGTACTTCTGGGATATGATCATATACTAAACTGATTTTGAAAAGCAAAATTAAGTATCCAAGAGGAAAATGTAAAAATACTTTGAATCACTAATTTGACTCAATAGCATTGACCTAACATTGCTATATTATGGCATTAGGAAAATAAATATCCATACTTAATATTGATTAAAAGTGTGTTTGCAGTAGTCTCTGATATTAGAAAGCATTTATGAACAAGTTGAAGAGTTCTTTCTGAACAGGGAAGCTTTCATGAACCAAGAACTAAGCAAGACTGTATTTATGCGTACTACTGTGTACTGCAGTTGCTCATAGCATTTATAAGCCTGCTAGTTAAAAGTTTTGAAGCAATGAAAAAAAAAATCAAAAGAAAAAATAATAAAAAGTAGTCATATATTCAAAAACATCATTCCATCATATATTTGAAAATCATAATTCTGCCACAATCACTAATAATGTCTATGTACACATATAAATCTGCCTAAAGATGTTGTAATTTTCGCTTTGTAATAAAATAAGAATGATGCATACATTTCTCTCTCTATTTTTTTACAGAAAAATCCCACAGTAATATGTACTACACATGAATATTTATCAGAGGAAAATAATGGTTGTACCCATATTTAATTTTTAATCTGATATCTTGGATATTATTAACTTTCCTGTTAGCATTAAGAGGAATAATTTCATAATTCAGTAGTGAAGAGAACTGCAAATGAACCATAAGTAAATAGAACTGAATTATCTTTTGCAAAGATCTCAGAAAGAGAGACTAAGGGTATGCAAATTGCATGAGATTACCTACAGAAAATCAGACGCATTTAATGCATGGCAGACCACCATGCCTTGAGTTTTGCCTCCAGAGTTCCCACACTCTGGAGGTAGATCTGTGGGCAGGCTCTGCCTCTATGCCTGTAGCCTGGGGACGTGATTGCATTACAGTCTCAGAGGTGTTTTGCTTTGGTTTCATGTTGCTTGCTTACTAAGAAAATTTTAACCTTAATGGTTGTAAGGAAAAAAAAAATTGAAAACTGAAACCAAATGTAGCCTGTGGCGAGAGCGCTGGCCTCCATCTGCAGGGATGTGACAAGAGACAGGAATGCAGCAAAGAAGACTGTGTGCAGTTCACCCCAGCTGTGTCAGCAAATTCCCTTTAGCTCCCAGGAGATGCATTGAGGGACATCCTGTATGTGCATGTTGTGCTCTGGGTCCAAAGAGGACTGTTCCCTTGCAGTGGAGTTGCCACTCTCCCTGCCCATGGCAGTCAGGTTTGCATCATATTGAGTGCATGAGCTGGATTCCTCTTGAATGAAACCAAGCCACAAGATGTTCTCCGGAGCAGCTGCACCTCAAGCACTCTGGCTGCAAATGGGAGTTCAGATGGAAACTACTTTGAGCAGTTCAGTGATGAGCATGAGTGGGTGTCACAGCAGCCTGGGAAGTTCCATACCAAAAAAGGACCTGCACTGTGCAGATGTAGGTGCCCCCTCATGGTCTGTTGGACCAGCCTAGAGTTGGGACAAACTAAATCACCCTTAAAATATGTATAGGGTGAAGGCCAATCCGCAACACCAGGGGTTTTGCTCTACAGACTGTCTCCTCTTTGCCACAGCATTTGTGTATTGGAACACAATCTCTGATGCCACCAGCAGCCCCAGCTGACAAGTGCCAACTCCTTCCCAGCTTTTCCCTGTCTGGGAAACAAACAGAAGAGATATGGGAGACCCAGCTCTCCAGAAGATCGGAGCAACACAGGAAGAGCCAAATCAAGTTTTAGGAAACGGGAAAAATCTTTCAAACAGATGATGCTACCATAACGACAGAGGAGGAAACAAACCATGAACACACTCCATCAGGTCTTAATCTGCCTTGCCTGGATTTGGCATTTGAGAAAGATGTTCCTGCATGGTTATTATTCAGGTAAAGCTAAGCACTTTCCTAGCTCAAGCTGAAAGGCTTTTCATAGGCTGGCACTCCTAGAAATGGGCAAAAATTCCTGACAACTACATGGCCACCTATGCACACCACTGACCTCGTTACTACATTCAAAGAATTTGACTGGCCTAGTTCTAAATGCTCACTAAATAAAGCAGTGTTGCAAAGGTGTCCTCAGGAGCTGGATACCCAGTTCCTTTAAAATTAATGGGAACTGAGCACTTGAAATTTGTCAGTGGTTTAAAATACTAAATGGAGCAATGAGCACAACTGGAAAACTACACTACAGATCATTAAATCTCCGTTTTACATATATATGCAACCTAAGCCTCCCTGCTTTTCACTTGTTTCTATTCCCTTCAGCTCTGTTTCTTGGATTGAAGAGTTTTCTGTCTTGATCATAACGATCACCTTGCTTGTCAAACATATCTACGTCTCTTTAATCTTCTTGAATCAATCTCCTCATACACTTACTCACTTTGTCATCCTCCCCTGAACTATTTCTAGTATGTCAACAGCTTTCTGGGTTTGAAGCATCCAAATTAAACACTAGCTTTCTCACCACTGCCTAATTAGCAATTCACTGCCAATGTAAGAGTCTCTTTCTTTTGTTGATTCCTAATATTTTGTCTCACTTTATAAAAACATTAGTATTAGTAGCAATAGCCTCCCTCCATCTTCCCAACACATGCAGTTTTACAGAGCAGTGGTCTTCCAGGGGGCGTGCAAGACAATCCATTGGAGTACGGAAAGAAAATGTTTTTGTACTATTAATAAATAAAAGAAAAATTTTAAATACTTTAAATATAGCATTTTGTTCATCTTTATTTCATCCTTTTTTTAATTTCTATTTTTGTGTAGTTTTTATAATGTACATATTATTACAGTAGTAAATGCATATAATTTATAAATAAATAAAAATGCATATATTGGGGATGTGTGCTCGAAGTTTTTTCACAGGTAGGGTGCTCAATCAAAACTGTTTGGAGAGCACTGCTATAGAGCGTGGAGGTACATCCAGGTAGTAAGATATGCATTTTAAGTATTCAACAATTTGTGTCAGAAATTCACCACATCACCAGTGTGCCCACTGCAGCCCATACTGTGTCGACTCCTGAACTCACCTGGTACGGGATCAGGCCTTGATGACTGACACCGAGACTGCCTGCACAAGCTGCTGCTGTCATTCCCCAGGGCTAGTAGTCTAACCAGAGAAAAGTGAGCGGGGGTGGGAGAGTCTGGACTTTGGCACCAGGCACTCTGATTAGGAAACAGGCATGCAAAGGTCTTTTTTTCCCTGTAAAGATAAATTCAATTAAGTTTACTGTGTATATTTCACACATTTTGCACATGCATGTATGTGTACAGGATATAAAAATGCATCCATATTGTATTTATTACTGCATTATTTATTGTATTGCATTATCATATTTATGATTGCATTTTGCATAGATTTACTGTGTTTACTGCACATGTACATTAAATTTATGCTGTTTATTTAACAAACAGCACATGTATTTGACACATTCTGCATTTAGTTGTAGGTGGAAGAACTTCAACTTCTATATTGTTTGACATAACACATTATAATTTACCATTTGCCATTGCTTAAAATTCTGCCAGATTTGAACTCATTGCACAGAATTTTTACATAATATCTCCCTGCCTCTGAATTAGTTTATTTGGAGAGATTGAGCAAAAGTGATTTAGCCATTTTTAAGAACAAAGCTTGTAAAGAACAGCCAGTCCAATCGATGGTGAAAACTGTTCATCTTTCTGAACATCTCCAGCTATCTAAAGAAATTTAGAGAAAAGCAATTACTTCAAATATGAGAAGAGGCACCCACTTAAGGCTAATCCTTAATTTTTAAAATATATCAACTCCTTTGCCCATGTTTTTCTGTTATGAACCTGGCTCTAAAGTACCTGGAACAAATATTCTGGAGGGGACTTAGAAAAAAATAAAATCCAATATTGTGTCCTTTATTTAAAATAGTCATTGACTCTGCTCAGGGGTGCATGACTGAGACTTGGATGCTCAGCCTAAATTGTTAAAAATTTTACTTGAATTTTACATTTCACTTAGTCTTGACTGACAATGAATGCACTCCTATCAGGAATTTGGGGCTGGCTGGATACCTGTTTGAAGGCTAAGGTTAATTCTTATTTTCAAAATTCCAAGCCTTTTAAAAATTGCTTAGCAAGGTGCTCACTTAAAAGCATCCACTTACAAAGCTAGTCTGGCACAATACTGTAATTACAAACTACACTCAATGAATGTCAGATACCTTTTAATGAAAGTTTGTCCTTTTTTTCTTGTTTGTTCTGAGTCAGCCCTCTTCCACTCTTTATCAGTTAATGTAAATTCCTGCTTCTCTTCCCATTCTTCTTTTTGCTTTGCTGTTGAGAAAGCTGGTACAACAATGTTCTCAAAGTCTTCACTTTCCTCTTTTGCCAGCCATCCTTGCTTTCCTTTCCGTTAGAGAGGAGTGTACCAAGACATAGCCTGAAAAAACATATCACTGCTTATTTGTATTCTGCTTTTTTTCCTCAAGATAATTGTTTACTGTAGACAAACCAGTAAGGGGTAGGTGTTCCAATGTATTTCTGAATCATATTTAATTTGGAAGATAAATAGTAATGGCAAGCATCAAATTCCAGATTTTTTTCTTTGGTCTTTGAAATCAATTTCCAGTCTTTAAATATACTTAGGGTAGAATGATCATGTAAGAGGCTTGAAATTCCACTGCTCCAATTAAGTGAACATGACAAAGAAGAAGACAAAAGGGAACATGACCACTTGGCAAGTTTGTCAAAGGCTGCTAAGAAAGAAAGAACAATCTCTTCTCTGTGGCCACAGTGGATAGGACACTAAGGAATGGACTAAAACCAAGACAGAAGATGATCAGTTTGGGCTCTAGGAAAGGTTTTCTAACCATATGGAGAGCAAGGCACTAAAGCAGAATGTTGGGTGACACAGTGGAATATCTATTACTGAAGGTCTTCCAGAATTACCTCAGCAAACCCCAGCTAGGAACAATCCTGGCAGAGGTGATCACATTTCCCTTTCAGCCTCTGATTTCCTGGCTGTATGGACAAAGTAATAGCAAGTATAGACAAACTGAGCTTAAAGAGAAGTAAATATGAAAATGTGATACTAAAAGTCAACATACACTTACTAGTTTGTAAGGTGTAAATTATGCTGCCTTGGGGAAGCCATACAACTCACACTGCTTATGAAAATCACAGGTCTTTTCCTTCTGGTCACCTCTTCAAGTTTGTATAGATAAAAATGACCAAAATCATAGTTGCCACTGGACAAATATCAGGTAAAAAATGGTCTTGGGCTCTTTCTCATTCCCAAGTAAACAGAAGTTTGGCTAAGAAAATTCAACCTAGTTGACAAGCCAATGACATGGGCAGCCATTGGGTGAATAGCCCTTGGTACAGCTGGATCTTTCATGGCTGAAGTACAGTGGCAGAGGATAGGCTGGCAAATTGCGTATTTGTAGCCTTGCCTCTAACTGTTGTGAGGACTTTAGCCCTTTCTTCAACAAGTGTGTCATCAATCTACTGTTCTCTTCAGTCCTTCAGATCCTATTAATTGTCATCCATACTGAAGAGAAGTTAACAGAAACCACAGCTTTTCTATACTTGGATTGCTTGGACTTGATTCTACCAGGAGTTAAACAAAATCACCCTAAACTTCTGAAGGAAGTCCAGCAAGAGAGCTGTCTGGGTATGGGAACGTGGGGGCACTCACTTGACCATTGGGGTCACAGAGAATGGTAGCACAGTTGAGGCTTGTCCCAAATGTCTCCAGGCCCTTCCAAAGAAAATCTGAGGGAGGTCTGTGAAGCACTTTAGTATCTCCTCCCCAAACCTGCAAAGATCAAGCGGGCAGCACTTTAAAGTCAAAATGGCTTCTGGATATTTATATAATGCTGGGACTCAGTAAAAACATCAATTTTTCCTTTTCTTTTTTGATTTCTGTAATGCTGGTCAACATTTGATCTGTGAAATCAAAGCTGAAAGAACTGTATTTCAAGACTTGCAGCTTAGTTATAGTGAATATTTTCAAGTACTTCTCCTGTGGATTAACAGAGATTAGCAAAGGCACAGTTTTCAAGGTGTGATAGTAAATCCAAGACTTTTTGGTCTGGCTTGCTGAGAGTAAGATTAAAAATAGGCAGTTTCTTTTATTTGCTAAATTACCAGGGGCATTTGAAGAGATCTGTGATATCAGCTTTAAAATTCCAGTCTCCACTTGATTCTGGATTCCCTCTGTTCAGGGAGAAGCAGTTTCATCTGGGTACTAGAAGTTTTTTGTACTTTTATCCTCATACAAAAGGTTTAACAATGCTGTGCTTTATAAATTATCTGTGACCTTTATCACAAGCACAACAGCAAAAGGAGATGTTACGAAAACACTTCTCTTACATAAGACAACCACAACATGCTTTTGCAAGTGTTATTCCTATAGGATTTGGCATTTGCCAACTGTGAGAAAATGGCTCCAATCTCTTCCTGGGAGCCAAAACAATTCTCATTCAATTTTAAAGGAAAAATACCTTGGGAAAAAAAAAAAAAAAAAAAAAAAAAAAAAAAAAAAAAAAGCTCTCTTCCAAAAGTGCTCATCATACGGCACTCTGCCAAAGTATATTTGTGGTTTTTTCAGACATACACCAGAAGACAGCAGTGACTGTGGCTCTTCTGAGCTCCTGCCAGCTTGCATTTCCAGCTTTCTTGTAGGAGGGCTCATGCAGGGCTGCCCTGAACTTGGTGATGAACGTGGACTTCTCATTGTATTCTGCAAGGCCTCAATTCTCATGTCAAAAAAGAAAATAAGCACTGGTGGTAAAAGAGACTTCGGGCTATACTCCAACCATCTACTCTGGCATCTAGCTTGAACATTTTGCTTTGGTTCATCTGTTGCTCTCACAGAGAGCTGGGGCCTGGAAGTCCTGCATAGCTGGCTGACACAGATGCTATTGTAAATTAATTTTAGATGCAAGAGTTGGCAACTTGAATAAAACCCTTTGAAATTAATAAACCAGCAGAAAACTTCTGTTTCCATTTGCTGAAACAGCAGCTGTGGTGAACCTTCTACCTCAGGCAGTTGTCCACCCAAAAGCCATTTAGTGATAAAGGGAACGTAACCATGTAAATGACCTTAGTACTGATCACAGCATTTCAGAAAGGACCAGTTCTTTTTTGATGGTTGGTGCTTCAAAGCCAATTAACTGAAATTTCTGAAGAGCTCTTCAAAGTTTCTTGCAGCCAGACAGGCAGCCAGTTCTGGAAAGGCTGTGTCTGCTCTGAGTGTAGGTACAGTACTTGGTATTTTCATCCCAGAGGTTACAGGAGGCTGGCTGCAGATACTGGCAGATACTCCTTAGCTACAGCTACAACTGAGTTTTGGTCAGTTCCAAAACCAGTTTTGGTTTAATACCCTTGTCCAACCCCTTTTCATTACCATGGATCACAAAATTATAGAATTATAGAATCATCTGAATATTTAACTGATTTTTTTAACATACAGTTCTGGCTTGACATCAAAGGAAAGCGCATGATTAGCTTCCTTTTAAAGACCATCTGGTTCCAACCCCGCTGCCATGGGCAAGGACACCTCCCACCAGACCAGGTTGCCCAAAGCCCCATCCAGCCTGGCCTTGAACACCTCCTGGGATGGGGCATCCACAGCTTCTCTGGGCAGCCTGCTCCAGTGTCCCACCACCCTCATTGTGAAATATTTCTTCCTTGTATCTAATCTAAATCTCCTCTCTTTTAGTTTAAAACCATTATCCCTATCACTACAGACCCTAGTAAAAAGCCTCTCCACATCTTTATTATAAGTCCCCTTTAAGTATTGAAAGGCTGCAATAAAGTCTCAATGGAGCCATCTCTTCTCCTGGTTGAACAACCCCAAGCATTTGACTCTTGGCATCCTAGGTCCTACCTACCTCTCTATCTCTTATTCAAGCTGGCAAAAAGCTACATCTAGCTCTCTGGAGGAGAAGTCATTTTTGGAAAGCAGCCAATGCACTGAATTTTTAACATATAGCTCTGGCATGACATCAAAGGAAAGCACATCATTTTATAGAGTGGGAAACTAAGGCACAGAGTGTCATTGTTTTGCCTAAAGTCACACAAGGCAAAGCCAGGAACAATATCTCATTGCTGCTTTATGGCTTTCTGTGCTGGAAAACAGCTGTCCTCAGATGGTGGGCACAGACTAAAAAGTAATATAACTTTTTAAAAAATTCTCAGTTGAAATCTTACTACAGCAACATCTAAGAGTATGCACAAAACCATAGTAATGGCATGTGGGATGCATGGCATCAATAGCAATGTGTAAGACTTCTTTTCTTTCCAGTTCTATTAATTGTAGTTTTCCAATTCAAGCCTTCAGTTCATCCTCTCAGTTAGCAAACACTGGCACAACCCACAATAATCTGACAGTATGGGGAGATTTTATGGGAGTAATGGTTGGAAACAGGAACGTATCGAACAAGAACCTTTCAGGATAGCTTTCCACTGCTGGGCAATACAAAATGATGGATACGTCATGAGAACGCCAGGCTTGTATTGGTGGTGGACACTATCTGTTCTTTCCGAATTCATCACTATTTATGAGTGTTAGCCCTTCTGAAAATACAAATTTTTTATTTGATTGATTTGATTAAAAGTTTGATTCTGTACTGCTAGGCTAAGAGTGAACCCTAGCCTGCTAGGCAGAGACTGAAGAAAAGACATGCAGGTTCCCCCCACTCACTGTCACAGTGGAGTTGGCTCCCATCCTGGTCTAAGGGGGGAAGCAAAATTCAGCCACTGATTGACCTTGGATGTCCTGTTTCAAGACATAATTCCCAATGTTTTCCTCTTTTTCAGGGGCACAGTTCAGGATCTTTATAAAATGACCATCTGGATCAACTTCAGCAATTTTCACATTTCCAATAGCACTGAAAGAACAGAAGTAGATTTGAAAGTGTAAAAGCATTGCTTAGTTGAAAAAATACGCATGTTTCCAACAACTAGGCTAGATGTCAGTAATTAATGGTAAGTAAACATACCACAGGCAGAATACTAACAGCACTGCCATCTTATCTTTTATGCCATGTTTTTCAACTGATTTTAAAAAATGCACTGAAATTAGTATATTCTATTTATCTTTCACTGTTAGGTAGCAACTGTTACCATCAGAAACTAAAAGATTCTTTGTGGGGCAAAAAAGTCATCAGTGTACCTTTTTTTTTTTTTTTTGTCTAAACCTTTATAGACTACAAGATCTAAGGCTGTCTTGTGTATTTAGCCTATTATGATTACTGGGAGTTGTGTAGCCAACTCCCTTTGTAAGTTTAGAAAATTCCTCCTGTTCATCAGTATACCTCTCTCCTCCTGCCTCTCATTGTTTTTACCTTCCTGGTAATACCTCCATTATTAACTCATTATTGTAAACTCAGGGAAGATCCGTGCTCCAAGGCTGAGATTCCATCCACCCATTGTTTCGGAACTGCAGCAAAGAAAGATTCTCAAGAAAGTACATTTAAACACTCAGTCCCAGTCTGTAATACTCATCATAGGTCTCATTAGACAGGTTGTGAATGAAGTCTAAGAATCATTAGCTTTTTATGCAGCATCCACTGCAATTAATTTGATTACTGAGCATTGGTGCAGTCTCTGTTCTTTGTCTTTTGTGTGTGTAATGCTTTTTCTTTTGCTGTATTTGTTTTCTTCCAGTAAGTTTAAGTCACAGATGTCTGTGTGTAGAGTAAAGGTTGACCCAGCACCCCAGTCAGCTTATGTGCTTGCTTAACATAGCAAAATCTGCACTGATAGTGGGACTAATTCTGCCCACCCACCCCAAATAGTTCAGCTGTGTACTGCAGCATTGAATCATACTTGCTCATGACAGCCAGGCTGCCTCCAGGCTGCTGCTGGCACTGATAGATTTGAGAGTGGAGTCCGACAGAGAGCTGCCCCCTCTACAGCTATAGAGGACACACGTAGTGAGCAAAATACTTCGCTGCCTCTTCTGTCCCTTCCGGCAAACTTTGGGAACTCCAGAGTGTCCCTCTTCCTGCACAGTCCTGGACTATTAGTGCTTCATGTCAGCAAGGAGAGACTTGGAGATAGCTTCCCAGAGACACAGAGCATCAGAGGGGTTTTGGCAGCAAAACCAGGCAGAGGAACTGCTCAAATTCAGGCTTCCCCCCCCCCCCCCCCCCTTTTCTGGCTGCTTGCTTTCATTTCATCTGGCCACCAGTTTAGCACACTTCTCCTTTCTCCCTCCTCCTGGGACCACACTCTCAGCTAGATCACTGAAATAACCCAGCGTAAAAGGTTTTGGGAGACATTATTTTATTTGGAGACTTTTTGGCAGTCTCTGCAAGCCATCATTTCAGTGCAACTGAAGGGATGGCCAGCTGTGCTCAAGAACATTGCTAACTGCTGGTGCAGAGACTGATCCTTCATGATCTGGTTGTAAGTCATCATTTACACATGCACAAAGTAGATGTAAAATGCTGTGACTTAAATTCACAGTCAATCTCTACATCATTATAGTCCTAGAACTCCAGCAGTGCCTCAGGACTCCACTGGGCTCTAAAAACAGAACACCACCAGCAACAAAGAGAGATCACTGTCATTTTTACTCTCTGGAAGGATGTAGAGAAAGTTAAAATCAATGAAGCCTTTTAAATCACACAGAAAGCAAAGCTCTTCCTGATTTCCCATTTCTCTCCATCTGTGAGAAGAAAATAAAGTGAGGGAACAAGTTATGTGTGACAAAATGTACCTAGGAAGAGGACAGGAAAATAGCAGATGGGGAAAGAGACCTAAAGTGGTTTTAAAAGGCCATTTCTATTACATAACATTGTAAGCAGCAGAATCCTGGTTGATAATGGAGTTAATGAGTGTCTAGGGTAGTGGGAGTTCCCTAAACAAGACCTCAATTTGACCTTAAAAAAGCCAGGGAGACTTGGGAAAATAAAGTGGAGCCAATGAGTTTTTGATACAACACACAGTGGTAAAGGAACAGATGACACAGCACAAGGGGATTTGGCACTGGAGGCTGTTGAAGAGGGTAACGCAGAGCTGCCAGCTTGCACCCAGGCCATCCACTGCCTCACTGCAGTGCAAACCAATGCAGATGGTCAGAGTTGAAGCTGCAAGGATTAAACAGCAAGGCTGGCCCAGCCATGCCTAATGGTGAGCCTTGCAGAATCTGCTAGCAATAAAGGCAAGTAAATGGGCTTTGGGTTTTATCAGTGGTCAGTCTTAAATGCTTCTGAATCAATTGGACACTCTCCCATGCTAGATTAGGGATGACAATTAGGGAAGGCACCTTTGGATTTTTTTTCTCCAAACCCATTTCATTTTTGTATTCTCTCTGTGTGTACCCATGGCTCTTAGTCTCATGCAAAAGCTCTGTATGTAACATATACAGAGAGACAGTGGGGAAACTGAGATGTCAAGGACTTATCTAAGAACTTGTACAGCCAGCTATTCCCTGGATGGCAACAGACTTTTGTTAGTTTTACTGAAGGAATAACATCTCTACAGAGATGTTCACTGAAGACTTTAAAGCTTTTTGTTAGCAAGCTAGTTTACCTTTCAAAATACTGGACCGACTCCTTGGGGACTGGAGCTAAAATGCTAAAGTGCATGGAGGAGAGGTCAGCGTGCGTTGATGCTGTACTTACCCCTGCAGTGTGCTAATATGGTCTCTTGGAACAGAATC
Organism: Heteronetta atricapilla; assembly: GCA_011075105.1. Classification (NCBI taxonomy): domain Eukaryota; kingdom Metazoa; phylum Chordata; class Aves; order Anseriformes; family Anatidae; genus Heteronetta; species Heteronetta atricapilla. The sequence continues at coordinate 75,746,805 of CM021731.1, read as the reverse complement.
CAAAATTTTCTATAATATACATAATGCTGCACATTGCAAAGAGGAGAAAAAATGTCAGCGCTCTTGGTAGCACAGTGTGTATCAGCCATACACCTGTGACCTGCCATTAGGATGGCAGTTGAACTGATCCTTTCTTATGTGGTAGAGGTAGCAACAGGACATTTTAAGCCTTTAAATATGCCAAGAATTAAAGTCTTTCTAAGTTCCTAAGTCTTCAAGAAAGTTACAGATTGATGCAATTAGTATGTTGGGAAAAGCTTATCTCCAGAAGTGCAAATCTGTTTGTTTGTATGCCAATTAATTTTATACTAGAAGGATATGACTGGAAAAGTCCTGGAAGAAGTCTCAGATCTTTCTTTGCTGAAGGCTGGGAAATGTTGCATACATACTAGCTGTAGGCCTGGAATGCCAGGGCTCAGCTGATACCTAGAATGCTTTACAGGCCAGGGTGTTCACTGAGCTCATCTTCAGTACGTAGTGCGTTCACTTAGTGCAACACGTTGATCATTTTCAATAGCCATGCACAAAATTTCAAGTATCAGCATCCACTTCTATTACTTTCTGCAAAATGCACGCTGCCAAAATATACTGGCTTTAACACTGCTCAGGTACAAAGGACAGGGAGAGGTTAGGGCAACACTGAACAACACACAGTGGCTGTCTCCAAGCATCAGTGCCAAGATGTGTGTGAGAATACTGTCACTCTCCTTGCACACTACTGATAGCTGAAAATCCTGATGCAGCAAATCCTGATGCAGCTGAAAATCCTGGTTTCTCAGCAACCCTACATTTCTCAGTAAGATATTAGTTAACAATAATAAACATATAATCTTCAAGGTGCTTTCAGCATTTTCAAATAATCTGAAAAGCAAATGAATATAAATTACACTTGATGGTAAACAATAACACCAAAATATCCTTGTTGGCCCAAACCACATATTTCTACTGAGTCTATGTGTTTATACTGTGGCTTCACAATAAATCAGATCTAGACATACTATTCATCAACTCTTTATAGAAGTATTACTAAACTATGTGTTCACACTGTGTTCATGCTAACACAAAGGATGTTGCATAATACAATACCAAATTAAAAGACTGTGTATTGCATGCTACCATGTAATTGTATTTATTGAATGTGTTTTCCAATAAAAGATATACTCTAAATACAAAGTGAGCAGAGTGAAAAAAGTGCTAGTGTGCTGGCATGGAGGAATAATGAATCAAATGAAAATTAAAATAATTGCTTAATTTGTGCATTTAACAAGTTTAACTACACACAAAGCAAACTGTCATTGCTTTTTTATCTTAAACAATTAGCAGAGCTAATGACTTCTCTCTGTATGAGACAAGATGTGATTCAATCCCCAATGGGAAACAGTTCATGCAGTACAAGGAAATGCATAAAGGGGAAGGCAGTCTCTTTTATCTCTTAATATTTATTTGGAGTTATTCTCCCCAGGCACAGTCAAATAGTATGGCATAACTCATTATTTGGAAACAGCTTTAGAGCTCTGATCACAACTGTGGCTTTCTTTCTGTCTTTCAAAGGTATCTTTTCATGCCTCTCCCTGTAATGTCTTAAGAATTACACAGATCTTTTTATGGAAGCATATGCATGGAGTGGGTTTACAAAGACTAAGTCCATGAGAAAAATGAATACAAAGTCCACAGAATTTCAAAATGGGAAATGAGTGAGAGCAGGGAGAGCAGCAGGCATCAAAGAGCTGAGACTAAGGAAAGCATTTGATACCATGTCTCTCAAATATTATCTCCCACTGGCTTAGATATAAATACTGTCACAGGAACCATCTGAAAGACTGAAAACAAGGAATAATAATAGACAAGCGGGTTGTGTCTCATATGTTCCCTATAGGGATGATAGGTAGTTCTCATTTCATGGAGCATCTCCACTTGTGATGTGGAAGGTGGAATAAAACAGCTGGTTAATAAAATATGTAGATAACATTAAGTTGAGAGGAGAGGGTAGGGGGACACAAATGAGGACGAGAGAAATAATACAAAGAGCCCTGGAGGGCTTAGAAATATGGTCAAAAAATAAGTGAGATGCAACTCTTGGAAAATGGTGAACTAATTCATCAGAGAGGAAATAACATTCACCAGGAGAGAGACATACGGAGAGCAATAATGCTGAAAGAAAGCTAGGAGGAAGCCAATGATGCATTTGTAATCTGACAGAAGAAAAAAGGCTGTTACAATTTTATGGCACTGTCCATGCAGAGTAGGGAGCACAAAGTGGAAGATAACTTTTGTGCAGCTGTGGAGAAGGCAAAGTAGAAATACTGGTCCTTATGTTCACATGCACCAGTGCAGCTTCATTGACTACAAGAAAATTCCTCCTAATTGCTCCTATCTCATGCCGTGAGTAAATGCAGGGAGACAGAGTTCTCCCACTTCTAAGACAGGCAACACAGAGTTCATCCACCCCTTGTGTCTTGGCCTTAGGCACCACATATGCAAAATCACCAATGATGCTTTGGCTTGTTTTTGAGCATCATTATGCTAGAAACTTTAGATTTAGGCTGGAATAAAACCAAGATAATATGCATTTTGTTCATTTTAGAACTTCTCATGACCAAAAAAATACTGTTAATTAAGAAGGAATCATAGAACAGTATAATGGTGAGGGATACTGGGGGTGACTTCAGGAAAGAATAAAAGAGCTAAAATGCTTGTATTCAACAGATAATCACAGGGTCATGTGATAACAGAATGGGTATGGCATATGGGTGGAAAATACCAAAAAGGCAAAGGTTTTATGTGGCCGAACTATCACCAATAAAATAATATTAGAAAAGGAGAAATGTATGTTGAGTATTGTGAAAGCAATCTTAGCAATAAGCAAGTGCAGGCCTATCCACTGAACAACGTGGCAGGAAACAGTCTGTAGGAGACAGTGTCTACATCAGAGTTAGCCTTAAAACTGGAGTTGTTAGTTGTTTCCACTTCTCTAAGGGAGACAGATCTAAGATAATTGAAACCAGCTGAGGATCGGTTTTGATAGGTCTTTCCCAACCCGTAGTATACGTGAAGCCAAGTTAAAGATGGCAAATGCCTTTTCGGGATAACTGTCTTCTCCAGGAGACAATACTTTATTTTTAGTGGGTTTTCTAGGTTGATGTAAACTACATACAGCCCAGTTCTTTTCTCTGGCTGCCTGTCATTGCCTCATATAATAAGTTCATGCAGGTGGAACCCTCTAAAAACCCCTGCAATATTGGTTCTACTCTTGGATTCAAAACTGGGTGGGATCAGCTGAAGACAAGGCCAAACCACCCATGAGAAATACCACAGTATTTCTGCTTCTTTTCTGGACTGCATTCATGAGGTGTCTTTGTAGCCCTGGGCAGAATAAATTAGCACACTGAAAGGGATATAGTTAAGGACGGGTGATTAATCTTTTTCTGAGGATTAAGTCCAATTTGGGGGCAGTTGTGCCTAAAGCAGTAAGTATGATCCTTACAGTTCAAAGCCTCTGAGGTTCTCCAGTACCCACCTGGATAATAACTCTTGTTAAAGGGTACTCAGCCTCTTGTCAAGGGTTTGCTGGAGTTTCACAATCATTCTAAATGAGATACTGCACAAAACATCTCTTCACTACAATAATAAACCAAAGGAAAGGCCTCAACTGTGCCTGTACCTGGATGCAGAGTTCTGGTAGTAGTCCTCATAAACAGAACAGGTCCTTCCATGAGTCTTTATGCATCTGAGGCTCCGGGCAATCTTCCCTGAGTCAATAAGCAAAGGGCTGAAATAATCCTGGTGCTGTCGTGACACTGTCAATAGAAGGCTAAGGTTTCTTGGTGGAGCAGGCTCCCAGTCTGGTATTCAGTACCATCTCTGAGCTGAGCTGATGAGCAAGCAAAAGGCAAAGGCACTGTGTTATGTAATATTAACAAAAAGACAAATTATGAGACTGAATTATTCTCTTTTTTTTTGGTAACAAATATGGAACACTTTATTTCCCCTTTGCCTCTAATTGCAAAGTGGTGCTTAGCAAACACTCCTTTCCTTTCAAATCCTTAAACCTACGGCTATAAAATAGAGCACAGCTGGTAAACTGAATATTTTGTTACTGACATGTAGATTTATTACCTCATTGGAATTACCTTGAGTAACAAAAAACAATAAATTTTGCCATCAGTGATATAATTGTCATCCTTCAATTTCAGTGCTGCAGGATGGCAAAGCATCAGCTGTGAGCAGATAATGAATATATAGAGTCTCCCTTCCAATTACAAAATGAAAGTGATAACATCCCTTAATCCCCTTTATGTTTCTCTTTTCAAATATAAGTGTCCAAGAGGGACTACGAGGAGCTCCCCACCCTGGCAAAGGCAGCGAGAACCAGAGAGGGAGCATGCACAGCAAACCTTTACCCAAGAGAACTCCTCTCACATCCCACACCAGTGTCTCCCCAACAAACTAAATGGCTTTTCAGTGCCTGTTTCTCTGACCATGCATTTGAGATTTCCTTCAAGGTTTTATCTTATTATATCAGACTCACTCCAGAAGGCAACTTAGCTAACAAAATATGGTGGGGCAGGCATAGCACTGATTGCTGGGGGAAGAGCAGTCCCTGAGCTCATCTTAGCTCTGAAATGACTGGGGCACAAACCAAGTTTGCTTGGCCAAGTGTCTGGGTCAGACAGCATCCCTGCAGATCAGCTTCACCAGCTCACTGTGAGTGTTGTCTCTAACTGCACAGACATCTTTACTTTTTCCATATGAGTTTTTCTCTATGTTACAAAAATCCAAGGTGTCTGAAATACTGTAGTCCCTTCTCCCTCTGCATTTCACCAGGGCGTGGCAGTGGCACAGCATCCAACACTCTTCCAGTGCCATTTGTAATCCCTTCCTTTGGGAAGCAGTGCTGGTTCACCTACCTGTGGCAAATTAGCAGTTACTGGCAGCCAAGCATAACAGCACTTGAGTAATAAGGAGGTGAAATGCTACAGCATTAGCAGTCTAAAGAGAAAGGTACAGCTGGCATACAGTTTAACAGAGTGTGACTTTGGTTGAGGATGTACCGAACTAGGAAACATTAAAGTATGGTATTTGGGCAGAGAAATAGCACAAGGGGCAATGAGCTTTTGAAGCTGGGAACTAGAAATGCTGGGCTTTGTTGCTTTGGGCTGAAGTCTTCGTTAAATCAAACATTCAGAGTGGTAGCTGGACTGGCAGCCACAAGGGAAGCAGACTGTGTTGAAGCTGCTTTTCACTGATGTGTCAACAAGCCAGTCTGTTACTGCGATCAGACTGTGAGTTGCTTTTTCTGTTACTAGGATGTGGCACCCTTAAAAAGGGGGTTTTGTGGACACTCATAAACACTCAGCAGTGAAAAATGCTGTAGTGGAAGGCTCCAGGAGAGCCTCTCTTGGGCAAAGTCTGCTCTCCTGTGGCACCCTGAACTTCAGGAAACCCCAGTTCCATCAGTCTTCAAGCTGCCCTAATCTACTCTGGGGCACCAGCTCTGCCCTGGAGACTAGTGAAGTCCTGACCTCTTCCTCTTTGTTGTTGTTGTTGTTGTTGTTGTTGTTGTGCCATTGTGCTGTGTCATATCTGCATTGCTGAGCAGGGGACATCCATGTCACAGAATTTGCAATAGAGTGGTTAGAAAGCTCTCCTAAGAAAGAGGAGATACTGAATGCAAACACAATCTATCCAAATCAGGGTGAGAATTTTAATCCCAGTTTTCCACTTACGGGGTTGAATTAACTTCCAGGCAATAGTGTGGAGGGAGAAGAAGGTTTGTCTGTCAACAAACTCCACTGCCTAACACGCATCACTGCTCACTGATAAACAAGAATAGGAAGGAAGGATCTGAACCTGGTGGCTAGCTCATGCTGCCAAGGGAGAAACAGCAGAAGCCACCACTTTCCACATATATACCCCGTATTTTCTGTATAAGCTTCAGCAAAAGGGACCGAGGGAACGCTAACACATAACATGCTCAAATTTGTTTGAAGTGGATCAGTAAGTTAAGATACAGCTGGGAGGACAGACAAACACCCATATGCATGCACACATGGATGGAGGTCACATTAGCCTCTGTTCCCTAGTAGACCAGGCTAATAAAACATTTTCACATCTTTTTTTTTTTTTTTTTTTTCCTGTACAGCTGCTTATGGCAGGAGACATACACTCCTTTCAGACAGCAGGCAGGACTCAAACTGGGATCTGTCACTGTATGCTAATATTTGGGGTGAAATCCATCATAATTCATCAATACTTTGGAGACAATCATCATTGCACCTTTTGGAAAGGAATGCCACCTTCCCCAACCACAGGGCTGACAAGTGCAGCCAGAATGAGCTGCAGCTGCTCCCTCCCAAGCTCTTCATTACAGTGCTTCACCAAAGCTAAGTGTTTTGATTTGGTTCAATAGGCAGGAATGAAACATTTCAACTGAAGAATGTCCAAGCATTTTGTTTAGGTCAAATGAAACATCTCGACCTTTCTGAAAATGCTGTTCCCTGAGCAGCTGAATTAATGAAGCCTGGTTTCTAATGACTTTTTCTCTTCATTTGCCTTCCCCATCTCCCCTACCCTGGCATCATGTGGGTTCTCTGATGGCTAATAAATGGGAACAAGAGGACATCTCAACCTTTTCTTCAGTCTCATGCCTGACTGTCAATTTTCAGAAAACCCTTAAGACCTCATCCTTGAGGAGGATCCCCATGCCAGCCTGGGAGGGAGAAATTGGTAGCATATATTCCAAAGTTATTAATGTTGTTAGAAAAAGTGTGCATACACACACATACCAGTAACCAGGTATCACAATAATAAAAAATCCTTTTGGTTTCCCTCAAAATGTTTGTTTCTATGTTTATCACTAAAACAAAGGCCAAAATATCAGAATTGCCCACTGACTAGAAACACTAGTCAAAACTGTGTTCCACGAGCTGTATTACTTCCCTTTTTGCAGGATGTTGACCAACTCCCCTACTATGACTGGCATCATTGTTCTGGTCTATGTCAAAGTAACTAGAGAGCATTTTAAAATCTCTGGGGATAAGTATGCTCTGCTTCACAGACATATGTAACAGAGGTTTGTCCCCCTTCTCTCATGAATGTTCCTTGCACAGAGCAGCACTCACACTATTCCCACCCAGCTGCACAGTTTCTTCTCTGACTTGCCGTGGCTTTCTATGAGAGCCAAAAAGAGTCTGCAGCCAGATGCAAAGCCAGGGCATTTGCCCCATCAACAGCACCTTGCTGCAAAACAGCCTGTGTCACTTAGCTCCCCTCTATCCCACATGGCAGTGCTGTGGGGAAAATGACATGGAGAGGGAGGCAGAGGGCACAGAACCTCTGCTGCCATCAGGGCTGCTCTCAGCCCTGGTTGTGATTTGGAAACAATCACAATCCCTGTAACAGGGAAGAGATGGATGCTCATGGTTCAGTAGCTTATTCTGGGCCAATCACTGCTCCAAGAACATGTACACACTTCTTTCCACAAACCTCCTCTAGGCATCAACACAGTGCTTGGAGCATAGCTACAGATTTTTGTGCAGAGGAAAGCTAAGCCTACTGCAATATAAAGTGAAAACCTAAGGTTCTTTTTAAATGTGGGATCCTTATTGTAGCCATAAACATTGTGAAACACAAGCTCAGATAAAACTGGAATACTTTCTACCACCTGAGTGCCCACCTCCCACTTGCATATTTGGAGATATGATCAGTCCCAGCTAGAGGGTGGGATATGAAGTAGGATGTTGGCTGCTCTCTTCCATAAACTGAAGTATCATCAAAGCCTCCTCTCAAGCTAAAGGGTTATATTTTCATACTCTGTGCATATAATGGACTCCCTTCACCTGTACATGGCAGACAAACCTTTTGATGCTTAACGATGGTTCTGCTTTGCAAAGTGTGGGCTAGGCCATAAGATTGTGCTGAACTGGATGACTTTGTGGTCCCCTTGACAGAGGCAGAATGAGACAAGTCCACAAAGGACATGTCTGAAGAATACATTGACACATCTACTGTGGAGCATGGAGTGATTGAGCTTACAACTAATATATCAGAAGACAGTTGGAAAGCTGTTGTCTCAGTTCTGTAAGAAAAAATGACCCTTCAGTAATCTTTCAAGTATATATTGACTTCTTCGTCAATTAAATAAATACATAAATGACAGCAGAATCTTATATGGGGACAAGTCATATCATTGCTAGAGCGATAACCTCTCATCCTATTCCTCATTTTAAATTAGATACACTCCTAGCTGAGCAGTACTACACGATAGAACCAACAAAGCTATCTTCAGCTCTGAGCAATAGGCTTATACTGTCTAATGTGTTTGCATGTTGAGTTGTCTATTTGTCACATCCTGCCACCTGGGCAAATCTCTGTCAGTGATGAGATACTTACATACCTTTAGGCTACCAAAGCTTCCAGGTTGTGGCAGCTTTTGGCTGAAATCTATAATTCCATTTCTCTCCTGTATGTCACCATTGGCAGGAGCAGACAAGATCTGAGCATGTAGCACCTGTTCCTTGGGCCAGATGAACCTAAGCCATTTCCACCTGGAAGCCACCTTGCCAAGTCAGCATAGCACCATGTCCTAACCAATAAATTTGCTTATCATAACCACAGCTCCAAAGGTTTTGGATCAAAGTTGGCTTATGTCCATCCTGCTGGGAGCACAAACAGAAGGATTTGGATTTGTCTGCACTTTTTTTTTTTTTTTTTTTTTGTTTTTTTTTTTTTTTAATGTGCTGCCTGTGTGTGCTGTTCCTTTAGAAGGATGACCAGACTGGTTTCAGAGGCTCCTGATAAGTTGCCAGCACAGTTAGGCCTCAGGGCCACATCATTTGTAAATATCTTCCATCACAATATGACAGAAATTGCTGAGTTCCCCATATTAAGTCCTTCAGTTGAAAGTCTTTGTGCTTCCCTTTAAGTTAAATAATTATGCAGCTCATTATATAATGCAGAGGATATAGCAGAACTCCTTACTGTGGCACTGAGAGGTGCTGCTGCAGTCAGGACAGTGAGAGCAGTTCAGGGATTGGAGGAGATGAAGTGTGGTGTTGTCCCTGATCTAGGGACAACAAGTCTAGGCTTGTGGGACAGGAAGTGGCGACTTTTCCAAGAGCCTAAGAAGTATGTGAACTTCATGTCTTGTGAGGACAGCATGCTGCCCAAGCAAAAGTTACTCTTCTCTGAAGCATAATTTCATAATTTCAATTGCATGCCTGTAAATGCAGAGGCAGCCTCTGCACATACAGCGACTGACACTCTCAGCAGCAGCAAGGGGTATGCCTGTGGGATGTGTGCCCAGACTGAAGAGCTGCTCAGCCAGGTAGTGGAGCTTTGGGAGGAGGTGAGCAGGCTGAGGAGCATCAGGGAGTGAGAGAGGCAAATTGACTGGTGGAGGTGTACTCTACCTTCTCTGAGACAGACTCATGAGCCTGCCACAGCACAAGTGTCTCCTGCTACACAGAAGATAAAAGTTCCCTCATCCCGCCAGGCAGCAGCAGGGGACCTAGGCCAAGGCAGGGAATGGAGGCAGGTTCCTGTTTGGGGTGGTAGGCGAGCCCTGTCCCTGCCCACCTCACCTTCCCATCTACCCTTATATAACAGGTATGAGGGTCTAGAACATGACAGTCAGAACAACGAAATAGATGAAAGCCCATCCCAGTTGGAGAGGGTGCCTAAGGCAAGGCAACCTACCTTATCTGTCAAAAAAGAAAGAAGGGTTATTGTCATGGGGGACTCCCTTATGAAAGGGACAGAGGGCCCAACATGCTGACTGAACCCATCCCACAGGGAAGCGTATTGCCTCCCTGGGGCTCAGGTGAGAGACTTTGCTAAGAAACTCAAGCGCCTGGTACGGCCCATTGGTCTTTCAGGCTGGTAATGATGAGGTAGCAACGAGAAGTCCAAGAGCGATCAAAAGGGACTTCAGGGCTTTGGGGAGACAACTTAAAGGATCAGGGGCACAAGTTGTGTTTGCCTCTGTCCTTCCAATACGGGGGATCAATGGTGACAAGCAGGCTCATCACATTAACACATGGCTTTGGGACTGGTGCAACTGGCAGAACTTTGGGTTTTTCAATCACGGGAAGGTCTATGTGACACCAGGCCTGCTGGCACCAGATGGGATGTGCCTCTCTCAGTGAGGGGTATGGATTTTTGGTCAGGAGTTGGCAGGGCTGATAGACAGGGATTTAAACTAGAGTTAAAGGGGGAAGGGGATAAAACCAGGCATGCCGGTGATGACATAAGGGATGGTGTGCTAGAATCAGAGGTACTGTGTGCCAGTGAGGTCCTTGGTCAACTCCATAAGGTGCTGTGTGTAGGGAGGTGCATCTGAAATGCTTCTACACAAATGTATGCAGTGTGAGGAATAAAATGGATAAGCTAGAAGTCTTGGCCCAGTCCCACAGCTCCGACATCATTGGCATAAGCAAAACCTGGTGAGATGAGTCCTGTGGCTGGTGTGTTGCAATAGATGGTTACAGGCTCTTCAGGAGGGACAGGCAGGGTAGGCGAGGTGGTGGGGTGGTGATGTATGTGAAGCATGGGCTGGACTGTATGGAACTTCAGGTTGGTGATGGCAAAGTTGAGAGCCTCTGGGTAAGGATTAAGGGATGAACAAATAAAGGGTATGTCGTTGTGGGACCCTATTACAGACCACCTGGTCAGGACAACAATGCCGATGAATTATTCTTTACAGAACTAAGAGATGACTCGAGATCAACTCCCCTTGTCCTTATGGGAGATTTCAACTTGCCAGATGTCAACTGGAATCACCACACGGCTGACACGAGCAAGTCCAGGAGGTTCTTAAAGCACCTAGATGATAACTTCTTGGTGCAGGTGCTAAGGGAGCGAACTAGGAAAGTTGCCCTCCTAGATGTGTTGCTGGAGAACAGAGAGGGTGTTGTGGGAGATGTGGCAGTTGGTGGCCGTCTCGGTCATAGTGACCATGAAGTGGTTGAGTTTAGAATTTATGGTGACAGAAGGAAAACTGCCACCAAAACTTCAGCCCTGGATATGAGGAAAGCAGACTTCGGGCTGCTCAGGGAACTAGTCAGCAAGGTCCCCTAGGAAACTGCTTTTGAAGGCATTGGTGTCCATCAGTGCTGGCCAGTCTTTAAGTACTGCCTCCTAAAAGCACAAGATCAGGCAATTCCAAAATATGGGAAGTCAGGCAGGTGGGGCAGGAGGCCAGCCTGGCTGACCAGGGATCTTCTACTGGAGCTTAGGCAAAAAAAGAAAGTGTATGGCTGCTGGAAGGAGGGTCAGGTGATGAGGAAGGAATACAGGGATGCTGTTTGTGTTTGTAGGGAGAAAATGCGTGTGGCCAAAGCTCAACTAGAGTTGAAGCTGGCCATGTCTGTGGGAGACAATAAAAAAGTTTTTTTTAGATATGTGAATAGAAAAAGGAGAACTAAAGAAAACATAGGTCCACTACTTGATGGGGAAAGTATCCCTACAGACAAGGACATAGGCAAAGCATAGACGTTTAATGCCTTCTTTGCCTCTGTCTTCAACGCTGATGATGGACTTCAGGACACAGGGTGCCCTGAGCTGGAGGACCGTGACGTTGGGAATGACAAACTCCCAACTGACCCTGAACGTGTGTGGGATTTGCTGCTCCACCTGGATCCATACAAGTCCATGGGTCCAGATGGGATTCATCCCAGGGTGCTTAAAGAACTGGCTGAGGTCAATTATTTTACAACAATCTTGGGAATCTGGAGAGGTCCCGATAGACTGGAAGCTGGCAAATGTTGTGCCAATTTTCAACAAGGGTAAGAAAGAAGACCCTAGCAATTACAGGCCTGTCAGTCTCATGTCAGTGCCTGGTAAAATTATGGAGAAGATGATTTTTGAAGTTTCTGAAGCGCACCTGGGGGACAATGCAGTCATTGGTTCCAGCCAACATGGGTTCATGAGGGGAAGGTCACAGAATCACAGAATCACAGAATAGTCTAGGTTGGAAGAGACCTCCAAGAACACTGAGTCCAACCTCTGACCTAATGCTAACAAATCCTCCACTAAACCATATCCCTAAGCTCTACATCTAAACGTCTTTTAAAGACTTCCAGGGATGGTGAATCCACCACTTCCCTGGGCAGCCTATTCCAGTGACTAACAACCCTTTCCGTAAAGAAGTTCTTCCTAAGATCCAACCTAAAGCTCCCCTGGCACAATTTTAGCCCATTCCCCCTCATCCTGTCACCAGGCACGTGGGAGAACAGACCAACCCCCACCTGGCTGCAGCCTCCTTTAAGGTACCGTAGAGTGTGATAAGGTCACCCGTGAGCCTCCTCTTCTCCAGGCTGAACAAGCCCAGCTCCCTCAGCCGCTCCTCGTAGGACTTGTTCTCCAGGCCCCTCACCAGCTTCGTCGCCCTTCTCTGGACTCGCTCAAGCACCTCGATGTCCTTCTTGTAGTGAGGGGCCCAAAACTGAACACAGTACTCGAGGTGCAGCCTCACCAGAACTGAGTACAGGGGGACAATCACTTCCCTGGACCTGCTGGCCACGCTGTTTCTTATACAAGCCAGGATGCCGTTGGCCTTCTTGGCCACCTGGGCACACTGCTGGCTCATATTCAGCCGACTGTCCACCATCACTCCCAGGTCCTTCTCTGCCTGGCAGCTCTCCAACCACTCATCTCCCAGCCTGTAGCTCTGCTTGGGGTTGTTGTGCCCCAGGTGCAGGACTCGGCACTTGGCCTTGTTGAACTTCATGCAGTTGACCTCAGTCCATCGGTCCAGCCTATCCAGATCCTCCTGCAGAGCCTTCCTACCCTTGAGCAGATCAACACACACACCTAACTTGGTCATCTGCAAACTTACTGAGGGTGCACTCGATACCCTCATCCAGATCATTGATAAAGATGTTAAAGAGAACTGGTCCCAGTACTGAGCCCTGGGGGACTCCACTAGTGACCAGCCTCCAACTGGATTTGACTCCATTCACCACAACTCTCTGGGCCTGGCCATCCAGCCAGCTCTTAACCCAATGAAGTGTACACCAGTCCAAGCCATGAGCAGCCAGTTTCCTGAGGAGAATGCTGTGGGGAACAGAGGTCCTGCCTAACAAATTTGATTTCCTTTTGTGATAATATCACCCATCTAGTTGACCAAGGGAAACCAGCTAATGTGATCTTTTTGGACTTCAGCAAGGCTTTTGACAGAATGTACCATAGGATCCTACTGGACAAAATGTTCAGCATACAACTAAACAAAAACATCATACGATGGGTGAGCAATTGGCTGATGGGCAGGGCTCAAAGGGTTGTGGTAAATGGGGCCACATCAGGCTGGTGGATGGTCACTAGTGGGGTCCCTCAAGGCTGCATTTTAGGACCAGTCCTCCTCAATGTTTTTATAAATGATTTGGATGTAGGACTAGAAGGTGTTTTGAGCAAATTTGCCGATGACACTAAACTTGGAGGAGTTGTGGACTCGGATGAGGGTGGAAAGGCCTTGCAGAGAGATCTGAACAGGTTGGAGAGCTGGGCAATCACCAACCGCATTAAGTTTAACAAAAGCAAGTGCCAGGTCCTGCACCTGGGACGGGGCAACCCTGGCCGTACATACAGACTGGGCGACGAGATGCTGGAGAGCAGTCCTGCAGAGAGGGGTTGTGGTTGACAGCAAGCTGAATATGAGACAACAGTGTGCCCTGGCAGCCAGGAGGGCCAACCGTATCCTGGGATGCATCAAGCACAGCATCTTTAGTCAGTCTAGGGAAGTGATTGTCTCACACTACTCTGCATTGGTGCAGCCTTACCTTGAGTACTGTGTGCAGTTCTGGGCACCACAGTACAAAAAGGACATTCAACTGTTGGAGAGTGTCCAGAGGAGGGCGATGAAGATGGTGAAGAGCCGGGAGGGGATGACATATGAGGAGCAGCTGAGGTCACTGGGCCTGTTCAGCCTGGAGAAGTGGAGGCTGAGGGGGGACCTCATTGCGGTCTACAACTTCCTTGCAAGGGGGAGTGGAGAGACGGGTGACCTATTCTCCATAAACACCAGTGATAGGACGCGTGGGAATGGGGTTAAGCTGAGGCAGGGGTAGTTCAGACTGGACATCAGGAGGAGGTTCTTCACCAAGAAAAGAAGGTGGTTGCGCAGGGGAACAGGCGCCCCAGTGAAGTAGTCATTCACCAAGCCTGTCTGAATTTAAGAAGAGATTGGACTGTGCACTTAGACACATGGTCTAAACTTTTGGGTAGACCTGTGTGGTGCCAGGAGTTGGACTTGATGATCCTTATGTGTCCCTTCCAACTCGGGATATTCTATGATTCTATGATTCTCTCAGGGCTTCCCCAGAAGTGTCAACTATGAAACAGGATACCAGGAAAAATGTCACAGTTCATATGACATTGACAAATGTGGGACTTTTTTAATTAGAAAATTCAAAGCTTAGCAGCATCTGTTGTAAACTTCCAAGGAAGAAGAAGTGTGTATGTGTATTCATCCCTGTAAATACTCCCCAAAACACTATTTTTGGTCATGGCAACACAGCTGAGGCTGACCATACACAAGCCGTCTTTCAGGCCACATTGGCAGGAAAAGTGTTTCCTTCCCAAGCATCTGGCTTTCATCTGGGCGGATATGCTTGGTCAGGCGGTTTATTTTATGAACTCCACCTGCATTTAAGTACATGTGCCTCTGTCTGTGAGGGCTGGTAGGGCAGAGAGTTTGCTGTACATTGAGGAATTTCAAAATGAACTTAACTACCTCCTTCTTCCAGCTATGGTGGCACAAGTCTAGAGCAACTGCAATAATTTCAGTGAGATGACTCATGGATTTACACAGGTGTGAGAGCACAGCTGCGCACAGATCAAGGCTCTGTAAGTGCCAGCTCATAGAAAACATGCACATAGACTGGCAATCCCTAAGTCTAATAAACTTTCATTTTGCAGTGGATGCTATCCAGAAGCATTAGACATTAAAATATATCATGAAATCTAAAATAAAGGTAAATTTGTTGTGCTCTTTGTCCTGGATAGAACAAGAGGATGATAAAATGTCCACCCCACCCTGCTGTTGCTTAGAATACAAAGCTCAGTGCCTGTACTTTGTGCTGAGATTAAACAGAGGAGTGGACTGCAGTCTCCCTGCATTAGAGGACACAGGGACACAGCTAATGACAGCAGTTGTACTATGGATGACACATCGCAATCAAAAACACTTGAATTTGTTTTGCACACAATACTCTGCAGTTACCAGTCAGAAAAACAGAGGATAAGCCCGTGTTGATTAAAATGTATGGGGAGCTCTTAAGTTTATCTGCTAGTCAGTGGTTCCAGCAGACATAAAAGAATAAGCTTTATATACTATATAAATTATATATTTATAATATATTCTGTTTTATGTTATGTTATGCTATGTATTTTATGAAATTATCAGTGTGCATATACAGATAACTACATATATAATATGTTTGTGAAAAAGTGAGTTCTTAGCAAGATTCAGCAGGCCAGGCATTGCTGCCTGAAATCAGCAAGTTATGTCTGGGTAAAAAATACCATTTGTGAGAGGGAGATTGAATCAGTGAAGCAAACTTGATTTGAAAACTTACTCCTTGCTCCTCTAGCCTTTCTAACCAAAAGAGTACAGAAAGGATATGTTTACCGATCTATGTGCAGCCCCTACATTTTCCTTCAAGTAATCTCTTCCTTTTGGCAATGACTGAAACATGACCTTTAATTTTGTGGATTTTGGCACCACAGCTGGTTAGCAAGCCCCCTCCCTTCCACTCCACTGTGCAGATCTCAAGCACGTGCAGTTTCAAACTACAGGGAGCAGCAAGAAGAGTGCCACACCAGTGAAACTCACGCCTGCTCCAATTCTGCTACTGACTGTTAGCTGGAACTGGAGTGCAAACAGTTCTTGTTAAGTAGATACAGAAAGCAGAAAGCAAACTGGCTTGGTAATTTCAGTATTTTCTATCACAACTGCTTTTCCTCCGCCTTTTCCAGGCACAGCCCTTCCAGCAGGTGCTTGTGGCCTGTCTTGTTTTGCTCTAATAAAAGGAAGCAGTTCTTTTTAACATTAAATGTTCAGGGAACAAAATAAAGTGATGTGGACCTGGGTTAGGAGGCTGGGTATAAACTTCAGCAGTGTTAGCTGAAGGTTCCCACTCTACAGAGTCTATTTCAGTCAGGAAAAGGTCAGAGATGGGGTGAGAGTGCATTAGCAAGCCTATACAGGCTGCTTTGCCTTGGGTGAGTCTCTCTGCCTCCCAAAGAAAGGATTTCTGGTAATTCAGCATGCACAGGACCAGAAGCTGTCTTGGAAGAAAACAAAGAGGCTAAAAAGGGCTCATTTTGGACTTTTCTCCAGAAAGGGAGAACTGGTAGGAACTTGGGAGGCAAAAGTGTGTCTTTTGTGGCTTTTCAGTGGCTTTTTGACCAATGTGGCAATGCAATGCTCCGTCAGCTTCTTTAAAAAGAGCCTTTACAAACCTGATATTATTTTTCCTGAGGTAGAGGACTAATTAGCTGTGAGGGGTGATGGCGGAGACCTTTCTTTGCCTACTTTAAAACTCAAAAAATCTGGGCCTGACATCTGCATATTCAAATAGTTTTAAAACAGATGCGCAGCAAATCAGGAAAAAAGGTAAACAGTCACTGATTTTTTTCAGATTTTTTTCTCCTCCATGCACATTTCTGGGTAACTCAATTTCACTTTCCAGGAAGACATAATCCTCCCGAGCCTCCTTCTGTGCTTACTTCTTGGCAAGCGTATGTTGTGCTTCCTAAGAAAGCAATCACAGGAAATCAGGGGAAGAAAGGATTTGAAGCTTGTGATTGTGTCACACTATTTATCCTAACACAGACTTCAGATCTGAAAAAATGAAAATTTCATTCATATTTTGATCACTGATCAAATGTTTTACAAGTTTGGCTACATATAGCACTAAACTTATGAGATAGGAAGGTGGCCCAATGAAATGTAGTCTTTCAGAAGCGGTCCTCTATTCATTAAATCTTAAAAGTCAGCCATTTGTCATTAGTTTCTCAGGTAAGCATGTACCTTTATATGTCATTTAAGTAATGGTGAGATCATTTATAATCAATAGTCACTATAGTTAATCTCAGTGCAGGAAAGATAAACAGAGCTAATTAATGTTTCAGTGCATCACTTGATGTAGAGGGAGTGGAAGTTCTCTTGTACCTACATACACAAAGGAAGTTCCTAAAATAACCATACAATACCGTGTACTTCAAGGACAAAACAGTAAAATCCCAAATTTGAGCAAACCAAAATAACCTCACAGCTCTCAGCCAGGAAAAAGCTGAGAGAAGCAGTGTCTCCTCATACTCAAGGGTTACACCACTCTATTGGGAGATGCTCATCACAAGACAGAATGAGTCAGGTAAACTATGTCATACACACAACAGAACAATTTGCTCATTGACCATCTTGACCTTCTTTAGTTTCTGTATAAAGGTAATATTCTTGTACTCTGCAAGTGAATTGAGCTACTTCTTAGCTGAAGTAGGACAGGTCACTGCCCCAGTGCTGAGTATCACATTTCCAGTGTCACTATTTTTCTTTTACCAAGAGAAACACCTTCAGAATTTTATCACAGTAGCATTCCAAATAGTTTGTGAAACCAGTAACATAAACTATGGTTTCAAAGATTAAGAGACTCCATATTAATTATGTACACACAGTACATGGTGGTTTAACATATCTGGAAAACAAATCTTAAATCAGACTTGTTTGTAACAGCTCCTGGAGATCTCATCCTCCTCCACAATAAATGAGTAGATCTGCTGACATCTACGTGGTCCGATCACTGCCCAATCAGTGTATAGGAGAAGTGAACTTGTGACTGCTACACTACACTAAACTTGGTAGCATGAGCTTTACAATGTAAATATTTTGAAAAGAGAACAACTAACTCAATGCTAAAATAATATAACTTTAGTCATGGTCAAGAAACTAACAAAGGAAATTTTGCAACTAAAACCCAACAGTGCCACAATACGCTTATAAACAGAACTAGTTATTCTGCCTTAAAAGACACATTCCAAATGCCAAACACATCATTCTTAACATATAAACAGGGACAAGAAATAAACTTTGTAGTCATGATTTCCTCTTCAAGGAAAGATGATTTATCTAGCTAATGTAAAGAAAGCTTTGCCTTTACTCTGATTGGAGTGATGCCATTTATGACCTCATTTAAAAATAAATCTAGACTATTGTTCATATGTTTCTGAATCACAGAGACAAACCAAGCGAAGCTAACTGAGGTAGCCTTTAGGAGTGCCAAACCTGAGCACGTCTACAGTTTTTCCTTCCCCAGAGCTTTTCCTGACATTCCTTCCACAAAATAATGACAGCATGTCTGCAAAGGCTCACCTGAGCTGCTGCTGCCACCGCCGCCGGCCAAGCTCCTCTCCTTGCTGGTGGAGCGGCTTGAGGCCAGGGCTGGCTGGCTGCTCACATTTAGATGAGCAAGTCCTGCTGGCGGCCAGCTCTGCTGTGGGGCCCTGGAGGTGCTTTCAGCCCACCTACCCCACTGCCTGCCAGCCTTCTGCTTGTGCTGCTTTCTTGCTTGTTTTACTGCTGATATACATTTCCATTTTGATATACACTTCTATTTGGGATTAAAAGTGCCATAGGGAGGAAGTGTGGGAATTCATTTAAAAGAGCATAGGCTGCCCCATCCATGTGGCTGCTGTGCATTTTGGAAAAGCAATGGCAGAGCTGGAAATCTGGGTGCCCAGCTCCTGCCACCAAGCCTTGAGTGGTCAAAGAAAATGGCAGGTGATGGGTTATTAAAATGAGGATCACCCTTGTTTTCACACTCACCATTCAAATCACCTAGGGTATCAAAAGAGAACCCTCCTTACCATTCTCAGGAACAGTGAGAGATTGTTGTTGTAGGCTTCTCTTCATAGCATTTATTCTAGCAGTACAAGAGTTCACCTTTGCAGTCTGAATGAAGGGGAAGGTAGGGAATCTGCTGTATCCATCCCCTGGCTGCAGCTGAATGCCAGAATGGGAATGGCAAGAGACATCTACATTAGCCCAAGCCCCTACCACAGCTTAGCCCAAGGGTTGGCAATACTGCAACCCTCCCCTCTTCCCCACCCCTCCCCCCAAGCCATGCCATTCACAAAAAAAAGCTGCTGAGGATGTCAAGCCAACCACTCCTCCCTCCACAGAGAGATCAGGACCTTTGGCTGTCCCATCACTCCAGTGCCACCACCCGTGCAAGAACTGTCCCCAGACTCTGGGGCTGGTGTGGCACCAATGGCTGGGCTGGGGGACTAGGGAAATGCACATAAAAGAAGCCCACTGTTGTGGTTTAACCCGGCCGGCAGCTAAACACCACACAGCCGTTCGCTCACCCTCCCCCTCACTCTCTGGGATGGGGGAGAGAAACGGGAAAGTGAAGCCTGTGGGTTGAGATAAAGACAGTTTATTAAGATAGAAAATAATAATAATAATAATAATAATAATAATAATAATAATAATAATATGTACAAACAAGTGATGCACAATGCAATTGCTCACCACCTGCTGACCGATGCCCAGCCCAACCCCGAGAGCCGGCCCCCCCACCCTGGCTAGCCACCCCTATATATTGTTCAGCATGACGTCAGATGGTATGGAATACCCCTTTGGCCAGTTTGGGTCAGCTGTCCTGGGGCTGTCCCCTCCCAGCTCTTGCTGCCCCCCCCCTCCAGCCTGGCAGGACAGAGCGAGGCGCTGAAAAGTCCTTGGCTTGGTGTAAGCATTGCTCTGCAGCAATTAAAACATCAGCATGTTATCAGCACTCTTCTCATCCTAATCCAAAACATAGCACTCTACCAGCTACTAGGAGGAAAAATAACTCTGTCCTAACTGAAACCAGGACACCCACATACCTTTCCCCTTCTCCTCCACACCTGCACTGAGGAGTTCACAGCACCAGTCATGGATCAGGGTGATTGCCACATTAACAAGAGGCAACCTCAGAATCAAACTCAGAGCTTTTGATTTCTTAGTTCTACGACAGACTAACAAAGGGGACAATAATAATTAACCCTGCCTCCTAAATGTTAATTACAAAGGCATAGGTTTGATATCAGACAGCTCATTTCTAGTGAACTTTAATTAACCTGAAAGTCTAGTCTTATTTTATACTAAGACTTATTATTAGATAAAACAAAATATTCTGATATTTAGAATTGAAACACATGTAATCTGTGTTTGCAAGTTGAGGTAGAGGAGTCATCTGTTTGATACACAAATATTTTGCTTAAATACACAACTATTTCATTTTTATTTTGAATTTATGAATTATTACCATTATTTACTATTTTTGCTGATATTTTATTATATAGAGCACAGCTTTTGGTAGACTCATACATGGTAAGACTATTGCACCTATATTTAAATCTTATGTATATGCCTTCACCTAGGGGCAGCTCAGGTTAATTGAATGCTGATTGAGCGTCCAGTTTGCCTGAGCACTTCAGATGGGTCTACATTCATCACTTCCAGGGTGAAAATTCATCTTGCTCTCAGGAGTTGTTTCCTAATCAGCTGACTTCAATTCAGTTGGTTGCTCCCTCTGACCGTCCTATGGCTGACTGCATTCTTTGCCTCCCAGTCACACTAATTGACCTCTTAGTCAAAAATATTCCAGGTTTTGGTGCTCTGCTCACAGCTAATTGCACCCTCATGAACAATTTTGGCTGAGCATTTTCCAGTATAGGCACTGAGAACAGTGTCTTAGGAGGCATTGTAATTAGCGTACAAGTAGAATTAATCTGTATGAAGGCACTGCATGTGGTCACACAATCACACACTAGCAAGCTAGACAGGTACAGCAATTAACAAATAGGTCTGTGCAAGATTTTGGGTAGGGGGTGCAATTTGTTCCATGTAAATAAACACAGTAGTTTAAACACCATCTTATCAACCCATTTTTGTGCTGTCCAGCAGCAAACTAGTACCCCTCCACATAAAACTATTGACATATTTAGTCATCTCTGTCAGTTGTCATAATTAGGTTTTCTTAGAAAAAGCCCATCGTGTTGCCCATGGCTGATGGAGAGATATTTACTCCAGCCCCTCAGCTAGCCACGGCTGCATGACGTTCACATGGGGACACACACTCTTCAGAGGTGCCATCCAAAATGAGAGTTATTAGGAGCCAGTGAGATCTGGATTAGGCCATAATTTAAAATGAGGGTGTCAAGTAGTTGCTTAGCTGTCATTAAAAATTAAAATAATACTGTGTATCTAATTTGCACAAACAGCAGGGAGCAATTTGAATAGCACTCAGAAACTTATCTTTGTCAAGAAAAGTGTATGTTGTCAGAAGAGAGGAATTAATTTGGAAAAGTGCATTCAAGTCAAAACGTTGTTTCCATTATGTGTTACTCAAGTAAATTAAACACTATATAAAGTTTATCCAGGATTGTTAAAGGCTTGCATGCTATCAAGAAACGGTTCCTTAGGATTAGCCCAGTCTGTCTCAAACATTGAGGAAATTCAGCATGTAAAAAAAAAGCAAGCAATTTGCTTTCTGAAAACATGTACGGTCCTTTATATTTGGGGATTTACCTAGGTTTTTGTTATAGCTTTAAAGGTATATACTTTTGCATATATGATCTTATTCTGGATGACTTTCCAGAAATGTGAAACACATCAGACAACATGCTTAGGAAACACAAAAACTCAAAATCTGAAAAGCATTCCTTCTGCCAGGCTTTCCCAAGAGATTTACTTGTACTCCGCTGCACCCAGTACAAGCCCCCAAACCCCATCTGCATGCTCACAGGTGGATCTACCCGAAACACCTCCTGCAATGTAATACCTTTCCCAGGACAGGCAGCTGTGCTGCCAGCCCTGTGCAAGAAGACCCCCTGCAAACCCAGGGGGTCTGAAAAGGATCTGTGCTAGATTTAGGCCTTTGGATTTGGAAGATAAGTTTGATATAAACTTCAGAGTGTCTGCAAGGTTCTTTCATTGGCTACAAACAGGGCTCTGTACTCCCTGACAAGTGGGACTTTAAATCCTCAGCAAGGATCCTTTGTTTCTTGAAATGTAATTGTAATTTTGCAGTAGCTTGAGTTGCATTAAATAAAAAACAAATCTTTTGATGATTCCTGTACTAGGGCTGAGGTAGAGCTTGGTGGGGCTGCCAGTTTGAAGGGAGATGTGACAGCAGTACTGCACCAGTGTGCATCATCCTGTGCATGCCCTTCTGGGAACCATTTGCAAAGAAAAGCAGAATCTGATACCTTCTTTCCATTGAGCTATTAAACATCACAGTTCATCAATGAGCTTGTTGACATTCTCTAATATCCAGAAATCAAGGTATAAAAAGGTATAAATACAAACTTGAGATTTGGTTCAGGCTGATTTCTAAAAAAATAGACTGCAACTTTGGTTCAGAGTATTTCTTCTTTTTAAAAACTTTCCTATAATTATTAAACTAATATCAGTAATAATAATACCAGTAATATTCTGATAATGTCTTTGCTTCATAGAGTTTGAAGGAACAGCAGAGGGCATATGTGGTCTTACAACAAGGAAAAACCTATTTGAAAGAGCAAGTTTTTAGAAGTGTAAACTTTGGTATCTTTTCCTGAGATATGAAGCACTTGGGGAAAAAGGTTATTCTTGTTCAGTTAATTAAATCTCGGCAACAGGAGTGGGGCTGCCTTTAAAGGTGCTATTAGAAACTGAGCAGACAAACAGCTTTATAAACCACCTGCCAGCAGCAGAACAGAAGCAGTATGTCACTTTGAAGTCTCATCATTATGAGATAGTGTAAAACCCAGCTAACAGCCTGCAGTGATGCCTTGCCTTGTCTTGCTGCAGGTGCCATGCCCAGGCAGGGGGGGTACTGTGCTCTGCCCCAGGATGCAGGGCGCCCACCCAGGGGAGCTGAGTGGCTGACGGCTGGTGAAGCTTTAGGCTCCTGCAGCAGAATTTGGTTCACAAAATGCCTATGTTTAAAGCTTGCCACTGTTGCTGGTGTGTCAGAGAGAAGCTGCAGCATCCCAACATTCCAGGCGTGCCTTGTCCTGTTTCCAGACTACCTCTGTTTGGACCTGTGAAGTGCTATAGACTCAGACGTGTTGCTAAACTCAGGACTTGAGCACAAAGGAAAGGGACTGGCCAGACCTGTGTGGGGAAAAGCTTTTGAGGCTGAACAAATATATGGCATTGCTGCTATCCTTCCCTAAGTCCACGTTTCCCTGAAGTCTGTCATTGGGGAAGTGCTGCTGGAGTACCTCCAGGATCCAGTGTACAGGTGGAAGTCATGGCAGCTTGAAGAGCGTGTTTGTCACGCAGTCCTGGCCCATATCCAGATTTTCTGGGTAGATGTGCAGGTTCTCCTGAGCATGGTGTTGCTATGACTACTCCCTTAGCACTACCTGAGTCCACTGTATGCAAAAAGCAGGCAGATGCTTAGGCAAAGCGTAGTCAGCATGGCTAATGCAAGGCAGACTTGCTCCGAGTCATGATCAGATGGACAGTGACTGCAAACACACCACATTAAGGCTGTTACTGGGGACCTGCAGTTCTGCAGACACCTCCTGGGAGAACAAGGCTGCAAGATTCAGCTGGTTTCTCCACCAGTTCTGTTTCAGGTGGCACAAAGAGCCAGCTCCCGGCTGCACGCAGCATACTGTGCTGAGGGAGACGATAATTAATGTACCAGCAGGATCATTAACAACACTACCCAGGGGTACACCTGCTTCCATGCTTATTTTCTGCTCCACACAGTCTTTTTTAAAATTGTGTTTTATATAGGTGGCTTAGTATCACCATGCACTGCCTGCCTTGTTTTGTTTTCAGCCATTCACAGGCATTCGAAAATTCAGACAAGAGCTTCAGGTCTCATACCTATAAAACTCAAAGACAGACTGGAAACACCCTTTTCAGGTTGTGAAAGCACTGTTTTCAAGAATTAAGTTGGCAGGAAAAATATGATCACATGCACGTTTCTGTGTAGAAGATACTCACTCAAAACTTCGAGTGAAAATTTGGTTTTCTGTTTTTGAGTATTCCACATCATGAAGGCAATACTTAAAACTCAGAGGGCAAAGAAGGGGCTTTCATCACAGCAGCAAAATGTGCCTGCAAACTTTAAAATCTCTTCCATGCACCATTTCTGACTCCCTTGAGCAGAATCCCTCACTGCAGCACTAATTCTCATGAACAAGGGCTAAAACTGGGCTGGGCATCAGTGTTGTTTAGTGGTGTTTACTTCATGATCCAAACCATTTTCATGCACCATTTTGCCACAGTGGCAGAACTTTGTGTTGCTCCATGGCTATGAGCATACCATGGCCATGGGCAGGCAAGAACAGCCTCAGGACCCGCACCTTGCAGACTGGCCGAGAGCTGGGACTGAAGCTGTGATAGCTGATACTGTTCCAGTTTCCTGCCGCAGCATCAGCACAAATTGCCTCCTGGGTAAGCACACATCTCAGGAAAGACAGAGCAGTTATTTTTCAGAACAGAAAAAGCAATTAAAAAATATATTGTTGAAAGATGATGTGCAAATAAAGGCCATTATATAAAGCAGTCACATATATACGTATATATATATACACATATAAATAAATGGGAAAGTTATCGATTGTGTCATGATTCTGAGTTATGTCACTGGAGACAGACAAGAAATAGCCCAAGTGCCAAGTAACATTAGTATTTATTTATTTATTTGTTTGTTTGTTTTCCTTTGGAAACCAACAAGTGAAGAAATATTATCCTGACCAAAACCATTAACTGGAACTCCCAAACTAACCTTCAGAAACATTCACTTTCTCCCAAGACCAGTGGGAACTCCTCCAGTAGGTATAACCACATGACAAAAACTCCTCCTTTCCAGAACAGAATGAGATGCCTGGCATTCTCCAAGTACATCCTTACCTCCTGTCCCTGCCTGAGTCCCACAACAGTTTCCTTGGATGTGTGAAGATTTAAATGGGCTGCCCTCTTCTAAAATAAATTCTTCTGTATGACGTTGTTTTTTATATTTTATTAGCTATTTCTGTGATGGAATAAAAATTCAGATTATGGTGTTGTAGAAATCTATTACAGTGATAACATCCTCTTGCTGTGTTTGGTTACACTGCAGCAAGCATGTTTTAAAAGATGATAAACTTTTAGAGCAGTATTCCTCTGAAGACAGACATTATTATTATGTGTTGCATTTATTCCAAGAAGCCCTACTGAGATTGTACTAGGCAGCTTTGAAATCCACAATGAGACAAAGGCAGAGAGGCAACTGAGGCACAGAGACTCATGCAGCTTCCTCAGGGGTGGCTCCTGTAGGAATAAAAACACGTCCTGACTCAGGTACAGTCCTCATTCAATAATCTTTGAATCATCTCTGCTTCTACGCTGTATCTTGAATTACTTCTGATAGTTTATACTGAGAAAACGTTTATCAGTCCTTTTGGGTTCAATCAGGCAGGGTACAGATCTGTACCACTGGAATATCATGCTTATGTAGCCATCAAAGGCTGCAAAAGCTTTCCAAGAGGCTTCAGTTCAGTCACTAGAGGGGAGATGAAGAGAAATACATGTGCATGAAATGAAGCTGCATGAGGAAGTCCTGTGGGTATTTGCAGTTCCATGTCTTTGGGCACTACATGGTTTGTTCCTCTTTAGAGGTGCAAATGATGTTCTCAGTATTAACACAAAATTAGGTAGGCAAAGGTTCCCATGCCTGCCAAAAGGCTAGCTTCACAGTTTGAACTAAGCCATTTTGGTAATATTCATGATGCAATATTCACCAAACAAGAAACTTATTTCAGGAGTAATTTAGGTTCACAGAATCCTAAACTTCTCTGGAAGTCTATGCTCATGATCAGAGGAATATCAGTTCTTGAGGGACTCTCATGTCCCTGCGTCCACATACCTGCATCTGTAGAAGGACAGTAATGTTTTGTGCATTCCTATAAATCTAACAACCTATGGAAGTATTATCTAAATGCAAGCTTCATGCAGTTTTCAAGCTCACTGGCAGCTTTTAAAGGAATGCTTCTATGTCTCTGGTGAGTGTGCGTGCATATGCACAAGGGCATGCATTTCAGCGGCCATCCTGGTGCATTCTGATGGGTGGCAAAGGATAATTTCAACTGGCCTTCTATTAAACAGCAAATAATTACAAATATAGTGTTTTTTTTTCTTGACTTACTGATATATTTTTCACTTGGTTCATGTGTAAGTTTTATTATTAACCCTGTGGAAACCACTGAGCTGAAAGGAAAGAAAGGTTAGATTGAGAAGTTGATAGAACAAGAAAATGTTTTTCTTCAAAGATTAATCAGATTTTAAATTAGGTGATGAAAGTAAAAAGAGCATGTGGAAAGGATCAGAATAAGTACATTCTTTATCTTCAAAGAGCTTCCAAAAAGTAATAAGTGAAGTTCCTGCTCTCCTGGAACTGGAACAAGCTCAAATGTGTATTACAGAAAGAATGGGATTTCCAGAAGTTTTCATGGGTGGCCTAAAGTCTCCTCCACTGAGCACTGACCTGAGCAAGACCAGATGGGGGCCACACGAACACTGGAAAATCCCACAACAGGCTCTTGTGCTGAGGAGCAGCTGCTACGGAGGACGGTGAGGGTCCCTGCAGAAGACTTCCAGCCTAGAAGATCAGGCTGCAAAAATTTACTGCTCCTCAACTCTTTTCCGTGATAGACACATCTCCTTGCACTAGCCTCACAGGTCCTCCCTGCTTTCTGTAGCCAGGAGGGATGGGACAGGTGTGCTGCAGAGAGCCAGGTTGTTTCTGCCGGGTTGTTTCTCCCCATCCAGCAAAGGTAAAATGACTCCCCCTGTTGTAGCAATCCCTTTCTGTTTAATATTTATAGCAATCTCTTTCCACTTAATTCTAAGTACAGACCATGAGAACTATCTTTTCTCAGATGCCTGCACAGCCAGAAGCCTTGGGCAGGAATTTTCTTTGGGAGATGATCTCAACCAAAAACACATAAGAAGACACAATTTCTTGTGTGCTGAAAAAGGCCATTATTAGTTCTCTGCAGGAACCAGCACAGGAACTTCTTCTCAGGCTTTGTTTCTTACCCAGTGTATCAGTGCCTCTCGCCCCTCTCTGAAGGGCACTGTACACTACAGTGTCAAGTACCAAGGTTGAGCATACATACTCACATGTCCATCACTTAGCACCAAGTGAAAAAAAAGTGTTCAGAAGTATTTATTAAAATTACTAGCACATTTGATGAAATATCTGTATCAATTAATTGCTATTAAGTATTTCAAAGCTGACTCAGAAATGAATTAATAATTTAACACTAATAACTTATTCAATAAATTTAGCCCCCTTTGTCTCTTTCTGAAATGACTTCCCAAGAGTTATCATCTTTTTGTGTCCAGGCAAATCTGTCTTTGAAATTACTTTAGATCTTCCCTTCCCCTGAAATGTTATTACAAGACTGATCTTACACAATTTATTACAAGTATTTGATACTAAAAATTCAAGCACTGTTGAGAATTATGATGGGTGAAATGTATTGCTTTGCCCATTCCCTCATTGACTGTCTTTCTTTTCATTTTAAAAAATGTTTTAAGAACAACTCTCAAACCGCATTCTTCAGGGAAGACATCAGGGAGGGCAGAGGGAGCAGGTAACTGGCAATTGAAATATGGGAATATATCACAGTTTTTCTTTGGCTACAAAAAAATGTCTGAAACAGCATCGCACTGGAAAAAACATGTTACTGTGAGATCACTGCTTTTGCAAAAAGATATGCATAGCGTTTTAGATACCACATGTTTTTTCTTTTCCTTTCTCACTGCAGGAAAATAATGGCACAATCAAAAACACACAGAAATTACTGGAAGCCTTCAAGTCTTTTAGTTGACTTCAGAAGGCTATTTATGATATCTGAGATGCCAACACACAGAATTGCTTGGTAAATATTGACATTTTAAGGACAGATACTCCATAAATGTTGAGTACTTTGTGTACCCAGCTTCACATTGAACAGGGTCACAGAAGAATTCAAAATGTCTTTCCTTCTTAAACTGGTCCTTAGTCGTGAACAAGCAGGGCTTGAACAAGTTGAAAAATGGACGGAGTAAAAGGGGAATTAACCAAAACAGTGATCTTTGTGTAGTGTATCCAAAGGATTCCATGACTCCATGGGCTTTCAGAGAATGAAATCCATCCAGACTGAAGTCTTAGCATTAGCAAACAAAGCCACAGGTTACAGACACTGCACTTGCTTCCAAATGAGAAGAAAATAAAATTAAGCAGCAGCCATGACTGTTGGATCTTAATGCCTGTCTTGGATTAAGTCTCCCTACTGAAAATGGTTGATCAGCATAATACTTTCTCTGGTTTGCTAGAGATTTAGGGTTTGTATAATACTGCTAGCTTGGGAAGATAACTGTGCTTTGATGCTTGCTTTGTTAATTATTTCAATGCAACTTGAAATAAAATTTTGCTCATTAAATATTTCTAGAGCTGAGCGTGAGGATGGCATTTGGGGGTGGTTTTCTCTGAAGTTCAGGAGACATTGCATCCAAGGCTTTAACACCACTAGCTAGGATATAGGACTGAAGAGCAACTGCCAGTACTACTACTGAACTGCAGTGGCTTAAGAAAATCAATTTATCTTTCTGTACTTCTTTGTCCATTTGAAACTAAACTAGTGCTAATACTAACTTCCCTTATAATGCAGTTTGCGTAGCTTGAGTTTGACACCTGCAAATTGTTAAATGCTTTTCTTTGGATTTGGCCCACTTTAACTTGCTTAGTTTTGAATGATTAATTCACAATAAATTACCAGCTCTTTAGATATGTAAGATGCCAACCAACACCATCAAACCTACTTATACAGACCTACATGGAGCAACAATTACAAACTTCATACTGTATAGGTAACTAGCATTACTTCACAAGTAAGTAATTCACAAGCAATAGCACAATGCAAAAAAAGGATGTTAACTTCTTTGCCTAAGGGTATTTCACTGCCCAGTTAACAAGAAATCCAAGAAAAATAAAAGATTTTTTCAAAAATTTAGTAGGCCAGCACTTATTAATCTAGCTGCTTACTAGAGCAAGAAGGAATTCCCTAAAGGCTTGCAGGGAGCTGGAATTATCCATTAACTGCATTGCAGCTCTAGATCTCAAGCACTGCACAGTCCCTGAGTGTCAGCACAAAAAAATACAGGTGAGGGAAGAGGCTGGACTCACAGCCAGTCAACTTCACCCAGGCATGCAGGGGGAAATACATCACCTCTTCCGAACTGCAATGACTAACTTCCATTCACCCTTCTATCCAAAGAAAAGTGGTAGCAGAGCAACGCTTACAAGAATCTGCGCAGGTCTCCTCTGAGCAGTGCTGCTTTCCCCCAGAGGCTCAGTCAAGCCCAGAACCACTAAGAAAACATGATCAGATTATGCTGTGGAGTGATTTATGTTTCTATACATCTTGTGGGTGGTTGCATTCATATAAAAATCTGTTTGATGTCCATTAATCAAACATGCCTGTGATGGATTATAAAATGTACTAGTGATTACAGCAACTCTGAAATGAAACTTTTCAGCTCTTAAAAATGAGCTAAAGACCCACTGCAGTTAAGCGGCTGACTAATTATTTGTATGTCTTTACATAGGGTTTTTGTCAGCACATAAAGACCCAAATTCCCCAGTAACCACAGACCAACTCCAGTGCAAATTGGCCATCAGAATTTCTCTGAGGTACCAGGGAACCTAATCTATACAGACAGCAAGCTGAAAAAGGGGTGAGACAGCAGGCTGTATTATATTTTAATTCATTAATAAAGGCCTTGAAAAACATCCTGGAAGAAGTGGAGGTTTATACGTCTCTGGCTGGAACACTGTGCAAAGCAAAAAAAGGAGGGCTTCTGGATAGGTTGAGAAGTGCAAAGTGGCTCAGTGATGAGGCAAGAATGTGTGCTGCATTGCTTCTGCTTCTGCTCCAGAGGAATCTCTTCCAATGTGGTTTATGAAATGACTGAGTGGGGACAAAGTGGAAAGCAACAGTCAGGAGCTGGTTCTGAAGAAGGGTTTGGTCAAAGGACAGTCCTGAGGGCAGCAATTGTGGATATGCTGCTGTGGTGAAGAGGGCTGGGCATTTCATGAGAGGAAATGGGGAAAAAGAAGAAGACAAAACAATTGTCTAGTTGCTGGTGCACAAAGGGTTAAAAAATAAAAAGAGAATAGATGAACTTTTTGAAAAGTCTAGCAGTTTGGATTCTGCTGAGGGCTTGGATCAACTTATTCCTGACTTGAAAAAACAGGACCATAGTGTCCACTTGGAGCAGCTGCAGACTTTATGGATTTTTATTACCAGCGACTGGAGTTCAAGATGAGTGAATTGTAAATAAGGAGAAATGAAACACAATAAAATAGTCTCCAGCGATTCACCTAGAAAACATCTGGAGTTTTGGCACTAATATATAGAAATCTACACCAATGGGAACTCAACATATTACTGTGAAGTGTAGTAAGAAATAGCACAGATAAATGAGAAGTTAAGGCTTCCTATATATCACAATAAGATATTTCAGCTCCTTTTGGTTGTGTGAGTTTCTACTGCTGTGAAGTCTTGCCAAATATTTCATCATTACCTTATTAGATGTTGTTGGTTTACTACCTTTTGCTTTGCAAAGCACTGATTTAGTGTCACTTAATTTAATTTTTAAAAACATAACCAGATGTCCTGTTCATTTAGCATATGAGAAAACAGTATCAGAAACATGTGTTTTTATGCATTCCAACACAGACACTAAGATTTTATTCTCTTGCTAAAACAATCTTGCTTCTGATATAAGTTCCCCTTTTATCTTTGACATCAAATGCCACATTGGCACGCAATAGTATTTTGATCTCTGTAAGTCTCTCTTAATGCTTGTATTTAGCCAAAAGACTCTTAATTTGGGGGCCTGTCTCCGAGATTCCCACTGAGCTTTTCATTTCTTTCACAATACTGACATCATTGTTTGCATGTTGGACTGATCTGGCCCACTCAGTTTAATGGGAGAAGGCGGAGAGGGAACCACTTGAAGCAAGGGGCCCTCCCAGTGCTGGAGGTAACCAAGCATAATGGTATGCTCCACAACCTACCAGCATTGTTTAGGTAAAAAGACTTGAAACGCTGACAGAACAATGACCTGGAGAGCAAAGGTTAAGGAACCTCCCAAAATTCAATCTGGGTGGTGCTGGGCTCAGCAGGGACTCGCATCTCCTCCCAGTCAATGTTCATCTGGCTCCATTCCTTTTTGCCTGGGGTGCAGTATCATCCTGTTTAAATTTAATAGTGGTGAATGAGCCATTCAGCACCCAATGCAGAGAAAGTGTAAATAAAATTATCTCCGCACTACTGGGACTTTGAAATCTTTGGCTTCCCAATGTGTTTTCAAAGAGGACTAACACACATCTGTGATTAGCAACTATTCGGGAATGGCAGTGAGCTCGTAGGGTTGCTCTGACTTGGGAGTTGGTTTTGTTTGTAGTTATGATCTTTCCATGGCCAGCTGGGGGATTATTTAGATGGTTCACAGTCCTGCGATTTTATTACTTGCCAGAATAATAATTCTATGTTTGGCTAAACCTGCAAGTTTTCTTTTTTAATAACTTAGCCAAGAATGAATAAGCCTAGATTCTGTCTATTGTGTCAGAAACACAGGCACAAATCAGTCTTTACTGAAAAGCTTTTTTTTTTTTTTTATGGATGATTTACAGTTGCCAGAAGCAAGTTGAGCTCACATGATACCTGGGTCATGGTCACACTGCCACCCTGCCTGACTTTAGCACCAAGGCACCTTTAGGCCCCTCTCTTTTTTTTTTAAAGCAGTCTTCTCCACTGTAGCCAAGGGTGATACTTCAGGACAGCTCTCCCCAAACTCCCCCCAAGCCTGAGGAAGAGCCCAGGAAGAGCCCATATGCCCATTCAGAACCTGGCTGCTTATTCCACAGCAGGGCTGACTGTTTCTGGGAATTTTGCCCTGACTGAGAACTTGAACGCTTTTGCAAAATTTGGCTCTGGTGGCTACAAAACCCAAAAAAACCCACCTGAATCAATAGCCCAGATCTTCCCAGTCCCAGTCCCAGGTGGGCAGAAATCCAAATCCAGTCCCCTGTGAGCTCAAGCCCTGCCCTCACAAAAGTGAGCTCAGCCAATTCCAGATGTTACTGAGCCAATCCAGAGAATCTTCTCTGCCTCTCTGCTCTCTGGACAGCCCTGGAGATCTTGGTAGCTTTAATTATCCCTCATAAAGTTCATCTTACTTTGCTTCTTCCATCAGAATGTTTCTAGCAGTTCACTTTTATTTACTCCCAAGTTTCTCATAAATCACAGACTGTTACAAGGAGGGCCACTGTATAAACCTTGAAGTGATGGATTGGCACAGAAGAGTCAGTGAGGTTCAGCCATCTCTTTTGGATCAACTTCTCATACAGGCTCCACTTATAACACACAACAGATGTTGAACCTGAACTAATGTGTAGGATTAGTATTACTAGCATTTCTGAAGGCACAAAATTAGCTGTAATGTTAATTATGCTATTGTCCTAATAGGCACAGTGGCAGGGTTAAAGCCGCTGGCAATACACCAAGGCCCAACAAGCTCGGTAAAATCACACAGCTTCTTGGCCACTCCTCCATCCCTGTGGCCTTCTTCAGCCAAGCACAGAAGCAGAAACTGGCTCCTGAACTGACTACCCATGTTCAACCAGACAAAACAATCCTGGACTCCTCAGTTTTGTAATTACTGGACAGAGCCATCACTTTCCACCCATTTTCAAACCACCAATTAACCGGAAAATCTGATATGCAGCGTAATAAAAAAACCTTTCTCTTTCCAATCATGAAAAAAATGAGTATAGACAATGTAATCATGTTATAAATGGTGTTAAATTAATAGTTAGCTAAAAATTATTCAAATGATGATTCACAGACTGAAAAACTAACAAATGGGAAATGGACCAATTAAGCAAATGGATAGGCTAGCAATTGCAAAGCAACAAAGTGAGCCCAATGACAATTCAATACATTAATAGAAAGCTTCTAGGTGGGCTGACACATAAGGAGTAGAGGAAATGGGAAGGTAAGTATAACTGACATGCAGCTATCAGAATACAGCTCTGTTACCAGACAAAGGAAGGACTTAAGGCAAGCAGAGCCTATGGAAATCAGACATTACCCTTTGACACTCATTGCAGAGTTCTATAGTGACATTTCAATCACTTCACTCTGACCTATGACAGCACCACTCCATCAAGTAGATACCCACTTTAAATACACATAGCATGCTTTTGCTGTCTGTCATCCTGTTATGCAAAAAAATACATATACTGAAATCCGAATAAGAATAAAAGCTAGCTAGAGCAACTGACTGGAGTTAAAACTTCTAAGAGAACTCCTTTTAGACTGTATGAGAAAATGATCATTTTGCTTTAAAACAAACAACACGGGATAGCAGGGGACTAACTGCATCGCTGAAACAATGTTGTACTCTCA
The DNA here is from genome assembly GCA_011075105.1 of Heteronetta atricapilla. Classification (NCBI taxonomy): domain Eukaryota; kingdom Metazoa; phylum Chordata; class Aves; order Anseriformes; family Anatidae; genus Heteronetta; species Heteronetta atricapilla. Next base: position 75,713,319 of record CM021731.1, on the reverse strand, counting down.
GTGGCTATGCAGCACATTTGGTGCAGAAAGACATATAGTATATTGTGTCCGCGTGAGTAACAAAATAATGCCAACATGCTCTATGGTGCCAACCTATGTCAGTCTGGTAAAGGTTCATTCACAAATTCCACACAAGGTTATCACTCCCTATGTCCTCCGATCAAGAACCTTATCTTGGTGTTTGATCCCAGCCAGATTTTCTTTGTCACCTCATAAGGAAATGATCTGATATTTCACCCCCAGGCCAAAGTTACAAGCACATGGAAACGGTTGACTGACAATATTCGTCTTGCCTGAAAAACACTTTTGTTAAGTGAAGCCTTGATCTACAAGGCAAACACATAGGTATTAAGGAACAACAACAATGAAAGTGCATTTGCCACAGGTTAACACCCCCCCCCCCAACATACTTTCATTTTTTCCAGTTGTTCATCTTGACCAGAATTACAGCTGCTCTAATACAATCACTCACCTAAGTGTTCCCCCTATTCAAAAGCATTATGTTATATGAAACAGCAACTAAAAATACACCTCTTTTGCTGCAGTAAGATGACCTGAGCTGTTGGGGCACTCCTGCAGAGGGCTATAATACTCTTCTTGTTCAGGGAGAGTCAGGAGAGGGAGGTGACCTGCTCTGGGCTCCAGTATCAGTAACAGAAAGTTCACAGATAGCAGCACAGAACTTCCAAACAAGAAAAAAAAACCTGCAAAAGCAGCAAAACAAGAAAGTTGGTTCCTCACATACAGTAGTTTCTTCAGTCTTACTATTACCTTGGAATAACAGAAATCCTGTTCATTTTGCTGGAGCAGAACAGGCTTTGCACTAAGTGGTCCTTGCAGTAATACAGAACATTTCAGTATTCTGTGGCTTGGAGAAATGATTCCTTTACTTACAGATGTACAGATTCACAACCCCCTGTCAGGAATTATCCCAAAACTGCAGCACGTTTTCCAGGGCCATCACATGACATGAAACATTTAGCCCTGCCTGGGGCATACTAATATGTAAAAAAAAAACAGATATGCCTCAAAACAAAAGAATAAAAGGAGGCTTTTTGCTTGCTCCCATAATTCCTGATGTCTTAGGTTTTTACCACAGACTTACCCTTCATACTTCATTTCATTTCTAAGGACATTTTAAAAGGACTTTTAATACTTTTCAGAGGTCATTGCTTATTCAAAGACCACACAATTATTTTAAGCAATTAGTTACCAATAAGATTCAATCCTACAAAAACTTTAGTATTATTTTTTAACTTTAGGACTAATGCACCAGTGACACAAATGGAGATTTGTATTGGCAAGTTAAGGACAACATCTGGGAGTCCACAACAGAATTTTAGTGCTGAGCCATGAGACATTCACCGGCTGCCTTAGGCATTCCAGAAACTTAGAAGTTTTCCAGAAAAAACTATTACTCAGCAATTTTACCAGGCTCAAAGAGTGGATCAGACCTCTGTGGGTGCTGTTCTGCTAAATAAATGTCTGCTTCTTCAGCACTGCAGTGCCAAAAGTATAAGCTTTGCCTCACTTCCTGCCATTTGCTTCATAACATATGCAATTTAAGGTAGCATCACCACAATTGCTTTTAAAGTTAAACGAATTTTCCAGGGGGGTTATGGTTATGATCTAAGACACAGAAATTCCAGGTCTGAGACAGACTTGTATAATCCTGGGTTTGTTACCAGGGCTAAATTTTGTCGTCTTTTAAGCAAGGTTCTGAGCACTCAGATGTGAACTGGGGCCCCGCATGAAGAAGGAGGTATGATTCAAATTCAAACTACTGCCATGGCAGATCAGGAGAAGTTTCAGGGCTCAAGACCATGACTATAAACCAGTTTCTTCTCCTATTAAAACCCACATAACCACTTCAAAAAGAGGCCTTCTTACAACAGCTCAGCATCTCCTATTTTTACACGCACCTCAAACAAGCAAGTGATACAGAAATCCCAAACAGTGGAAGTAGGCTTAGCTGTGCAGCTAAGCACATCATTTTTAATAATTTCAATTGATTATGCAAAACAAGCCTGCAAAGCATCCTTCTCACAACTCTAGCCAAATGCACCCTACCCATAGTTTGAGTATATGTACTCTGACAACAATGCAGTTTGCAAAACAAACAAGAATGCCACCTACCCACTCAACACAGAAGTTTTTGCTGCCCACTCTGTTGAAAACTACAAAACGTGTATCAGTCCTCAACAAACAGCTCAGAGCTTTGGGTTCAGTTTCCATTTCTGGAAAAGGATCTGGAATAATTTTGCTTTTATCCTGAACCACCATGTCCTTCAAAATCTGCTGCTTCTACCACCCCAGCTTTCTAACTTGGCCTACAGAAGTCACATCAATTCAACTAATCTCTGGTAAAAATACCCTGCCAGTTCTCATGACTTCAAGACTACTTAACCAGTTTTTGTGTAAATGACCAAAGATGTGATCTTGTTCTCAGGTATTACACCGATTCTGACCTTGTTGTGTCAAATCTTTTTCGAATAATCCCCTACCCACTATGGATAACTTCCAGGACAATGGTATGTTGTTCTGCTGCTCTGTTCCTTGGGCCCTTCCCAAACAGAGGCAGATGTTATGACAGTCTCAGCTGTAGTCCCTTACCTTATATAAATGTGAAGTCCAAAGCTTGTTCACTGCTTCTCAGCTCTGCTTCAATAACAGCCACTTCAGCTTCTTCTCCATAAAATATAACTTTGGTTTTACACACATATCACAAATAAAACATTATAGTCACCTCATTAACAGCAGAACCAGGACAGACCTTAGGCCACATTTATGCTGTTATGGACCTGGTTCAAGACTGTGATGAGCACCTCAAGCCCCCTACTCACTGGGCTGACAGACTGCCTGCACCTACACAAGGAGATGAAAATAAGGTCCAGCTGAGCACATACATGACGCTAAGGACAGTACTTATGGGTTTACCCAACTGGAGGAGAACACAGTTTGTGTTGGTGGGGACATCTGTGCAATAGAGGAAGGACAACATGAGAGCCATTCTCCTGGGCACGATGCCCATCTCCCAGACTGTGCGGCAACACGCAATGTCAGCTCTGATTGGGTCATCATGCACACCCAGGATGCCTGAGGGATGAGCATGCCACCAGGCATACTTGAACAAGTACTATGGGAGGCACTGGCAGAAGCTGGATGGGATGCTGGTCCTGCCAGATCCATGACTACCCTGGAGAGCACTTCGGCAAGCTGCTGTAAGGTACCTGACACTGACTATAGCCAGAACTGAACTGAGCCTATGACAAATGCAATCAGAAACAGAAATCTTTCCATAAACGTTCTTCCTGCAGAAAAAAGAAATGCTCTGCTATCCCTCTGCCAAATGGAGAACATGTGAAAAAATGAGCAAACTGAAACTGGCTCTCTAATACCATCTTCAGAGGTGCTGCTGGCTATGGCCTTCCATAACAAGGTTTTACATCAATGCTACTGAAAAGCCAGGCCTCCACCTTCACAGAACTTAATAAAATAGAATTCCTGCAGTGGGAAACTTATCTCAAGAAGATATTATTGGAAAAGGAGTGGGAATACCTGGGAGCTATATTCAAATTATAGTTGCCAAAGAACCAAAACAGACCCAAATCCTTATTAAATGCAGATGTTTTATTTCACTTCTTCTTCACAACCTGGTATATAAAAATATGCTTATGATGTGCAAGGCACAAAATGTTCAGAAATGTCTCCTTCATTTTTTCAAGCTATATGGGGGAGGGGGGGTTATATCTCTCAGTTTAGGTATTATTTCTCAGTAATCAGAAGATGTGCTCGGAAGTCAGCCATCTGAGCTGAAAACTACCTAAATCTTTCCAAAAACACATTTCTAAATTCTGCTAGATAAAACATACGAAATGTATTTTAAGCCTTCATACCAGGACTGGTATTTGTCCTCTGCAGATCTGGATTTTCTGTATCAGATTTACTGTGGAGCATGCAGATTAATTTACCAGCAATACCTGACTAGTGTGAAAACAAATAGATGGACTGGAATATTTTCAGGAAGAGAAAGTAGCTTTTGTTCTCTCATTTCTGTACCTCATTTAAGGAGTTCTTTCTTTCTTATCCTTTGCCAGTGAACAACACTGCCAAGATGATGTTTGCATGCTTGATGTCTTGTGCATGATGTGATCTCAAAGTGACATGCTGGAAACAGCAGTAATGGATCTATTGCAGCCCCCAAACTTCCAGCAACATTCATTTCCTGAAATCATACATTTGAGAGCAGAGATCACCCTCAGACATTTGGAAACACCCAGCATATGATGAGGGAATATTATTATTTAAAATGTTTCCAAAATGTGCTGGACACACATCTTTGTCCAACATTTCTCATTATATCTGCTTTAAAAAGCAGTTCTGGGAACACCCTTCCTCATGGGCTGCAGAGCGCACGGTTTCACCACCACTCTGCAAGCCAAGACCTGAGGAAATTGCAGCAGATAGCACCAGGCCCTCACTGCTGCCATGCACCAGTGAAAACACCGCTGGACATGTGCAACAGAAACAAACAGGCATCAATCCCTTCTATTACTCCTTTAGGCACTTGTCCCCCTAATCCTGTCCGTGTGGAACTGCCTGAGCACCATCAGCAGGGCTCCAAAGGGGTGTGAGAGCCTGCTTGGCAGCAGCCTTGACATGATGACAACCCAGGCTTCCCACCTTGTGAGCACACCCTGCCTCGTCACTTTACAAGCGAATACCAGCAATGCTGTCTGCTGGTACGAGTGGTCCCGAGGCCAGGGAGAGGGATCTAGCCCTCACCAGCCCGCCTTGCCAACGCAGCACCAGCTCAGGCACCTGCAAAAGCCTTCGTACTGATGGTTGTCTTCATATGGGGCTGTGAAAGAAGCAACCACACCATTATGATATGGTGACGCTACATGTGACAACAGCAACACAAATGGCATGTTTTCCACCAGCCCTAATGTAACAGGTCATCATGTTAAAAATAAAACAGCGCAGTGTGGCACCTGATGCCTTTCCAGAAGCTGCTGTGCTCAGGCCATGTCCCTGGCCAGAGTTCATACCAGGGGTTTCTTTGTCAGCAGCCACAATGCAGACTTGTAGCATTAATTAGCATTTGGGGGAGCCTGTTGCCAGCAGGTTCTGCAACCACAGGCTGTTTTCCACGGGAATACATGAGGGTTGTAAATTGGCTGGCTGCTCTCAGGGGACGGCTGGAGTCCGGCACTGTAAGTATTTAATTACTCTCAATGGTTTTAAGGCCTGGGGCAAGCTTGTGGCTAGCCAGGCTGGTGTAGAAGAGCCTGAAAAACTATGGGACACTGCATTTAAATGGAAGGAGCAGTCCTTCCCCTTTTTTTATTTTTTTATTTCTGTTTATTTATTTATTTTAAGTGAGTATGTCTAATTAAGCTTTTCACAGATTTCAGACCACATATCCAAATAGCCAAACACACCCACGTTCATTGGAGGCTCACTGAATTTTTGTCAGGATAAATATCAAGTAGTGTTTTATTAAATTACCAACCACAGAGTAATAGCAAAAGACATCAAATGTTCTTAACCATTTCCCATATGTTGCATACACACGCACACATATATATGCATGTATATGCACACACACCCCCCCTTTTTGTACCATTCAATACAAACTTCCCTCTTCTGTCCTCTGAATATGCAATTATATGCAATTAAACCTTTACCTAAATCTAGGAACAAATTTCACTGAGAGTTTCTCAGGAAGTTTAGGATGTTTTTCCATAATTCTTCTCTACTGGGACAGTTTGCAAGGCATAAAGAAACAGAGAAACAAAAGAGACTGACTTGGCCAGCCAAGCAACTGCCTTTGCCAGACTACAGCCACTCTGTTTAACCTTTTCCTTTCCTTCATTAACTTCTCCCTTTCTTTCTCTAGGATCATCACAAGGTAAACTGTGTTGAGTACACACAGGTAAGTAAGTGCTTGAGATATAACTGGTTGAAGAAGTCCTCATGGATACCTGTGAAGGTGGTAATGCTGAAGGTAAATTTCTTCCTTTATTCATTGAAATGGACTAAAATTGCTCAAAGAGTAAGTTATGTTTTCTTAATTGAAAGAGTAGAAACATCTGAAACAGCTTGACCTGTACTGCAAGTACTTGTCTGACTGTGCCTGCAAATAAAGAACAGAAGTACCACTGCGATTTTTCTTATAAAATAAGAATATATACATAGCCTGTATCACCAGCCAGGATGATGGCTCTGAGCAATGGCCTGAGTTTCTCTCCATAGGTAGTGAGATGGCAGTGTTCACACCCTGTGGGAACAAATTCTTTTTAAGAGACCAGATACCAAGAAAGCTCTCTCTCTGAATAAAAATCTCATTCTTCAGGCTAGATTTCTGCAGTCCTTTTGAGACCCAACAGGCAATGAAGATCCCCAGTAACCTGGGCCACATCCAAGGCCTTGGAAGAACAGTGGATCATGGAGTTGGTATTCAAGGGTGAAAAAGCACCAAGAGAGAAGCACTGGAGTGCTGCCTGTATTCAGACATCTCTGTGCACAACAGCTTGTGCATTGAACCAGCCTGAAGCTGGCAGAGACTGTAGCATCTCCTCCCTACCAAAGAGCCCGGACAAGACAGATCTCAAACATGCTTTCTGCATCTGCAGCATCTCCTGTCCATCTGGGTGTCTGTCCACCAGCAGTGTTCGCATCCTGGTGTGTAATGTTACGTTGAAACCGAGCTGTTTGTAGCAGCCTCTCTGCAGCTCCCAGCACGGAGAGGGATCAGCCACGCGGCGTCCATTTTTGGGCCCAGGTTGGTAGTGCAAAGGGGGTTCTTGCTTGATGACAGCTCTGTCAGATCAAACCATTTCATGGAATAATGTGTCCTTTTCAAAAGGCAACCTCTGTCAGCACTGCGCAGCTGCCATGGCTGATGTGCAGACTGTGATGTCATGTTTAAGTCCTTGCTTGCTGATACCATATCTGCAAGAGGCACCCTGGATGAGAACAGTCTTACTAATTTTTCTATTTAAACAATAACTTTGAAAAACTTTACTGAAATACACCATGTGGTCACAAGCAACTGCCCTAGCTCTGCTCATGCCTCTTCATGTCCTCCTCTCTCCTCACTGCTTCCTTACACACAAGCCTGGGAAACTGCAATCATCATGATTCATTTTAAGCAGTATTAGAAACACTCAAATGTCATTAAATATCCTTCAGGAACATGTGGAAGACATGAGCAAAGAAAGGGCTATGTCTCCATGGCTGCTGAGGAATGCATGTTCACTAAAAACACAAAGCCACTGCCCCATGAGGGGAAGACTGTTCCATATGTTAGCTGATGCAGTTAAATTAGCAAGGTTATTTTCTTGCCGGGGGACATTTTCTGTCATTTGTGGTCACAAAATAATAATAATAATAATCAGGATCCATAAATCATCTAAATTTATGTATATGCATGCTGCCATCTATACATTCAGACACCAAAAACACAGTGCACCTAATATATGCACATACATGGACTGAATTAACTTGATGCACAAAAATGCGTATCTTCCCAGCAGTCCATCAATTTCTATAAAAAATAGAGACCACTATAAATGATGACATTTGAATCCAGCAATGGCCAACCTGCATCATTTTTAAGTTGTTTTCAAGCATTACGTTAATCTCCCATTGTCAATGCTCAACTGTCTTATGCACCCTGACAGCTCACCATATATTCTCTCAACAAATATTTTGCTTCAGGATGTTTTAAAGAGGAAGGTTTACTTTAATCCCCTTTCTTTTGTTAGAGAAGATGCAACAGTACGAATAATACCTTCCATGTGTGAAGGCTCACACAAAATTTCTTCACATCAGCAGAGCACTGCTGTCTGAACACTGCCAGCCAGATGTTTCCAAAATGCTCAGTGTCCTTGCAAATTACTGTCAAGGCCTGCAGCAGCCATCCTAGCCACCTCCGTATGAGCAAGAACCAGGGTTCGGGCTTTGTGATACTCAGATTCAACCGAAGCCTGTTCTCTGCCTCAGGAGTGACAACTTACTTTAATGCAGAAGAATCAGTGAAAAAAAGATTTCACAATGAACCAAAACATTTGGGCAGCTGCATTGCTTGCAAAAGGGGGAAATGAAACAGCTTCCTGGCATAGCTGCAGATCAATACACACACTGAAGCACAATATTCTCTTACTTTTCCTTTTTCAAAGCCACAGAATGTTATAAAGGGCAAAATCAGGGTACTGAGTCATACCATTGAAGAGTAGCAGCTGTGCAAAGCAGTCCAAATGCAGTATTGAAGCTGAGCATCTTGAATCCATGGTTGGTCACACTATTTCTAAGTTGCTGGTTTCCCCAACATGCCTCCCACACAGTGAGAGCAACAGCTTTGGAACACTACAGGCAAGTCCAGGCATTTATGGACCTAAATCTGGATTTGGAATCTCAGGCCTCTCCTTAAGAGTAGACAAGTATCCTCAGTATTTGTAGTGGAAGGAAAAGCAATTAGGATAAGGATAGGGCTAAGGTTTCTAGCCAAGGCTCAGCATAAGGGTTATAGGATGGGCAGGATGGAGAGAACAGCAGTGCTTGGAAGGTAAGGCAGAGAAAGGAAATTCGAAACATTCAGTGTTTTGTTGTGTTTTTGTTGTTGTTGTTGTTGTTTGTTTTTATTACAATACTGTAATTTTGAATGGGGACAAATGAAATGACTGCAGCATGTTACACGGGCCTTTCATCTGTGTCAAAAAGCAGCCACCAGCTACCTTGGTTTCTCCACTTGGTCTCAGAAACACCCCTTCTACCCTTTCTTCCTTACCCCCAGCCTGGCTTGCTCATACCTTAATATTTAGAAGTTGCATGCTTTCCAGCTCATACTTGTCCAGAGAGTCCATATGCATTTGTGCTGCTGGGGAAAGGCATTGATTTGATGACTGCGGTGTGATGGCTTCTCTGTTCTCTTCCAGGCCTGAGGTAAAGAACCAAAGGCCTTGGGATGAGCCCAAAGCCAGGAAGATCTGTCCTGTGGTGCAAAACACCACGGGAGAGCCAGCACCCCTGCTAGAGGCTCCTTTTGATCTCTCCAGGACACAGAGTTCAGGAGTGCCAGGTACATCCAACTGCTTATCAGCCAACATGGGCAGAACAGCTGGAGAGGTTTGTGCATGCATATTTAATAGACAAATAGTGACTTGTTTTATGGTCCTTATTCATAATTTATTGTTTGAGAGTTCCAAAAGTTGCCAATGTTCTTAACAGTTTTGCATTCAGTATGATTTCACAACATCACAGCAGACAGGAATGGACAGAGAGAGAGGAAAAAAAAAAAAAGAGGCCACTGATCTTTGGATGGGACAACTGGGGCAGAGGACTGCATCTCTGCTTGGCAAGCTCTGCTTTGGCACTGGACACACACAAGCATAAAGCACACTTCATTTTACAACCATAACTTCTCATTATTATTCTTCTCCGCCCCTCCCCTTTATTTTTTCCTTAAGATTCTTTCCAAGAATGCTGTAAGGACATGAACTGACTTTTCAATCACTTGTTTTGTGCTCTCCTCATTGAGGGAACAGGCTTGTGGAAAAGGCTGCCGACAAATGCTGCATTGTTGAGACAAACCTATTTATGCCAAGATAGATTTTTTCTTTTTTTCTCCCCCTCCTTCTTCTCCCAATATTTTTCTCTTAGACTTTTAATAAGGCAGTAAGGGAGAAAAGCAATGATGCAAACAAGCAGAGTCTCAGTGTGACCATATGCACATCACCCCCAATTGCTAGATCCTGTCATGCAGTTGTTAATTTTGTGTGCCGTATTTTATGTCACACTTATTAGCCTGAAGTGCAGTAATGCACATTTCCATTCACAAGAGGGCCTCTTCTGAATAACAAGGCCATGAATGGTTAATAACAAAAGTATATTCCATGTGGCAGGGCCTGCGCTAATTAGGCAGACTTGAAAATTTCTGTCAAACACTATAAAATGTTACAGTGCTTATATGAATGTTTAATAATGAAACTGATAGCAAACCAAATGGGGGTGGCTTGGGGAAAACAGTCACTTGAATAGTTTTCTAAGCATGAGGGATGATATGGTTTCTGCAAAATAAACCATTAGCGAATGTAGCATCAGGTTAACATGTTTGACGAAAGGCTCTCTGCAACCTGTAGTCCATTACACTCCAGCAGGTATGGCAGAAATAGGGCAAGTTTGGTCCCTTCCTTTTGGTCCCAGCCACCAGCACCTGGGAGCCAGTGGCCCAGCAGTGCCCCTCTCCCTGTGTGGCAGAGGGGTTAGCAGCCACCGCCAAGCATCTGAGAATCACAGAATCATAGAATCACAGAATCATCTAGGTTGGAAGAAGCGTCCAAGATCACCTAGTCTGACCTAACACCAACAAGTCCTCCACTAAACCATATCACTAAGCTCTACATCTAAACGCCTTTTAAAGACCTCCAGGGATGGTGACGCAACCACTTCCCTGGGCAGCCTATTCTAACGCCTAACACTCCCTTCAGTAAAGAAGTTTTTCCTAATATCCAACCTAAAACTCCCCTGGCACATCTTGACCCCATTCCCCCTCGTCCTGTCACCAGGCACATGGGAGAACAGACCAACCCCCACCTCTCTACAGCCTCCTTTAAGGTACCTGTAGAGTGCAAAAAGGTCACACCTGAGCCTTCTGTTCTCCAGGCTGAACAAGCCCAGCTCCCTCAACTGTTCCTCGTAACACGTGTTCTCCAGACCCCTCACCAGCCTTGTAGCCCTTCTCTGGACTCGCTCAAGCACCTCGATGTCCTTCTTGTAGTGAGGGGCCCAAAACTGAACACAGTACTCGAGGTGCGGCCTCACCAGAGCCGAGTACAGGGGGACGATCACCTCCCGAGCCCTGCTGGCCACGCTGTTTCTGATACAAGCCAGGATGCTCTTGGCCTTCTTGGCCACCTGAGCACACTGCTGGCTCATATTCAGCCGACTGTCAACCATCACTCCCAGGTCCTTCTCTGCCTGGCAGCTCTCCAACCACTCATCTCCCAGCCTGTAGCTCTGCTTGGGGTTATTGTGCCCCAGGTGGAGGACTCGGCACTTGGCCTTGTTGAACTTCATGCAGTTGGCCTTGGCCCATTGGTGCAGCCTATCCAGATCTTCCTGCAGAGCCTTCCTACCCTTGAGCAGATCGACACACGCACCTAACTTGGTGTCATCTGCAAACTTACTGAGGGTGCACTCGATCCCCTCATCCAGATCATCGATAAAGATATTAAAGAGAACTGGTCCCAGTACTGAGCCCTGGGGGACTCCACTAGTGACCGGCCTCCAACTGGATTTGACTCCATTAACCACAACTCTTTGGACCTGGCTACCCACCCAGTTTCTAACCCAACAAAGCGTACACCAGTCCAAGCCAAGAGCAGCCAGTTTCTCAAGGAGAATGCTGTGGGAAACGGTGTCAAAAGCCTTACTGAAGTCAAGGTAGACCACAACCACAGCCTTTCCCTCATCCACCAAGTGTGTCACTTTGTCATAGAAGGAGATCAGGTTTGTCATGCAGGACCTGCCTTTCATAAACCCATGCTGACTGAGCCTGATCACCTGCTTGCCCTGCAAGTGCCATGTGATGACTCTCAAGGTAATCTTCTCCATGAGCTTCCCTGGCTCTGAGGTCTATGGCAACAGCAGGCCTATGGTTTCCTGGGTTTACCTTCAGGCCCTTCTTGTAGATGGATGTCATATTTGCTAGCCACCATTTGACTGGGACCTCCCCCGACAGCCAGGACTGCTGATAAATGATGGAAAGTGGCTTGGCCAGCTCTTCTGCCAGTTCTCACAGTACCCTCGGGTGGATCCCATCCGGCCCCATCAACCTGTGTACATCTAAGCTGGCACTCCTTTACATCATTCCCTGAACACCTGAATCCAGGTGTTGACGTCTATTCCCTGATGCTGTGGGCTAGCTGCCTGCTCTAGGACACCTCTGCAGGGTGAAGTCATGTGACAATTTTCTGCACCCTGCACACAGGAAGATTCAGAGCCACAGCTACACAGCTCCTACATTCAGTCATCAAACAGAATGGAAAAAAAAAATGTGCCTCTCACACAGACAGTGGCACTGGCAGTCCCCCCTCACCTGCAGCCTCAGCCTGCACCAAGCAAGGAGTCAGCAAGCAGCCAAAACTGACTACTTGCCTCCTCCCCAAGCACTGCTCTCAGGGATTAACGAAGAAATGATGAATGAAAATATTTTGATGACTGAAATTAAAATTTCATTCCAGATAAATTAACTGTGCTGCCTGTACATGAGACTAAATCAATGATAAGAATCAGTGATAGGAAACGTACTGCTCCCCAGCTCCAAAGATGCTTTTCAGGAACACACAATTGCTTCACATTTTTCAAATGGCGCTTCTGTGGTGACCTCAGTGTCAGATCTCTATTGACTTCAGTTCTGCTGAGCATCAGGTAGAAGTAATCTAGGCCTAGGCAGGGCTTTTGCATTACCAAAGTATGTTTATAATATTTAACATTTAAAACATTTCAAAATTCTTTAAAAAAAAACTGAAGTAAAAAAAAAAAAAAGAGAGAAAAAGGAAAAAAAAGTTTGCACTAAACTAAAAATGATTACATTACTCTTATGTATAATTACATTATTATCGCATGTAATGAATTCATATATCCTTGGGCTGGGAGAGGCATAAGTTCAAAAGATAAATGAAAAACAGCAGGCTCCCATCTGATACCGGTTGAGCTTGCAAAGTCCAAGATAATGTTACTAACATCAGCATGGCAGAGAGTAAAGCACGTTCCAGCACCTGTGTTGTGAAAAACTTGCATACCAAATGTCAGCCTGGCAGTACAACAGGTTGTCCTAATGTTGCTTTCCTGCAGAGTTAAAGAGCTGCCCCAGCTCAGGGGTGAGCTGGCTGTGAGTTTTACCCCATGACATGTCCAAACCTCCTCTTAGAGCTGACTCCTTTCCTCACAGGCAACTTAAGGGGTAGATTCACGAGAAAACATATGTTCTTAGTTTGCTATTTTATACAAGATACCATGCAGAAATTAGACACAAAATGCAGTTTGATCTGTCCATCACAGAGCTGAGACCAGAGAGCCTGCCCCATCACCTTGTAGCCCAGGGGACAGACCCAGCACAGGGAAAAGCTCAGGTACTGCACCTTAAGAGCAATAGGAAAGCGTAAGTTACAGAGGCGAACGCCCCACTGCACATCCCAAATCCTGCTCGTTACCAAAATCTGTGAAAACAAAGACAGCAAGCTCCATCTTGCTGTGGCATGGAAACACTGCTCTCTTGAGGGACACAAGATAAGTCAGGCTGGGGAATTAATGATCAGCAACACGCCCCTTCGCTGCACTTTTTCACACTTGAATTCTGTGCAGGTTTTACTCAACCTTGGCACATGGCTCATGAATTGCAGCCACTGCAGGAGGTGGTGTGGTAGCTAGCCAACCTGTTCACCTTTTGTTCTTCTGCCAGAAATTGAAATAAAATAGAAATATTTGAAGGATAGACTCAGGACCCCTACCCCCCTGCACCCCCCCTCCTCCAGCCCCCCGAGGGTGGAAAAGTAACATGCAGCTCTCCTGGAGTGCGTATATATGGGGCTGTTAGGATCAGCTGAATCTCTGGACTAATGATATATTATGTCTGTGTTTTCTTGCAAAGCAGGCTGCACTTGGAAAATGGCATTTTGAATCCTGTCTCACTGAGATCATTTAAGTGAGCTCTCTGGTGCAGAACTGATAGGAAACAGGGTATAAGCTAGAAGAAAATAATAGGAAGAACTGTCCTTCAACTTGGGTCCCTTCATGAGAATTGTAGGTTGCTTCATTTTGGTTCTTAGGCCAAGTTTAATCTTCCTGTTTGTAGCTTTTTATTTAGGCTTGGACAGGCTCAACATCTCTGAGTTGTTACAAAGCCAAATGACCATAAATGTTGGTATTTTTCCTTGCCATCTAAGATGTTCTGCAGTGTCCATGTCTCTGAGTCAGTAGCTGATAACTAATTTCAGCTAATCTGCAACTTTTGTTCAAACATTTATTGTGAATGATTTGGGGGAAATATTATTTTTCTCTCTAATATAAGAAGGGAAAAAAAATTAAATGAACAATATTACCATAAAGCTAGAATATTTTTTCTTCATTATGTATTTGCTTCCTTGGGTCATCATTATGTAACTTCTGTTAATTCAATTTAATATTTTTCCTTGTTTTTCTTTGCTTTATTTCATGGTACTTTGAGAAAGATACTAACATGATGATTTTCATTCTCCACTTCCTACCTCAAGCACAAAATTGTTGCATACAGATTTCTCAGCAGTTCAAAAGAGTGTTTCACTTACTAACTCCTGGTTCACCACCAAAATAGTTCTCCTTTAGTTTTATCCACAACATCTGTTTATTATTTCTACTGCCTCTAATCCCACTGTACAGCGATGTAAAAGGACTTACTCATTGTAGTGGTAATAAAAAGGGTCTCTTAAAGTGGTCCTACAGCATAATAATCTCTGTTTTGTAGGTTTATTAACTCTTTTTAAAGGCAGATCAAAATTTTAACTTACAAATCACCTGTCAAGTTCTTTATAATATCCTAAGGATAGAGAGATGAACTGAATGAGTAGGCTTTAGGAGTCAGGATCTGTAAATCTGAAGGAGGAGAAGGGAAGGAAAGAAAAGGATCCATCCTTAGCATTGTGCAGTGAAGATATTCCATGGGGCTACCTAAAACCTGCATCAGAATTAATAATACTATTCAACGATGTACCAAGATATACTTAACAAGCATTTTTGAAGTACTTTGAAGTATTCAGAATGCAAATGAACTTAAACAAAAGACAGTAAATGAAACAAACCAAAATACTCCGAAAGTCCAACCATACACCATGATGACAAGAACCAAAGAATAGGAGCCATTAAAAATATCAAGGAAAATATCACACAAAAAAAAAATATGGATAAGTCTTTAGTCCAGACACAGTAACTCATACTGTCCAGATGCATTAGATCATGAAACCTCTTAAAAAAAGAGAATCTATTTTTACTTTCCTTCTACCTCCTTTTACCCATGTCTTAAGAACATGCCAGCAAACATAGCTGTGTACTCTGTGTTATCAGATCTACTCCACTAGCAATTAAATCAGCCTACACACCTTTCTTAAATGAAATCACTTGCAGGGTTATAGTGTGTGCTGGCAACACGAAGAAGGAACAACGCTAAAAGTCCAGTTGGATCCATGTCACCTCAAAGTACTCATCGAATGTGACAGAGCGCGAACCGCCAGCTATGGACTTGTCCCAGAAGAGGCCAGAGCCTCTTGATGGTACTGTAACATAAATAATTAAATGACAACAATAGCAAAGGCCACATATTTTTCTCCAGTGGGTCAGGACCTGCTTCATGGTCTCATTCTGCTGCCTTTTATGTTATGATGAACAGCTTGACCAGGCACAGAAATAACCTTCAGCTCTTCTCATTTTCCCACACCCCCCATAAGGGAGTTTCTCAGATCCTCTTGCAGCTTCTATAGCCTCTGTTGTGCGTGTGGACAATGGACCTTTGAGAGAGCTGGGCAGGCTCGGGCAAGGCTGTGGGACTCACACGGTGACAGGGAGCATGGCTCAGTGTAGCTGCAGGCCCACCAAATTGTTCTGGGACATGGGCAGGACGAGAAATGATGTAGACAGAAAACTGCTTCTAAAAAACGCTCCCTTTCTTCGCCTAAGGGGGAAGAAATGCCTTGTGCTGACAACAGGCCTGAAGCTTTCATCATGGAGGAGCACTAAATAAGAGGTTTTCTGATGCCAAGCTGTTTGCAGAGGTGATCACAAACCACAGAGCCAAAAGCCAAAAGTTGAAAAACCATCTGTCTCCTGAGTTTGAGAGCGCCTGAACCTAGTAGTTGCTTACTCCGGTCTCTATTTAAATGTCACAACAGCTTCTTTCTGCATCTTAAAAGTATTTTGCTGTGAGATGGAAAAAAATGCACTGGAAAGCTGATCGTGGAGGCCTGAAGCAAAACTCAGCTTCTCCCTGGAAATGTGGAGGTACTAAGAGACATGTGGAAGATGCAAGGAAAAGGAAGGTGTCAGGGCAGACCTAGACAGGTCACAAGAAAGAATTCCCACCTTGTTGAAAGAGGACACATGTTGTGACTACAAAAGGCCACAACCTTCAAGAAAGAGGCTGTAATTAGCTCAGAAACAGACAACTATCGTAGATAAGTATAAAAAGAAACTAGGAACATAAAGCACTTTGCTACTGAGAAAGGCAACACTCATAACTCACATGGTGTGCAGGTATTTGGGTCCTTGGCCAGAATTCAGCCCATGAAGTTAACTTGCAGCCAACCTCCCGTCAATCTCAGTTGTGTCGCTGCCCCTTGAGGGGTGCCAGCTGGAACCTGAAACTGAGTTTTGCAGATAATGTTGTTTGGTCGTCACCAAACTCTAGTTGCTATTATATACATTTACTCACTTTATTCAAGGTTAAACCAGTTAATTCCAGGCCAAAGCTCTGCACCAATTGCTTGCCACGTTTGAGACTGACAGCAGATAACTGGGTGGATGAAAATGCAATCAGTCTTAATTTTAACACTACACTAGTGGATGACAGCCACAGCTGTTCTGGGCAAGACAGACTGTGCTGTGTACATAACGCAGCCCACTGAAGGAAGAGACAGACCCAAATAAGAGCTTCAGAGACTGTATTTTCTTGCTTCCCTGTTTGGAGGGTGGGAGATCTTCAGTGAAAACTCAGATCTGCACCTGCAATCTGGATCAGTTAGATGGAGACAAATATTTTTAACCATATTTCAGTGTGGAAAGGGCAGGTAGAATGTCACGAGATCAATTTCTCTCTCAGCATTTGTTTTCTATTTTTAGCTGACCACTGAGTACAAATATATGAAGGTTCAGCAATATAATAACTGAATCTACTTCTTAATCCTGGCTCTGTGATGCAGCTGAATTTTTAACATTATTTCCCCATCTAAACACCTTATCTAAGAGGCTACCCTCAGAAGCTTCACTCTTTTCTAAAGGCTACACCTACCCTGGGTGCAGGTGGGGAACATGACTGGGTGCAGAAAAATGGGAAAAAAATCTCATAATTTGAAGCTGGTCAGTGAGTTAATTTTCATCTGGTTTATACTACTGAAAATCTGGAGTAGCTCCATTTCAATCAATGGAAGAGTAACAGGACAAGCAGCAAGAAAGTGTGATCTGATGGAAGTTAAAATCAAGCGTCCTTAATGCAATGTCATCTCTACTTTTTCTTTTAAGACAAACTCCCACTATTAAAATTCCATTAATTTCTAAATTGCTTAGATATGAGGATAGCAGGAAACCTTGAGCTGTCCTAGTGTGGCATTGGTGATGCACACAGAAATAGTGACTTTGATTTCTTTTAACAGATGGTAGCTAGTCTAACATGCTTTTCTGGTTGAACTCTCCCCTGCTGAAACATCTGTCTAGGACATTGGCAGTCAGAAAGACCCTGCTTGTTGTGTACCTATTTCCTCAAGCTGGAATCACCAAGATTATTTTAAAGAGTTTCCTCACTGAATATGGAGGACCAGTTCAGTTTCCAGCATTGTGATCCCTCTAACTTCCTTTACATAACTCTTCCTTCCTTTGGGACATGCAAATAATAGTTGGTGAGAACAGCAGCAACATGATGAATAATGGCTATGACAGACCATGGACTTACTTTAAGAAATAACACATCCATCTTGCTTGATATAGAAAAGCTTGGATTGCTGCAGTATTTTCAATCATGAACTGGGAAATTTAATCAGTTTTCTTCCATAACAATTCTTTTTTGCCATGAAACATCACAAATAAGAAAGGGTACAGTGAAGTCACTGTGCTTGATTAAGAAGGGAAGCCTTTCATTGTGGCAGTTTGGACTGTGGAGCAGCAAACAAAGCTGTCCCACAGCCAGCTTTGGTTTAGAAGAAACAAATGCTGAAGAATAAAAATGGTTTTTTGTTTGTTTGGTTGGTTGGTTGGTTTGGTTTGTTTGTTTTAAAGTTTGTTGTTGCTTTAATGTGCAACTCTTGAAGCAAATCTGTGGGAGTGATGGCACTAGGCTAGACGTGAATGAAGGCTACTGTTCTGTGGGTGAATTACACTGAGAGAAAGTAAAAAGTAAAAAGAGAAAAGACAAGACTCAGACTAAATTTTTAATAAAGGAGCATTTAGAAGCACCTAGTTTCTTCTGAAAAGCCAGTGAATCTTTAATTGAAAAAATGCTTTGAAAAGGCAATTATCCCAAAAAGAAATACTCTGCTTTGCATCAGGACAAAATTTAATAATTAAAGTGCACACTGAGAGATTTTACTGCCATTTTAAGTACTTTCTAGTGCAGCCTCATCTGTAAAGGTTCAGCTGTTGCCTCTGTTACATAAGACCAGTGAGCAGTCCAAGCTAAAATGCCAGTAAACCAGACTGTTCTAGCAATGAGGTTGCCTCTAACAAACTCAGACAACCACAGATTCTACAGGAAGACTAGAGGTATTGTTCTGGGGGTGAGTGCAATGTAAAGACAGAAGGTTAAAAAAAAAAAAAAAAAGATGAAAAAGATGAAGGCTTGAGCACAATGTACAGTTCAGTTACCCTGCATTTCCTGACTTCTTTTCAGGGCTTGACTTTTCATCTTTAAGAAAGCAGAAGGTGAGGCTACTAACACATCAAGCCTTTTCTGTGGTGATGTATTGTAATACTGCAGTACCTGGGAAGGAGCATGAGTTCGTTTGCAATCTTCATGAACCAGCAATGAAGCAACCAAGACTCCTCCACAGTAGAAACACAGAATCATTTAGTTTGGAAAAGACCTGTAAGAACATCAAGTCCAACTGTTAACCTAACACTTCCCAGTCTACCACTAAACCATGTCCCTAAGCACCACATCCACGCATCTTTTAAACACCTCCAGGGATGGTGACTCAGCCCCTTCCCTGGGCAGCCTGTTCCAATATCTCATACCCTTACAGTGAAGACATTTTTCCTAATATCCAACCTAAACATCCCTTGGCATAACTTAAGGCCATTTTCGCTCGTCCTAACACTTGTTGTTTGGGAGAAGAAATCAACCAACCCCCATCCTGCTACAAACTCCTTTGAGACAGCTGTAGAGAGTGATAAGGTCGCCCCTGAGCCCCGTTTTCTCTAGGCTGAATAAACCCAGTTCCCTCAGCCGCTCTTCATAAGTCCTGTTCTCCAGACCCCTCACCAGCTCTGTAGCCCTTCTCTTGACACGTTCAAGCACCTTCTTGTAGTGAGAGGCCCAAAACTGAACACAGCGTTAGAGGTGCAGCTTTGCCAGAGCCAAGTACAGGGAGATGAGCCTTCCCTAGTCCTGCTGGCCATACTATTTCTGATACAATCCAGGATGCTGTTGGCCTTCTTGGCCACCTGAGCACACTGCTGGCTCGTATTCAGCCAGCTATCCACCAATACCCCCAGGTCCCTTTCCACCAGGCAGCTTTCCAGCCATTCTTCCCTCAAAGTAATTTATCTTCACCCCAGGTAATTTCTTACTCCTTTTACCTCTCTCTCCTGAAGGGGTTAACAGACTATAAACATGTCCCTTTTACATCCCTTTCTTCTCCATTTTGTACAAACTTATTAAATTACCTGAGGTAGGATGCCATGGTAACATGCTAGAAAGGGAACTGACATTCATGCATGACAGAAGGATCCAGCGCCAGCTTTCCTCAGCCAGGAGCAGTGTTATGCAGACAGGTGGTGCAAAACAAACCACCATCAAACAAACATAAGTCAGATATCACAGGGCTTTCTCAACATGCCCTAATTTCTACTTGTTCCCTCTGTGGAACAGGCCAGGTGAAGTGCTGCTCCAGCCCTCCATGCTCTGCTCTGTCTGAGGGAGGGAAAACCAAAACCAAATTGCAGCAAATGTTTCTGACAGCTGTGGAAAGCACAGAGTGCATTTCAGATGGGACATTTTAAATGTAGCACGTCTGAAAACAGGAAAAATGAGGGCCACAGATGCAGCCATCTATATTAATTACTGCACGTTGCTACCAGGGCAGCAGCAGTTTCCACATTGCGCTGGGTAGTATCTGGACCCTCAGGATGTGAGTGAAGGAATTTGGATCTGTATGCTTCTGTACATGTAGACAGGGCCAGAAAGACTTTGCAGATGAGGACAGGACAGGTCTTCTAAGGGCATAAGCTAAATAAAATAAATAAATAAATATATATATTTTTTTTAAAAAAAAAAACAGACACGAGGTAAGTAACCTTATTTTTCCCCCCTGACTTCTGCAAGATACATTATGCTTCAAAAATTACAGTAAAATTACAATAGAAATAACTTCAGTTATATTGTCCAAGCCTTGATTTTTAATGAAAAAATGGAGAAAGTGGGATCTTGCAAATATATACCCAGCTGACCAAACTGAGAACTACTGCTCACATGCAGGCACCTCTCCTCTCTCTCCTTCCTGCCTTCTCCCTCTCCTTTCCCTTTACTAATGTGCCCTACACAAATATTTGTTCACAAATGTATGGAAAATCAGGGAGGTTTTTGACTTGATCAAAAAGAGGATGTGCTTTTTCATTACTGTGTTCTGAAAGGATGTTTTTGTGGTGATCTACTTTATTCCTGATATTTTTTTCCATAGCTGTTCAGGAAATTTTTGATCTCTATGTTTGTCAATGGCTGACCGTTCATACATTGGTCACCATGCTCAAGAGAGACTTAACCAGCTGTAGTGATGCTCTCTAACTTTTTTCAAAAAAACTTCATAAAGATCATTTGGAGGCTTCAAGCAGAATTCTGTTGTTCTCTTTAGACCCCTTTATGGAACTTTGCGATCTTACAACTGTTTGAAATGTAAGTCAGTGTTTTCAGAAACTAAGGTACCTTTTCCTATTCTGTAATCTTCTCAGCACAGGTCAGGTGGAAAAGGCTGAGGAGGAGAGAAATATGTTTATTTTTAGCTTCATGTGACTGAGATGGTACTGCAGGAGAAATCAGAAAGGCACAGCATGCAGCAAGCACAGGAGCATATAAAAAGTTGTATATCTTACAAATGGTGATTAAACCTAAAAAAGCAGACTTTTTCCCACAAGAGGAGGTGTGGAAGAAGAAGAAAAGTAAGAAAGTGTAAGAAGGGGATGGATCAGAGCAATCTGAACAGTAGGAGGAAACTTAAAAACTGCCACTGAAGAATGGGAGGGAAGTAAAAGAAGAGACAGACATCTGCAGCTTCAAAGAGACCACAGACAAAGAGGATGGAGCCTAAACAGAGAGGCATTGCCCCTGAACATTCAAAGGGCCACCAGGGCATGCAAGCAGCACACACAGCCAGTGGGGTTACCTGCAGGAGTGGAGGCCTGGCAGAGTGGGAGCCCCAGTCAGAAGAGATTGCCTGGGACTGGGGGTGGCTGGATTCTGAGGAAGAGAAGGGATCTGAGTTAGGATGGCTCCAGAGGAGGGTCTGGGGAGATGTAGAGATTGCCAGTACAAGAGTGACAGGGGTGGGTGCTCCTAGGACACACAGCAGTTGCAGCATCGGAGGCATTTTGTTTCCGTGGCATTTGATTTTCAAATGAAAAGCATATCGTCTTCCATCAAAATTTTGGAAACAAATGCAGAATAGGAGTGTTAACAGACAGGGAACTAAAAGCAAATACTGAAGAAAAGCTCTAGTTAGAAGAGGAAAAAATACTGAAGGGTGTAAGAGTTCAAGAGCATTAACAAAAGACAGAAGCTGTTTGCACAGCAATCACTTAGTTACATACTATTTTCTCACACACAGCTCTTTAGTTAAATTGCATTTGGCTTTCCTTTGTTCTGTGTTTTGAATTTGTTCCAATCTCCCTAAATAGTTTCATCTTATTTTTTGAAGAAACCCACAACACCAAACAATGGGGAAACCGAGCAGACCCTGATTAAAACTCAGGGTGTGTACGTGGGACTAGAAGGTGCCCGAAGGCACAACCCAAGCAGAGGACAGTCTGTAGCAGGAGGCTAGGAAATGCCGTGACTCAGTCACTCTGACTCACAGTGCCTCCCTGGCTCCTTCCTGTTCTCTAGAGCAAGGGGCTGGGGGCTGGAGCTGGGGTTCAGGCTGTGCTTTTGCCAGTGGAAAATGACTGCACTGCAAGGAGCAAGCTGATCCATCCGGCAGGGTAGAGAAAGCTTCTCTTGTCTCCATCGTCCTGGAACTCCTGTGATGCAGGGGAAGATATTGCTGGAGGCAATACCTGCACTTCCACATGACTGAGCACCATCATGCACAGCATCAGGCACCTTCTTCAGCCTTGCACAGAAACATGGGCTGAGTCACAGTTCAGCCATAAGCTGCCCACAGTTCATAAGCTGAAAAATCAGTTGGTCTAGGTTTCAGGTAGCATAAGCAGCATGGGCAGCTGAGGAGCAAGCTTAGATTGAAGCTATCTAGGCAAAGCAGGAGCAGAGGTCAGCTGACATCATTTTGGATAACAGGTATAACACTAAGTGCTTTGAAGATGATGGTTCAGCCTCCTGATGTTTACAGCAGGGTCAGGATTTCACAAGTTTTCCTGCCAGGAAGGATCTGGGAGACACACAGCCGTGTAAATAAACGCCTGCTGGCGGACCTCTGGCAAGACCCACCCCACACCATAACCCATCAGCTGTAACTCGGGTGGTAGAAAAGCCTGGTAGCACTGGCCGAAAAGGACACCCAGCACCCAGATTTGGGTGCTGTCTCTGTCCCTGCTCTCTCTGGAGGCCAGATCAGCTACTGCAAGGCCAGAGGTGGAGTCAGTTGGAGCCGAGCCTTCAGGAGAGCCAAGGCAAGTTGAGGCTGGCCACCACAGAGAGCTGCCAGGCCCTGGGAGCTTACTCAGGGAGGACAATGGGCCTGAGGTGGCCTTCAACCATGACAGCCAGGAAGCAGTGTCAGGACTTGCTGCTGTTTGTCCTTCCAACCCACACCTCAGAGCAGGAGTGTGTGTCCTGGTGTGTGTCCTGCTGCGCCTCGCGCCCGCAGCAGCTCCAGGCAGGCGCAGGGAGCCCTGTGGGGCTGGCCCTGGTGCAGGTCCTTTGCAGCTCCCACTGGCCCTGGGGAAGGGGTGATGCCCCCATCCTCCTGGGGATGAGCCCACAAAGGACAACCGATAAACGTAAGATGTTAAATTACTCCCAGAGCCAGGACTGCATTTTTTTCCCTAGTGCTCTGGATATTGTTTGGCAGCCATGGGATAATTGAGCACGAAGGCTAAGATAACATAATTGGAATAACAGCTAACGAAGCGCATGGCAATTATTTCTGAATGTTTCGTCTGTCCTCCCTACCTCACATGGTAAACGCGAATGCTTCCCCGTTACAGAAATCACTAGGCACATAACAGCACACCAGAAGCATATGCTTTTCATTTTGGATTCTCCTTCCCTCCCTTAATGATCTCTTGACGCAGATCCCTTTCCTTTTGCTAGAGTTGATTGCCAGCTGCACCTCTACACAGGGCCCATTTGCCCCTCTCCCACTTCCATTCAGCACCTGCCATATACTGGTCTGTGGGGCTGATATGGCAATTTTGCATAGGAACTCCCTGTGGGAAAGGGACAGGAGAAAGATTAGGAAAAGGGGAGCTACCGCTTTCACCTCATCCCCTGAGGGCTGACGGGAGGGGCACAGCTGGCTCAAGGATTTACAGGACGGTAGAAAGCAACACAATCTGCTGCCCAAAGGATAAGGATGCTCATGGAAGCTCCAATCTCATGCCTTCATTGCCAACCCTTCAGCTCCAGGAATATCTGGGTTAAATTATATCCTTTGTTGAAGCATCTGCACACTTCTTCAAAGATAGCAGTCCCTATCCTGAAAAGAAGCTGTGACTTATAGCTGCCATCTTGAATTTTTCACCAAATTTAACTTGAGCTCAGTGTGATTAAATCCTTGCCCACAGAGATGTCTCAAAAATAGGCAACAAGATAGCTGACAAGACATAGGTGTTTATTTATAATGGCTTCATATTTTTTTCACCTGCAGCTTTCCGGGCTGTCTGGCTAAATGAGGATTTCAATGGCTGGACAAAGGATTATCAAGACATTCAGTGATTACATTTTTCAGTATAGAGACATCTGCCTGTTTTTAGCTGACCTGTTTAAGTCAGTCAAATGGCAGAAGGAAAATTTGAATATGAGAACCACAAAACAGGACTCTAATTTGCTGCCTGACTAGAGGCAGAACCAGCAGCAGGTCATGTCCAACACCAAGGTTGTGTTGCCTCCACAAATGCTGCTGTAAAACAGGCAGGGAGACCACTGTAGGCAGGACTGAACTCAGCCAAAAAGCTGGGATACTTTGCAGGTACAATCACAGCAAAGGCACATAGAAGAACAGGTCAGTATATTTTTAAATAGCTTTTTTTTTTTTTTTTTTTTTTTTTTTTTTTTTTGAAATTGGCCTATGGGCCAATTCAGCAGCACAACAAGTAATTAAAAACAGCTTGCTAAAGGCCCTGAGTAATCTCTGGGACACACTTTCCCATAGATTGGTGATGCTGAATTGGTGGAACCCATCTTTCCTCTGGGAGACAATTTTCTGCTACAGGCCTTAAAACCCCTTTACAAGTGTTTCCCCAGAACCAAAAGAGAATGTGGTAGGTGGTTATATCTGAAGGCAAAGACTGAGAATAATAGATGCTAAAACAAGCAAGCAAGATTAGGTTCATTTGTACAGACATATACATGCACACACCCCCACAAACACACCAAAATCAGCTCCACATTCTCCTCTAGAAACATTTGTATGAATGGAGAGAAAGCTGTGACTGGAGACTGTAAGCACAGCTTGATGCAGCACAGTTTTTCACAAGGACTGCAAAATCAGCACACCACAAAAACTTCCACATGTGGAAAAAGACTTGTATGTAGTATCAACGCAGGTGATGGTCACACTTGTCCTGAGGAAGGGTGTTACCTTGGGTAGGTATCAGTTGGTTGAAAGACAGTTTGACCAAAAAAAATGAATCTGGAGAGCTAGGGATCAGAACAGAAAACTTCTGGTTCACAGAGAGTTTCCAGGGAGTACTAGCTTATTGCACATTGCATGGTAATAAATCATGTCTTCTACATGCAGGTATTGAGCATGATAAATGCTCTCAAGATCTCTAAAGCACCTGAATACATTGGTCTTGCTGAACTGTGCTGGAACAATCAGGGAAACCTTGTACCCATTACAGATTGACCCATTACCTCTGCAGTACATTTCAAAAACAAACAAAAAAATGCAGTCCTTAAAAAGCACTGTATCTTAACACATTTGCATTTTTTAATGTGAAACAAAATGCACCAAGCTACAATTTTAAGACAGCTCAGGCTCCCAGAAGAAGCAATCTTCCTAGGCTTCCACTGTTGGTATTACCAGCATTTCCAGGAATCTTTCTGGCACTCCACACACCCAGCTTCTGAAGACAAGTCCTAGTTACATATGGCGTGCAGCGCAGCAAGGATATACATTTAGAAAGTTCAAAGGAAAATGAAAGTGATCCCAACACCAAATAGAAAGCCTACACAATGGATAATAAATGCATAAAAAGCTGATGAACAGATCATTGATTTCATTAAAAGATAAACGTTCCTGTCCCCTAAAGACATTACTGGTGATATTACTCCATCAATACCGTCCAGCTTATCATAACCCCTTTATATGAGTGCAGAGTCATGTCCCACTTTCCAAAAGAGTGCCTGCTTTACACCTGCCTGGAAGAAAGATCAAAGGATCTTATTCCTGACCTGAGCCCTTCAGCCATCAGCATGGCCTGTAAGTGAGAGACAGCTGCATCTCAAAGTCATCAGGAAAAATAAATGACAACAGGAAGAACAATAGGTATTATCCCCCCCATATAGGTATTTATATAGAACAAGAGAATGAAAAAGCAAAGGTATAAAATACATTCCCCCCTCCACAGGATGACTACTCAGAAAAGAAAATGTAGAAAACCAGATATTTATTGAATTACTTAATTTATTAAGTGGTGTGAAAAAAAAATCAGAAAATGAATATAATAATTCTCCTTTTCAAAAAAGAGTCCAAGATTTGCAGGAAAATTGAATATTTGGGGAGAAGAAGCTATTTAGGCTACTATGTCTGTATGCAGTTTTGAAGTCACAGAAGAATACTGGCAACATCATGAATTTATCAAATATTTTAAATACCAGTAAAATGTTTGTTGTATTTTCATGCAAGTTATTTTCCCAGCTGTTATAAAAGGGAGGATTACAAAGATGTAATATGATATTCCCTTTATAACTGTGAATAATACTACTTTTATCATAACTGAAAATTATCTGTAATAAAAACATACACTATTTGCTTTAGTGCATTAAGAAAGCTTGTTTGTAATCATAATTTGAACCACGCTGCTCCAGAATGCAGATTTGTTAAGTGAGCTTAGCCAGCCCCCGAGAGGGAAGCAGAACACACTGCTATATACACCCAGAACAGTTACATCTATACTCCACCAAACAAAAAGCCCTGCAAGAAAAGCAAGACAGCACTAACAGATAGCATTTCGTTCCAAAGGAGACTGACAGTCGCAAGACCTTGTTAGGATCTTAACTGACAGTCCCAATTGAAAAATTCACAGCAAGCTTTTACTGCACCCTAGACTGACAGCTGCTGAGATGATGGACAGGAGAGCACCAAGTCTTAATTTAAATGATGCAAAACCAGATAACTGCCTTTGCTGCTTTGGATGTACAAGAGCCCATAACATAAGGCGTTCTATTAAAGATAGTCTAAATCTCACCTCACTAGTGCAAATGCCTCCTCTGCTTTTCTGCAGTAACAATAGCAGCAAAATATGAATTACATTATCTGGGTTTGTATTTTGTCAAGTTTTTTTAATTATTATTTGTTTTGTTTTGTTTTGGGGGTATGGGGGTCAGCGGGGGTGGAAATAGGCAAAAGTCTTACAGCTTTATTGAACCTTAATGCTTGCAGGCCCCAACCCATGCTTGAAAGTCAAGATTTGCTGCCATGTTTTGGGATGAATATGTTAGTGCAATGAGAATGTAATAAGAGCATGGACACATTATCATCAAGTAATTACTTGATCAACACATGAGATAATCTAAACCCTAACTTAGCTCAAGCCACAGTCTTGTGCTGTATACCCTGTCTAAACATTGCAGTGTGTCCCCAGATGCTGAAGGATTAAATTAGCACCAGCAATGGCACATTTGCAAAAATACCTTAGTTCATTTTCAGAAGCATCCCACAGCTCTGGTTCTTGCAGCAGTCCAGCACTTTGCTGCAAGATGACCGGAAATCTGGTGCATTCTAAGCCTTGTTGTTTTTGAAACGATCTGGATGTTGTGAGATTTGCACCAGTGCAGTCCCCATTGACCAAAAGCAACTCCCGCAGCCTTCGTGGGTCTTTCCTAGCTGCTGCATAATTAAAACAACCCACCTGCTCCAAAGCCACTTCCTCAGCTGTGAGGCGGTACAGGCAGATACCCTCCCGTTATAGCCCCTGTTCAGGGATGGCTTGGAGGCTGTCATGCTCACTGCAGTCATTCTGCCTGTAAAGTTCAGCGAAAAAAATTAGGCACCAAAACACTTCAGTGATTCTCTCCCTCAAGTTACAATAAACTTGATTCCAATTTGTTGCCTGGCCATTGCTAATGTCGTTGCCATTTTATGCATGGTAATGATATACATGCTGGTCACATGAACTTACCCCTTTCCTCTGGGGTCTTATGAATATCTATCATGCATAATTAAGGAATGCCTGTTTTGGCATACAAATTCATTAGTGTTTTAATATAAAAATGCACAAAAGGGGAATTAATGTTTCATGACAACTCAACCCTTTCTGCTAGAAAAACGTGACCACATTGAAACTATCTATTTATGTTTTTGTTTTCTAATGAAGTCAGCATTCAAAAATCTCTGGAGCACACTGCTAAAGACTGGCCGAGTATTTTGAAAATGGTAATGTACAGTTTCTGGCAGATTTCATCCAGATCTCATAATGTTTCCTAATACTGTTGTGTGACTGAGTTTCTCTTATTAGAACAGAATTTCTCCTCCTCCAACAGCTTCCTTTCAACATCTGAATTGGAACCTGCAGCTTCAGTTTCAATGCCACATCAAACAAGCTGATGACACTGTCATTTTTTTTATTTTTAAGGTATAATTCAAGTGCAGCCTTATATCACTGTAGTAAAGATCTCTTTCCACAGCATCTAAGAAATGAGATGTTGATTTGGGTTTCTCAAATTTTTAGGAGGTAAAATAGGAAAGAGGGAAGTCTGGAAAATTGTTATTTAAAGAGTAGATAGGGTCTGTGCTTTTTAATCCTTTAATGCTCACGACGATCTCTTAATGCTACATTAAAACATAATACCCCGTACTAGAGTATACACATGTCCAACAACAACACTGTTAGCATTCCAGCAGCCTAGCACTCAGTAAACTTCATGACTATTTTGGATATGACAAATGCCAAAACAAAGGCTCAGAATGGCCAGAACTCAGCCTGACTCAAGACTGAAAATGAGGAAAATGACAATGATTCACATACTTTCCGTGAAATCAAGGCTAAAATCTATTGCCTGCTATGTCAGTTGTTTTTGTTTGTTTGTTTGTTTGGTTGGTTGTTGTTGTTGTTTGTACACTTGGAGTGGAACACCAACCTGCATCTTTGCCAGGCTTGAATTCTAGGTTTTTCACATTTTCATAGAAGCACAGAGTTATTCAGACTGGAAAGTACCATGGGAGTCCAGCCTCTGCCTAAAGCATCTTCAACAGTGAATTAAGACCAAGTTGCTCTATGTCTTCCATTTGGGACTGGGAGATCTCACAACATTCCCAACATCTCTGGAAAACCTGTTCTTGTCTTCATAGCATTTTTCCCCTTTATCTTGTGACAGAACCTCCTCTCTTGTCAAGTTATGATTGTTGTTTCCTGTCCTCCTGCTAGACACTTCCATAAAGAGCCTGGCTCCATCTTCTCCATGAATGAACTTTATGGGCAGAATGACTGCAGTGAGTGTGACAGCCTCCAAGTCTGTCTCATCTCCAGTCTGAAGCATCCCAGGTCCCTCAGCCTTTCCAAACAGGGCAAGAGCTTCAGCTCCCAACCATCCTTGTGGTCCTCCACTGAACTCACTCTGGCTTACCAGTATCTTTCATTTTATTTTATTTTCCTGCAATCATTAGCAAATAGTTTCTGAAGCAGTAAAAAATGCTATTAAATTCTGCAGCCTTAAGGTCCTCAGTTCCCAAGAGGACTTTGGGCCAAGTGCTTTCTGAAGGACACCTCCAGATATCTGTCTCACAGGAGATTACTGTTCTCATTGATCCCCTCAGCAGGGTGTTACATGATAATGCAGCAGGCAATTAAAGCAGGACTCGCCCAGTCAGAAGCACAGGAGTTCAAAAAAATGTGAAGATGAAGCTGACTAAGTTGGTAAAAATAAAATAAAATAATAATAAAAAAAGTAAGGTTGTACATTTCCACTGCCTTGTTTCTGTACCTTTGCCAGACAGCTATAAGGCTCCATAGGACACTACTTTTGAAAGCTTAAGTTTTTGTTGTTGTTGTCTTTTCACTCTGCAGTGAGAACATGAAATTTGAGAAGTTGTGTTCAAGTGTGCAAGATACGTCCTTTGGTACCCCTGTAAAAATACTACTAACTGAACTCAAGCTTCACTCAACAGAAGGCTCAGCACCTTGGGGCCGGCAGCTAGATGTTCCCTGGGCTCTCTGTGCACTGATCATACTCAGCTCACAGATGCAGAGACTGAGCAGGACTCACCCTCTCATGCCCGCTTGTCTGATGTGGCAGTGAAGAGAACCGCTAGCTATAAGATCATCCCTCCTGTGCTGCTGTGCCATTTGTGTGGTGTGGGGGCTGGAAGAAGCGGGCTTCCTGGGAAGGATGAAAGACAAATCTTTGAAGGATGGAAGAAGTGGCAACAGAGGAAGGAATTTAGGACAGAGGAGCACTGTGCCTTCAGATGGGGATAAGAGGTATTTGGGTGTAGAGGTTGGAAGTGGGATCAAAAAGCGGAAAAAAATAGCAGACAATAGAAACAGTGACTGATGTGTATTGACAGGGTAGGAGCCAAGACAGGAACACAGGACAGTGTTTTTCAGCCTTGTCCACATCCCCATGTTTGTTTAGTCTGAAAAGGTGCATCTGCTCCATGTATTCCCACTTACCCAGACCACAGAACTCCAGAAAAACCATTAGCGCTCCTGTCAGTAAACTTCTAATATCTGGAAGAAAAAATATGTAAGTAACACTGTATGTAGTACACCAAGTTCCTCCCACCTAACTTTAGCTAACTATCGTAAAAGAAGCTGTTCAGATTTCCCTTTGATGAAAAATCAGTCCTTAAATTGGCTCATTGATTGTAAAGGGAATGAGGGAAATATTTTACCACTAAACAGTTCTGGAACCACTCTAAATTTTCAGTTCCTCTGTTTTACTATGTGATTTCTCATCAAGATTACAACATGAAGCTTGAAAATGTACTTTAAAATGATTGCAGAATTTCTTGAGAATCATGTGTTCACCAGCAACTTGTAAAATAAGCTGTGAGCAGAAGAGATAATAAGAATCCTGTTGGCTATCTGGGAACCACAAAAATTAAGTTGAAAAACAGAAACAGCAGGAAAAAGTGGTTCATGAAGTAGCATCAAAATGTTCAGAGAAAAATTCTGCAACTTGTAGTAAGAACCAAGATTATTTGAAAGTGCATGATGCTGTCCCTTCATCAGATGGGCAGAGCATCTGTAAGAGAAAGAGGGGCTGTGAAAATAGTTGCTCTTATGAAAGTAAAATCCAGTGACATACATAACAAAACACACCAAACGCTCTATGAAATAAATGCAATAAGTGAAAAAATAATTGTTATGAGTCTTTATAGAGTATTTTACTCCTCTGCAAGTTTTGAATTTAACCCTGGCCTCTCAACAGGTGCAAAGGAAGACAAAAAGAGCAAGACAGAGCTAGCTAGCAAGGTATCCAGAGGAAGACAACTTTTAGATTCTTGCAATGCTAATAATGGGAGTGAAAATCGGCTACCAAATAGGGTTAGTGTCACAGAGGATTTGAATCCAATATCAGAAACATTTGTCCTTGGAAAGGAAATTGTGTTGATCCTATAAATGCAGAAACTGTTGATGAGCCTGAGCTGACGTTCATATGGCAGCAGAAAGCCACAAATGCTAAAATGAGACCAGAGAAGCTGAATAAAAGAAAAATTCAAGGTCATCCAAGTAGCAAAGCAGAAACAGTGAGGCTCAAACTCCTTGTCCATTGACAAGCTCAACCACAGGGTTTACTTAACTGATAAACACTTAAAAGCTATGATATACACTTTAATGGACTGCCTTGTGAGTTAATGAACCAGCACATTTCTCTAGATAGAATTAGAATAGCTTGGCTAAGTTTCCTAAGCCTTGATGCTTTTCCTCAACTCTTGTGCCAGATGCCTTTAACTTCTCGCCAGGTATTCTTGCTGTTTCTCAACTTTTAAAAGCCCAGCAATGTCCAGGCTGCATCCCCCCTTCACAGATGCAACTTTGAAGACTTGCAGAGGCCCTCCCTATACACACAAATACACACCTGCTACAGACAGGAAGGACTTCAAGCAAATATTAAAAAGGGGAATGGCAAATGTCCTTCCATAACCTTAGCGATGTTACCCCTATTGCAACTTCAGTGTTCATGCAGGAACACCCAAATGCCAGCTTAGTCCTGTGCCAGATGTCGAAAATCTCTTAGGCTTTCTCTCAATTTGCAAAGAGGGCTAGCACAAGCCAGAAGACAGTGCCAGATGCAGAAAGTTTTAAAGCAAACTAATGGTGTTGGATACTCTCCTGCTCTAATCTCAATTTAAATTAGTAACTAGAGGCAACACACCGGGAGCTTTTCTAGTCTACTTCCTCAAGAAGTGAATCAAATCTCAAATAAAATATTCAACATACGGCGGCTGAGCACAGAGTGCTGCAAGTCTGAACACAGCTCTTAGTGCGCACCAAGGAAGCACTTTCCCTAAGATGCTAGAAATGAGGCAGCTCAGTTTGACACCATGTCCAGTTTTGTTTGTTTTAGAATATATGCTTCTCTGGAGGCATGCAAAATGATCCAGGGTGCTGTGGAGGATTTCACTGCTACCTCTCTTTGCCCTTGTATTTTTCTTCTTTTTGATCTATTGCTCCCTACTGCCTAGGGCGTACTTCATGTGCTCTGCAAGCTACTATCTGATCCATCCTCACCTTTCCTGTTGGCCACAGCCAGCCCATCCTACTACACCCAACCTGCCAATACATGACAGGCCCTAAATCAACACTTCCATGAGCCAGTAGCTTTTATCAGAAGGAAATAGGAACCCCAGCACTGGCAGCAGTGCCAGCCCTAGCCAACAAATATGTTTTTAGAATTATATTCTTGGCACCTTGTAGCATCTTTAACAAAGCTGGCAGTGACAGCTGAAAAGCTGCCAGGTAGATTTGCCCAGAAGAAGGAAATGGGATGGGGTAAGGTGTGGTGGTGAAGAGAAAAAAATATTTCAGGACATATTTGCAATTTCTCACACAGTTTTCTCACCCCTTCTTAAGGTTTGAGAAGGGAGGGACATTACAGTGAGGGTCATGCCCCATTCAAACAAGTGGTATAGACCAGCCTTGTTAAAAATATCACTCCCAGTCTGACCTGACAGATTAGTGCAATACACAAGCCCTGCCTAAATAAGTACTCTGGTAAGTTCATAGGCAAGATCAAAATGAACAGTATGCAAATTAAGGTTCAGACATAAAATTTGGGTTTCATATCAAGGTCTTTTATTCACCAGCTGCACAGCTTCTGATACATACTTGTAATGTTTTTGTGCAAGTAAAGACTGAAGAATGCATACTTATTAAATTAAAGCCCTACTATACCTAAAAAACACACATTCCGCTCCAGTGACCAAAGACCCTCACACTGCAGCTACTTGCCAAAACTCTGAGATGCTCTGATCAAAATACATGTAGTCTTAAGGGGACATATCCATAAAACCATTAATTTCAGCTCCTGCTTACCATAAAGTGTGGAGAATTGCTTTTCTCTCCTGAGTACTGTGAAGTGTAGTGTTTTAACATTTGTAAAGTACTTTGTCATCCTTATGTAGGAAGTTCCACAGAAGTCCAAAGTACTGCTTTAGGTGCTGTGTTATACTACTAGTCAAAATAGTAGGCTCTCTGTGACAGTGTGATTAAACTTCTCCAGGGTAAGTGAAAGCAATCATGTAAACTGACAGAGCCTTATTTCAAATGGGAAAACAAATACAACTTCATGAAAAAGATCAAAAACACTTTTTTTTTAAAAAAAAAAAAGGCAAACAAAAATTAAAACCCTCTTCCCACTTTATCATCCCCCTGCATGCCCTGGATGCACCTGGTAGATTTACTGAAATATAAGACAAAGCTGCTATTCCAGTGTTATTGACTGGACAAGACAAAGGGAATACGGGTGGAATCACAAAACAGCCCGTTTTCATATATTTTCCATACCAAGAAGACATTCAAAGAGGTTTTCATCAAGAAAGCCATTCACATTCTTATATTTACATTTACTACCAAACTGGAATTGGAATGGTTTTAGCTATAGAGTTCATTCCTGTAAATCCCATGAAGTCTGTAGAGCCCTGGAGACCAAACACAGGCTTCAGTTTTATATTTTTCTTCCCTTGTCTAGCAATGCCATCTCTCTTGCAGAAAAAACAGCCTCGAATCAGTTACAATATGCTTCTCCCTGACATTGACTCAGCAGAACTTTCCTCCATAAAGTAAAGGAAAATTAAACATTTTATGGTGTTGCCTTTGGAAAGCACTGCCTCATGTACCACTTGCTTTTTAGGCCAAAGCCAATAGCATGAACTGGTGGCATGGTTTGAGCACACTTCTGTCTTCCGCAAAGCACACCTGTTTTCTCTAGCAACTGGGGGCAGGACCAAAGGACACAGACATTCACACAACAGCATCTTCTACTGCTTCTGGTAGACACAGTCACATTGGAGAAATGTCAAGGACCCCCTGACTTCTCACCCAAGATTTGGACCCAATGAGCCCAGCACAGGCAAGGATCACCATGTTAGACATACTTTTTTCTGTACTAGCTACTGGGAGAAAGGTACACAAGAGCAGAACTTGGTTGTTCTGTTTCAGCAGACACTTTCACCTAACTGCATGTATCTTCATATGATGACTTTCAAAAACCTCTGAGGGAGACACCAGGACACAGAATAGATCTCATCAAGGACAAACAAGGTAACTTTGTCGTCTCTGACTAAAAAGACACCTGCATTTCATCATGGGCAACAACAGCGTTGGCTGGAAGCACTTTGTCTCTATGCCTGACTTGCACCTCATCATACATCACACAATGAATAGGTACATCCTGAGGATTCACAAAGGCCCTCAACACTAGCTACTGCATTTTCAGTTAAGGCAACCAAATATTTTTGAATTGTTTATTTCACACACATTGGTAAAACTCCTGGGAAGTATCCATCCATGTCTGGGACAGCAACTACAGAGGGGTGACTGACCTCTTGCCCATCTGCCACATGTTGCCTCCACTTTGCTGGCTCTGGCTGCTGCCTCACAGGTTATGCACCGTGACTGGCCTCTGTCGAGAGGAGATGAGCAAGGAAAAAGACTCAGCAAGAGGGAAAATACCCAACAAAAGAGGATGAGATGGAGTAATTAGGATCTTCCTATGCAATTTCCAGCACGCTGCCAAACCTTCTTGCTGCAGCACTACCGGCAAACAACTAGCTTTTTCAGCTGCAACATGCTTCCCTGCCCAGGCCAGCAACTGCAGCTATCTCCTAGCTGCCTTTTAAGGACTTGCATGCACGTGCTGATCTATTTGGAGGCCAAGGGAAAACCGCTTTAGCACTTACCAGACGTGCAGATACAAAATACTCATTGCAGTACTGCTGGCACTCAGCATATGGTTAGCCTGATTTATTTCTGTTCAAACAGAAGCCAGTGTTTCTTCACGCTGAGTACTGCCATGGTAAAAATAAGGGGCAATCTGTGTCCTGGAGAGCTTAATTCAGTGATAAAGATGACATTTTATCCCTGTCCTTTTCCATCATTTCTGGATACAAGTACTTTTAAAAAAGGAAGCCAAAGAACTGTATATTATAACTCACATTTCATTTCCAAGGAACTAAGTGGTGAGTGTTACTTATGTAGCATTAAAATGAGAGCTGACTTACTGCAACAGACTGTCCATTTTTGTGTTTACACTGATCAGGAAAAAACAGTACAAATGATTTGCCAAGCAGTGAGACATTTCTCCTGCAGGACAGCTGGAACATTATATTTCTATTCTGTCCACATGCGTGTCGGTATTTCTCACAGTCACTCAGGGGAGCTATGGTTTTCAACTATGTGCAGAGGCAGCAAGGGGAAATTACCATACAATTAACATACCATGCTTCAGATTGTAATCCACATGAGGAGAACGACAAATCCACACTCCCTTTCCAGACCCTCATGGATTCCCCAAGCCCAACTTATTTAACTGCAAACGGGAACACCATGAGAGAAGCAAGGCTGTGATGGGAGCCAAGGGACAGAGCTCCTGCCCCAGCCACAAGACCCAGTCACACTGGCAGTGAGCTGCGATGGCATCAGCTGCCCATTTACACAGCTCAGGTGAGCAGACCTGCACCGTTCCCAGGCCAGGTGATGGGGACAAGGCAGTCTTCTCCTGAGGCAACCTCCATCTTAGGGCTCCATTCCCTTGGGCACCCACTGCAACAAACCTGCTGTTTCAAGTGGCCGCTGTATTAATGTGACAGCTTCCACCTGGGTTACATGCCAGGACTGCATGATAATTAATAGGGACATTGTCTGAACCAGCATTTTGCCAAGATATGGGCCAAATGATAAGGCATAGCTGCATGTACCCCTGTAGCTGAAAACATACAGCATTACCCTGCTTCCTGCCCCGAAGAGTTGCCACACAATGCGAAACTGTTGTATCATGCCCTTACGTAGATGGAGCATTCCTAATATATACATATCAATGCCTGAGGCCACTTGGGATGTAATGCTCTAGAGAAATAGTGGTTATTAATAACAATGGAATGATATGTAAAAGTCAGTGACTCATTCACAGGATGTGTCTCACAACACCAGTTAAGTTATAAAATTTAAATGCAATTACATGCTAGCTGAATATATTTGCCTTATTTTGCAATGTAGTTTATATTAAACCTTCCTTTTCATGTTTGCATAATAAATTTGAATAGAGCTTTTTATTGTATTCACACTTGGATGATTGCTTTTAGTTATTTTATAGCACATGCTTTGTAGAGGGGGAGGGAGTAAAATTAAGCTTTTATTACAAAACTGTAAAACAAAATTAAATGACAATACTTGCCTGTTGTAGAAAAGTGATTAATGTACTTCATGTTAACTCACAGGTGGCACTTTTTATAACTGGCCTGTAATTGCTGATATTATTATTATTATTACTACTATTATTGTGTATTGTAGTACCAAAACATGGAAAAAAGTAGGTATCCACAGTTTCATGCTTCTGGAGGTGCATATGCTATAGGGCTGCAGCCAGCCACCAGTGTTCCCCATGACATGCCAAGAGAATTTGCTAAAGGAGATACTGAGGGTGAAGCTCTCCTGTTGAAAGGACATCACAGAGCCTGAGCAGCACAGCAGCCTCTCAGCAGTTTTACAGGAGAGCATCAGTGGAACTTACATGGACTTAATTGTGGTGGTGGCTCTCAGGAGGGTTGAATTCCCACCTTCCTATTTCTATTCCCAGATTTCCCAACCTTTGAGATACAATTCCAGATACAGCTGACTCAGCTGCCAAAATGCCACACAAACAGTGAACAAGAAAACAAAACCTGTCTTTGCGTGTGTTTTTTTCCAGTCTTGCAAAGCAGGAGTGAAGAACCTGTTCTCTGTTGAGGGTCAAATAGATTTTTCAAAGTCTTTTGGCAGACCCCATATTAACAACCCCTAAGATATACACCATTTACAAACAAACAAACATTAAAGTAATTCCCACCCACATCCCTCAGAGAAGAGCTGTCACAGTAAAATGCAGAGTAAAGAAGACATCAGACATAAATTATTATACTTGAAAACAGAAAAATCCTGTACCAAAAAAAAAAAAAAAAGAAAAAGAAAGAAGGCATATACAATGATAATAAATGCTGGAGGGGGGCGGGGCATTAAAGAACATGATGTGAATATTTCCAAACATACCAGAGAAACAAGAAATGTCAGAAACAAGAAATGTGAGAGGGAATCTACAGAACCAGTAGAAGATCAAGAAATACAGAAAAACAAGAAACTGGCACACAAGCAAAGGTCCATCCAACCAAGGGCCCTGCCTCTGGCAGTGATAAATAGTAGACAATGTGAAAACCAGGCTAAGAGAAGGACTAGTATTTCTTCTCACCTTCTGACAATCTGCTGTTTAGGGAGTCTCTAACACAAAGCTTGCATCTGCCTCTCTCCAGTTTTAAGCACCTTCCTCATATACCCTAGTATCCTTTTATTTATTTGTTTTTCAAACCAAAAGTACCAAAAAATGAGGAGAAATATGGCAAGGGTAAGGTCTGAGTAACTGGAATTCTTTGAGTAAGAAAGAGAAGAGGTTGGTGTGCTGCTGGTAGAGATATCTATACAATCTCAAGACAGCACAGACATGCACAAGGGATGATTAGTCACTGTTTCTTAGAATGCAAGAACCGGGGAATACTTTTTAAGAAATAGCAGATAAATATTTTTGAAGAAAGGAAAGGCAGTATTTTTTCAAGCCATGCACATGTTGGGGAACTCACTTGCACAGGATGTGCAGAAACAGACAAAACTCACAAAAGAAAAAAAAACTCTCAGTGACTGCAAGTTACCAAAGGCTTAATTTCTTCAGAAAGTCCTGTAGCCACAGGTGGCTGAACGCAAGGAATTTGTAACCAGGGAGGTAAATTTTTGTAATATGCTCTGGGTTTATAGTGTTTCTCTAACTACCTACCTCTGACACTGGGCTGGAGGGGTCCTTGGCCCTTCCCAGCACTCTCAGATTTACATGGGAATAAGACTGTCTTTAATAAAGCACACATAAAAGAAGCATCACAGAGCTGTGGCATTATGAAATGAGCTAGTGGATTATAGCTAGGTCTTGGCATCTATTGTCCATATTCCAATTTGCATGCACATATAAGTATTAGAGTACCAATTCACTTTGAATCTGTAAAATGTAGGTTCATCCCCATTCAGAAATGTACCTTTTGTTAGTAAGATACCATGTTATCTGACTAACATCACTTATTTGCTCATCAGCCCATTATGATTTATGCAAACCCAAGAAGCTATCATGCCATTGTTTCCAAAATTGCCCTAATCTCAGTATGCAGTTCTTGGTTTTATACAGATGCTAATTATTATAACTGCAGGGCAAATCAGCACAACACGACCAAAGAAATAAATTTTACTAGGTACATAAAAATCCCACATCCTGGATGGTATTCCAGAATCACAGTGGCACAACGTTAATACTGTACTCATGATCTTAATAGAAAATATCCCTTGAAAATTAATTGCCACTAGACATTAATAAGCACTTTGTTAATTAAGCCAGTAAGCCAATTAGGCCCAAGGTGAACTTCAGGGCAATCAACTCCACAAACAGTGCAAGCTAAGTCTTAGAAGTACACTTTAAATTTTAAAAAGTCTGGTTTTGGAGACTGGATGGCTTGTGGGATTGCTCATTACAGAACAAAGCAACAGCCCTAATTCAGCCCAGGTCAGCAGCAGCCAAGAGCCATTATCAGCCGGCAGCTTATCTGTGTCTGTGGAGCAGGTGGTCAAGACCTCATTTGAGACCTTACCAACTTGTAATTAATAGCTAGCTTCTCTAAGTAAACTAAATCAGAAAAGCCAGCAAAAAGTAATTCAAAACTGCCTCTCAGCAAAGATCCTTCTTAAGCTATAAACCAGAGCACAGTGTAGAAAAAGCAATTTACAGCTGATGCCCTTTTACCCTGGATAAGCATCAGGCAGCTTGCTATGCACCTTCCACCAGTCTTTTGCAGACCACAAGCAGAACTTGCAGGAGCAAACAGAAATGGTGCAAGCCTTTCTGATGAGATGCAAATGATCAGCAGCGCTTTCATCTCCAAAGTCCATTGTGGTAGCCTTCCTTATTCACTAACCACAAATGGAGATGGTCAAAGCAGACTTGCAGATACCTGAAAAACCATCATTTCTGCCTTTCCTTTGGGGCTGAAAGGAACAGAATCACAGAATTGTAGGGTTTGGAAGGGACCTCAAGAGATCACCAGGTCCAACCCCCCTGCCAAAGCAGGTTCCCTACAGCAGGTTGCCCAGGTAGGCATCCAGATGGGCCTTGAATACCTCCAGAGAAGGAAACTGAACAGCCTCCCTGGGCAACCTGTTCCAGTGCTCTGTCACCCTCACCATGAAGAAGTTCTTTCGCATATTGGTGTGGAACTTCCTGTGATCCATTTTGTGGCCATTGCCCCTTGTCCTATCCCCACAAACCATTGAAAAGATGTTGGCCAAATCCCTGTGTCTCCCACACCTAAGATATTTGTAAACATTGATCAGATCCCCTCTCAGTCTTCTCTTCTCAAGGCTGAGCAGACCCAGGTCTCTCAGTCTTTCCTCATAGGGGAGGTGCTCCAGGCCCCGTATCATCTTTGTTGCCCTCCGGTGGACTCTTTCCAGGAGATCCCCATCTTTCTTGTAGCACGGAGCCCAGAACTAGACACAGTACTCCAGGTGAGGCCTGACCAGGGCAGAGTAGAGGGGGAGGATCACCTCCCTTGACCTGCTGGCCACACTTCTTTTTATGCACACCAGGATCCCCTTGGCCTTCTTGGCCATCAGGGCACACTGCTGGCTCATGGTCAACCTGTCGTCCACCAGGACCCCGCAGAGCTCCTCTCCAGCAGGTCTCCCAGGTGCAGGACTCTACACTTACTCTTGTTAAACCTCATTTGGTTTCTTTCTACCCAGCTCCCCAGCCTGTCCAGGTCTTGCTGAATGGCAGCACAGCCTTCTGGTGTGTTGGCTGCTCCTCCCAGCTTTGTATCATTGGTGTGCTTGTTGAGGGTGGACACTATTCCCCCATCAAGGTCTTTGATGAAGATGTTGAACAAGACTGGACCCAGCACTGACCCCTGGGGAACAATGCTAGTCACAGGTCTCCAGCCAGACTCTGCACCACCGACCACCACCCTCTGAGCTCAGCCAGTCAGCCAGTTCTCAACCCACCTTACTGTCCACTCATCTATCCCACACTTTCTCAGCTTTGCTGGCAGGATGTCATGGGAGACAGTATCAAAAGCCTTGCTAAAGTCAAGGTAG
Source organism: Heteronetta atricapilla (assembly GCA_011075105.1). Classification (NCBI taxonomy): domain Eukaryota; kingdom Metazoa; phylum Chordata; class Aves; order Anseriformes; family Anatidae; genus Heteronetta; species Heteronetta atricapilla. The sequence goes on along the minus strand of CM021731.1, from coordinate 75,672,927 downwards.
ATGACATCCACTGCTCTCCCCTTATCTACCCAGCTGGTGATGCCATCATAGAAGACTATTGGTCGAACATGATTTCCCCTTGGTGAATCCATACTGACTACTCCTCATAACCTTATTCTCTTTCAGTTGCTTGGAGATGGCATCCAGCACAAGCTGTTCCAACACCTTTCCAAGGACAGAGGTGAGACTGACTGGCCTGTAGTTTCCTAGATCTTCTTTGCCCTTCTTGAAGACCGGAGTGACATTGGCTATCCTCCAGTCTTCAGGCACCTCTCCTGTTCTCCAGGACCTTTCAAAGATGACAGAGCGCAGTTCGGCAAACACCTCCGCTAACTCCCTCAGCACACGTGGATGCATCCCATCAGGACCCATGGATTTGTGTGCACTGATCACATCCAGATGCTTCTGAACCACTTCCTCCTCAACCAGAGGGGAGCCCTTCATTTCCCAGACTCTTTCTCCTCCCTCCAGGTCCAGGAGTCTAAGGGCTGAGTCTCTGAAGCAAAGACTGAAGCAAAGAAGGCATTAGTATCTCCATCTTCTCAGCATCCCCCATTACCCCCCTCGTTCAGCAGGGGACCCACATTATCTCTAGTCTTCTTTTTACTGTTTACATACTTTAAAAATAAATAAATAAATAAAACTTATTATTATCCTTTATCTTCTTTACAAGCTTCATCTCCAGGTGGGCTTTAGCCTTCCTCGTCACATCCCTGCAGGCCCTGACAACACTCCTATACTCCTCCCAAGGGGACAGGCCATTTTCCCACATTTCATAGACCTTCCTCTTCCTTTTTATCTTGTTGATGAGCTCCTTGCTCACCCACACAGGTCTCCTGCCCCCCTTCCCCGATTTCCTACTCTTAGGGATGCACCGATCCTGAGCTTGGAAGAAGTGTGGTTTAAATATTGCCCAGCTCTCACAAGCACCCTTGCCTTCTAGCAGTTTAGCCCATGAGATACCCCCCAAGTAGGTCCTGGAAGAGGTCAGAGTTAGCTCTCTGAAAGTCCAGGGTAGCAATCCTATTTTTTGCCTTACTTCTTCCACCAAGTTCCACCTTGAACTCTACCATCTCATGATCGCTGCATCCCAAGATGGCCCCAGCCTTCACATCCCTAACAAGCCCATCCCTGTTGGTAAGAATAAGGTCCAGTACTACCCCCAGCTCCTCCACCACCTGCGTCAGAAGGTTGTCTTCAACTCCTTGTAGCAACCATTTGGACTGCACGTGTCTTGTCGAGTTGCTTACTCAGCAGATGTCTGGACAATTAAAGCCCCCCATGTGAACCAGCACCTGGGATCATGAGGCTACTTCCAGCTTCTTGTAGAAGGCCTCATCGACCTCCTCCTCCTGGTCAGGTGACCTGTAATATACCCCCACAACAGCGTCACCCATACCAGCTTGCCTCTTAATTCTCACCCACAAGCTCTCCACTACTTCTTCACCCTTCCCCAGCTGGAGTTGGGTATATTTTAATTGCTCCCTCACACAAAAGGCAACTCCTCCCCCTCACTTCCCCAGCCTGTCTTTTCTAAAGAGGACACAGCCCTCCATGACAACATTCCAGTCATGTCACCTGTCCCACCACATCTCTGATCCATTCCTGGGTTTCCATCCCAGTGGGATACATTGTTTTTGAGAAACCTGGGCCTCACACTTAGCAAACAGGAAGGAGATGCAGAGTGCCCAGCTAAAATGGCTCCTCTGTGGGCATGGCTGAAGATTTGACTCCCCCTCAAACTCCTCCTGTTGTGGTTTTATTTTATGGCTCTTGACAGGTCTCAGCAAGATCAAATACTTCAAGCCAAAAGCATCAAACTTTCCCTTTTTGTGAGCTGAGATGAAGGGGTTTTGTCCCTGCAGTTAATTTGGAATGGGTTTTCTCCATAGCTGTAAATTTCTCCAACAGCATTTGAAAAGGACACCATTAATACTTGCAAGTTTGCTGACTGATAAATCGGACCAACATTTTGAGTGTGAGTCATGACTTACAGGCTGGGAACTCTCAGCTTCACCACCACATGCTTTTTCCTTTCTTCTATCAGCAGTATGTTTCTGAGTTTGAATTATCACATCACTCTTGACAGCAATGGGGTGATCCATCGGCTGTGTTTGGGTCCCTTTTATATTCGAATAAAAATGAAGGTGACTAGAATTGTGGCTGTAGGATGCACGGTTTCACACCTGGATGTTTCCAGAGGATCAGGTGCAGAATTTGGGAAGAACAATGAACTCCTTAAGTAGTTTATGTATGCCAGAGGAAAGGTCCCATGCTTTATGCTTTTCCTGGGGCTAACCACACCAGCATTACTGCACCTTTCCCATCAGAAGCATGAACCACAAAACAACGCATGAAAGAAAGTAAAACTTATGTAGTTAAAAGGCCTTGAAATTCACAGGATGTAAATGAACAGCCAATTATTCTGTGAATAATGATTAGCTACTAAGTTGGAACATGTTCAGGTATATGTGTAAGTCTCTCTAATCATTTTAATTAATTTTGAAGAATGCTGGATCATCTTGGCTAAAGCCAAAAATGTTAATACTTACATGAATTAGTGTTCATAATACAGTATATCTTTTGAGTTTTACTGCAGTCACTCGAATCCGTGCTTACAATGACTTTCGAAAAAAAAGATCACATTGATGAAGGAGTTTTAGGTTTTTTTTCAGCCTGGTGAAAAATATTTTTCTAGAAGGGTTGCCTAATTTTGTCTTTCTTTCTTTTTTTTTTTTTTTTTGTCTTTCTTTTCTGAGTGTATTTCTTTTTCTCTTTCTGCCTTAGCAGAATATGGGAATAATGATGTAGGCTTGACTATGCATATAAATTGAATAATTTGCAATAATGCTCTAAAATGCCACTGGGATGGAATTCAAAGGGCTGTTTGCAAAAACAATTGCTTTTTAAAAAAAATAAATTCTGAAAAATAAATGCAGAAAGTGGCTAGATGGCTTAGGGGACTGAAAATGGCAGAGAGACTTTCATCTCCCAGACACTGTTTCAGATTCTATTTAGGCTGAAGAGCCACTGGAAGCTATTACTGTGAGAAAGGTATTTTGGATCTCCACAAGTTTCAACATAATAACCTGTGCTGAGTTTAAGAGTAAGGCTGGAGTTCACTGAGAAGAGTAGCGAAGGTTCAATTTTACTACGTGTTTTGGAGGGCTTTTTTTTCCATTCCACTGATGAAATATAAATCTTTCTATTTTTGTTTTTAAACACCAAGTTTTTAATCATGGGCACTGTGAAGCAAAACAGCATTCATATCCTTAACCGAACAGCAGCTGGCTACCCTTTCTCAGACCTATGTATGTTTTTGCTGATGTTACCAGTGCTGCTAATGTACTTTCATGAAAGTAATTGCGTGTAGATCAAGCCAGTCCTGTAATAGAAGGTAAAAGACATTTAAGCCACTTAATTCAGAGTAGATGAAAAAGAAATTATGTTTTCAGGATGGAGTCATGATTCAATGATATTAAGAATTCAGTCAGTTTAAGATAAATGCACAATTACTGAACATTCATCTATTTATAAAAAGATGTCAACACCCTTTCTCTACATAAGATTGCAATACCTATTTCTGTCTGCTGATTTTCAGTTGTTGTAGTTTATGCCTGAGTTTGACAACAGAACCCTATGCTGATTTCCAAAGTTTCCTTTGAACAAAAGCATTTACAGAAGCATGCATAACCCTCACTAAGGTGCATGGTAAACAGCTTAAGAATGTGCTAATTCATTTCTGGTAATATATACAACATCTTAAGAGATTTCCAAACACAAAAGGAGAAACAAATTGCAACCTCAGCAACAGACTGAAAGCTTAAAGGATATGATGCTTGAGTGTTTAAGAGCAGCCAACAGCAGCTTTCTAGGAGTGCAGACATGGTGAGTGGCTACTGTTATGTTGACACAGAAAATTGGTAAGTGTTGATAATTTAATTTTATGCTAGGATTTACCTGCTCTAAGATATCCCCCAAACTGAATATCTGCTCATTTCCTACAGAGATGACCCTGCAGAGATGTATCTTCAGTGATGAGAAGATGGCAGGATCACACACAAAGGGAGCATAAATGTCATCAACATGAAAACACAGGAAATGGGCTGGCTTCCTAGAAAGAGCTGAGATGGTTGGGGTGACCTTGAATTAAATGAGATACAGATCTGAGCAGAGCCAGAATATTCCCAGGCTTTGCTCTGCAGTTGCTGCTGGGGGAAAGAAGAGGAAGGCGGAAAGCTGTTGTCACCTCTTTATAGGGAGAATATGAGGCTCTGCTGCTTCTGAAGAGGTGAGAGCCCTTTACATCAGTTTAATGAATGACTTGGAAAGCAAGCTCCTGAGCCATGGCTTCTGGCTGCTGAGGACAACAGCTACTTTAGCTCTCACTGGAGCTGATCGTCCTGCTGTGAGAACAGCAACAAGACAAGAATTGCTTCTGCATGGCCATGACTACTCTCTGACCTCCCCTGGGCAGAGCAATGCCCTGCTACAAAGGTGATGCAGCAAGCAGAGGGAAACATAACCACTCAGGCAGGTAGGAATGAAAAGCTCAGTTAACTTCCCTGAATGCCCTTCAAGATCAGGCAGTGAGACTGGCACCGCATGTTTAACCGTGCAGGATAATCAAGATCAGAGAACCAGGGAGGCAGCTCAACTAACTCCAGGCACGCTCTGTTAAATGCTATATGATATAAAAATGGTTTATAGCCCATGCAGCATACTTCTCTTGGATAAGGACCATCACACACTGAAATTAAAAGTAATTAGCATCCCTTGAGGGTTTAGAGAGAATTGTTTTTATCAAGCATTTCCTTCAATCTTTATGTTTAGCCAAAAAAATACAAAGGCATTTTTATGCAGAGTGGCATTTGTTTACATTTAGCACCTTAAGAGATTAGATTTGACTTTCAGGGCAGTTGTTACAGCTACAAAAAAGTTGCTGTTAAACTCCCTAAATGATACTGGTGGTACTGATAGACCTACGATGTATGAATGCAAAACACACTGCGGTCTGCTGGGCCCAGAGAGGTTTCAAATCAGAGGCTGGGGCTTGCACCAGAGACTCAGCCTCTGCACCCACACAGCGAGCATACATAACCCTCCCCTTGGCAGCCCAATGCCGTTCAGGCATGGGAGACAGCACAGTTGGGTGATTGTGGGTTACAGCCTGCCTGTCCAGACCAGCAAGTGGGAAACAGTGGGAAACACAGTGCCTGCTCTGGTAGTTACCAGTGGCTGGAAAAACACCACAAGCCAAGCCTTTGTGCAACATGCAAGTGCTGCTGCCCTTAAGAGACATGAAACTTGGAGGACGAAGGGAATACCCAGTGGGATGTACCTGAGGGGTGGATGGTGATGCTTCATATAAGCAGGAGATGCCCCTTATCGCCCTCCTTCCACCCTCCTTATCAGAGGCTGGCGCAGATGGAGGTTTTCCTATACTTGCCCTCCAGGGATGGTGGAATTGTAGGGGAATTACCAACCCCTTTCTCAAGGTTACCCCAAATCACAAAAAGAAAAAAGCAAATATTAATGTCACCAACAATCTGAAGTGAGTTAAATTTCACTGCAGTTTCAAAACACTACACTGTGCACTATGTCCATATGTGCAGTGTTTTTTTGTTTGTTTGTTTTTTTAATTGAAGCACTCAGAAATTTCATGTTGACTATTAATGAACTCTTCCCCCCCAAAGATTTTTATTCAACCATCCTGTGCTTTATCTGTTGACTAATCAGAAGAGATGATTTCTACACTACTGTTTACATGAACAGCTTGATGCTGAGAACACAATGGCCTACATTTTGCAACTCAAAGAATGGTTGCTGTGCTTTATTTATGAGCTGTTAGTTTAGCCACTTATAAAAATATCCATCAAAAGCCAGAGGTTAACAACATTAAGAAATGAAGTGCAACTTAATAAAAACAAAAGCATTGATAGATTCCCACCCATCATTAAACCTCACATCACCCCTATAAACTGTGTCTTCAGAAAAAGATTAAGAGTTTGAAAAGGTACTGGAACTTCTTTGCCCTCTTTCGATGCTTTATTAGCTTAGATTGTACCACAAATTACAAGATTTAGGAACAAAGGCTCCAGTGCTTTCTAATAGCGTGATGTCTTCCAATGCTTCAGTCTCAGAGAAACAATTTTCTCATTGCTATGCTATATATGCTGCAACAGTGCTACGATGAATTGAGCTGGACCTCATCTTGCAAGGCTTTCCTACAATTACAATAACATTTACTGATCTTTAAAATCACTCAACACCCAGGATCTTCTCCAAGGTCAAACCTGAGGAGCTAGCCATTGAATAATAGAAGTTAGTGTTTCTATAAAAGGCATTAGATTTGCCACCGTGGGAAATCATACTTAATCACAAAATATCTCAAGGGCAACAGCAATGACGTTTGCTACACAGTATTGCATAAATGTGCTTCAACTTCATCTGATAATTCAGCTTGCAAGCCTATTTGATCCTTGAGCCTGCTATTGAGAAAGGCAATATAGCTGCCAAATTTGATGAGGTTTTTGAAGAAAGAGACATGCAGCCATAACACTGGAAAGGAGTTTACATCCATTGGCATTGCTCTCCACAACATGACCGGCTGCACCTGAGCCGCTATCTCAGTGCCTGCCACATTGCCTCTTAGCATGCACCCACAGCAGAGAGTGCACTTTCTCCCCTTGAACATCTGCTTAAAATGCATGACCATCATTACCATTTCAAATCTTTTCATCCAATGATTAACTTAAATCTTCCTTTCTGCAATTTTAGTCTATTACCTCTTTGTCTTACCAACAGTCCACATGGAGAAATAAATGTGCATGTGTGTCTTTAGAATTATCTTTGGACAGAAAGAGCAATCTCAGGGCTTTCAAAATACAATATTATTTTACCTTCCAAACACTTTTTTACTTCCCTCATGTTGTTATGATGGAGGAGAACCCATTAGCCAACCGTGCGCATATGCACACACACAAGGAGAAGAAAGAATTATATGCATGATACTCAACAGCATATGGTAAACCCATTTATGTCTGTCTTTCCACGGCAGGTCAGGCACTGAATAGGACTCATTTCCCAGAGTCATTCTTGGCAGTAAAGAGCCTTCATTGGTGGATAGCAGCTGAAATAGCAAGTGCTGTGTGACTAATTGCATATTTGATATTCATGAGATAAATTAATTAGCTGCTTATTCCCAGTGAATAGCCTGGATTCAAATAAAGCTGTCAGATGTGAGGTATGGTAGATGTACACATGTTAAAAATAGTTCCTAAGGTATATATATCAGACTGCTACTACTAAATTTAATTTAGCTTTGCCCTCAGCCAGGGAATTGCTTGGTGCCTGGCTAAAGCAAATGAACTCAATATATTTTTTTTATTTCCTTTTCTTTTTTTGAATAGGTGTATCTTACCCCCTCAGACACAATACAAAATAACTATAAAAGCTGTTTGGCATGGCCTTCACTTATGCAAGACTTAATCTAAATAATGGATGGTCAAAAAACAAAAAAGCAATGCTGAGGCTATTATTTAAAATAGGAACAGGTTTAGTCCCACACTAAGTCCCACTGATAGGATTTATAACAGGGACCAGCACCCAGGTTGCTTCTTGCAGCAGTGTCCATCTGAAGCAGCTTCAGCTGTCCAAGCCTCCATGAATCCTGGCAGCTGCCCTGTCTGTATAGCTGACGTGCTCTGTAGTTCCTCAGGGGTCTTCACTTGTCTCCTGCAAAGAAGAAAAGTCCTGAACGGGGCGGCACACCTGGATTTTAGCTGTGCTTCTTTGTGCTCAGCCATGAGGATCTGAAAACAGTTGGAAGTGGGCACAATACTTAAAAATACCTCAGAATCCCAGTGGTTTCGGGGATCTTCAGAATTCTGGAGACAGAAAAAAAACCAAGCTGCCAGTCTCCATTTGCCTGTCACTGACACTTTATGTCAGTCTTTCCAAATCTAGTTTGCTGCAAATCCAGCAAACTTCTGCATGCGTGCCAGCACAAATGCTACCATAACACACAGCAATGGGATGTGCTCAGACCAGGTGACACAAGAAGAACAAGAACTGCTGCCAGGACGCCCACACTGTATGTGGGTGGCAAGACCTCCTGCAGCTGCACCCTGAAGAAGTCTCCATTCAGCTGGGGAAGCTGAGAGGTGAGCAGGTGTTACAACAAATTAAAGTACAGCATAAAGTACCAGTCATTAAGGACTACAGTAAACATAATTAAGTGAAATAAAGATCATTGCCACCATTGAGAATGGAAATCCTCAGTTTTATATTCCACCTGGAAGCTAACCTCCAGGACATTAAGGATATGTTATGCCTCATGTCAAAGCAAAACCAATCACACAGCTGTTTGTAGAATAACACAATCGTTTCAGTTAGAAAAAGCCCTCTAAGATCATCCAGTCCAACCTTTAACCTAGTACAGACAAGTCCACCACTAAACCATATTATAAAGTTCTACATCTACATGTTTCTTGAAGACCTCCAGGGATACTGACTCAACCACTTCCCTGGGCAGCCTGTTCCAATGCCACACAACCCTTTCAGTAAAGAAATTTCTCCTAACATCCAACCTCTTCTTCTGAGAATAATCAAAACATGAGAGGAGGAGGAATGCAAAGGGTTTCCATTTAAAACTACCCCAACCAGGTGCTTTCAACTATAAGAGAGGCACTGTAACAGGCTTTGGGGCTGTTCTTTTTTTGATAAGTTTTGTTTGTTTTTAAAAACCACTAATGAGCTTAACTAAATTCTAAATTACATAGATTAATTATTTTCTAAGGAAAACTCAAAATTATAAACAAATAGCTTTTTGATTATGCTTTTATCTGGCTATAACTGCATCAATTACACACCTTGCACTTCAGAAAATAGTTCCCCTTAAGCTGATTATAACTTAAACAGCTTTATCTGTGAAATTCACAGCTGCATATACATTCACCTGCAGTATTTTCCAGGTGCAGTCAAAGAAAAGAAGGAAGTATTGGTTTCTCCCAGTTTGTCATTATAAAAAACATCTGTATACAAAAATCGATGTAATCTTCAAAGGAAAGAAAAAAATAATCCAAACCCAAGGCTTTACTTTCTAATTGTCTAGTCTACCAGCTGCTAAAAATCAAAGTATTCTTCTGTGCTGAGATATATTTATTATTACCTTCACATTTTAATTTACTTTATTTTTTAATTAGAATCAAGATGCATAATATCCTTGTATATACAGTGAGTTTATAAAACAATAAAAAAGCCATAAAAGCTTGCTCGAACATTAAGCAAAACAATAGCAGAAAACGCTATAGTTAAGTTTGTGCTCATATTTCACCTGTGACTTCTTCAGTGTACAGGATAATGTTATAATCTGATTTGGCACATAAGGACTGCTCAGTGCCCAGTTTTAGTATTTTACAAATGAGATATTTAAACTCTACTCTTGGATACCTAATATGATTTTTTTTGTTTTGTTTTGTTTGCTTGTTTGTTTTTACAGTCCTGGTCCTCACAAACATAATTGTATGCTATTCTTCAAAACACAGGTATTCACCTCATAAATCTGGCAGGCAGCAGATTACATTGAGGTCATTTCATATAGTATTTTCATACTGTTTCCAAGCAAAGTACCGTTTTGGTTGTTTTCTTTCCTAGCACAAGGCCTATAATGCCTCCATACACAGCAGATGTTCTGTACATGGGGAGAGTCCAAACCTGAAGTGCACATGGACCAGGGCAGCAGTGACACAAGGGCTGGCAGATCTCCATGGAGATGCCTGGGCCAGGGAGTCTTACAAAATTATGTTTTATGAGCACCAATCTTGCATAAAGAACAAAAGTAAAGCCAACTCATCTCCAGGGACCTGAAATGTGCGATAAATGGTTGACTTGGAGCTTTGCATTTCCTTAAGAAGCTAATAATGATATCACAAAGTTTTAAGAAGAATTTGAGAGATTTGAGAGAGGATTTCTTAGAAAAGAAGTTACTTTTCCACCAAGGATAGTACACTATTTCTGCGGTATGTACTTGTGGAACCTATGTACTTGTGGAACCTAAAGACAAAACAGGACTTCAATGTCTTCTACAAAATAATCTTCCATTGACAGCATTTCTGTTGCTGGTACTCACTCTTTCAGATGCTTTCTGTGAATCAAAACAGATGAAACATGTACTTTTCCTGACTGACAGTAAATCAGTAGGTTTGTGGGGGAATGGTTTTGTACCCAACATCTCTGATGGACACTGACCAGCAGAGCAAATGCAGAGCCCAGATTAGAAGAATTTTTTTTCCTCCCACAAGCTTTTTCAGAAATAGCTCTGCTGAAGCCACATCTCATTATTTGCTGCCTGCAGCTGAAATAAATTCAGAGATAGCATCAGTGGTTCTGAGAGCTACAGGATGTATACAAAATCAACTGTTGTACAGGATGTTTTTACAGTGCTGTTCTCTTTTCACATCACAAATGTAAAGTTCTTTCCCACTGAACTTAAATTTATCAACCTGTACTACTATTTGAACTATTGCTAAAATGAGGAGATCCTTGAGGCACAGACCAGACTTGATTTTGGTGTTGTCCAGCTTCAGATGTCAGCTATTGAGTCAGCTTCCAAGGTAGTCTCACAATACAAGCATACAAGTAAGAGTATCTTCTCCTTTTGTCATGCAGAAAACAGTTTTGCAAGCAACCAAAATCATTATTCCACTGAACCAAGTATGCAGAAATGCAGAAGGAAGAACAATTGGTGGCCCAACAAAAGAGCAATTTAGTTATATGGTGGACTTACTGTTCAGCCAATTTTCTCTAATGATGTGAAGGCAAGCACATTTTCCCTAAGGGATAGTCAGGCATTTTACACACACTGTCTATTTAGATTCACATATGTGCACAAAAATAAAGCTTATAGACAAAACGCCTGTTGGGTTTAATGAAGAAGCTGACAATTGCCACAGACCTTCTGCTTCTCCTTTGAATAAGCAGCAACACCCAGGGTGCTCCTACATGGACAGAACCAACGCTCGGCACAACTGGGACAAAGCTGTCCCTGTTGTCAATGGTACCATGGAGCAAAACTCTAACCCAGGTATGAAAAATGTGTCAGAGCCAAAATACGCTGCCACCAATGCAACTTTCATTGAACTCCATTGGACTTTGGATGGAACCAGATGGTGTTCATGCTGAATCTTTTCTACAGTACTTTAATACTAATTAATTACTAATTCAACGAAATCTGATCCAACAGTTTATATGCCCAGCTCAAGTACATGTTTCAAAACATAGGATTCCTTCATAACCCCCTCCTACAATATCCTGAGAAGAGGCAGAAGAGAGAGTCCAGCAACACAGAGGTCGGGATGTGAGAATCCTACATCCCTAGGAACAACTATACAAAAGCCTGAAGAAACTTTTGTAGGAAGATGTGGGATGTATTATAGGTCTTTTCCTGGGGGCTCACTTTAAAAGTGTTGCACATAAATCCATCCCACTTTCATAGCCTCACTGGGACCTACTCAACTGAGTATGAGTCACTTATTTCCAGAAATGCTTTGCAGTGTATCAGCACGAACAGGCTTAGAAAACTGAGTCATGACTGACTAATGGCTTACAACAGGTCAGGGAAATGGCTTGACATAGCAAGGAACCTTTCCAGAAAACAATTATTAACCAGCAGCCAGTCGCACTTTTTATCTGAGCAACTATATCAGAAAAAAATAGGGGCTAGTTTAATGAAATTTGTGTGTAACTAAAGAAGGGTTAAAGGTGCATGTAAGGGGACACTAATTTGCACTATCCTAAACCTAATCATACAGCCTACCCAGGCTTTGTCACTCTAATCAGACTGCTTCACAAGAAAAAATCTGCAGTACCTGGACTGCTGGCTTTGGAGCCTCATCTACTTGTGTCGTCACTCCCTGCCAAACCCATATAAACTGGCTCAATGCCTATGTTAAATAACAACTTATACACTGTTACTGCCTGGATGGAATTTTATGAGTCTGCCTCTGCTACTTTCTAGTCTTTGATGATGTTTTAAAAAGCATCAGTACATGCATCAGTCTACAACTTCCTACAAAAGCATCAGTCTACAACTTCCTCGTAAGGGGGTGTCGAGAGGCAGGAGACCTTTTCTCCATTAACACCAGCGACAGGACCCGCGGGAACGGGATTAAGCTGAGGCAGGGGAAGTTTAGGCTTGACATCAGGAGGGGGTTCTTCACAGAGAGAGTGGTTGCACACTGGAACAGGCTCCCCAGGGAAGTGGTCACTGCACCGAGCCTGACTGAGTTTAAGAAGAGATTGGACTGTGCACTTAGTCACATGGTCTGAACTTCTGGGTAGACCTGTGCGGTGTCAAGAGTTGGACCTGATGATCCTTAAGGGTCCCTTCCAACTCAGGATATTCTATGATTCTATGATTCTATGAGCCCAGACTAGAAATCCAAAATCTAGCACTTGAGCATAAACACCTGGCCCAGGAGCCTGACAGACCCCATATATCTGTTGCTGGAATTACTACCTAGCAGTGCTTACTATTACAGAGGACAGCTTTCCTCTTCATCCTGTTACCACAGAGCTGCATCCTGGATACCTCAGCCATTTCCCTGTCCCTCACAACTAGAAAACAACTAGAAAAATGGGAAAGCCCATCTTTGCAAGCAACTGCACAAACGGTAACCTCTGTAAATGCGTAAGTGTCCCTTCTACTTACAGGTTCATTGATGCAAGCACCTGTAAGTTAAACACAAATACAGCTCGAGGAAGCCAGCATTTCCAAATGGGACCAACCAGTCCACACAAACCCATTTTTCTTGGCCCTATGTGTGCCATTAAATATTAGTAACCAAGTAAACAGCATGGAAAAAGTCTAATAAAATAAAATTAATCATTTATTTCACTAATTTAGGACATCCATCAATCCATGCTAGTCCACTTAAATTCCGCTGTTTTTGTTAATTATGCACCTTTTCAGTCATCAGTCTAAAGGTTTTTTTTGTTTTGTTTTTTTTCCCCTGGTAGCTGAAAACATCAATCCAATTGAAACAACAAAAAATTGGAGATTTTTTCCAGGAACTTGACCGATATAACCTGATTGATGGCTCTGATAAAGTGCTCCATGCAATGAGCAGTGCATGCTAAGATGTTAGCTTCTATTAGTTTCACCTGAGTTTTTTTTTAATTATTATTTTTTAAATAGTCTCTTATCCTTTATCAGTATTTTTTCCTATATAGAATCTCTGCAAGATTTTAAACCTTGAGCTATCCACACAAAATGGAAAGAAAGAGGACAACATAGAAAAGTATGTGGAAAATATCAGTGCTGCTATCCTTGGCGTAAAAAAAAAAAAAAAAAAAAAAAAAAAAAAAAAAGCAGTAAAACTCTCAACAGATAAGTGAAAGAATTGCCTCTATGTACATACATGCTTCCCCACCCCCCACCCCCAACCCCCCAATATAAATTTCTAATCACTGCATCTCACTTTAAAGGATACTAAATGAATGAAAAATGCTGTTGTCTTCCTAGCACAGCAAACTGAAAAGGAAAAAAAAAAAAAAAAGTGTGAGAGGAGGATGAAAGTATAAAACTGTCAGCAGCACATCCTGTTGGGAACCTGAATTCAGCACTGATGGAACCTGGATCAGACTTCTAAAACAGCATGCAGATCCCTCTGTCAACTTCACTAAGTCTGAGGTGGGCTCCTTCTGGAATACAGACAGAGATTAGCCAATTAAATACAAATAATCTTCCTTCGGGCAACTCCACAAGTCTGTTATTTAAATAATATGGTAAAAGCTGAGCTAGCATGCTTATCTGTATCAGCAGATTGTCCTTTCCTCCTTATGGAGAGTCTGGCTGATGCACCCCCATGCTAAATAAAAGCCAGTCAAACCCATTTATGTTTTCAAGAAGATAGCTGGATCAGGAATGGTAGAAGCTGAAGAAACACTCCCCAAAAGCTAGAATTAGTTGGGAAGGTAACTGTGCGCTTATGAGAAGTCTAGTAAAACCCACCTGGCTGCATTCATCAGCATTTGGAGACTCAAGAGTTCTGCTGGCATTTGCCTTTCTGATTACTGTGCATTAAAACTGGAACACTGGATACACAAATTAAAGAAATCTAACATTAAAAATAAATATAATGTACAAAGGTAAATTAAATATATGTTGTGCCAACCCACTCTGGCCTCTAACATAATAGTTTCAGTGGAAGTTTAGTATATATGCACCTAGGGCTTTTGAAAAAGCAAAAATTTGCAGATTTCCTATGTGAACTTCTTGCGCAGCCTCTGTTACAAAGGCATATTGGTCTACAACTAGTCTAGACAAGGTGTTAGCATAATACAAATTATTATGCTTACTGCAGCTAATTCTATTTCAAAAATATAATATAAACTACAATAACAAATAGAAAGGACAGTTTCCAGCTTTTAAGTGCCTCTGAAAATAAAAACCATTCACAGCAACTTCCTACAGTGGTTCAGCCTGCAACCTCATCCCACAGATTCCTGTGCAAGCTCCTGATGTTGTGATTTGCATTGGAAGTAGATGTGTTCAGTAGGGTCTGTTGTGCTAATAGATGACAATATAATCAACATGGCTCTTCTCCATTAGACAGCTAATATGCAACAGTAGCTTACCCTGATGACTAAAATAAAAGGCAGTGGAGAAAGATTTTCATCTCTGGATCATATTACTTTCCTATTAAAAGAGCATTTCTTCTTGTGTAACCTCACATATAAGATACCATATAGGAACCCTACATTTTTATCAAAGATTTTAAATCAAGTGTTAAGAAGAGAAGATTTGCTATGTTAATGAAAGGATTGTTGTTAAGTTGTTAGAGGGCATCAAGTTGGTTGTTTTGTTTGTTTGTTTGTTTTTAATCTAGACATCATTGGCTGGACATCAATCTTGAATCAGCTCAAAAGCCATCCAGAAGATAAAGTGATGACCCATTTATATAGTGCAGATGTCAACATCAAAAGTTTCTTCAGATCCACAGACAACTAAACTGGGTCCCCCTGCCAGCACAGAGAGCATTTACATAAGCTGAGAAAGTCTTAGGAGTATTCTTTCCAAACCAAAACCGAGAACCATTTGCATCACACAGTGGAAAACATTTGCTTCACAGCACCAGACCTACAGCTGCTCTACAGAGTATGTAAAAATCAGCCCTAAAGCTGCAAGCTCACCTTCCATTCCCAGGACACGAGACAAAGGGAACTGTAGGATTTAAAGGAGAAATGCACTGGCAGACAATAGGCTCAGTTCTCTTCTATGTACTCTGCTCAAAAAAAAATGTAAAGAATACATGCATCTCAGAGTGAGAAGTTACTTCCCTAACACAATATACCCTTAAAATACAGGGAAATAATTTTCAGTGATAATTCAGAAAAGAAAAATACATCATCTGGCTATGGGACAAATGAAGTTGAAGGCCATGTCTTCCTCAACCCAACATATATATATGTACATATGCTTGTATATACATCCATTTCAATATCCTTGCAATATCCTTGCAATATAAATAAAATGCCATGTACCGGTTTATCCCACCACTTTGAATATATATTCCCACACTTTTCTATAGGAACAAAAGTAGAATACTACTGTATTTTACTCCCAGCACATGAGCACACTCTCTACAGCTGCAACCCAAGTGTACATAAAACAGAACAAAACTACTAACACCATGGCTGTTCCCCCCTTGCTGTTGTAACAGCATTTAAGAAACTTTCAAGACCACCAAATCCTGGGTGCTCTCTATGTAAAGGGGATGAGATATTGAGAAACATCTGGCTTTGTTACTGAAACCCCTGTTCACAATTTTTAAGACAGTGGTTTGACTCTGCATGAATTCATGTACTCTTTGAAAAGTAGGTTCTTAAGAACAAGCACGAGCTTAACTTTTGTGCACACTATGCAGCCTTACCACAGTCATGTCTGGATAAGAAAAGACTTTACCTCCTTCCAGGGGACTTTGATACTGAAGGCTATTGATGCCTGAAGTCATCCTTGGGAGCACAGTTTGCCCTCTACCACAATGGTTAGCGTAACCAGCTCCCAACACTCATAGTGCACTCATAACCATGTCCTTAAAAAAGCTTCAGCCAGAATGGCACAACTTCTGGAACAAACCCAGTTCAAACTTGTTATTTATGAGGACGAGCTGGCAGCCTGAGTCACACACAACCTTGTTCCTCAGACCCCAGTTAACCTCCCTGTCCTCATATCCAGACTCATCCTGACCATGTGGTTCTAACTCCAGCTTCTCACTGATCTCTGCCCAGAAGCACCACATGGCAAAAGGAGATTTACTGTCACCTCGACCTGCAGCAAAGAGTGGTGGGATATGCAGCAGGAAAGCTGGAAACCAGATAGCACCCTGTACAACGTCTTTATGTGCCACACTGACAACAGCATCAATATTACCATGCTGGGGTTTTCTTTGCATGGTATCTGGAAGGAAGAAGGTGGATTTACTTTCTTCTTTTTAAATCAGAATCAGGACTGAGACACTGCTGGCACCTGGAAGCATGCACACCACAAGACGTCTGGGAGCAGAAAACCAGAGGCTAAAAGACTGATAACATCCATCATTGCTAGGCCAATTGCTGGCCATCATTTCCCTGGACCAGGGAATTGCACGCTACAACAAGCTACAAAAAGTTTTTGGGTGATAAGTTTTTATTTGGATTATGACAACATTTGACACCACATTAACTCCTTCAAATACAGCAGCTTGAAACTTCATTCTTTCTGAGTGACTTGTACACTAATGTATTGCACAACCCATGCAATTCATTAGCAATTTAAACATTATCCAGACTAGCACATTAAAAGCACAGTAGGGACACAGTTTGATAGTAAGCAAAAAAAAAAAAAAAAAAAAAAAAAAGAGTTACAGTAAATGCAAACTTGCACAAAACCTCTCCATGGGGGTAAAGGGAAAGCAGGCAAATCAGCCCAGCCACAGAGCTGGCTGTCAAAATCCAACTACTTGTGCTTCCACAGGAACATGTATTTGAGTGGAGGTAGCATACATTTATGCTTTCCAGCCCAGGAGGTGTTTTGCAGTCCAGCCAGCCACAGAATCAGAGGTACCTGATATGTGCAGGATACAGTAACACTAAGAAGAGTTGTGAAGGAGAGTCTCTGGGTATTGGCTTCAGCTCTGAGGCTGAAAGCGGATACCTCAAGCTGACTAATCACAGGAGAAACGGGTCATCTTCTTGGCCCCCCGCCTTTTTTTTTTTTTTTTTAAAAAAAGGACTTTTTTTTTTTTTAAAAAAAAAAAAAGGACTTATGCCCCAGACAGCTTTTAGTTAGATTTCCTCCCACCAGCTTTCTTAAGATGGATCTTAAAAAGGCTAATTAGTGCCACTTCTCCTATTATTGTGGGTTTTATTGTATTTACATTAAAAGATAAACTAGATTCTTGGCCAAATGCCCTGGCTGGTTTCTTGTGGCACTGCATTTTCTAGAGTGATTTCGATTGTGTGAACCAAATATTGATAAAAGCGGACATCCACCTGAAATGAAAACATAGAGGTAAATATACATACATGCACCAACACGTACTGCATACAAGTACTGAGTAGGTTTGGTGTCAAGATTGTGATTGAAGGTAAGCAGCAGTGGTGCACAGGTCAGATATTTCAGCAGTGGTCCATCAACACATAGGAATCCTGTAACCTAGACTGTTACCTGCTTCTGTTAAGGACAATTTGCAGAAGTACCTAGAGCAGAACCCACTGTAAAAATAAGCCTATGAATTAACTTACAACCTCTCCTATGTTGGAAAGCATGGTACAAAGGTCTTTGAGGACAGCTTAGGTGAGAAGAGGTTGGGCTAAAACCAAACAGAAGTACAAAAATGACTAAAACCTAAGAGTAGCCTGGGATGCAAAGAGACAGCTGTAGGGAGTGAAAACTATTAAAAACTCCTTTCAGGTTGCTCTAGTCCTCAAACATGGATTTATTCTGCCAGGAAATTTTAAAGTGTATGCAACTGTTTGTATGATTAGGGCCTTTGATAAACAAGACAAAATAACTGATCTAACTCCTGATGTAGTGAGGACCATAGTGCCATCATGTTGGTGCACTGTGTTACCTTATTGTTCAATGAATCAGATCCTAACTTCACATATAATCATATTTGATCAGTGAGAGAGCTTAAGCTGAAAACAAGTAATTACATCTTCTGCTATCAGTCAACTCATAAATTACCACAATTATTGGATTAAGTTTGTCCATTGCTCTGAGCCCCTAGAAATATTTTTTCACTTCCTACAAGTAGGAAGTAGGAAGAGGATGAACAAGTGGAAAAGAAGAAAAAAGTTATTAACCCCTACTCCAGTCACAGATTAGTGGCTATGAGCAGGCCTCTGGATATTTGGATATGATTTGGCTTACTCTGGAAATATAAATGCAGCCTGAAAAGGCTAGGACATGCAGGCAGCCCTCCTTCTGCCATTTCATATATCTGGAGTGCTTGACATTGGGAACCTTTAATGTTCACTTTGAGGTCCTTGAGGTAGACATTTTTTTTAATTGTCAACAGAAGTGAAAAATACAGAACTACGTGAGGCCATTTTGCTTGAAATGCTTTCAAAACCTACAGCAATATAATAGTATTAACACTTACTGACTACTGGCTTAAGGCACGCCGCATGCTGCAATGACCAAAGCTAGCTAGGCACTACAAATTTGTAATGGGGGTAAGGTACAGTTGGGTAGGGAATGCTCTCCCTGCACTGTCTGAGCATGTGTCCACCTCAGCTCATAGCTAACCATCAGGCTTAGAGATGTCTTACGCTTCACCTGCCCACTGCATTGCTTCACAGCATGTAAATGCATGGTCTTACACTGAGAGAAGACAAATCATGAAATAATTATATGCAGTGAAAAGACTTTAAAGAATCATTGAGATCCAGTCATAAAGAGGTCATCATAACATGGGTATAAAGGCAGCTGAATTAACTTAAAGTAGGAAGAGGCAGTTTTAAATGTTTAACCTGGTAAGCTGGATGTTCTCTTAGAGCCTAGATGTAGCACAAAGCATTTCAGCTCCTAAATAACAGTGGTTAAGTTACACAACTCAGCAGAGCTACCTTTCTGGAACAAACAGAAGGTGAATTTTGTGCATGTATTTGGGGGAAGAAATATAGCAGTGCCAGCCCATTGCTAAGCTCTTTAGAAAAGCCAAGTCAAGAAGCAATACAGAATTCATTTAGCATGACATTTAGCAGAAGGCTAAGCTACAGATCCAGCCAAGGATCATCTAAAAGGCCCATCTACAGGACTATTTTAAACAGTCCAGTTCCCCTGATATTCTGAATAGCTTTTCCAAGAGGTTAATTGCTCTCAATTTTTGGTAAACCATGTGTAAGATTATAGACTTCCTGGCATATCCAAAGATCAGGCCCAGTAGAATAGGTATTACTCCAAAAAAGAGAGCTTATTTTAATAGAAGCATAAACAAGGATGTGGGTAATCACCGAGTTTATGTAAAGAGAGGATAAAAGGAGAAAGTTCCTGGCAATAGGAACTATGATAGCTTAACTAGCAAACTGTATGCTCTGAGAGATTAGCATGAACAGAAAAAAAAATCAGAAACTGCTTATAATGGATGCTTTACATGCCTAGTCATACCTCTAGTATATGAGCATACATCTACACATATTAAAGATGCAAACAGGAACAAGTAGGGATGCCAAAAGCTGAGGGAGGTTGTGCTGAGGGAGGTTGTTAGAAGCAACTCTTGCAGGTTTTTCTGGCTTATGGTGTTTGTTACATGCTCCTGCCAAATCAAAGTTCTCTGAGGAGAAATGGTGAGACCTGGATGATACATGTCAATATCTATTTAGGATATCCTCATAAACATTTGTAGTTAAAACCTTAGTTGCAGAAAAATGTCCAGTTCCAAGTCAGGTCATAATACCTACTTCCCTAAGCTTTACTTTTGGCCTGGGTGAAAGGCAGGTTCATGCCTGGCAGGTTCAAGGTCTGAGGCTGGATTCAGAGGAATAATTCAATGCAGAAACTGTTAGCCCAATACCTTATTCACATAAGTCAGTTCTTACTGAGAAGAATGCTGAGGAGGCAAAGCTGCACGAGCTGCATGATGTGCAAAGCCAGGCCAGTGCAGATATACAAGACACCAATTGTCCCCATGCATGACAGACACCAGCAAGTTTTTTCCTTAAGCGCCAAGTGGGCACTGTTTAAATCCCCAACCAGCAGGGATGCTCCTGATGGAAGTTCCCCCCTTCCAGCTCTGTAGGACTATGCTCAAAAAGGATAACTATTTATGGACAACAGTAACAGATTAAGCTGCATTTTAAAGGGTGGCTAGTATAACAAGAGACGCAGAGCATGAATTTCACAGTTTCATCAAGGCAGAGACTGACAAAGGAGAGAAAATGTATGGAAAAACCTTTTGATTTTTTCAGGCAGTAAATATACTAGTGCTTCTAATTATAATTTCAAATAAAACAAATGTCTCTGGGGAAGAGTCCATTACTGTCACTGCTTTTCTATCTGCACAGAAAGAGATCAATCTCAGGACCGCAGGGAGGACATGGCATTGCCTCCTTGGGCTGGGCAGCACAGGACTCTGCAGGAAGGTGCTGCATCCCACCAAGCTGCCAAGTGAGGATGCACCAGGCTGGCAGTGCTGGGGAAGACCCCAGGACAGGGCTGGAAAACCAAAGTCATGCCAATCTCTCAGTATTCATTACATTCTCCCAGTATTTAAAATTTACTGCAAGGGCACATGGGAAGAAAGGATGAGACCTCTCATTATCAGCTTTAGGGGAACAGAGGAAGAACTGTCCTTTACCTTACTCCTCCAAAGAGGAAAACAGTGCAGAAAAAACATGCTTATCAATGCAGGTCTTTTTCTCAGGACTTATTTGTGAAATAATGCATAAAGAAGGAGTTTAAGGAAACAGGAAGAACATGGAAACAGCTTTTGCTTGAAAGAAGTGGAAAAGAATGGAGGGGGAAAAGGAGTCAAGACAGCTGCAGGTAGCAAGTAATGACATCAGGAGAAAGCAGAAAACAAGCTACAGCAAAGACATGTTTAAACTGCAGCACCATGGAGTCTAGCACCAGCACACTGCATGGAAATGCAAGTGTTTCATATGCACATCAGGGAGTATGGCTGTGCAGAGGTGATGGAGACCAGACTGTCTAGCCTCCAGAGATGAGGGAGGGGGAGGCAGAGAGATGCAGGGGGCTCTGGGGTTTGATGGAAGCTGCAGAGCCAGATCTGCTTTCAGATTGCATGGCCTGGCTTGGCTGTTTGGGTGCACTGATGTTTTAAATAGTACATGATTCACCAGAGGCATATTATAGTTAAATATTCTCCTTTTCTTCTCCTCCCTTCTTGCACAAAACCTTCCCTCCTGACTTTGGCGGGGGGAGAGGGGGGAAGGGGGGGGAGAAAGGGGAAAATAGAGAAAGCGAGCCCCCTCAGCTGAAGTAACCACACAGCAGAGTTTAAGATTTCACATGGAATAGACTTTTAGACTTTTTAGTAAGTGTAGCTGTAACACATTCAGACATTCTCCACTGTAGTAAAGTCTGAACAACAGCTTGATGCTTCTCAGGAGAGCAGAGAAATGGATATGCTTCAGAGCCATTTGGTGAACATTTGCTTTGCCTTGCCATAATTATACAGAGGCATAAGTTGTGCTCTGCACAACAGACTTTTCTTTAAACACAAAGTCCAACAATCTTTCTTCTTTCTAACCAATTCTACACATACCCAAATAGCCTATTGAAACTTGAAGGGAAGGTAGTGTCATATTTGCTACAGTACAATGACTTTCTGTATATTTTTTCTGGGGAATGATAATAAACTCAGTTTAAAAACAAGGAAACCATAGCTGGTAGCTGAAGGTGCCACTAAGAGCATTAGTCCAAGTCCCTCTCTTTAACCTCTTCTCGGCTCAGTCTTCCCATTAGTAGAGTAATGCAGGTCTTTCTCTTTACAGTCCTTTGCAAACTATACTGGGTAAGCACTTTTTTAAAAAGTTCGTTGTTTTGCTTCCTTGTTATTGAATACAGGTATATATCTAAGGCTGTATACAGTTATGAGTCATTTTATACCATTACGAATCATTTTTGAGCCAGTCATTTGACCCAGTCCAAGCCATTTCTTGCATTTGGTCTATCACTTTTATTATATATACGTCCATATATATATATCATATATATGGACAGAATGAAAAAACTAGGGAGTAAAATGCTACCATTTCCATTCACTTTAACTGAGATGCAAAAAACATCACATGTTCTAATATGCCAAGGGAATAGTCTTCAGCTCAAATTTAAGATAAGTTTTGCGGTAAGTTTTTTAGTTTTTTTTTTTTTTTTTTTTTTAGCTACAATATTATATTTATATCATCCCTGAGGGAATGTGAAAATGGTACTACAGTTTTAATTTAGCATCTCGGTTTCAGTCTTAATCTTCAGAGGGCCTTTCAAGTCAGGATTATGGTTCTACTATATATATATATATATAACGCATATATATATATATATATATGCATATATATATATATAGCAGATAAGCTATAAACCAAACCCACTCAGGAAACACCAATGCAGGTCTACACCCCTGCACAGCTACCTCTTGTAGCCAGGGAAATAAGTGCCTGTTTTCTGGAGGACCTCCTGAAACTCTTGCCCATTATGCCTGTGAAGATGAGGACAAGGCCAGAACAGCACAAAAGGGGGGAAGCTAATCTGAAAGTGCAGCTCCCTCCTTTCTGGGACCTGCACAGCCATTTGCCTTTTGTAAATGGCTCTGCTCAATCACTGTTATTTCTCTAAAGCTGCCACCTTTGCGGGGTGTGCAGTCTTTGTCCTCCCAGCTGGGCAGAAGCCTTTCCAAACACAGCCCTATTATTTCATGGGGTAAGTGGAATAACTCATCTTATTTTCCAACAGGGATGAAAATTAAAGGCTGCTGCTTATGTGCCACACTTACTAGGTCTTACAAAACTGACAAAGACTGCCCTGGCTCTGGCTGAAAGGAAGCTGGGAGACAGCATCTGGATAGCAGGAATTATCTATTATAAATAAATCACATGCATGCACACAAAGAGCAGTTTTCACCAGACTAAACACTTACTCCAAGCGAGGTGTCTGCTTTGTACTCCATGAACAGTAAAAATCACATGTCCTGCATTCTAGATAGAAGTGCTCTGCAGTAAAGGAGACAGGATAATCACTTACTCCAACTACCACAGAGAAAGCCTTGAAAATTAGCCCAATGGCTATATTCATCTGTATTTCTGGGGGGTCTAATGCCTGCACACTTAAAAACAGGATGGCAGTTTGTAAAGCACCTTTTACACTGCCCGTGCTTAACTTTAAAGGCTCATTCACTGTGAATTACCTCACTACCATTCTGGAAATTGTTGCACATCAGTTTCTGCTGTCATCATTTCCCTCCCTCCAAGGAGGCGAGGGCCTTGTCCGGCAGCACATGTACCCCACCACACAGCAACAAACGAGCGCTCCTACCCAGTGAGCTACAGTGTTCCTGAACAGTGACCCCTGATCATTTGGCTATACATGGACTGCACATGGGATTAAACTCTCCATTCAGTGTAACGACTTATGATTTTACTGATCCAGCTTTGTTTTGACACAAGCGTTAGCAAGTATGAAACACAGCCATCGACAGAAGTTTGTACTTGACCACATCTCAGCTGTGACACCACGCTTCAGTAACTTACTCCCTCGGCAAGGGTTTCCTACAATTCAGCTTCTGATGCTAGCAAAACACTTAATAATTCCCACATCAGAGGGAAAGTGGTGCTTTTCTGAGCAGATCAGGCATAGCAGCATTATTCCCAATTCCCCAATCCAATTCACTTCTCTAATACTTGCTCTCTTTGTGACCTTGGGCATGTCACCTCGGCTGTATCTGAACAGCAGAATGACAGCCTAGGTTGTTTCCCATGTACTCCAACTCCCCAGCATAACTACGGGAGTGACAGCAGCTGGCACAGACTGCAGTACACAGCTGGCACGGCCACCAACACACAGCATCCTCCCAGGGTCCACAGAGGACCTGCTCACTGCTTGCCAGCACCAGCTATTCTTACCCTTGTTAGTGTAGTGCAGTTAATACCGCAGCAAATCACATCTTCATTCCACACCACTGCCAGGTCTCAGCCTCATCTATAAAGTAAGAGCAACTGTACTTCCTGCTCCAGAGGGACAGTGTGGTGATAGGCATTCAGAGTTGTGCAGGGCTCAGATAATATGGTAACATGGATCACTGGGCTACCTAAAGAGGCCAGACACTCTTTGGGAACAATCTACTTCATAAACACAGAGATCCACTGTATAAGAGCAACTACAAAACAGTCTGGCAATGTCAATGTTGCTGCTATTTAAGCTGAGTGTTATTTAATAAAGTAATGTCTTTAAGAAAGAACTGCTGACAGACTGCTACAAGATCTGCTTCTGGTGCAGTCCCATGAACTCCACCAGCATCTCAATTTTTGTAGCTCAAGGAATGGATTGTCTTAGAGATAAAGGCTTTAAATAGGAGTCCATAGGAGAACTCACTGTATGAGGACTTATGTATGAGGAATTATCATACAAGAACTCACTGTATGAGGACCACTGTATGAAGAGTTATCAGTACACACACTACATCTGCCATGAGCCCTCATCTCCTCTGGGCACTTCTAAGCAAGACGTGCAAGCACAGAGAAGAAAAACTAACTTATCCTTGTGACTGCATCAACCTATGAAAAATGAGGACTTTCTTTGCCAACGTTATCATCTATACAAACATTTCCCAGAAATTGGCCACAACAGCAGTATCACTGGAACCATAAGGCCAGGCCTGTGTTGAGCAACACTGAATTCAATGCCAATGTTTCTTTTAGTCAGGAGCCTTCTGCAGTGATGCCGCCAGGGAGGAAAGCTCTAAAGCAGGCGAAGGTAGGTGAAGAGACAGCTTAAATAAACTCAGACACTTTAATTAAGCTTTAGCTAACTCAGGCATAATACTGAGTTTTGCCATGGTTGCTACTGCTATAGCTTTACTAACAAATACACATTACACTGTTATTCAGAGCATAAGTGATTATGACTACAATTTTGTCTCTGAATTTCTTAAACAACCCATAGCAAAGTGTACAACCACCCAAGGAGGAAGAATGTAAACACACATTCCCCAGGTAACAGATGCCTGTCACGTGGAAAGTAAAATCAAATCTCCAAGGTTTCATCTATCATATCCCCTGAAACACTGCCTTTTGGCAAGTGGCAAGGAGAACACTGCTTCTCTCTCAAGATAAACATTACCATTGAGGATTTGGCTCTCTATGCATCCTTGGAGTGTTGTTCTTTTGAGATCTCTATAGTTTATTATTTTGTTAGTTTTTGTGGGGGCAAGACAAGCAGCCTAGATGCAGCTCCTCACTGACATCTAAGTTGCTATTCAAGCCAGTTGCATGGACCAGAGCAACTGCAATGCACTGGCTGGTCTGCATCATCTAAATGGTGTAAAAAAGATAGAAGCATGTAAGTGAGTCTGTCCTACTGAGTTATAATAAGCAACAAGAAATAATCCCAGTCAGCTTTATGGCCATTTTGCATCAAGGGAGAAATTAATTTAGAGTAGAGATATGCAAAGGAAAGGATACAAGGAAAGAGTGGCTCAGTGGCACAATTGAACAGGAAGCCTATCATAGACTGAAGGTATTTTCAGTCCCAAACCCAAAGCTGCATATAACTTGCATTCTCCAAATGATTTTGCCCAAATTTGTACAAAGACAGTCTGTATGTGAACAGAATGTTCCAAAAACTTCTAAATAAAACATTTTGGCTTTTTAAACAATTCTCCCCTCTCAGCCTAGAAAGGTTTATTGCTGAATTAGACTGAAGTGAAGAAATACATTTAGTAATTCTGAAATCCATAGTCTAGACTCACTAGAAAGTATAACTTGCTCAACACTGAGGACACGTGTTAGAAATGCCCTAGGGTTAAGTATGGAATACAAAAAAATAATAATACAAAATAAACTACTAAGTGAAAGTCAGTCAAGATTATTCATTAGACTGACCATTTACAACTCCTCTTTGTGCCCTGTATGATTCAGGACATACCATGATAGTACAGTAAGGGAAATTTTCATGCCTTCTTAAGTTTTGAAGACATATTGCAGAAGTCTCCCAGATCTACTAGCAGCAACAAGAGCTATTCATTTAGCTGTATCTTACAAAAAGAAGGTCCAAATAACCAGAAGCAGATGACAAGATGACATAAGTTGCTGGAAACAGCAAGCACCAGGAAATTGGAAAACACAGCATCTGAGATAGCCTTGTTTCCTAACGCTTAAAATAGGATGTAATAATAGTATTTATGGAGTAACAATGCAACAACCCATTGCAAATATTTAACCCTTCCATAGCAATCTCCACATAAGAATCAACCATGGACTTTAATTTTAGGACTAGATGATCATGGACCATGCAATCTCTTTGCATTTTTCAAAACACTTGTCCTCTGAAAGAAAAGCACTAGAGAATACACCCAGAAATCAGAGATCTTCCCACCTTTCCAAGGGTACCTCAGAAGTATGCAGCAGCAAAGCTTTTGCTGCAACATAAGCAGAATTTTCTCCCTATTCCCAGCTTCATATGCAGGCTGCTCACCTGGTACATCTGAAGTGCTGTTTCATTACCTGGTGGCTGTAGTGGACTAGAAGATCAAGAGGAGCCCACAAGAATAACCCATGCTGACCACAGGGCCCTTAATTGGCCATGCTGCACAACAGTGGCCCCAGTGTGCCGCTGCCTACAGGGGCTGTCCAGCCCCAAAACAATACACACACCAAATGGGAATCTCTCACCTTGCTGCTGCCCCTTCCCCAAGGGGGGCATTTGCCCCAGAAAGCTGATGAAAACCCACCTGCACTAATTCCTCCAAACTTAAGGAAGTGCGCCCCTTCCTCCACCAGGCAGTGCCACCCAGCACCACCACTCCTCTGGAGGGTTTCACAAACTGGTCACAACCGGTCCAGACCTCACATGTATCTCTAATAGAAATATAAGGCCAATCTTCCTGCATGGAGCACAATATAGAATTTAGCCTAGGGTGACATTCATGAGCCACATGTCTCCATTGGTTCATCAGCTAAAATAAAACCCACTACTACTACAGAACAAACTGGAAGAGTATCAGTTGCACTGGACTCCAGTGATGCTATGCTCACTCACATACCAGAGTACAGTTCAAAGTTCAATACCAAAACTACCAGAAAGGAAAGATTAAGTATTTGAATTAAATGCAAATAGTCCATGTAATACATCAGATAATTCCTAGGCTGCTATTTTATACAATCACAGAATCACAGAATCACAGAATCACAGAATTTTCCAGGTTGGAAGAGACCTCAAGGTCATCGAGTCCAACCTCCAACCAAACGCTAACAGCCCACCACTAAACCATATCCCTAGGCTCTACATCTAAGCGTCTTTTGAAGACTTCCAGGGATGGTGACTCCACCACTTCCCTGGGCAGCGTGTTCCAGTGCCTCACAACCCTTTCAGTGAAGAAGTTCTTCCTAACATCTAACCTAAAACTCCCCTGGCTCAACTTAAACCCATTCCCCCTCGTCCTGTCACCAGGCACGTGGGAGAACAGGCCAACCCCCACCTCGCTACAGCCTCCCTTAAGGTACCTAAAAAGAGCGATAAGGTCACCCCTGAGCCTCCTCTTCTCCAGGCTGAACAAGCCCAGCTCCCTCAGCCGCTCCTCATAGGACTTGTTCTCCAGGCCCCTCACCAGCTTCGTCGCCCTTCTCTGCACCCGCTCAAGCACCTCGATGTCCTTCTTGTAGCGAGGGGCCCAAAACTGAACACAGTACTCGAGGTGCGGCCTCACCAGAGCTGAGTACAGGGGGACGATCACCTCCCTAGCCCTGCTGGTCACGCTGTTCCTGATACAAGCCAGGATGCCGTTGGCCTTCTTGGCCACCTGAGCACACTGCTGGCTCATATTCAGCCGACTATCCACCAGCGCTCCCAGGTCCTTCTCTGCCTGGCAGCTTTCCAACCACTCATCTCCCAGCCTGTAGCTCTGCTTGGGGTTATTGCGCCCCAGGTGCAGGACCCGACACTTGGCCTTGTTAAACTTCATGCAGTTGACCTCAGCCCATCGGTGCAGCCTATCCAGATCCTCCTGCAGAGCCTTCCTACCCTCAAGCAGATCGACACACGCACCTAACTTGGTGTCATCTGCGAACTTACTGAGGGTGCACTCGATGCCCTCGTCCAGATCATCGATGAAGATATTAAAGAGGACCGGCCCCAGCACCGAGCCCTGGGGGACGCCACTAGTGACTGGCCTCCAACTGGACTTGGCTCCATTCACCACGACTCTTTGGGCCCGGCTATCCAGCCAGTTTCTAACCCAACGAAGCGTGCGCCAGTCCAAGCCAAGAGCAGCCAGTTTCTTGAGGAGAATGCTGTGGGAGACGGTGTCAAAAGCCTTGCTGAAGTCAAGGTAGACCACATCCACAGCCTTTCCCTCATCCACCCAGCGCGTCACTCTGTCATAGAAGGAGATCAGGTTTGTCAGGCATGACCTGCCTTTCATAAACCCATGCTGACTGGGCCTGATCGCCTGCTTCCCCTGCAAGTGCTGCATGATGACTCTCAGGAGGATCTGCTCCATGAGCTTTCCTGGCACTGAGGTCAAACTGACAGGCCTGTAGATTCCCGGGTCTGCCCTCCGGCCCTTCTTGTAGATGGGTGTCATGTTTGCTAGCCGCCAGTCGATTGGGACCTCCCCCGATAGCCAGGACTGCTGATAAATGATGGACAGTGGCTTGGCCAGCTCCTCTGCCAGTTCCCTCAGTACCCTTGGGTGGATCCCATCCGGCCCCATCGACTTGTGCACATCTAAGTGCCGTAGCAGGTCACCAACCAGTTCTTCATGGATAATGAGGGCCACATCCTGCTCCCCATCCCCTTCCACCAGCTCAGGGTACTGGGTATCCAGAGAACAACTGGTATTGCCGCTAAAGACTGAGGCAAAGAAGGCATTGAGCACCTCCGCCTTTTCCTCATCTCTTGTAACTAAGTTTCCCCCCACATCCAGTAAAGGATGGAGATTCTCCTTAGTCCTCCTTTTTGTGTTGATGTATTTATAGAAACGTTTTTTGTTATCTTTAACGGCAGTAGCCAGATTTAGCTCCAGATGAGCTTTGGCCTTCCTAATTTTGTCCCTGCACAGCCTCGCTACTTCTTTAAAGTCCTCCTTAGTGGCCTGCCCACTTTTCCAAAGCTTATAAACCCTCTTTTTCCTCCTAAGATCAAGCCACAATTCTCTGTTGAGCCAGGCCGGTCTTCTTCCCCGCCAGCTCGTCTTTGGGCACGTGGGGACAGACCGTTCCTGCGCCATTAAGACTTCCCTCTTGAAGAGCGCCCAGCCTTCCTGGACCCCTCTGCCCTTCAGAACCACCTCCCAATGGACTCCACCAACTAGTGTCCTGAGCAGCTCAAAGTCAGCCCCCCGAAAGTCCAATACAGCGGTTTTACTGGTCCCCTTCCTGGCCTCGCCAAGAATAGTGAACTCCACCATTGCGTGGTCACTCTGCCCAAGACAGCTCCCGACGATCACGTCCTCCACCAGTCCTTCTCTGTTTGTGAAGAGAAGGTCTAGCGGGGCACCACCCCTGGTAGGTTCACTAACCAGCTGCGTCAGGAAGCTATCTTCCACGCTCTCCAGAAACCTCCTAGACTGCTTTCTCAGGGCTGTGTTGTGCTTCCAGGATATGTCAGGGAAGTTGAAGTCCCCCACGAGTACAAGAGCTGATGATTTTGCAACCTCTGTCAGCTGTCTGTAGAATTCCTCATCCGTCTCCTCATCCTGGTTTGGCGGTCTATAGCAGACCCCGACCAGGACCCTAGCCTTGTTGTCCCTGCCGATCCTAACCCAAAGGGACTCAACCTTGTCATTCCCAACCTCGAGTTCTACAACCTCGAAAGACTCTCTAATATAGAGAGCCACACCACCACCCCTTCTATGCTGCCTGTCCCTTCTATAGAGCTTATAGCCAGGCATTGCAGCACTCCAGTCATGAGACTGGTCCCACCACGTCTCCGTGATGGCAACCAAGTCGTAGCCTGCCTGCCGCACGATGGCTTCCAGCTCCTCCTGTTTGTTACCCAGATGCAGCTATATTACCCAATGCAGCTATATTTTCTAATACTAATGTTATTTTATTAATTTGCTTTTCCAAAGCAATATGTTCTCATTTAACAAGTTGTCAGATACTTTTCTGTCTACCATGTGAAGAAATTACATTTAAGACTTCCTTATCAGATTGGCAATATCTGAGGAGAAATGATGCCCCTGGCACTATAAAATATTCAACATTGTTAATAAAGTTATTGATAAAAGAGCAGCAGAAAGTAGCATTTTATTAAAGTAGTATATTTAAAGCATGCTTTTAAATTATTTAATTAAAAATTAAATTTCATTTGAATCATTTGATTACTATTTAATAACAATGCATACTTTATATTTAAAGTGACTGCTGTAAAAATCTGATTTCACTATGCCAGTAAAAAAAGGTCAGGAATTTTCTCCTTAAACCAGTCAATCTTAATACTGTCTCCTCATTCTGGAAAGCTCCTTTCTTAGGATTTAAAAAAAAAAAAAAAAAGAAAGAAATTTTGCAGCTCCAAAAAGAAGTCATAACTGGCCTCCCATGACTGACTTCCTGCCCTGTGGAGCTCAGCTTTGCACCCACACTGGTAAGGCTCTTCTGTGGTCTGTGACCAGCACCAGTGGATCTGCTGCTGTGATGGGCACTGGGAGGAGAGCCCTGGCTACATTCTGGGAACGAGCCATGGGGAACACACCAACACGTCTGGTGTTTCACAGCTTTTAGATAATCTGCACCAAGGACCACGCTGCATTTTGTGGCTGTTGAAGACAGCAGACACTTTCCAAGAACAAGCATCTTTCATGCTAAAAAGCTTTCCTTACCTAAGCTGCAGGAGCCTGAGATTTTATGTCTAGGACAGAAGTCCACCTGCCAGTCTCCTGCGGGGTAGGAGTTAGATGTCCTTAGCAGAAGAGGACATTGATGTCTGTGCACTGATACATCATCACAAATAATCTTAGCTTAATTGCTCCAATTTCCAACAAGGAGCAAGAGAGCCCTGGGTAGCCAGAAAGAACCAGAAAAATAAAAATGCACTATAAGAATGACATCCTTTCTTTTAAAGAACACCATGCTCCTCTGAGAGTAACATATGAGAGATTAACCTATACTGAAATTAGTCATTTTTTTTTACTTTCTTCATCATGTGACAAATAGAAGAGATCTGAAGCTCAATAAACAAGCAAAGAAATTCCCCACTTGGCATCTATTTCCCAGAGGCTGCAAACTGAATTGCTTTACAAAAGCCACCACAAGATTTCTGTTACAAACTTTCAAAGTGCAGTTTTTATTAATAGATAATATTTAAAACCAAAGCAAAGAACTGCATGAAAAGTTTTTCATAATATTTCATATAAAGCTTTGAAATATTAACAACTCAAAACATAAAAAGCAACTGTTTTTGTTCTTTCACCCCCACCTTACAAAATTATTTTTCTCCATTACAAAAAAAATGTAGTGGGGAAAAACTTGAGAAAATACTAAACTTAGATGTGTGGAAGGAAGAAGAAACTTAATTTCTGAATGGTCTGGCTGCCTCCTAATGAAAAGGAATATAAAATAAATCTTTTTTTTTTTTTTGGGGGGGGGGGGGGAACACGGGACTCCAAGTCACATAATGCAGAAACAGCCATGCCTCCTGGCACTCTGCAGTAAGTAAGCATTGTTAAATATTAGCCTGCCAGGATTACATAAAACTTCATTTTTTTCCCACCCCCAACCAAACCATATGTAATTCTATAAGTAGAAGTAAAACTTCTCTCCTTCAGATTAACTGAAAGCATAGATCTATAATCAGACCAGCTGTCTCACAATTCAATCTGTCCAAAAAAAGTCAATGTATAAACCTGTGGGGAAAAAGCTGTCCCACAAAATAAAAACACATGCAAAGAGCATTACTCAGCAGACTGCCAAGCAACAACACATAGTTGGGAAGGATTTTAGTTTAATCCACGTCTTGTAAATATGCAGGCAATGAAAGCATTGTAAACTCAAAGTATGGAGTTTCAAGTGAACCTTTGAGCAAAGGAGCTTCTGACCACTGAGGCTATTTGAAGACCAAGGCCATTCACTTTGTTTAATTTTGGAGTTAGCTGGTCCAGCAAATCCCATGTGTTTTACAGTCACATCTTTGGTAGAAGCTCAGAAACACTAAGTGGGGATATTGACTACGTATTACAGATCCTGGTTTTCCCCTGCATGGAAGACAGTGCCTTGTTTTCAGTAGATGTGGGCTGATTTTTGCCAGTCAGGACCCAGGCTCTTCCTACTCTGTTTTCTTTACATTCTTTACTTGAAGTGTTTTTGTTTTGTTTTTAAATAAAATACCATTTTTCATTGCTCTCTGATTTTAATTCTACTGCTTGAGTATCAGATAATCTCATAAAAGGCCCACTATCCATAAGAGGATTCTCTTCTTCCTTCGTTTTTCGTGCTCAGAAAGTGCAGTTTTCAAAGCAACCAATTAAAATAATTCATCAAAAAAGACAATGCCCTTTCAGAACGACTTAAGTTGCATTTATTTTAGCTCAAGACAGTGAGGGGGCAAAACTATTTTTTAAGCTGGAAATCAAGGAGTTACAAAACTGAAAGTAGATGCCATACCAGAATAGTGCACATTGTTCTGCTTGTTTAGAGCTGGGAGGAAGAGTTGCCAAGACATGACAATCACATTACAAAACAAACTAAAGGATCACTGAGAATGCAATAATCAAGCCAGACATAGATGCATAGGAGCCACATGAGGAATAAGGTAGAAGAATAGTGATAAGCCGCTATTCTGATATTTTTGGTATTTCTTCAGGCAAGCTCAAACCAAGCAGCTCTCCTCAGATAGACTTGATGAAGATGGAGGAGTTCTTTGAAGGTCCACTAAGAACGGGCTATGTAGAAGAATACTGTACCCACTTGAATTTCTGCAAATTAGTCCTGGTAATCAAAGGTAATTGCAAGAGGCCGGAACACGACTATGTCCTATGGCAGTGCTTGAGTGCTGGTTCAAGCAAAGCTGCCACCAACTGAATGACCAAAATGAATTCTAGTATTTTTACCATGTTTCCTTAAAGACCAAAGAGGATGTGATCAATGGGATGTCTAGATTAAGAGAACTGAAAACAATCCCAAAGATTATAATATATCCAGCCTCTGCACAGACACTTGTATCTGTATAGTTAATATAGCTTTGTTTTTCTAGACTTTTTTTCAATCAGTACAGCACCAATGAAGTCATGACTGAATTCATTAGTCTGTGGTAAACTTATGATTTTAGCATGAAACTCTACAATCCTTCTAGAAGTTACACTGCACCCTCTTTGTGCACCCCCTGACCCCAAATGTAAAAAGAAAGCCCAAGTATGTCTGACCTCAGAGCTGCCCAAAGATACCCAGCCAAAAGTAGCATAATGGTCACTGCACCGAGCCTGACTGAGTTTAAGAAGCGATTGGACTGTGCACTTAGTCACATGGTCTGAACTTCTGGGAGACCTGTGCGGTGTCAAGAGTTGGACTTGATGATCCTTAAGGGTCCCTTCCAACTCAGGATATTCTATGATTCTATGATAATGAAAAGGGAGTCACAAACACCAAATGGTCCTCATCAAGATAATGATTTGGATAGATAGCATCATCACACCCCCAGTGAAAGAGAAACGATATTCATTCTCATTACTTGCAAGCTAAATGTTTGATACTATATGAGACCTTTATTATTACTTTTGAGCAAGTAGCAAACCAGTTTTCTCACAATGCAACTACTCCACAGCAGTTTACATGTATGTGACAATAAATTACAGCATGCAACTAAACAGGGTAAGATATCAAAGCAAAAAAGGACCTGCTGCAGAGAAGACGAAATCTATATTTAGAAGAACACCACATTGCTTTCATATTATGCCTCTAGTCCAATCTGCTCTAATCAGTTCTATCAAGAAGGTCCAGCTAAGCAAACTTAATATATTTAAAAAATGATACAAGAGCCAAAGCACGAGAAGTTTCCAGACTTGTTAGAGATACAGAACTAGGTTTTTCCAGCGCAATGTGCAATAGATCTAGTTCAAAAGTCTTAGTTATGACTACAGCTCAGCTCATTCATTATTATATTCTAATTCAGAAACAAAAGAAAAGTTTGCAGCAGCTGGAATGTTTTTCTTGGTTGCTATACAGAACTGTGGCCAAGTCAAGCACTTATAATTTTGGTATGTGGTTCACAAACTTTCTTTGACCTTCAGTTTACTGAAATGCAATTTAGAGAAATTGATACCCAACAGGTATCAAAGCTTTGGCCGAGGTTTATACTAATGAGATACAAGCAAATCTTATTTTGCATTACATGGTTACAGATGTTACTAGCAAGCATTAAGTTATCGTTCTCTAATTAAGAAATTAATTGTGGTATGAATGTCAATTCTTGATGCTCATTAATATTTACTCATAAATAAGCATCACTAATGAAAAACAGGATTCAGTAGGGGCACAGAAAAGCATTTTCTAAATATAGGCACAACTGCCACTTATGCAGCCAAATTCTTGCATTAGTTTCATCAGTATGATCCAGTACCGACCTGAAAGCCAAGTAGAGAAGAAATGAAAACCACAGGATAGGAACGAGAAATCTTCAACATAAGGGAAAAAGCAACACAGCTACCTTTGAAGTGTTCAGCTTTTTCATATTTCATTGAATTTCAGTAGTGTGTCAGGGAGGAGAACATATATGCAGTGCAATCTTAAGAGCCGCGTACTCAAGGAAGCCATACTATTACAATACACATATTTATAATGCACACACACAAGCAGAATATCACTTCATTTTTTGTTCCTCTCATAGCCAAAGAATGATACATAAAATCCTCAGAAGCGACCAAACATACAACCCCTCAGGACAACCCCTCAGTTGTAATGACTACAAGCGAGGCTGTTTACTAGCATTTCCAATATCATTGGACTTGGAACCAGGTCAGCTACCTAGTAGTTCTGGTTCATTAAAGTGGAGTGAGTGGTTTAACTGGCAATGATTGTTAGTAACTGGAGCTAGAGGAAGCTTAGGAGGAGCTGTATTTCACCATCATCCTCTCTTGCCCATCTTCAATTGCAACAGACAGTTTTTTTCCCCTCAACATGAGGGTTCTGCTATGATAGGGTTGCATTAACATAAGTCCAGAAGGATTTCAAAAGCCTGTGCATCAAGTCTTAACAGAAAGAGAATAGTCCCACATGTATGATCATCTGTCCTAGGCATGCAGTCAGCTCTGCCCATTACCATGGTAGAGCACAACATCTGGCCAACCCCTTCCACAACAGCTTTTGACATAAAGGAAGGTTCACACAGGTGCTTTTATAAATTCCAAGGCCCAGAAAGACTGAGGTGAAAACAACAACCTTGTGATGTAGCATCAGCACAAACCACTGAGAACTAGATGAGAAACCTGGAATGTGCTTGTGGGATTTCTGTAACTGAGGGACTGAAAGGACAGCAGATCACAGACATTTCTTTAAAGTGTTTATAATCTGTTTAGCCACATATATTGTTAGCTGCCTAATACCCATTCCATACTTCAGAAGGGAAAGTCCTAGAAAATTTATGGAAAACTATTACCTCAACTACAAAAGACCAGAAGTTGCAAGCTACAGCACATCACAAGAGAGGCGGGACCATGAGCATCTACAGAGACCCGTCACTTCCACACTTGTGCATTTCTGTGCAAAATGCCCATATCATGCTAGGAAGCAGACCACCATCCACATTGCAAAAGTTCAGTGAAATACCCCATAGCCTTCAGCAACTAAACCAAAAGGAAGATTCCTCTTTTGAGCCAAACTTGACACCAAAATTAAGCTGAAAGCTCAAAAGAAATACAATTATTTCATTTAGAGAAGAGCTGAATTTCAAAAGTTAAATCTAATTTGAACCCTCTGCTTTGTCCCCACTGAGGGTGCTTGGATTTGATATAAAAGCTCAGGACGAAGTCCAGTTAGAAAATATGCTTGCTGTCCTAAAAAAAAAAAAAAAAAAAGTACTTATTGAGCTTGTACTTTTTTTTTTTGGCACCTGGCAAGCATAAAAACAGAATATGGATAATAAAAGGAAGCCATTTTCAGTTTTGGAGGTTTAAGCATATAAGTATTATATAACATTCTGAGTTAAAACTTATTTTCCAATGATGTACAAAATAGGGTTGTGCTAACACCACCTAGTCATTCAATTTCTAAAGCCGATTTCTTTTCAAGAGAAAAATCAGCAGAGAGTCAGAACTCTAGTGCTGCAGCTAGCTCCACATGCACCATTATGTGGCATGCCTTGATGTCTATATTCTTACATCACTCTACAAGACTCATTTTAGACAAGGTGTGAAGTGGCAGCTGAAGCCGCACACAAACCATTGCATGATGCTGGTAGATAGTCCCAAGTAAACTGGCCACTCTTGTCTTTCCAGCTCAGCTGCAAAATTCAAAACCAGGCCCAAATCCTAAACTCTGACCCTTCCCTACCCAGGCTCAAGGAGCACTTACTCCATTTGAGCCTCTACACTGTCTTAAGCTAATAATAAAGATCACCAACAGCCATGTCTCAAAGAGCTGGCACATATCCAAAGTGGAACAGTCAATCCCCACACACCTTTTACTCATTCATCCAATGAATAAAGAACCATCAAGTAAAGTTGCACTGATATATGCAGGGGTGTAGTCAGACTCTCTTGTTTCAGGGAAGCTGAGGAAATCTCATTCATCACAGTTGTGTTCAGGGGTCCATTCATGGCCCGGTATTCTCCAGGTAACGGTACTAGGAGACAGCTGTTTGACTTGCTTTAAATTATTATTTATATCCAATAATTTTAGATCTTACTTGTTCATCTGCTTAATTTTTACTAACAAGTTTTTAATTAAAAAAAAAATGAGTGTTTAAAGAGCTGGGTGCTTAAACAGGGTGCTTAAAGAGCTGGCTGATGTCATCGTGGGACCTCTCTCAATTATTTTTCAACAATCTTGGGAATCTGGAGAGGTCCCGATAGACTGGAAGCTGGCAAATGTTGTGCCAATTTTCAAGAAGGGTAAGAAAGAAGACTCTGGCAACTACAGGCCTGTCAGTCTCACGTCAGTACCTGGTAAAATTATGGAGAAGATGATTCTTGAAGTTATTGAAGCGCACCTGGGGGACAATGCAGTCACTAGTCCTAGCCAACATGGGTTTGTGAGGGGGTAGGTCCTGCCTAACAAATTTGATTTCCTTTTACGATAAGATCGCCCGTCTAGGCGACAAAGAGAAACCAGCTGATGTGATCTTTTTGGACTTCAGCAAGGCTTTCGACACGGCTTCCCATAGGATCCTACTGGACAAAATGCCCAGCATACAACTTAACAAAAACATCATACGATGGGTGAGCAATTGGCTGACGGGCAGGGTTCAAAGGATTGTGGTAAATGGGGCCACATCAGGCTGGTGGATGGTCACTAATGGGGTTCCTCAAGGCTCTATTTTAGGGCCAGTCCTCTTCAATGTCTTTATAAATGATTTGGATGTAGGACTAGAGGGTGTTTTGATCAAATTTGCTGGAGCAAATTTGCTGGAGCAAACTTGGAGGAGCGGTAGACTTGGACGAGGGTGGAAAGGCCTTGCAGAGAGATCTGGACAGGTTGGAGAGCTGGGTGATCACCAGCTGCATGAAGTTTAACAAAAGCAAGTGCCAGGTCCTGCACCTGGTACGAGGCAACCTTGGCCGTACATACAGACTGGGCAACGAGACGCTGGAATGCAGCCCCGCAGAGATGGATCTGGGGGTCGTGGTTGACAGCATGACTTCAGAGCTCACGGGCTGCTATGTGCTCAGTCCTTATCACAGACACCTCCGTGGTGATATACAAACACAGAAGTATGCAGAAAGTAGCCTGGCTATTAATAAGAGCAGTCCTGTAGCAGCAACAAAATATCACTGGCATTAGCATAACAAATCACAGCACAAAAGCAAGCTCATTTTCCTATCAGACTGGTGTTGCTATTTTGGATAACCTCTGACAATAGCAATTTCAGAAACCAACAGGGGATGACCACTTTTGGTGTAATGCTGACTTACTTCCTCAGCTTAGCATCTGGCCACAGCAAGAAAAGTCTCAGCAAGTTCAGGCATGCAATCTGCTTTGTTACTAATGCTTCTTGTGCATATTGTCCAGTCAGACCAACTTAATGAGCTCTACATGCTGAAAGAGAAGCCCTCCAAAACAGCCATTAAGTTTTTTGCACTCTCCTTGGCAGCTGTGCAATAACTTTCGTCTTCCTTTGAGCCATAGTGTCAATCACCTCATTGACACTTACCACCTCCTCTATCTAGGAGCTTCCTAACCCTCAATTACGGGCATACCTGTAATACCAAACATGCACCTGGGTGTCAACATGTCTGGAGGAAAAAGCCAGAGCGTTTGCATTAGCAGTTCATTTGGCATCTGCCCAAACTTCAAGTAACATCTAACACCATTTTCCTGTTATGAAGCACTTCTTATCTGTACATGCCACAGGGCACAAAAGGAAACCCTTTCTTCCCATTTCATGAACTCCCAGAACTAGTTGCCGAGGCACATCGAGGCACAGGCCAGTAGAACTGAAATTTTACCTCAGATACCCCACTCCTCCTCCAACAGCTGGCCACCACTGTCCTCTTCACCTTTCACTTAGAAAAAGTAGTCTCAGACATGTATTTGTTGGTATCAGTAGAGGTTCTGCCACAGGAATAAAGAGACACTTTCTTGGTGGCTCTGTATTTTACCCAAATATGTCTCTTTTTAACCACTGATCTAAAGATCGTCAGCAAAGTCAGGAAAGAGAAGCTAACATAAGAGCTGTCTCCTAACTCATCCTTAGTTGTCAAGACACATGACAGACTTGCAGTCTGTAAAGGAAACTGTGCTGAGAAAATGAGGCTTTTGTCCACAGAAGGGGAAAACTATTCTGAATTTTAATTACAGGTTCAGCGTCTGCTTTATGGGACAGGAAGAGTCATTGTTGTTTTGTTTTGTTTTAAGTGTTATTATCATCCCTGGAGGCATTCAAAAGAGATGCAGATGTGGTGCTTTAGGAACATGATTTAGAGGTAGAGCTGACAGTGCTAGGTTAATAGTTGGACTTGATCTTACAGGTCTTTTCCATCCTAAGTGATTCTATGACTCTATCCTCAAGTAGATGAAGTTTATATCACTTGCTCCTATACAGTTGGTTTTTGTGTTCCCTTTTAGCTTGCCTGTTTTAAAGGCCCCTATTTAGATACATTAAACTATAAAGATAGAAATAGCAAAAGTAAACAAAACATATGCAGGACAACTTCCAAAACTCCCTGCTGCTGGAACTATAGGTTCTTTCTGTAGGATGAGAAATCTGCCTGCATATTTTCCTGCAGTGGTTATTCCAGTTCTCTAGCTTACAGGAGTCAGTACCGTGCATAAAAGGGAATACTGAAATAAAGCCAAAAATGTCCCAGTCTATTGGTACTCTGGTTTTTGTTTGCAGGCAGAACAACTTGCAAGCAGTGCTAGAAGGCAGCAGGCTTGGACTGACATTGCACTCCCATACTGCTTATCAGGATACTGAATATTAATAACATGCTCATTGTATCACTCCAGGGTTGTGAGCAGTTTAGGAGCAATGGGATGCCTTGGATGTAAAGTGCCTCTGGGAATCTAGTTCTGTGCTATCTGGACACAGCCTTCTATTGATTCTTCTAGCATTAAAGTGCTAAAGCAATCTTTAGCAAATGTGTTTTCTGACTCCATGCATAGTAGG
The DNA here is from genome assembly GCA_011075105.1 of Heteronetta atricapilla. Lineage (NCBI taxonomy): Eukaryota > Metazoa > Chordata > Aves > Anseriformes > Anatidae > Heteronetta > Heteronetta atricapilla. The sequence goes on along the minus strand of CM021731.1, from coordinate 75,632,948 downwards.
AAGAAAGAAAAAGGTTAGACTTTCCTGGGGAAAAATGTCATGTCTCATCAAATTTTATCCCTTAATAGCATGCCTGACTCCCTCAGGGAAATGTCTAATTTTTCCTTGATAATTTCAGTCTTTTGCCTGACTAACATTGTTGAGCATTTATGCCATAGCTTTTGTTAGCTACTTCGGAAAAGAGTTACCCCCTTAGTTTGCTCTGAACAAATGCAGAGAGTAGCCCAAAAATAAACAGACACTTAACATGTAAGATTTACCATTGAAATAAGATGCATGAAGTACTGTAGGTAGTATAGATACAGTGATATGCTATAGCATATGATGCATCTCAGCATGGGGAAAGGTACAGGTGATATTAGCTAACAAAACCCATCATTTTTCTCCACAAAGACTATTTTTCTTGAAGTGTCACTAAAAGTCCATTTCATTTTTTGGGCCTCATACTCCATAATTTATCTGCTCCCTTATGCATCGCCATCTGCATTCATCTCCTCTACCAAGCCTCGTTCTCGCATGGCCTTCTGCAGCCAGAGACAAGAAGGAGATGCTTACTCATTAGCTGAGTACCCCCGGCTAGTGTACCCTTCTGCTCTTTCTTTGTAGAGCAAAAGAATTTGGGCTTATTGCACTCCATCTGATGAGATATGCAAAGTCTTACCTCAGTAAAAAGCCCAGTACTCAGAATAATAAGATGAGCGTTTGCCTGATTTCACAGTCACTCAACTATGTGTTCTGCTTCAATGCAACACCACGGGTTGGATAAAACAGTAAGATGACTCAAGCAGCTGGGTGAACTGTATGAATAAGTGTCTACAGGACATCACCTGAGATCATGGGAAAAGTATATACAGTATTTCACAGGCACTATATCATGGAAACTTCTTTAACATTAGGAAAAGATTTGTTTAGAAACTTAGATGCCATTAAGTTCAGAACTACCAAGGGAAGAGAATACCTTAGTTTTACCACAACAAGGCTTACATAGCCAGTTATCACAAAGGATTAATTTAAAAGAAAGACACATAACCCACAAGATAGTTGACTCATTTATACCCAGTATTCATTTTTAGTTATAGGACAGCCTAAAGACTAACCATACAATCCATTCCTCAGTGTGATAGGCAGGATGCTCACATGGTTCTGCCTCTCCAGCAGTGTGGACTGGATGCCACCTTGAACACCTCTTTTCCACACACATTTTGCATGCACATTTCATTGCTGTGGCTAACAGAGCTATGAATACAACAAGCATATAAAGGGTAAAGTGCATGCCTGCTGAACTTTTGTGCATTTCTCTGCCAAGAGAAGGACAGCAGGCTGGACACAGCTGTCACATGGCTCTCATCTGCAGAAATACAACCGTGCTTGCTCTTCAGGAAAGCTCGCCAGCCTGAGCAGATCCCGTCCAGCTCCCATTTAGCCTGCAAGAGATTAAGTAGTCCACCTAAAGCCAGTGCCAGGGCTGCAACCAGCATCCACATCTGCATCAACCAACTCCCCAGCACCTATGCTCATGCTTCAAGAAGTTATTCTTGCAATTGAAAGATTTTGCATTTATACTGAACATATCCTTGACTGTAACTATATCCGTAACTATAGACATTTTCTAATAGGGAAATTTTATTTTCATCCATCTGGCTGACTTGGCTTTGTTTCAATTCAGCACCCTCCTGTCTGCATCTCTTTTGCCCTGAAAGCCCACTGTATCTGCGCATAGAAAAATGTATACACCAGAAGTAGTTTAAATGTCAGTGCTTATCTTTTGAAAGGACTTTCAGGAAAGTCTATGATTAAAAGTAAATATTCAAGCAGAAGATAATATATTATGTCCTCAGGCTCCTTAAGTCATGATCCATATTTGTAATGTAAGACTAAGACCTCTGTTGAATAATTACATCTTTTGCCTGCCTATTCTTTGCCCCTACACCCATACATATAAGTATGCAAATATATAACCTTTAAAGTGAGCAATAGTTGACCCCAAAGACAGAATAGCTTCTGTAAGTATATTCATGTTGGAGAGAATTTACTTCTGTAATTATCATGCAAGTAGCCAATTTAGTTCAGACTGAGAAACAGTAAGGAAGAGAAAAAAAAAAAAAAAAAAAAGAAAAAAAGGAAAAAAAAGCAAGCATGTTCCAGATGGGACAGAGCACTTAGAGCACTCAGGAGTTAAAGCCAAGCCCTAGGGAAAGGAATTTGGTAGCCAGCTCATTCTGAATCCAGGTGAATGCTTGATGATCCTTAAGGGTCCCTTCCAACTCAGGATATTCTATGATTCTATGATTCTATATGCTACAGAAGAACAGTAGAAGGAAAGCTTGCATAGATAATGCACATCATTACTGAATGTTCATATGTATGTAAGGAGCTGATGTTTGCCAAAGCTGTGTCAGTGTGCAAAATGTTTATGGCTGTTTTCCCTTCCACTAAATTTAGTCCAAACAGAGGAACACGGAGACACATTCATCTCTTCATGCACATACACCAGGCCTAATAAATAACATTAAAATGGCAGTGAAAAAAAGTCTACCAAGCTTCACTATCTCAAAAGAAAGTTTATGATGGTCTTAGGGGCTATTCAGCTTCAGACCTCAAAACACCAGTTTAAATGAAAATAAGTCTTTAAATATCTCAAATACACAAGTTTTCAACAGCAGCACCTATACTAGATTAGCCTTTAGTAAAAGCAAAATAGCTCAGTCACAAGAGAAACAAAGCTCCACTCCAAAACCAACCTGGATTTAAACCTTTAAAAAGGGGGAAGGGAGTTGAACCCACTTGACTCTAATCATCCATCCTGCTCTGGCTGATCACAGAAACAGAATACTCTGAGAAAGACTGCATGTGTTTCCTGGACTTCCGCAAGACAAAATCTTACAAGGAATCTTATTGAGGTTTCATGCTCCTTCCCTAAATGAGGGAAAGGAACTCCAGAAAAGTCTTCAGCTACAACACACTGGTGATTATTTCAGTTCTTAAAGCTATGCATAATGTATGCAGCTTTAGAAAGTCTTATGCTTTTGTCAGGATTGTATAAAGTTCTTACCATATCAATTTTTCCAGAGGCACCACTTTAAAGAAGGACAAATCCAGCTGAAGACCTAAGGAGTTTTCTTACCATAAGTCAATGTGTATGCAGTAACTGATCTTCTGTGATGTCTACACAATGTTTTCAGCAAAAAACTGTCCCAAGTGATATAGCATACTTGACATCACATTCACTGACATCAGAACAGACCAACACCTTTGCCAACACAAGTTATTTTGCCATGTACTGCACAGTGTCTTAACCTAGTACAGTCTTTCACCTGCAAGAGAATATTCTTCACAGCTCAGAGTAATTTAACTTCTGATAATTTGACTTAAAGTGTACTTCCCTTTGATTTAACTCATTGCTAGGTTGTTTGGGTAATACTGCTTTAAATACTTCCTTAAAGTGAAATATATTTAACTGAGTCAGTAAACTTAATAAAATAAACTCACATATATTTTAGTCATCTTTTACTTTTAAATTTAAAACATTTTAAAATACTCTGAACCACAGTGTTAGACTATTCACTGACTTACATGTTAAGATGCAGCCAAAAGACTAAAATTTAACCTTTGAGAGTACCTGTACAAATCCTACATTCATCTTTAATGAGTTAATTCTTCACAACATCATTTCACTAAAGCCCCTCTATCAGAAAACTTCTTAAGAGTTTATCAAGCTTGCTACAAGTCTCATTTATTTTGCTTCACATTATCATCTGAGTCAGCACCCCTGAAGCTCTTCTCCACACACACTGTGGAGACCTTCTTACAGCTGTTTGCAAACACTCCTGTTTCAGCATTCATAAACATACACCAGGGAGCTGTTCGTTGTGGTTATAAGCCAGAAGTCATTAATCCCCACAGGGGCAGGATCAAGGCCAAGATGAATTTCTTAGTACCTGACTCCTCACCTTGCTATTTATTTCCCAGGAAAGAGAGATTTGCAGACTCGCAAGGCAAGAACAGGGTTCTCCAATTTCTCTGAAGAGGTAACAGGAAGGTTGCCATTCTCTTACTGTAAACCCTCAGTTGGAAGAGATGTTTTTGTTAATACCACATTTTCTGTGGAATATACTTATAAGGGCCAAAGTTTGAGATCTTTGACAGGGAGGTCTTACTTTCCTTCTGCATACAACTGCTTCTGCATCTATTCTACATAGGCACTGCACAGCCTGGCAAAAGACTTGTTCCACAGTAGTGCAATCATTGCTTAAGAGAGCTGCACCTAAGCCACAGACTTACTGTCACAGGCTTTGGCAAGAGAAAAAGGTTCTGTGTCTGGAACATTGCATTTCAGCTAACTAAAGCTGAAAAGGAAGGACAGTTTACATACTTCAGTGTGAGCCGCATATGCAGGCAGCTTCAGCACAGGGGAATAGCCCTCCCTCCTGCCTCAGGCTGCCTGTGCAGGTCTGGGTTCTGTGACACAGAGGCTAGGGACAGACCTCACAGAAGAGGCGGAGTGCATCAGTACACAGCAAGCAAAGGATTGACTTTCTATATCAAGCACTGACCAGGACCCAAATTGAGCATTGCTCAGCCTACAGGAGAAATCTGTGGGAGAAGGGATTCTGTAGCAGAGAATGAGCAAAGCTATCTTAAAACATACTGTGAACATTAATTTGCAAATGCTCCTGACAGCAGTTTTTTTTAATAGTTGATTCCTTTAAAGCAGGCACTACAGAGAAAACTAGTAGAAGTTACTACTTTTCCTTCATGTTTTTTCCAATAGCCTCTGCATCTGCCTTTGATGAGCAAATCATATTTTTCAAAAGCTACTATGTCGCCTGAGCAGAGCAGCCCAGATATCTGCCTTTCATTGCTTGCAGTTGCCACTAGAAACTTAGGAAGGACACACATGCCTCAGCAATATCCTGGAGGGAGCTCAGCTTGTTCTCCTGCACTCTGGTCTCCCCTGCCTGGAATATTTAAATATTTTATCAGTAAAAGCCAAACTTAATATGAGAAGTCTCACTTCTTGGCTGTGCAACAACCATAAGAACAGTAGACTTGATGGACATCTGGATACAGCTTCTAACAATCCATGAGCACAAGCTGGAGGTTTATTTATTAACAAACAGTTGCAATATGTTTGGCAAAAGGACTTCTGCAATCTGCTCATTTATAAGATTATATCATTCTAGTTTTCCAGATGTAGCTTGGTTTATAACAGACACATTTAAATAATACCCTTTTTTGTTTCTCCTTACCCTACAGAAATCCAATATGTGCAGCATGGCAATATTCATCTTGGATTCAATACTTTGAGTATAACTTCACTGATGGCAAAGGGAGAAAGCTTCAGTCCAATACAATCAAAAACTTCTATTTGCATTATTTCTTCTAAAGAGACAAACAGCACTTCACTTGTTTCACAGATACTGTAATTTCAGTATGTCTTTGATCTTGTCCAGACCAAGATAAAAGGCATCTTTAAAGTATTTTAATCCACTTTTAAACAAAAAGGCATTTTTGTACAACCTAGCTTTAAGTATCCAAGATAGCAGGCTAACTAGAAGGACAAGATTCTTCACTGCCACCTCTAGAAGCTATCCTTACTGGGCTCAGAAGACAAAATATTTGTCTCCTCACTTAACTTGAACCCCCTCAATCCAACCCAGTCATATAAGTATCCTGCGCAGTTAGGAGGGAAGTCCATCCAGAGAATGATTCCTCTTATATTATGAATAGTATCCTTGAAATGATTTGCTATATCTACCCTTCAAATGACTAGTGAGAGGACGGAGCTCTGGGCAGCTTTAATTAGGAGAGATTAATCCCACTGCATTGATTACACAGCAAGGATGAACAACCACCTAGAAAATACTTGGTTCTTAACTTTTTGCCAAGCAAATTCAGGAGAGATTAAGCACCAACCTTCTAATACAGGCAGTTAGATTCCTGACCAAAGTTGACTCCCCTCCAGCAGTTAACACTTGGCCAACAGGCATTTCAGGAGTTAGGCATTATGCCATGCCTTAGATAAGAAAACATGAGAGAAAAATTAGTAGTAGAAGTAGTAGTAGTAGTAGTCCAGTGCTCCAGTTCCTGATAGAAGAATGCAGCTTTGAAAGAGCTATGGTGTAACCAAGTTCATCTGTACTTGATCATGTGCAGTCAGATTTCCTACTGGCACCTGCACCTTCCATCACAACATGCAAGCATAACTTCTGAAAAGCCTTGAGAATACAGCCATTTGTTTTTGTAGTTAACAGACATTTGACATAAGCCAAACAAGCTGCAGGAGTATCAAGAGTCTAGATCACCATGCAGATGAAGAACAGCCTTCAGCTATTTCACTATACACAAAAATAAATAAATAAATAAATAAAAGCACTGTCCAGAGACAGAGCAAAACAGAATCCACAACCTCTTGCTATGTGTCCTCACCCAGAATCCGGGCACCTGCATTTTAAACAAATAGCATAGAACAGCTCATCCCAAGAGGCCCAACAGCAGTTCGGCGCACTCTTGGGGATGGGAGCTAATATTCCTCCACCAGGAGGTAAGGTAACTTCAGTCAAACACACTAGGTGAATGCTGCAGATCTCTTGGATAAAAGAGGGAATGACACTGCTTCCTCCTCTACTCTTCATTTCATAAGCCTAACCTTAGAGCTGTATTTCTTTTCCCAAATGACATTTCATCTTTATTACTATTCTATTGATAAAGGAATTAATTCTGAAAATACTCTACCCATGCAGTAACCTGACTGAAAACAGTCACATCTTCTGGAGAGGAAAAAGGAAGAACTGCTGCCCCTTAATGCAACATAATCAGATCATTTTGGAGTTCATATTTATGTCAAGAGGTAAGAAAAGTTATTCTCACCCAAAAGCACTTATGGAAAATTTAGCCACACAAAGGCTTACATGGCACCAAACAAATGTAATACACAGTTCCTATGTCAAATCTACCAGAATGCAATTTATCAAAATAGTCATAAATAGCAGAAGTTATCTGATTGCCTACAGCAAAAGCCTTTGCTCTCTTCCAGCCATGAAAACATCAATTGCCTCCCCCTATTTTAAACAACTGCATAAAAATCTCTCTTCTAAACGATGAAGCCATATCAGGCTTCAACTCCTTGTTGAAGACGGAAAAACCCACTCCACATTACTTTTCCAACTTCCCTCTGAATTATTCTAGGTATAGCACTACAAGACAGTTATGACAATATTGCATTTGGAAGCTTTCCAGAAATATGTGTGAACACCAGGCTCTTTTCATAATGCATTCAAGTAAATAACATTATGTTAGTCACACAATGAATTCTGTTCTGAAGCATGCAGAAGAAAACATGCCCATACAAAACCACAACTTTATAAAATCAAATGGTGCTTTAACCTGCTCCTAAGCCTCAAACATTCAGACAGCCTATTATTCTTATATTGATCTCACCATTTTCTGCAGTGCCATAAACGCAGCTGTGAGACTAGTAACTTGCTGATTCAGGCACTGGTTCTCCCATCATACTTGTTCCAGCATGACTTGGTCAGCATGTAATCTCATTTGTAGCTTCTGAAACTGCAATAAATAACAAACATATATACATATGTGAGGGACTTGTCAAACAATGCAAGCTGTATAATTATCAAAGTGGAAATAAAACACCATCACTGATTATATGATGAACTACACCTCAACTGGCAAATTCCAAACACACAGCATGATGGGAGAGAATTAGCAGCTCCAGATTTCTCTGTATTAGCAGTGACTCTGGGAGACAAAATACTCATTAAGAACAAGCCTGGAAAGCATTTAGGGAATAATACATGAGCATGCATATTTGTTTGGATTTACCTTAACACCGTAGAGCATTTCACCAGAAATGCTTTCTTCCACCAATTTAATTCTCCTAAAAGATCTTTTAACCACATCACATTATTACTATTTCATTTATAATAAGTAAGGCTTTTACCCATGTAACATTTATTTTCATTTCATTCCTTTCAATGTTTTCCCATAAACACAAGATTTGAACAGATTAATGAGCTGTACAATTAGTAAAGCAACAACGAGTATAAATTATGATGGGTTTCATTTTCTGTATACAAAGAGTAACTACATCTGCAAGTCTCAAGGACTTATTCTCACCAGCTATTTTTGCCTCCCTTTTCTTTGATGTCCTTAACTAGAATAAAGCAAGCAAGATATGAAACAAATCCCTGAGCTGATATGGAGCATAAATACAAAAGCCATCCAAGGAATGGATGCAGAGGTAGACTGAAAAATCAAGTGCCAGGTGAGGGAGAAACAGTCCCCGGCAAACCTATCAGAGGTAAATGGGAACCCAAGCAGAATTCATTTTTCAGTTCAAGTCAGTAGTACTGCTGGAGAATAGCCTGGGATATCTGTCTGCTACCCATATTTGAGATTGTAAGGATTAATTGTAAGGCTTTTTTCCAGCTAGAAGTGTATGGCTACATATACATTTTGGAAAAAGCACAAATAGGACTAACTAAAACCATGACAGCCAATGCATTAAAAAATAGCTCAATTCAGTATTGCTAACTTATGTAGGTATATGCAAAAAATGATATTTCTGTAAAATGCTGCTTTATTGTATTTTAGGGGTTTTTTTTTGTTTGTTTGTTTGCTTGTTTTTTTTTTTTTTTTAATCAGTCATTACACAATTTGAGTAAAGTCTATTTTGGACTTAAGAACAGTATACTAAGAAAATCAAGCAGGCCAGCCTTTACCTATTGCTCTTAATTGGTTAGGCATTACACCCCAGAAACCTTGAAGCCTGAACAAATGTCTATGCTACTTTTAGATTTATAAAATATCCAGACCTTAAAAACCTGAGTTTAACTCACAGCTCAGAAGCTGGGATACTGTACTGGACCTCTCCCCTGGCTTGAATTTCAAACCTTGTTTGCATTTCTGCCAGCATGCCCAACTGTTATGTTGAGTGTCTTATTTCTCAGGTAATGAATGAGCCTAAAGCGACAGGAACCCAACTGACTGGGAGGTCTTGAAGCTCTACCTGGATGCAAGCAGGACCTGCAAAGCCCTTCCTTGATCAGTGATGTGCAGGATATCATCCTGTTGGCACAAGTTGCAGGCACTCAAGATAGACTCTAGAATTCAGAGAACACATTCAGAAAGTTCTAGCAATTTCAGCTGCCCCACCAACAAACTTTATCCAGAATAAAAAAGTTTCTTGTCAAGTCTCTAGTTTCCCTAACTCTCCTCAGTTCATCCTACAATATTCCCTAGTTTGATTAGGTTTTGAAATCATTTCAGCAGGAGAGAAATAAGAGGAACACTATCCATTAGCTTGTTTTATGACAACATAGCTGCCTGGGTATAGCAGTTTTGTCACTGTGTTGCTTACTCTAGTTGGCCACTGTCCTAAGAAATAGTGGACTGAGTGTTAGCAGTGTCAAGAAAAGTACAAGTGGTGGTTTTGTCTTTGTATGAAAACATTTGACTTCAAAAATCAAAGCATCAACTGACAAAGCCAGGTAGCAGTAAACTTCAGGTGTTTAATTCTTCAAATTTAAGTTCTCAGATCTGAAGTTTCAGACAATCAGAAGTGCCACTGTGAACTCTAAAAACTTAGGTTTTGCTCCAACCTGTAGGAGAAAAACCATTGTATGGAAAATAGGTAATGGAAAACAGGTGTGCCACCACAGTGCTAGAGCCACAGCATCTTTTAAATGCTTGAGGAACACCAGTCCAACAGCTCCAAAAGCATTCAGGATCAAATTATGTCCAGCTTCTCTCTAGAAGAAGGGACTTCTTTTGGAGGTATGGATAATACCAGGCCCAATTCTTAACTAATCTATAATCCCAACAGAATTTTTTGCTTCTTTCCCCCCACAAGAAAACAGATTATGTAGAAAAGGGGTGCCAAGGGGACAAGCAGAACACTATAGCTCAATATATAACACAATGATTTACTTCCAAAGACCCACAGGCACAGAAAGAAGAGTAATCAGCTTGGAAAGTACTCTTTCATATGCTACAAGTTATCCAGGCTCTTGACTATCTCCAGATACGGGGACAAAAGTCAACTTGACACCATATTTTGTCCTCTCAGCTCTCACTTCCAATTTTGTGACAGGAAAGAAATAACTGAAATTAGGACCAGAGCCTCCAGAAGGACAAAAAATATGTAGTCTTCGTATGAACAGCAAGTACACTGAAAATGTCCAATACCAATGAACTGTTGGTCCCAGTAAGACCTAGACTTGTATTAAAACAATACACAAGCATTTAATGAATTAAAGAATAGTAAGGGATTTGGGATCTAGTCAGAGCAGCATTTGGTCAGGACCCTGAAGTGTGCACACAAAAAATATCAATAGGGCTGACTTCAAATCAAATGCAGTATACTTTAGAGGGATCATAAGTGACCTGGAGATTACAGCAGCGAGTGAACAGCCTGACTTGAAACCCTCACACCCACTGTCCTTGCCAGTTCAAGCCACTCCAGGCTGCATGTGCCAGCAGCACTATGGGATCGCTAGAGCATGTAACAGGCTATGCCTTGGTTTAGTCATTTGAACAGCAGGCACAGTGTTCTCTCTCAGAGAGGTTGGCCATGGCAACTATGGTGCTTGCATACCACCTTCATCCTTTGATTCAAAAATACATGGAAAAGTATGACTATTCTTCAGTGTCACATCCAATCAAGTATTGCAAAGCTCAAAGTTAAGACGTTTAAAAAAAAAAAAAAAAAAGGACTCTTTCTCTCCATTAAATTTTCTCTCCATGAAAAATAAAATATCACTTCTCACAGATTTTAACTTACTAAAGCCTTTTCCAGTCATGCATTTGGTCAAAATGTAAGATTCTTTCTGTCTAAAAGAAGTCATTTACTGAACTTTATGAGCAGAAGAATGCTGTTACTGAGTGATTCAGAAGACTGTTAGTGTCTAAAGTGTTAGTATCCTGAATTTATTGTGGTATTTTTTGCCATCTAGGACAAAAATATAAATTTATAACAACAGAACTGTCTTATACTACTGCTTAAAAAAAAAAAGCCTCCTCCCCCCCTCCAGTGGGGGAATCATTTACAAGATGCACAGTTCCATTGATGGCAGACTCTAGTCTCCCTACATTTTAACTGCTTCAGCCATGCCATGCCATGTTATGTGTTACATTTGGCTGCACTGTGTGATGTAAACCCTTTGTGTATGAGGAATGTCACTAACAGCAACAAGACAATCCATTTAAAAAAATACAGCAATACAGCAAAAAGCAGAAGTTCCAAAACAGAGCAAAAGCAAGCTAGAATGCTGTGGTGGTTTTATCGTGCTAGGCAGGTGAACATCACAAACCGCACTCTCACTCCCCCTCCTCAGATTAGGAGGGGAAGAAGTAAAGGAAAGAACAATTCACGGGTTGAGGTAAGGATAATTTAAGTAAAGAATATATATATATTATTAAGGAAATATTATTATTAATTAAACAATTCAACTAAAGGGAAAAAAGGGAAAGGGGAAGAGGAAGGGGGAAAAGGAATAACAAAACAAAACAAGTAAAGGCTATGTGGAAGTGCAGAGGAAAGAAATTACTCTCTACTTCCCACAAATGAGCGATGCTTGACCACGTCCTTGAAGCAGGGCCTCAACGCACTTAGCTGGTGTTTGGGAGGAGGACAAACGTTTTCGCAATGAGAGCCCACCCCTCCCCTCTTCTTCCTTTTTCCACCTTTTATTGCTGAGTGTGACATCATATGGTATGGAACATCCCTTTGGTTGGTTTAGGTCAGCTGCCCTGGTGATGTTTCTCTCTCACTTTTTTGCCCACCCCCTGGGAGGGTTAGAGAAAGTCCTGATGCTGTGCCAGCACTGCTCAGCAGCAGACACAACACTGATGTGATACCACTGCTGTTCTAGCTACAAGTGCAGAGCACAGCAGTGTATGGGCTGCTGCAGGGAAAGTTAACATCCCAGCCAGACCCAGTACAAATGCATCAGGGTTTTTTTCATATATTACTGACTGTGTTCAATCCTGCAAGTCAAATTTAATCTTACTCACCAGAGTTGCACTCAGACTTAGCACACATTATCAAACTTAATATATACGCACACCTTGAGGTCTGAGAATGTTAGAGTTAAAAAGATACAGCTAATTCTTTCAAACCTGAGGCGATCCTCAGTTGTTACTTACTATAATTTAAAATTGAATCCTACAGATTCCACTTGAGAAAATGTCCCAGTTCTTTAGTTCAGCCAAGGAACATTCAATAGAAGACCAATCAAGACATGAGCTCTATTTAGGTAAGGCTTTTGATTACTGAGCTCTATTTTGGTCCCCATTAGTAGTTGTGGCAACTGACAGGCCACAAACAACCCTAAAGGTGCTGAAAAACCCAAGAAGCAGATGCTAATAACTTTCACTAGGTGCATCCCTGATGACAGCCTAAAAAAGTGAATGGTATGCGAGCTACAATAGTAACCTTACCAGAATAAAGATATTCTAATTTCAGGAGATACTCTCCAGTGATTACATGAACCACTGTATAGCTATTTTGTACTTCCAGAGTGCTTAAGAACAGCTTAAGAACTGGTGAATCAGACCGAGAAGCTATTTAGCTGCAGGGACTACTGGAAAGCACATATCGACGATCTTTTCCCAGGGAAACACACTCTCAGATTCTCCATTTTCCCCACACACAGAAGGATGTTTCCAATAGCCTCTTGGTGGTTATTACATGAAAAGCTCCTGAGCACAGTTAGGTACTGTTTGAAACAAGCATAAAGGAAGTAAGACAGACTGTTATACAAAGTACTAATCTGTAGAGAGACCTGTGGCTGAGCTACAAGCTACAGCCAAGACCACAATACTATGTTTCAATGCAGTCCCATTACAGCCTGGGAACTGGTGAGAAATGGCAGAGCTGCTGACCCAGTCTTGGGTTAGAGACCCCACAGGTGTTCCTTCTCCACTTGTTCCTAAAGCAAAGCCAATTTCATGATGACAACATCAGCTTGCTGCTCTGGAAGCAACACAACTCCACAGCTGATGGTATGTGGAGAACATCAAGCATTTTGCAGAGTGACCATTGCTAAGGGTTTATAGACTGAAGAGCTCACACACTGGGAACCTTCCCCATGACCCCAAAAATACTAAGCCATCCTGAAGTCATGGTAAGTTACTTGAAGGGCTGGTTAACTGATATCAGGAGTACTGTGGTACTTAGCACCACAGTAGAGAGGGGCTCATTGGAGTGGTGAGCAATACTGTAGAGGCATTCACAGCATCCCAAGAAGTGAAGTTGGGCCTGACAGCTTTGAATCCTCAACAAAGTCTAAATCAGAGGAAAAACAGTTTGACTTTCAATACCCAGGGAGAATCTATGGAGTCAGCAGTTATGGAAAAACATTCCTGCTGGTATGTAGAACAATTCTGTCCTGAAAGTCCCTTAAAGTCAATAAACACAGCACCCTGGTATGCTATTTTCTGAAGAGCTTCTCTTCAGGGAAGAAGGGAAGTGACTCATGAGCTCCAACCAAGGGGCCAAGCACAAAGAGAGGCTTCAGAGAGAGCAGGCACCAGCAGCTAACCAGCCTGTCGTTCACATGTTCCTCATTAGGAACACAGCTTTTAACAGCTGAAGTCTCAATGCTGTATCTTTCTTCTTGTTATTGACATCAGTCATGCTGACAGCATGTTAGTTATGCTGCAGGAAACTGTGTTGCTCTGCTATTCACCTAACAGTTCCTTTATATCAGATCTGTTTCATATAACACTGTATTTGGACTTCAAGTCCAGGACTGGTATAGAAACACTCAGTAAAGGCAGGGAACATATGGGGTATGTTAGGACAGTGTGACCAGAGACAGAAACAGAGCAACCTCCCCTTAGATCTGGTCAAAAAAGTAGCTTAAAAACAATAAAACACCTTTGTTTGTACATGAGATTATATATACACACAAGCAACTGTTTTCTACCTAGCTGCAGGAGACCCACAACTAAATATACAGTTTGCTTACACAGTATTTTTGACCCTCTGCCAGCATGAAGAAAACATTCCTCATGACGGTCAGTCCCATACAGGCACACAAACTGTGTAATGCAGTAGTGGGCAGAGGGCCCTAAGCCACTCTAAGATATCTGGTTCTACCTTGCTACCCATAGTGCTAACAGGCAGAACATCTCACCTGGAAGTGGTTATGGCTTCCATGGTTATATAGGGGGAACACACTGTGGACTTAGCCAGCACAGCCAGAGCATGTGGGGGCACACAGCTCACAAGCTCCTGGTGTCCAAGCTGCATTGCTCAGCCCTAGCTTAAATGCCTCTGCCCCAGAGAAGTCCACAAGGCAAGGCAGAGCAAAAATACGGAGGTCCTAAGCATTAAATTAAGTGTACACACATTGGCAGGGGGGATTTTTTCTCCAAAGAAAAATGACACATCAACACCTTCCCTCAGCCTCATTCCTACTAGTATAAAAATCAAGGCAAGAACTTTTCAGTGTGAGCAGCTGGCAGTCTGTTCTTCCTTAGTCTATGCACTGTTTGCCATTCGAGGGCTTTCCCACTCCTCCCCACCCCAGCCTCTAATATCAAGTTATTAGTATACTTCTTGGACATAGATGGGCTCCAGTAACTTATTAATGACATACAAAATATGCTGTGTACATACAGAGCCACTTTGTCTGGGGCTCAGGATACCATTGTAAAAGGTAAGGAGAGCATGGAGAAAAGTTCAGAGGCATACCTTGCAATAACACTATTTTACTGTGACAGGCTGCAGCACCTACTGCTTTGTGGCCGAGGGTGGTACACACTACAGGAAAATGATGAACTGGGCTCAGACTGAAAAGCAGTAAAAGTTGAGTGTGACAAAAGAGGAACAGGAGAAAGCTAGTATGACCAGGATGTAGAAAAACCTGCTGAAGCCTTACAACAAGGTGTCCAGTCAGAGGTGGTTACTTGCAGCTTGCAAAGATTTGAACGTTTTGGAATGGTGATAACTAAGAAGCTTCTTAGGAATACGAATATAAATCTCTCAAATGAACACAAAGCCCCAGATTAGTTCATTTCTTTAAAAGAAGCTCCAGATGCTCATCTCAAGTCTGGGAAAGCCTTAGTCTGTATAATATACAGCAAGCTTTTTCCTCTTTCTGAAAAATGAATTCACCTCACATTTATAATCCTTTTAAACCATTTATGAGTTTTCTGTCTCTGGTCTGAACAGTCCAACTATTTACTAGTGCACTCGCACTACTTACAGACCAGCTTAGTACTTAGGTCTTCACAACAGGGACACAAGATGTTTGGAAAGTAATACCAATGTTGCATCTTAGCCTTTGACTTCACAAAACAAGATACTGACATGGTATCAGACTGAAAATCTCAAATTTAAGAACAATTAAAATGATCCACCTGCTTTAGCTGCCTTTGGGGAGGTGGGGGAAGAGCATCGAATGCTGAATGAGAGTCTACTGACTGAAACAGAAAATTCCAGTGTATTTAAAATCTGATGCACAGTTAATCTGTAGAGCCTACCCCCAAGAGATGACTAGTAAACTATATGAACAACCATGAAGATATCAAAAGATATCATTAAAGTGAAATACATATACTGTTAAGTATAAAAGTCCTTGCATCTCAGCACAGAGCCTGCCTTGAGCTATCAGAGCAGGGAACAGCTTTATCTGAAGCCGTTTACTTCAGAGCCTCCTGTAGGGACTCTGTCATGTCCCACTGAAGCAGCTAGTAGTGGCCACTTGCAAAGATCAAGGTCTGAGGTGAGCAGAACATTACTCCGACTGATTATAAAAACTCTACCCATCACAACCAAGAGATACAGATCATGGTAGTGTACTTCCTCAAAAGAAGCCATCCCATTTAAAGATAGTATGGGCTATATTCCTTCCTCCTGTTAGCCAAGAGAAACACTATTCAAGTCCTTGTAGCTTTACACTTGGGCAGGTATAGGATCAGAATGAGATTACAGAATGTAGGGTAGCAGGAAAAGGGAGTTGCTGAGCTGCAGTAAGAAACCCAGTGGAATGCAAAACAGACTCTCAGACGAATTCATAGGTCGTTGATGAGAGGTAGGAACATTTCCCACCACCTTACACAACACTGAAAATTGAATTGGACAAAATGAAGAGAAAGACAAGGCCAGATTCTCCCCCATGCAATACTTCTAATGAAATGCGTTGAGGAGTCCTGGACAGAGCTAGGAGTCAAGGATACAGCTGCTGGAGATAAGTACTTAGAACATTTAAGAACATGAAGTCTAAGCAAGATTCAGCTTATACATCTGGGAACACACAAGTGCAAGTACACAGCATTAAATGCTTTTCTTTAAGACATCCCTTTTGGTAGCACTTGAGGTTGCATGTTGCTACAAACATATCCCTCACTCACTTCAGGTTTGGTGGATAAAAACAATACAGTGCCTCTGACGCAGCAGATTAAGAATTTTACAAATACTGATCGTGCAGGTAACTTTGTTAAAGTCACCTGGGATTGTCCTCTGTCTCTAAGTAGTATAGGGCTTCAGTCCAAATCAGCATTATTTCTATAGAATCATTAAGAGGGCTCACAAAACATTCTTATATTTAAGAAAGTTTGAACAAGTTGAGAAAGGATCAGTGCATCAATGGCTATTGAACAGTGACCCAGATACAACAACCTCTGCCCTAGGAAGCCCTGAAGCAACAGCTTGCCAGGAAAAAGGAAGGTAATAAAAAGGAAAGAATGGCACTCTCTCTTGCTTTAGCCTTTGCTAAGCACTGCTACTCAGCAACATCAGAAGAAGGTTCTGCATTCAATTTCATCTAAATCATTAAGCAGTCCTCTAGCATCTGTAAAGAAATTTATAGTCTGTGTATTCTCCCTCTCTCCCCATGAGAGAAATCCTTACAAAGACACCATTAAACAAAAAACATGTTTCAGCAAACAGGTATTTTTCCCAACAAAAATACCTGCTGCATGTGTGCCTACCTGTTCTGGCAGAGAACAAGAATTACATCTCATCTTACCCTAGTCACCCCGAGCTGACAGTGGCAGGTGCCTCATAATAAATGACAGAGGCAAACTGAATAATAATCAACAGGTAAAGACAAGTAACAGCTGCATTTTTAGATTCTTGTGACTAACAGGCACAAAGGGGAAAGGTGGTGAGCTGCTGTCAAAATTCAGTCTTTAGCCACATGCCTGGATGGCACATGAGAACATGACTTTGCTATTTTCCTCACTATTGCCTAGAGATAGTGGAAGCATAGCAGGTGGAAGACTCAAAAGGAAACATGCAGTTTCTTTCTTTAATGCTCATGCATTGATTCCAAGCTCTAACAAATAATTACTTAGTTCTGTCTTGGCTTCAGGGAAAAAAAAAAAAAAATCTCACTTCTTATTCCTTGGTGCTTTTCAATTATTTCTAAACTTCTTTCTTTATTTGACCTCTGTTAAGTGATGTGGATGCAAAGAAAGAATATTGTTCAATATAGAGCAAATTGACTACAGAAAAGAGAACTGCTTGAGCATTAAAACCTTTTCATCTTGCACTTAAGACCCCCATAAAAGTATTATGATAGTCAAACTTAATTTCTTCTCTCCCCCCACCATCCCTCATACCCTTTAGACTTATCCCATTAAAAGTTCCAGTTAAGTACTTTTATTCCATATTTCTGCTCTCTCACCATTGCTGATGGACATCTAAAATCTGCATACCTTCCCCTTCAGACAGCAGCAAGGCTGGCTGACCCCCACGCTATCAGAGCAGAGTGCAGGTCTCAAACCCAACAAACACATCCAGTGAAAAAAAAATCCAAAATATTTTTATGCTTAAAGCAGGTCTGGTGTTTACAGGCACTACCACAGGATACAGAAATCTATGGGCTTAAGGAACTGCATCACCTTTGAAAACCGTGCTGCCAGGAATACCACTAGGATGGAGAACAAATACAATCCAGATGGAAAGCCACTTGGGGAAAAATCCCAGAAAATTAGTGCTGCTGGACTAATGAGTATTTCATACTCTTAGAAGAAAGAAAAGAAGAGAGCCACAATGCTGTTTGAAACAATTTTAGGGGTTGATTTCTTCAACCTCAGTCTGTTTCATATTTTAATACTCTTACATCCCCCTTCCCCTCGCCCCCCTTCCTAGTTCAAATGCTTTCCTTACTTCAGACACCTAGCTGAAACACTTCACATGCATCTCTCCCACCAACTCTTTTCTGGCATTGCTGCCCCTAAGACAGCCTCAAAGCTGCATCAGCTGTGGATAGGTAGTAGAGTTCTCTTCTCTGTTAGAGTCTCTTCAGAGAGCTGCACAGAACTCAGCATCCTCTTGCATTTTTGCTTCAATTTTTGGTTCTCTTGGTGTGGACCAACTTTCAGGGGGTTGGCGCTGAGAACTTCCACTATGAAGCATGGACACAGCTCAGCAGCAACAGCAGATCCTTCTCACCTGTGGCTGCACTGGAGCCGCTAGTCAGACTAGTCGATACGTATCAGGGTGAGCCTTTACAAGTGGTACTGATTAGTGGGCTTGTTACTGGCCCCAGCAAGGCCAAGGATTCAGTGGGAGTCTGCAGCAGCCTGGCTCCACAGGAGGCCACCTCACAGGTGAGAACTGAGCTGAACCTGCAAGGAGGCCTCTGGTACTTGCACCTGCCTGTACATTTAACAGGTCTCCGAAGCTGTCAGCAGACCACCTTTCACCAGCACTAAAATCACATATATACCAGTCTACTGCAGCAATTGGGAGCATGAAATGGAGAGGTCAATAAGTACTCTAAGCGGAATTCCTGATCAACAGTATTTCCTGTGTGGGCTGAAAACTGATCTGAAAATCCTTGTCACAAGTTAAAACAGCCTCAGGACTGCTTTAAGTTGCATAAATTACCACACCAACAAACAGTGCAAGTGTGGTGGTGTTTGGATTCACCTTCTCCTATCACTCCTTTCACTATTTTGACAGATTTCCATAGAGGGGAGTTAAAATGTAAGAATGGAAGGAGATTCTCAAAGCAGGCCTCAGTAGCCATATGGTATTTACTATTTAATCACAGACGAGTCTGTTTGCCAGCCTGTAGCTTTCAAAATACATTACAAGTGTGCCAGAAAACATTACCACAGCAAGGCAAAGCATCACTTTGCTTTGATAGCTCTCCTTTCCACTTTACTGAAGGGTTAGTCAAAGGACACACCTTCATGCCACCAATATAAAACAGGATTTGCTACTCTGCTATCTTTACTGTAAATATACAACCCAGTATACACCACCCCAAAAACTCTATAGACCTAAATCTATAGCCTGGTTACCTTCACATTAAAATAGGTAATTTGTAAGGAAACGAAGTAGCTTCCGTATAAAGTAATTGCAGAGAGGAGTGGAAACATCTTTTCCTTTTGCTCTATAGTATTGGTTTTAGAAACATACCTTTTAGGGTATTACCTATTCTTAACCACTGAATTAACCAATTTATAGAAATATGAATATCTATTAGAAAGTCTAATGGGTCAGTAGTTAGTCTATTGGTAACATCCTTCCAAAAAATCTGCATTGCGTAATAATCTTTTAAAGAGCTTAACACACAGCATGACTGCACTACTTTACACATGTAATTACTACATTACCAAATTCTTAGAAAGCTCGCCCTTTTCTCTTGAGAGAGATTTAATCATTCAGTGATTTCCTTTCACTCAAACACACAAGTATCCTGGGAAGCATTCTTATCTTCTTACACTACTTGATATGGTTTATAATTTCCCACTTCATCTAGCTAAATAATATTTTCATGAGCTATTAGTTTCTCATTAAGTATGTTTCCAAAAAAAACAAGAGCCTGTTCTCACCTGCTCGGTCAAGCAAGCAAGGATTGTTGTCCATCATTTCTCAGACTTTTAGACACAGCAGCCCATGTGGTGCTCAGCAGCTCCATCCCCCCCCCACCCCCACCCTGGGCAGCAGCCCAGCCTCTGGGTGGGATGAGGAGAGGAGACCTGGCCATAAACATTGAAAGCAGACATTGACCCTCACTCCCCAACCCCATGGGATCCTACCAACAATGAGGATGGTGTTTTCCCCTTCTCCTACCCAACAAATACATACTGTTCCAGCTACTTACCCATATGCTATTTACCACTTCCAAAATGGTAACAAATAATCCACAAAGTCTAGGCCAAAAATAAGCTCAAAAGTCTTTAAATCCCTATAGTATCGGAATCTATTGCAATCTAGGAAAAAAAAAAAAAAAAAAAAGACAGTACTTGTCACAGGGACAGGAACATTCCAAACCCACTACAGCTGGTGCTGTACCTGCACCCACACACCCTGAGACCCCTCTGAATCATTACAGGACACAGCAGAGGTCAAGACCCCCCATTTGGGATGTGCTAGCCTCCTCCCAGTCACACACTTACCAATGTACCCAAGGTCCTGCCAAGTTTGTTTGACCTGTGTGTACCTGCATGAAGGGTCCAAGCCTACTGGTTGCATTATACCCCATGATCAAACCAAACAGCACACTGCAGTGCTCTGGGAAGCTCAATACACCCCAGCAGCTGCTCACTGAATGCTTCTGCATTTCCAAGACACATGGATGCATCCATTTTAACTGGTGCTCATTGTTTTCTCCCCACTTATGCAGCAGATATCCATTGGTGATTTGCCATCTCCACAGCTGCTCGTGACACACATTCAGTAAGCACACTCCTTGTTCCTGTAGGAATATACAAATTTGCTGCTAGCCTGAAACTTGGTGAAACACCATTTGCTTGCAACTATTCCCTACTGCAGCATTAAAATAGCTGATAGCTGCTATGGGGGAGCTGCTATTTACTTGGGAGCTTAATTCACACTACAGTGAGGTCACTGGGAAAATTTTTATCAGTTTAAATTGGCTTTGGATCAGGCCCCTTGCTCTCTACTGTAAGAGCACTCATTTCCGTAGTGAGCTCTTGTTACCACCACAAAGACACCCATGTCATTAACTAGGCTTGAGAGTTAAACTGTATCTGCTGAACTTCATAACCATAAAAGTACAAGTCCAAAGAAACAGGAATTTGGACGTTGCAAAACTTATGGTCAACAGCCCTGGCAGAGTTGCTATTGCAACTTGGCTGCATCAATGATGTCACTCTCAGCGCAAAGATAGTGACACACAGAAGGATATTTATTTTTTCCTCCCAAGCAGATGAGCAGACAGAGCTGCAGAAAGCATTGAGAAGTCTTTCCTTGTTATCCCCAAGGCATGAGAGAGAACAGTCAAAATAGAATATCCTTCACTGCCACGAGGAGTCAACTGTGCACCAGCAGACCTCATGCTTGTTTTAAGTCTTCAGGCTCCAATTCATTCTTACAACAGAGCATTTAAAGCTCAGACCTCCTTTGGTTAGTAGAAACACACTCTCCTCTTTGAAGAATTTGGGGAAAGGGGGAAGAGTGACACACATATTCACCACAGTTGATCAATTTTAGATGTTAGGAAAGTGATCACATCATAAAAGTATCAGTAAATATTTAAATAAGGGTTCCTTTACACTGAAAAAAAAAAACTTTTTTTTTTTTTTTTTTTTTAAAGCTACAGAGTAATGTTTGAAGTGTTCTGATCTTATGAGGAGAACTGTTGACTTTGGGAGTTAACAGACAACATAATATTAAGTACACATTTGCAGCTCATCAGGAGGAGCACACCCGCTGATCAGAAATATGATGTAAAAGAAGAGTTGTTGATGAACTGTGGTCATTTGCCTCCTCAAATTTCCCTACTGACGCACAAGACCAGAGTCCCTGCAAAGAGAGCCAAGCCTGCAAACAGCAAAGTCGGTTTTATTTGAGAAAGCCAACCACTTTGGGAGCATAAGCCTTGCAAATTATCTCCCCCAGTACGGAATTCATTTTACCCCTGCCAGAGCTTCTTACCCCAGAATTAAGTCTATAGCTTGCAGTTCATCTCACCTGAATGTATATGACAACTGATCTGATTAACTTCATGTTTGACAGTTTCAAAGGTGTCACAAGGACCATTCAAACAGTAACAAATAATGGGAAGAGAAACTGGACAAAAGCTTGTTGAGAAAACTTTGGTAATAGACAGTCCATTGAATTTTACATAGCAACAGTGGCTAGAAGTAAAACACAGTCCTTGGCCATGTTCTGTACCTAGGGCACACCTATAAGTAGCAAGTCGATGGATCACAACAATAATTAACAGATGCCTCCAATTTACAGAGCCTGTAGAGCTGGCCTGAGGACAGCTTTTGAGGTTTTGCTATCTATTCTGGTTGCATGTTGGAAACCAAGCAAGAGCTTTAGATAAACTATTTCAATAAAAGCATTTCAAATAGCCATTAATGACAAATGGCTTGATTCTTTACCATTCAGGTCATTCACATCAGAAGTGATGAGAGTACATCTTCTGTAACTCAAGAGCCTAGAAGCAGTAGAAGTTTGCCTCTTTAGTGGAAATAAGCATTATAGAAGCTATCATCTCATCAGTAACACATTACTAGAAAAGGCAGTGATCTTTCTCTTGGAAAAGCTAATTATTGAGAGAAAATATTCTATCAAGTTACTCATAAGCACACTAAATAGGTATTTCACCTCCATATGCATTCACACATGAATAAGCAAAAAAAGTTTAAATGATCCCAATTCTACTGGCAAAAAAAATACACAATTATAGCAAGTTTCCAAACAACATTAGTCCTCATGATGGTAAATTTTGATATTATATCAGAGCCTGTAATGAGACCAGGTAAATATGGTCATTGCAGTTCTCAGTCTTGCACATGCATTGCACTGAGATATTAGGATAATCCATTGTCAAAAAGAAACAACTAACTAGATGAAAGCTTTGAGCAGGCACATAAATCATGAGCTGACGTGGCAAATAACAGGTTCAGTGCTATTAACAAAAGATTCTGATCTATTCCATCCCACCCACCCTCTAATAAACAATCCTTCAAATCACAAGGATTTATTTGTCTATTAAAAGGTCATATACCATTATGCATTTATGGCATGTCATTTGCTAATATATGGCAATCTGGGAAGCAAGCATCATAGACTGCTTAATTTATCATTCACTATCTCCTTCTACTGTTCCAAGAAAGTTTTGGTTTTATTTTCTTGAGTTGTTAGCGTTGTTTCCTAAGGAAATAAAACTTAAGCTACTTATTAACACATGCACACATATATGGATAGATATGCACACATCTGGGGGGGGGGGGGGGGCCCCCCCCCTCCAGTAGCTTTTGAATTTACTAATTCCAAACAAGTTTTTACAGAACAGATGTATTAAACTCAGTGATCATACAGAAGCAGGGAAAAAAGCAAAACTAGTGCCTGAGGGAAAGGCTACAATTATTAGTCACCACAGAATCAGCTCAGGGTACGTGACAAAACAAGACTAAGTTCTACTGCTGTTTCCCATATGTAAGTTACACCTGAGAAGATAAACTTGACACATGATGAGTTCCTAAAATAACTCTGGGTTTGCTTATAGGGAAATCATTTGAGTGTTGTTGGTTTTTTTCTTCTTCTTCTTTTTTGTTTGTTTTTGTTTGTTTATTTGTTCCCACTTACAGATTCTTATATTCTTTTTCAGGGGAAGTGTAAATCTGTTTAAGGCATTTAAATGTGTTGATGATCATCTTTTATGGCCTCTCAGATAAATCTCATGGAGCCACTGAGACTGATGTACTGCAACTTTTAAAATAACTTACCTCATGCAGACTTCTTTTATTTGCAGTGTGAGGCTAGAACTTTCAGGAAGAAAAGAAAGGAGAGCTGCACTATTTGCCAACACTGATTGAACTAGAAATATGGCTGAACAACCTCTTCAGTAGCGTTTCAGCATTTCTTGTTGTCCATTTTATTGTTTCAGTTGTGATCAGAAGCAACCTTAGCTTTGATTCATACTCTCCTTTTAACAAGTATTTTTAATAACAGCCCTTTCATAAATATCTTGACCAGACCTCTCTAATGTTCTGTTATGGAATAGGTCACAGAAAGGGCTTTGATCATAGCAACCTCTTCCCCTCCTCCCCACTCCAAAAACATCTGGTAAGACTAAGTTGTTGTCCAATTATAGGCAGCCATACACCTCTTCGTAAACAGAGTACCCTAATCAGGTTTGTTCCCTTAAAAGCAACCTAAGTAGGACTGTCACCTTTTATTTTTGCTGTGTTAGAACAGATAGATTCTTCTTGGCAACATTTCAAAAAAACATTATTTGTCAGATACTTGCACATAAGGTTCCTTACTGATGTTCTATTGAAGAGAAATAACCTTTCAAATGGACATCTATTAGCTTTCAGAGACATTATTTATCTGATAACAGTATTGATGCTTTGCTAATTGACTGCTAGCATAAGGGATTCAAGAGCATTGGAGCATGACCATTGGAGCATGACAAGAACAAGGGACACATAGCTTCATAATAATAAAACAACACCATTCTTGGACCTTTTCAGACTTACCCAAAATTGTATATTTCAGAATAGCAAGACATTCAAAACTTGTTAGCAAGATTCACTGGGCCACAAGACTTCTTATAAGTTTTCATGAGGAACATTTTGTCCTCCTATAAAAAGATGAGCCAAAAACTTATTAGCCTTCTGTTTTGCCTTCTCCCCCTATACAACAATGAAATGTGAATGGTAATTTTCAACATTTTGTTTAATACTTCTGTGTCAGTTTTCAAAAAACAGGTTGTTGATTTGGAAAAACTAATTCTATTCTCTTAAAAAACAGGGAACTACAAAGTATTATTTTCACAACAGATTTTCCAAGGTTAGTTTTTTTTTTGGAAAGGCAGCCCCACAAGTCTGCCAGGTATTAATGTGACTCTATTAGGGTCTTCAGGGCACCTGTGGCCTTCATGGCCCTTGCTAGCATCACGTGAACCCCACACACTCACCCACTGCCTGTAGGGCCCCATGGCAGCTCAGCCCTGCAGCTTCAGTCCTTGCTGAAGTTGTGGTGCCAGCACAACTGTGCCCAGCCCCATTCCAATCTACAGACTGGGCTTCCCCCCCAAAAAAACAGACCTACATGGTAGTCTTATTTCCAGTCTCACTTCTGACCCCGTTGGCCAGATAATCTTTGTACCTCCATTCTAAGTAGCCCCAGCTCCAGCCTGCTGTTCCTGACTAGACTCTCCTTGGACAGACCCCACACTAGCTCCCCTTGTTTGGGACCAACAGTGTCACTAAACTTGTACTAGCCTACCATTGTCACCAAATTCTCCAGAGCACAGTCCTGCATTACAAGGCTCTTGTATGGCCTGTGCCAAAGTCACCCTCAGTCTCAGCCCACCTTCCCTGCATGTCACAGAGCAGCCCTGTAAGGCTGCTCTGTGACATCAAATTGAGACAAAAGTACAGGAATTCTGACCTGAACAACAAGATCATATTAAACATCCCGAGACAAACACCTTTCCCCTTGGTTTACTCCCATGCTGCAGACAGCCCACCCGCCTGGCCACAGCTAGTCAGTGCTGTAGCAAGACTTGCTTCAGAGCAATTAAATGCTGCTTTTGAAGGCCTAAAGTCATGAAACACTGCATGCAGAGAGGCAAGAAGGACATGGGCTTTGGAAGTTCAGACCAGAATTTCACCCACTGGCTGATATCACTACTTATGAATAAATGAACTGGACAACTTGAGAGACACAGGAAGCCTACTTGAAAGTACTTGGGACTAAGGAAACACCAAAATATAAGAGCAGAGGCAAAAAGAGCTGGTTTCTCAAAATATCATGAGTCAATTATTTATATGTGTTAATGGAGAGGGCGAACAGCAATATTTCCATTTCAGCATCAGCACACACTTGAGGTGCTGTGAAAAACCACCAGAGGTGTGAAACAGCTGTCAGTCATGTTGTGAAAGACCAGGATTAAATATCCATCTCCATCAACAGCCTTAGACTGAGGATAGCAATCATCAATCAGTCATGCAAAACCCACAGACAGTTTATCAGGCAACAGTTCTTAAAGAAGCCAGGATTGCTTGGCAATGCATACAAACAAAACCACATGGACAATCTACTTGCAAAAGAATATTAATAATCTACAGACTACACATACACAAACAGACTCTTCTAAGCCACACTGGGTGAGGGGCAGGATCACATGCTCCTGTTACACCTTCTCCAAATGAAGAACTGAGGGTTTCACTAAAAAAGGTGTTTATTTACAGTCTTCTCAAGTTCCTGCCTGCCAGATTGCCCTTCAGGGCTCCTCTGTGTAGCACAATTTAGAGCAGGCTTTGCAGAGCTGGTCTGACCCCACAGCAGGAAGGAATTGGGAAGCTGAGCCAAGTGCCAGCAATGAGATGTCACCACACTGCATCAGGTGCAGATGGTCTCCATTTCTGTAGGACAGGGCATTATAGTTAATTTTTTTACCCCAGGGGTGAAGTAAGAAGAAGGTTATTTTTTTTCTTCTCCAGAATGTAATCCTGGAAAGCATCTCTGAGCTTATTATGCTAGATAGAAACCTAACTAACATTTATTATTCTGGAAATAACTTTCCTCCACCCCTAGCAACTGAACTAAGAACCCACATTGCCTTTCTAAGTTAAATACAGGCCCTATTGACTCTTGGGAGGCCAAGATTTAAACCTCTTTGTTTTCTTAAAGCAAGACATACACTCAAAGAAATCACTCATCTGATTCATTTCCTCTGGCATTGTATTGTTAAGTTGAGAAAACTGAACATTTTGTTTAAACATCTTCCTCCCCCTCTCCTTTAGGGCCACTTTTCCCCTAGCTGGAAGAAAACTTGACTCTTAATAAGCCGTTGCTGTAGCTAATAGCCTAGAGGGAGAAAAGCCCACTTATGAACCCTGAAAATACTGTACATTAACTCTTCTAAATAGACAAATGAAAGAACGAACACATGTTGTATATTACAGGCCAAAATTTTGGTGGTAGGCTGCTGCAGCCTACGTTTGAATTCATTTCACCCCAGCTTCAATGGCTTCTCAAGACTTCTGAACTTTAGATAGAAAACCTGTGTCCATATCACTCAGTTTCTGAAGGTCTTCTGGCTGGAGGAAGAGAGCTGACCACACAAGCCCTGCTCTCATCTGCTGCAAACACTACTATTTTATGAGACGAGTGATGAATTGAGACTACATTAAGGGGCAGGCTGGAGAAAAAAAAATAATAAAAAAAAATCTAACAACCATATAGCATTCATTACCACAAAAAAAAAAAAAAAAAAAAAGACGACCTAAAAAAAAAAAAAAAGACAAACTCACTTAGGTTCCATAGCAATACATCTGCTGAAAGAAGCCAGTTAACTGATTGCTAAGCATAGTTTTAAGGGAGTAACCTATAACAGGCCTATGCTGCTTGTCAGACTCAATTATATACTGCTGTGGCCAAAAGGGTAGAAAGCGGAAGGAAAAAGAAATCCAGCAGCAAGTATAATAAAGCCTATGCTTTTTTTAAAAAAAGTTAACTGAAGAAAAATCTCAGCCGCAAAATACTACCTCCCAAGGACTAAATAATTACGTAAAAGAAACAAATCTGTTCAAACCATATATTTCAGCTAATCACCTATAGGAGTCAACAGTAGGTTTTAAAAACAACAGATGAAGACCTGCCTTAAAAATGCTTCTGACATTGTGGCCAGCTTCCCAACAACCCTGTCCTGCACAGTATCCCTTACTTTTCAGCGTAAGAAATGGCTTGTCACCACACATGCCAGGTGGTTATTAGCTTTAATAACTTAATGTTTTGAAAATAGAAAGGTATTTCATATCACACCATCTTGGAGATTAACGGCAAGTTACAGGGCAAGCCCATGGTGGTCTTTCCACAATACATTGTGATAACACAGTGGGGGGGGGAGGGGAGTTGGGGGAAAGATACCACAAAAAAAGAGATTGGGACTGAACTGAAAAATGAAAAACATTGCAAGTTCCTAGATTACCTTCAATTCACATAAAAAATTATTTTATGCGATGATATCAAATATTAATGCTCCAAAAGTTTTTTTTTTTTTTTTTTTTTTTTTATGAACAACCTATTTGCTTGACATGGAAAAACTCTACACAACACTTATTGTTGCTGAACACTTGAAATTCTACTCCACTGAAAAGCAATTACTATTTATTACACAAAAACATACAAACGGAATTATATTGAGTAGATGGCTCAAGTGAATTATTGCTCTAACTGCCTCAAAGCTTTAGTTGGGCTAAACTGTAGGTAATAGTTTATGCTTCAGGTGGAATCACTCTTCTGGAGTAAGAAGTACTAGCAGAGACTCAGAGCCTGAGTGCTCTGTGCAGTGTCAGAAGCTAATCCCATCTCTGCAAGGAAGGAACAATGATGAAACAGCAGTCAGCATTAGAAAGGGGGCATGCTTAGACTTCCGAGAGTTGAGATTCAGAGCTCTTTAACATGTGTTGGGTAGTTACATAGCACACATTCTAGTTTGAGCAGTCTGCTTAATGCATCAGTGTGGAAGAAAAGAGGTGGTGGAGCAAGCAGATTCCTCAGAGTGATCTCAGTGCTGCAGCCAAAGAGGTTCTGATCTAGGTGCAAAACACTTATTCCCAGAACTCAGATCTAGAGCCTCAGCTACTGCCATTACAGAACAAAGGGCCAACAAGGGAGGGAAAAAAAAAAAAAAGAAAGAAAAAAAAAAAGAAAGAAAAAAAAAAAAACAGCTTCTCATCTAATCATCTCCATTACATACGAAGCCTGACATGCTTTGATCTGGGTCCATTCCTCCTCAGTACAAGGACAGTCCCAACCAGCAGTACAGGACTTCAGCAAGATCAGCAGAAACCTTTCCCTTTATGCCACAGGAAACACTTCTTGCCTTCAGCAGTTCTCTGCCACTCAACTCCTCTTCCCACACATTAATCACCTCACTTCATGTTTGAAAATGAAGACAGGAAAAATAAATTTAGTAATAGCAACTTCAGTTCACTGGGGAAACAACAGAGGCATGGGTACACAGGGAGGAAGCATTTACATGTGCATAGGAACAGCCAAGAAAAAGAACTAATAAAAAGACAAAATAAGCAAATTGCACCCTGCCTTAGTAACCTCCTACAGCTGCATACTGGCCAGGACTTCATGTCAACCTGGTGCAGGTGCCAAAACTTCCCACTGGCAGCCACCCAGGGTTTTTGCTCCTCCCCAGGGCTGCCCCGAGGCAGAGGGAAAACTGGACTTTGTCTTAGATAGCAGAATACTGTGGATGGTTAGAAAAGCCATGCCGTGCTATTGGCTTTGCTTACGGTCCACTGGACTTGCTGCTAACAAGTAGTATGGAAACAGCAGAAACGGAAACCTCCTGCATGAAAACTGAAGCAGGGGTGAGCAGGAGGCTATGTGGGCAGTACTGGAGGACAGCCAGGCTGTCCCTCTGCCCCAGCTGCTGGTGGAGGTGACAGCAAGATTTCCACATATTTCCTTTATGCCTGTGAGCCCATGCCATCCATATGATGACCTAAATATCACAGAAGGGGCAGCAAAGTTGTAGCTTGTCCATGAATACATCCCTCAAGTGATTTTGTTTCTTTCACTGAGAAAGTTTTGTTTCTCCCTCAGGCGGTGCACAGCCTTGAATACATCCTCTTGGAAAGGCCAAAGCACGTGAACTGGGCCTAAGTAATAAAACTTTGTCCATTGATAACTAAACCTCTCTCCATACAGAGGCTCCAGGGAAACAAGCTTCACTTCTGCTTGTGTTGTGCTGTAGAAACTATAACCAGGAGAGAGAGGAAGAAGAAATGAGCACAGACAGAACATCATATGGTAACAGGCCTATACTAGTGATGCAGGAAGCTCTCTTCCTGTGCCATAGTCAACATTCATGTACACATGGACGTGGGTAAGAACTGACTATCACACAAGAGAGGGGACAAACCAAAAGACACCAAACCACTTTTCTACATCCCACTTCCCTCTGGAAGCAGACAGACATGGAGATTTGCTAGAAACCAGTCACATTTGATCTGTTGACTCACAACATGGATCATAAGTAAAGAATCAACTACTTTTAGATATCTACATTTCTTTGCACACAGACTGAATCACAGAATCACAGAATTTCTAGGTTGGAAGAGACCTCAAGATCGAGTCCAACCTCTGATCTAACATTAACAGTCCTGCACTAAACCATATCGCTAAGCTCTACATCTAAACATCTTTTAAAGACCTCCAGGGATGGTGACTCCACCACTTCCCTGGGCAGCCCGTTCCAATGTCTAACAACCCTTTCAGTAAAGAAGTTCTTCCTAAGATCCAACCTAAAACTCCCCTGGCGCAACTTTAGCCCATTCCCCCTCATCCTGTCACCAGGTACATGGGAGAATAGACCAACACCCACCTCACTACAGCCTCCTTTAAGGTACCTGTAGAGAGCAATAAGGTCGTCCCTGAGCCTCCTTTTCTCCAGACTGAACAAGCCCAGCTCCCTCAGCTGCTCCTCATAGGACTTGTTCTCCAGGCCCCTCACCAGCTTCGTCGCCCTTCTCTGGACTCGCTCAAGCACCTTGATGTCCTTCTTGTAGTGAGGGGCCCAGAACTGAACACAGTGTTAGAGGTGCAGCTTTGCCAGAGCCAAGTACATGGGGACTTTTCCTTCCCTAGCCCTGCTGGCCACACTGCTTCTTATACAAGCCAGAATGCTGTTGGCCTTCTTGGCCACCTGAGCACACTGCTGGCTCATATTCAGCCGACTATCAACCATCACTCCCAGATCCTTCTCTGCCTGGCAGCTCTCCAACCACTCATCTCCCAGCCTGTAGCTCTGTTTGGGGTTGTTGTGCCCCAGGTGGAGGACCCGGCACTTGGCCTTGTTGAACTTCATGCAGTTGACCTCAGCCCATTGGTGCAGCCTATCCAGATCCTCCTGCAGAGCCTTCCTACCCTCGAGCAGATTGACACATGCACCTAACTTGGTGTCATCTGCAAACTTACTGAGGGTGCACTCAATGCCCTTGTCCAGATCATCGATGAAGATATTGAAGAGGACCGGCCCCAGCACCAAGCCCTGGGGAACGCCACTAGTGACCGGCCTCCAACTGGATTTGACTCCATTCACCACAACTCTTTGGGCCCGGCTATTTAGCCAGTTTCTAACCCAACGAAGTGTATGCCAGTCCAAGCCAAGAGCAGCCAGTTTCTTGAGGAGAATGCTGTGGGAAACAGTGTCAAAAGCCTTGCTGAAGTCAAGGTAGACCAAATCCACAGCCTTTCCCTCATCCACCAAGTGCGTCACTTTGTCATAGAAGGAGATCAGGTTTGTCAAGCAGGACCTGCCCTTCATAAACCCATGCTGACTGGGCCTGATCACCTGCTTGCCCTTCAAGTGCTGCGTGATGACTCTCAAGATAATCTTGCTCCAAGAGCTTCCCGGGCACTGAGGTCAAACTAACAGGCCTATAGTTCCCCGGGTCTGCCCTCCAGCCCTTCTTGTAGATGGGCGTCATGTTTGCTAGCTGCCAGTCAACTGGGACCTCCCCCGATAGCCAGGACTGTTGATAAATGATGGAAAGCGGCTTGGCCAGCTCCTCTGCCAGTTCTCTCAGTACCCTCGGGTGGATCCCATTCGGCCCCATTGACTTGCGCACATCCAAGTGCCGTAGCAGGTCGCCATCCATTTCTTCATGGATAGTGAGGGCCACATCCTGCTCCCCATCCCCTTCCACCAGTTCAGGGTACTGGGTATCCAGAGAACAACCGGTATTGCCGCTAAAGCCTAAGGCAAAGAAGGCATTAAGCACCTCCGCCTTTTCCTCATCTTTTGTAACAAGGTTTCCCCCACATCCAGTAAAGGATGGAGATTTTCCTTAGTCCTCCATTTTGCACTGATGTATTTGTAAAAAGATTTTTTGCTGTCTTTAACGGCAGTAGCCAGATTGAGCTCCAGATGAGCTTTGGCCTTTCTAACTTTGTCCCTGCACAGCCTCGTAACATCGTTATAGTCCTCCTCAGTGGCCTGCCCTTTTTTCCAAAGATTATAAACCCTCTTTTTTCTCCTAAGCTCAAGCTGCAACTCTCTGTTGAGCCAGGCCGGTCTTCGTCCACGTCGGCTCGTCTTTGGGCACATGGGGACAGACCGCTCCTGTGAAACATGGGATTAGAAATTAGAGAGTGACTGATTATGAATAAATATATAGACAACACTCATTGCTTAATATGTGCTACATTTGTGATGTACTGGGCCTATGCTGCGCTTAGGCCTCCAGATGAGCCCCTGGGGCCCCAAGGACCAGACGAGCCCCTGGGGCTCCAAGAACCAGATAAATCTAACCCTATTGTTCGGATGATGAGCAAAGGCTCAGAGATAAGGAAGACTGTTTATAAAGGATAAGGTAAACAAGCAAGGCGTCGAGATAACAGGAGCCTCTTGGATCCCGAGAACTGGACCAAACCAACTTTATGGCCCAGATTGTGACCAAGTGCTCAGGGAGCATGCGCAAGGAGATGAGGTTAAAAGTTCAACTCTGAGGAAGACGTCTTACTTCATCCTGACGACCACCCGACGACCACCAGAGAGTACTACGCAAGCACAGAAGGACTGATAAGATAATTAGCATACGAAGCAGGGCTAGGTGGAGCTAGGAAATGAATATGCATAGGTGTGTTGCGAAACTTAATGCATACGTAATATTTTAGGGGATAAAAGAGAATGCAAGCGAGCGAATTGTTGCGCACGACTTTGGTGGGACTACCCCCCGTGTTGCCCAGCGCTGAATAAACATACCTACTTTACAATCTTACTGATTGTGGAGTCAGTTTTTCGCGATTCACCTGCACCATTAAGATTTCCTTCTTGAAGAGTGCCCACCCTTCCTGGGCTCCTCTGCCCTTCAGAACCGCCTCCCAAGGGACTCTACCAACCAGTGTCCTGAAGTCACAGCCTGGTTGCTATGTTTATTCCTGATTATAGCTGGAGTCAAATCAGTTATTGAGGAGCACTGATTTTTGCCATAGAGAATATGGAAGAAGGAACACATAACTGCATTCATACGAGCACTGATTTCCCCATGAAGTATGTAGGGTTATTTAAAGTTACATACAAACCACAGCACTGTCCAAAGGAAGACTCCAGCAGTCTTCTGTTGGCTTCTTCCTTCTATGGACCTTTAGTAGCACTGGTATTTCCTCAAGGTATTAAAATAGGCAAGTGCTACTCATTGCCTTCACTAGCAGGCATTAGCAGAGAATTCAAGCACGTTATGATGATTAGCCAACAACCACCTAAGGCAGGGAGCATCTCACTTTCAGACAGGGAACATATTAAGTAGAGGACACAAGCATTCACAGCTTATCTGCCTGGCACAGACTAGCAGCCAGACAGATAGGTACAAGGGTACAGCACAGCCATAGAGGAATAGCAGTTCTGGAGATGTCAGCAGTGTTTAAAAAACAGCATACAAAGGCAAGGACTCAGGCCTATGTGGCTTTCCAAGAGCTTGATTTCTTGCAGAAACCACTACTTGTCTATTCATGAGGCCTCATATATTCAGCTTTTCCCCATCCAGCTAAACAGTAAGGCTTTTCTTGCTTGCCTGACAATAAAGAGATGGAGTCACATACTCAGGTCTCCAGAGTACAAAGTCAGAAACCTAAACATAGAACAACACTTCTTCCTTTTGTTGGGTTTTCATTGCCAGTGTCATGAGTGTCATTATGGATCAACAAGGTAACTACCTAACCACACAAGGAGCTTTGTCCTGTGACTTTGACTCCATTCTACCAAGTACTTCTGTAATACAAATGCTAATTAATGCTTTGCTTGTTCTTTTTTAAGTTCACAGTACAGGAAAAATTTCTATTGTCAAACTGTTATTTCAGTAGTTTCATCAGAAAACAAATGTAAGTCAAACAGAAAAATTAACCCTGTTCTTTCAGGAAGAAACCTGGAAAGCCTGAAGGTGACAATACCAATCACAATTTATCTAATTTAAAGAAAGCTATTTTTAAACACCGTATCTGCAGCTTGAGTTACTGACATTTCAAGGACCTTTTCCATTTCCCTTTGACCTCAGGTTTTCTTCTCTGGGTATATTTTATTTAAAAACAAAAAACAATCCTAAGTGATCTCAACTTTTTTCCATCCTCTTCCATTGTGTGTCCCACACTAGCTTTTTCACTTTAGCTGTAGTAAATTAACAAACCGCAACCAAAATCATCATCTCAGCAGGGAAAAAGATCTGCTCATTTACATGAATGATAGAGGCAGCTCCAGAACTAACAAGAACTTAAACACCGCTCAGTCTTGGTGGGGTGGGAAGCCATCATTCCAGATGGAAATATTCCCAAGATGCCCAATAAGAAATAATATTTAAAACAGATTTTAATAATCTAAGTGCTGACAGATCCTTTAATGAAACAGCTCTACTACTCAGTTTATAGCAGGGTAGTCTGAAGTTAAATAATAATCTAGTCCTAAAGGTTACACCACTAGGTCATTAGTAATCGCTACATCCTTCAACTTCTTCACAGTTTTAAAACACTTCACAAACATTAATGAATTAAGCATCACATCACCTTCCAAATGAAATGAAAGAAATCACCATGATAATATAGTGGATCTTCCTGCCTGCCTTTCAGGCTGCTCAAACAATTTGCTTTCTCATCATCCTCCCCAGAAACAATACCCCCCTCCACCCTTATCAACCACTCCCATTGAACCCACTGTAGACACAGAGACATTCAGACATTTCAAATCAGTTAGTTAAAAAAAAAGGGATTTCTTTCACATTCTAAGCACCCTGCCATTGCAGAGTCCAGCATTATTTTCCTCACCATCAGCAGGTGTGCTCCAGGGAAGTAACACTTCATGCTGACCATAAAGGGGGATCAATATCAGATGTTAGAATAGGAGCCATGCTCCAAAGAGCATCTTTTCCATTACTCCCACTCACTGTGCTTTGGTTCATAACACAGAGAGGCTGACAGCCCACAGAGCAGACTTCTTTCAAATAAAGCTAAACATAGTGAACCATTTGTTAATGGACACTCAGCCTGCTGAATGAGGTTAGAAGTAACCCCAAAATATAAGTACGCTGTAGGTAGCAGGAGCTAAGCAATAGTTAGTCTGTTCTACAGGCCGGTTCCTATGGAGCTGCACTATTTTTTAATACAGACTTAGCCACAAATGATGGATGTACTCCAGAGAAGATGCAGTAATGCTCTTTAAATTAGCATATTAGCAGAGTAGAAAAGCCAAAGCATCATAATGAAGGTTTCAGTTTCTTCCTTTTACATAGCACTTTATAGAGTTGTCTTTTTTAAAAGCCAACTTTTTTTTTTTTTTTAAAAAAAAAAAAAAAAAAAAGCTTGCTTAAATTAAAACACAGAGCTAATTGCCTAAGACAGAGAGCGGAGCCATTTTCTTCATACTTCATACTCCTGAAATCCAGTTAGAGTGGTACCCTTAGGAGGAAGAGCACATATCTAGAGTAACACCTCACCTAACCTGAGTTTTTTTCCCCCTCCTTCCTGTGAAAGGAGCACCTGCACCACAGGTGAACTTGAATCCTACATACACTGCTAAGAAATCTTGAGCACTCTCTACTCGGAAGAGATACTATTCCTCCTGTAGAAAACATATGTCAAGTAACCCACAAACAAAAATAAGAAATGAAGTGACGCTGAGCTGGCACATGACTACGCAATGCCCAGCAATGCCCAGCTAGGTGATGCCCAGCATCTATTCTCCAGACAGACTCACTTCTGTGGGTGACTACATGAAGTACCAAGTAAAAAAAACTTCACAGTCAGATGGAAATCTTCCTGGGCCTTATACCACAAGAGTCACTTAAAGCATATAACTTACTTAATATTCACCAAGAAAACCTCAAAAGAGGTAAACTAGTATCACAGCACACACAGTTCCTAGCAGACTACAAGAAGACCAAATACAGGACCTCAACTTTCTTGCCCTTCTAAATAGACAATGCTTCCTAACTATGGAGGAGGGGAAAACATATCTACCAAAGGCATCAAGAGCTGTGATTGGTAAGGCAATGATGCACAAGGGTTTAAGTAGGGCCAATTAGCACCAAAGGTAGGTTACAGAGTTTTAGTAATCCAACTGATAAAAGTGATGAAAAATCTTAGAGTTTGAGCAAGATTCTGCCCTGTTGTGAGGTTTCTGGATTTCAGCATTACAATCAAGAGCAGGGCTGCTTAAAGCTCTCCAGCATCACTGCCACAGTTCAACTGCATTATAGGCCAGTCTGTGCTAATCTGCTTTTCAAGGAAAGGCAGCTATGTGGGAATAACAGCATAATTATGAAGCACTGAAGATGCACGTTCTATCAAGACTAAGGTTATTTTTCTTGCCTGTAAGCAATTTTGTCTTTGAACTTCCAGCTGGTGTTGGAGTTGCAGTGTCTGGTCCTGTAATTTCAGCTGCTGGGAAAACTCTTCTTTTTCTTGTGCCTAATATTTTGGGGGATAAGGAAAAATAAACTGTTTTGCTTGATTGATTTTGTTTTTACAATTAATCAACCCCCTTTAGTACTGTTTTGAAACACAAGCCACTAGCATTGGGGGGTGAGGGTAGAGAAGGAATTGAAATTTGGTCTGGCCAGTGTTGCTTGGTCTTTCAGATACCCCAGTTCAGGTGTGTTGATTAGTAGCCAGTCATGGCAAGGATGCCTTGCCATGACTGGCTATCATGGCAAGGGGGCCTTGCTATGACTGGCTACTAATAACCTAATACCTGGTAACCTTCCTGCACCTCTGCCTCTCCTGGTGCCTTTTACAGTACATGACACTGAGCCTTGTCTCAGCAAGGCTTCCAGGAGAGGCTTCTGTGAGCCTTTAGGGGGTCGGCATACCCAGTGAAAGTCTGCTAGCCTGGAAGTTGGTTTTGATGATTTATAGAATAGATGGGACAGAAAAAGAAGCAATTTTTGGTGTTCTTTTTAAAATGTGTTGCCTTCATTAGTATTGTTGGAAGCTTTTTGACCATGCAAAGAGACAAAGAAAAACAAAGCAGGTGCACAAAGAGTTACTTAGATCCTCCCTTCTTTGTTTTGTAGTAAGTCTGTTGGAAATGCTCACTTGGGTGAGGAAAATAATTATTTAGGTTTGGACCCTCTTAGTCACCACTTCTGTCTGAATAGATCATGAGCCATTGTTTTCCTGCTCTCTGATACTTGTTCTTGGGGCAAGTTTTCCTAAAGTGACTGAATGGAGCAGGCTTTTGATTTTCTGGCTCAACTTCTGGCAAGGAAATAACTTGCTGCAGGACAGCAGCCCCAGGTAGATACCAGCGTAAACTTCATGAGAACTAGATGAGAAATATAGTTACACTCAACACTATTAGTGAGCTACTACTACGAGCTTACAGCATCTTACTAGGTTCAAGACCTTTTTTCTCGGAGCAGAATAGAGACAGTCAGAGGGTAAACAAGTCATACATTGTCACTGAAGAAGATTAAAAGCTGCTGTTTGTTTATTTTTAATTTTAATGAGTGGAAACATTAAAAAAAAGGCTATGTTAAACATTAGCCTGGGGATCACAGAATTTGGCACAAGATCTTTCCCAGTTTCACTGGCATGTTTAAATACACACTACAAAAAGACAACTGTGTCATATAATGGAGCCCCATTGCTATATATAATACCTAAGCAAAGGAGTGATTAAGATGCTCAAGGCACTGCAGAGGCAACTAAAGTTCATTAGGTAGAACTTGTTTATATCTTTACTATGTTTTTTTTTGAAGGAAAAGAAGTGTTTTCAAATAAGGAAATATTTTTCTCAGAAAGTATCTGGTTTCCCCAAACATGTTTGGAAAAAAATCTCTGCTTGGTAATAATTATTTTTCCACTGAGCTATGTTATCAGAGAACTTATTTCTAGCCTTGTTCTTGAATTGGTATTTGAATTGATCTTGGACAGGGCTGGTTAACTTTGCTTTTTCCTGAGGTTCACTGAACTGTGGATGGGACCTATTGCTATCACTACCCCTGCTCTGCTCACCCAGCTCAAATCCTGTGGGTCTGTGGGACCCTGCCAAACCTTCCTGGGTTGCTCCCTGATGTTGTTTGGCTTACTGCTTTGCTCTTTTCTGGGACAAGGAGTTTTCATGCTATTGCTTGTTTATTTTATGACAAAGATGTTCCACAGTTCTGCAGGAGGTTTTCCACTGACAATGTTAGGGAGTAGTACTTAGCAGAAGGGATGGTCATCTCTAGACATTAGAGCAAAGAATTCATAGTTCTTGATTTCTGTTATTCACAGCACTGTAATTGTATCAAGCTACTTTTTTTTTTCATTTTCCTGGTACTTTGTTCTGTCTTTTGGTAGAACACTGGTGATCTACTAGTTGACTTGTCACTTATGTTAAATAGATTTTACATTCTTTCAAGGTTTTTAGATGAAATTAAGCATTGCCATTCTGAAAATAATTATTTAAACCTGTCACGGTGCCCTCACACAGTCAAACTGCTGTTATTATACACAAACACCAGGATGTATTCACTTCTGCTGTCTACAGAGAGTGGAGGATGTGTAGAAATGCCTGGGGTTATGCTGACATTCTGGATAGTTCAACACCCTGCTCAACATTCTGGAAGTCCCAAGACATTCAGCATTGCACTGATAGCTAGAGGCAACACTTAATGGTTTGCTGGCAAGGAAGCTTATGAGCTTTTGCTCTTTTTTTTTTTTTTTTTTTTTTTATAAGTATGGAAGAAGCCAAGCTGAGAGAATTTTATGTTTACCTAGAGGCATACAATAGCAACAAGGCAACTCCAACCCAAGACTGCTGCTGCCCCAGATCAGTTGATGGCCAGAGTCTTGGATGAGTAGCATTCTCTACCACACTAGTGCTGTTGACTGAACAGGAGCTAAGGAGTCTTAAAGTTGAATCCTAAATTCCTAAATCCTAAACTCAAGCTAAGTTCCTAAGTTCCCCTTGGTTCCTGAGCAAAACTTGCTGTATCAAGACCTGAAGGATGCAGACCTGAAGTATACAGTTCACTGCGACAGCCAATTAATTGAGAATATCATTCACATCACTGACTGGAAACCATTTCCATTGTATCATTATTAACCTTTACAGTTTTTGCCAATGTCTAGAAGGCTTAAATGAGTTTGGCAAAACAATTTGCTAGGCACACTGTCAGTAAAGAGACAGCATCTGTCTCCAGGAGTCAAAGGGCAGGAGCAGGGCATTTTGCTTTGGGCCCTATCCATCAAAATGCTTTATCTTCCCCCTAAGGCAAATGAAAAAATCTGACTGGCTTTTCCTCCTTCTGCTAAACGTTGTAACTACTAAGGTCATGAAGTCCAGCCTGCTACAATCACAGAACATACTTTTTATTTAAGCCAGTTGTACAACAAATGGAATATGCAAAAATGCTTCTCAGCATTCCAGCATGAAACAGGCAAAACATCACAAACAGAAGGAGTATGGTGTAGTTAAATTACTACATTTCTAAAACTTAATTTTTAAGATTTTGCTTCCAGCCCTGGAGAGCTGCCAGGCTGCTTTACAATGCAGTGTTTTTCTCAGTGTTTTGCTTCCCTGTTACCAGGTGCTAAACTGGCTAAGTTTCACTCTTGCCTCTCACACAACAGTCTTGGATCTTTGAAGTTATAATACGTGCACTCAGATGTTGCACAAATAGCCATGTCACGTTTGCCAATTTTACTCTGCTTGTCTGTGGTTAACAAACCATGCAATTTCTAGTTTCCTGCAATAAATTCAAGCATAATTATCTTGTAATCTTACAGGTATAATTAAACCAGGGAAACATAGTAATAATTACCAGGTAGATAACAAAGACACTGTGTTGGTCCTAAATGCTTGCGCATGAGGATAATCACGTCACATGGTATTTGTATTTCTTTGATACTTTCCTTAATATTGTTGAGAACAACCATGTGAAACTGATTATCTTGTACATTATTAACTGGAGCCTTCAATTTAAATTAATTTTCCAGCTTGCAGGGCAATCACAGATTTTACATGGGACAGAGATGTGACAATTTTGTTCTTTGACAAAGTGCAAATGTGAGACTAAACCATGAATAACAATTGTAGTAACCCACAGCAAAGTAGTTGCATGGTAAATTGCATTTATTGTTGAGATTTAGAGACAGCAGAGATTCCTATGCCCTGCATCAGCTTCCTGACAGGAAATGTCATCTGCCAAACTTCCTGCCTGCCACAGCAGGGAAGGAGAAGGCAATAAACTTCCTTTACCATGGCCATTGCATGGCACAGGACATCAGGGGGAACTGTTCCCAGCTGGGCAGGAAAAACAGTGAACAAACAGGGAAAAGGGATGAGAAGAGGCAAGTACAGCATCGAGGACAAGTTCAAAACACATGGGATGTGTGAAAACAACTCACTTAGATGCCCTTTCATTTTCTGACATGGTTTGAGGCTTAGACCAGGATGTCTTTGTGGATATCCCTGTCAGAACACTTAAACAAATAATAGTTTTTAAAGCCCACAGAAATACTCATGTTTTACATGGAAAAATACAGACTTCTCAAGCATATCCTAAGGTAGAGTAGTAAAATGTCTTCCTAACAGGCAAAGCTGCAAGGTCAGAATTGGTCACGTGCATCTTTTTACAGAGGAAGGACAGAAAGTGAAAACCCACTGCATCAAAAATCTATTGCTCATGCAAATGCAGGCATAAAGGCAGCAGTTTTGCCTAACTGTTAACAGAAGCTGTGCCGACTTTTCATCTCCCTGGGGCTCATTCCCACATCAACTGCTAATATAGCAAGTTATATTGAATTGATTCTCATCAAAGTTTGCTGATCAGGATCCAGACTTTCAAGCTGGCAGCAAGTCTTGAGTATGGATTTGTCATACTCATAAGCAAGGCTGGGGTATTTTGAATAAACATGGGCTCCCCTGGTGCAGTGCCAATTTGTCATCTGAATGTGAGAAGTGTATTTATAAGTAGTAAATGCCAAAGCACTAAAAGCTTGGAGACTCCTGAGAACCCCATCATGAGTCAGCTCCCCTATCTTGTGTGCCTAAGCAAAGCAAAGCAGTGAAAAACCCAGGCCTGTATTTGCATTTCAAAAGCATTTACATTTAATTTAATAATATTTGTAGTACATTCAGTGAATAAGCTGCAGTGTATTTCAACACAGTCTTTTATACATAGGCAAACCTGAACTAAAGGACTGCTGACATGAGTTAAAGGCCCCAGCAAAGCAGATACTAACATGGGGTAGCAGACTGCTGGGTGCAACACCACAATTTTGCTGCCTACCACCTGCAACACCAGGCTGGTGTGGGCTGCAGCTCCCAGTGAAAGAGGGTTCCAAATGTATAAGGTAGCTGTAACTGCTGTCTGGAAGCAGTATGAGGATTCCCTCTTCAGGAGAAACAGACATCCTCTCAGGCTCACAGGGAGAGAAGGAAAAGCAAGCCCAGCTTTCAGAGACTTTGCATCCCCAACTCTCCACCCCCCTCGGCAGCTTTGTTCATCCCTCTCCCATGCTGTGGCCTCTCATCAGTGGGGCAGCAGAAGTCACTTTTACATGTTCTGCTGGAGCTGACTCTTTTCCTTAGGAAAAGTGACTTTTCCTCTGTCAAACACAATGAGGTCTCTCTGAAGGTCAAATGCTCTCAC
The DNA here is from genome assembly GCA_011075105.1 of Heteronetta atricapilla. NCBI lineage: Eukaryota > Metazoa > Chordata > Aves > Anseriformes > Anatidae > Heteronetta > Heteronetta atricapilla. Next base: position 75,591,380 of record CM021731.1, on the reverse strand, counting down.
CTCAACACAGGTGCTGTTTGCACAGCAATGCAAATAAGATTGCCAGTGTACAACCAGTGAGGAGTGCAATAGGCTAAGGCTGGGGTTGCTCTGGGCCTCTTTTGACAGCCAGCCACTCAGAAAGGTGATTTTAACTGCAAGAAATGCTGTGGCAGTGGGGCTGACACAGGGTCTGGGGTAAGGACAGAAGTGTGGCTCTGTACCTAGTCAGTGTTTCTTCTTCCATTTTGGTGCTAATGAGCCAGTGTCTGAACCCCAGCCAGCCTCCAAAGCACATGCTGTTTCTCCTACAAGCACCAGCTGCAGAAAAATGTGGCTGTGTGCGCATAGGAACAACCCTCACCCACAGCCAGGGATGTGACTGGGGACCTGGACTACATCACTGTATTGCTGGGCCCTGACCAAACCCAAGGGGAGAGAGCCGTACTTCATGCCAAAGGCTGTACCAGACCTGCAATGTGCTAAGCACACACAGGAGGAAGCTGTACATCCAGCACTTCATGGCACATTGCCCATTAGCACAAGATCAGAGGCAACAGCTTTTTGTAAACACCCCAGAAATAGTCAGATGTGAGAAAACTGTACTGTTTCCTGAAAACACACTTTTGCTCCTGACCTTCCTTGGGACATCATGATGCGTGTCTTTAGCTGCATAATAGCTTTCCTGGCAAGATGCAGCTGCATGCATACAAGTGATACAGGTGCTTCGCTACTTTATTCCTTCCTCGCCACAGGCACAGCACTCCTCTGCTCTGCGTATACACCAAAAAAAAAAAAAATAACAACAACCAACTAACCAAACAAGAAAAAATATTTAGTAATGGGCCAGGATTTTTCTCAGCCTCAAGGGTACAGATAGGGACAATGCTACCCCTCCTCCCTTCTTCCCCCCCTCCCCCCCTTCCCTCCCCCCCCCCCCAAAAAGCCCTCTTCCCTCTGAAAGCTGCATTTTACCTGGCACACTCAACCCAGGGCTGACTGGAGCCATCTTGTAGCCACATTGCAGTACATTAAGACTAAAGCAGGACCCCAGCCTAGTGTCCTTACCCTACTAATGGATCTGTCTTATCCCACTCTGCCCCAGGCTGCCCCTTGCCTCAAGGGCCATGAGCCTGGAATGGGCTCATCCCCCAGCCCAGCTCCAGGCAAAACCAGGGCTGCCTACAGCAAGGAAAGTTTCCTCTGGCAGATCAGTGCTGTTTGGAGTGTGTCTTGTCTGTATGTTCCCTTCAGACAGCCTCCAAAATGAATCACGTATTGAACTAGACCATTCCTGAACCCTGACCTCATGAACCTGTGCCAGAAAAGCATGAAGCACCTCTCAGCTTGGCTGCCAGCACAGCCCCACAGAGTTCCTGTCCCCACCTTTGTGTGTCGACCATGCATGTCAGGAGGAGTGTTGTCCTAATGGCTCAGCACAGCTGCAGCTGAGGAAGAAAAAGGAAGGATTTGAGGACTACATGTCCTCACAAAGCCTAGCTTGCTCCTGTTGCTTTCAGGGGAGGAGGTTCTATTTCATGTCTGTCACTTGAGGGTAGTGAAGTAGAGAGGTACTGAGCACAAAGTACCTCTTTTTTTACCCATAAAATGTCAGGTACACAGTATTGTTCCGCTTACCTAGGAAAAGTGATTGTTCCTTGGGGGGAGGGGAAGGAGGAAATGTGGCTTTCCTTAGGAAAAGTGACTTTTCCTGTGTCAAAGGCAGCAGAGAATGAACCTTTTGTGGTACATGATTTCCTCTGTGGTTTTGCTGTTGCTGCTACTCGCTCTTCTCGTCTTGCTGCTCCTGCCCTTCTCCAGCAGTTCCTGTGGTGCAAGTAGCTGCCTTTTGTCAGGAATGGCAAGTGTCTGATTTTCTAACTGGTGAGCACTGGATGAAGGATTCATCTACCAGGAGAAAGCTAGGATATGTGACCATTCATCCACCCTAGGGGATAACCTCGTGAAACTCAGCTGCAGAGCTGTCGGCTGTGGCTTTCCCAGTGTGTCAGACCTGGCCCTGCAATAGCCAAAGTTTTACCTTCCCTTGCATCACGTTGCTGCAGCCTTCATATGGTTGGCCCAAAATATGCCTCTTGATATAAGACTTCAGACTGGTCTGTTGCCAAGATTCAGGACGATAGACTGCTTAACCCAGCGCACATATACACTTTCATAGCACCACTGAAGCGAGCTGCTCTTGCGCTTTCTTCACATGTGGGGAGAGGCTCACTCTCTCTAGCACTTCAAAACCTCATTTTTTAACCTCATTCATCAAGCTCATTGAATAAGCACAGCACAAAGCCTGCAATATGAACTTTCACTAGCATAATGCAATTGTTTGTAGCAGTAACTAGTCATACCTAAAGCACATCATGTTCCCCACAGTCATCAAGCAAGTACAGCTCTCTTCTGTGGGGTAGTCTTGTTTCACTTTGAACAAAATCCTACCTCACTTCTAATATGAGACTCTCTAGAGGAGGGTAGGCAGAACTTTTACTGATGTAGAACAGCTGCTTCAATTCACTGATTCATGTGGGACACAGAAATCTACACAAGATGTTAAAGATGCTGTAACAGACTGTTAAAAGCAGTCACAACTCTATGTTAGCACCTTAAAGCTTCTACCAGGAACTATAGCAGTGTATTAAGCAGCCTGGCAAAACACACATTAAGAGATAATCTCTTCCCTGAATGAATGACAAACTGATCATGTGAGGCAGACAATAAATATATGGAGTTGTTTTGGTGTTTAACTGGAGGACAACTGATGTAGAGTGAAGAAGCATTTTCCGCAGGAATACACATAATGAATTTTGTTGCACATACCTGGGTCTTTCATTAATATACACTCATGCAGCTCTTGTGAATTTGATGCAAAATGCAAGCCTACTTTTACCTGAGAAAAAGAAGAACATACCTTGTGTCTTCAAGCAATGTAACTGAGTGTTGTTTCCCCAAATTCAGCTCTACAGCAAGCATATGTGGTGCACAGAGAACTGATGTTGCTGCCTCATATATATGCAAAGAGGGTGAAATTCAGCCATAATCAGAAATGTCTGGTTATCACATCTCACTTAAGCCTTCAAAAGACACTGTAACTGATACAGAGATATCATGAAGGAATTGCACCCATAGACAGTAGTGTATCAGTAACAAAATCTTGATATTATTTCCTTTCTTCAAAGGAACCCCAAAACCTAGGAAGTCAAGAGGCAGCTCTTAATTTTAGGCTAGGGGTATCTATAAGCATTAGAACATGACGACAAATCTAAATCCTGATGAAAAATTGCCAGAGGCCCATAAAGCTGCCAAAGTACAGTAGGCACATTTTCACATAATTGCAACTCTTTCTTTCTCAAATGCTGAACCTGATTGACCAATTAAAGTGTTTAATTCTCTGAGAAAGAGTCTATCATTAACCATAATTTGTTCTAGTCTCACCGGTCCTTTCATGGCTGCCTCTGGTGAAAGGACCATTATATATAACCCTCTCAATCTCCATATTACAGCGTGAAATTTTTGATAGTTTGCTATAAATAGGAATTGATTAATAAGGAGAATAATGAATTCATTGCCAGTCCTTTACCAACTACTTAATGACTGTCAAGATACATTAAACATCCTTAGCTCTACAATGGGGCTTGAGCTTATTCTTGGCTAACATATCCGACTGTATTAAGAAACCGGCAGTCAGTGCATTAATTCAAAGGAAAAAAACATTCTCAGTGACTACGAATAAATTTTAGAGTGCTTAATTTCCTCATAAATATTGACACTGATCATTATAAATGCCTTCCAAAAGAGGTGATCAGATTGACTAGATAATCTATCATAATTAAATATAAAAAGAAAAAGAGAGAAAGAAAAAAAAACAGTAGTCCACCATACCATATATTCTCACCAAGCTCTCCTGGTTATTCTCACCTAAAAGAGCTTGTCACCATGGTTAAAGGCAGCTTTGAAGCTGTATTTTATTTGGGCTAGCTGTTTAGTGAGAAATTATAAAGCTATTTGTATCTCTACTTTTCTCAAATCTCATTTTCATGCTGTTTCCATGTATCAGTGTAATTACCAAAGTGTGTTGACCACCACACGTAACTTCAAAACCAGCAAGTCTTGCTCGAAGGTCATAGACCACATGCCCTGCTCTCGCCCAGCCTCTCCTTGCAGAACCAGATGGAAAGATTGAGCCCGGATGCTCAGTACTAAGAGGATGCACAGGACCCTGTGATATTCTGTGCTCTCCAGGGGCTCCTTTACGGCAGGCTCATGGATCCTCAGGGAACCTGCAGAGATGTCCAAACAAAGCCTAAGATCAAGCCCACGGGACAGAATGAGCCAAGGGGACATGAAAAATATTGTTGAAGTTTGTATGTCGCTTACAGTGGTGTTTATTGCCAGCCCTTACATTTAAAAGGCCCAAGGAGGAGTATCTGTTATGCTACAAGAACATAAATCCATAGCATGTATTTTTAAAGAAAACTGAGTAGAGATATACAATATTGTCTATGGGGAAGGTTATGATGTACAGTTACGCTGTACTACATTAGCCAGCATAATGTGTATCAGTACTGGAAACAACCTGGAGGCATCTCTGTGATTGGTTATTAATTCAGCATGAGATCTCATTATTTGTTATATGCACTGTGTACATCGAATTTGTTAATTCAGTAGCATATTGCCAGGAAACACATGGAGGATGGATGACTACAGTACAGGTTACAGTACCTCAATATACCTCCAGTCTTACTGGGTTGCTATTTGTCCTTCTTCCTATCTCCAATCACTTTAAACAGGCTTAGAAAACACAGAAAGGTGATAAAGTTTGGGGATACCTTCAAAGGCATTTTCTAAAAGAAAAATGAACAAACAGACTTTAGAGTCCAGACCAAATGGGGAGTTAGAGCTAGCTACAGAAGACATCCTTGGAAAGCAGACAACAGCAACAATTTTCTGAAGGAGCTAAAGGAGTTAGACACATGTTCCTGACAACAGTTCTGTCTGGTCTGGTGGAACTGACTGCTGTAGTCAGTGAATTGCTCCAGGAAAATTTGCTTGTACCATTTCCATCTTCTCCTGCAGTGCCAGATCTACAAGGCCTGACTACTACCTGCCAGTGCTCAGACAGGGCATCCTGAACCCACCTCTGACTTGAGCCATCTTTGCTGGGAGCCAACCACTTGCCTGTCTTCTGACAGCATGTGGTGGAACTTGATTCCTCAGATTTCTTCAAATGTCCCAGCTCATCAGGTGATAACAGCATCAGACCTGCACAAAGAAAAGCATTTGTTTGTAACTTCCGTATACTCATGCTAACGCCTGCAATACATTTTCTGCTATTGTACTAGTCTCTCACTGATCTGATCGATCTCAAATTAAACTCATCCTTGCAATTGTTAATTAAATTAATCCATGACATTTGAATATGGTGCAAACACTTAAAGCTTTACTTAGCTTACTTCTTAAACAGATCATAAAGAGAAGGAAATGACAAGACTTGTAACCTGGGGAAAATATATATACTGATTTTCAGTCAAAGAGAAAGGAAAGTGTTTAGTAAATATTCCTGAAGCAAATGCATTAAAATATATATTACCTAATTGTATTGTATATGATAAGGAGCTGACACAGCTTGTTGACAAGGAACACTAAAAACGTATACGTTAAGAACTGCTATCTCATTTACCTTTCCTGGGATGCATTCACTCATCAGTGACAGTCCAAGAAATATAGTCGTAGTTAATTAGCATTATTAGCTAAATTGGAGAATATCACATTCAAAATATATTATTTTCTGGCTATAACAGGCCCCACATCCTACAAAAGCTTCTTGAACATAACAGGAGTACACATGGGAAGAAAACACTGGAAAACCAATTATTTAAATCCAAATTCAAATGAGTCTGAGGAAGCCACAGTAATAGATCTTATCAAAGAACAAAAACCAATTTTATGGAAAACCTAGAGTAGTATGTAAAAAAGCAGCAGGTAGTGTGAAAATGTACCCTTCCTGTTGCCCTCAAAGCAGGAACATATACAATAGAGAAATAAGGTCTGGTATTTACATAGGTACTGAAGAATCATGTATTCAAATTAAGCCCAACCTCTGTTTAAAATGTCCTGTGACTGTTAATGTAGCAAAGATTCTGATTGCTAATTGCCATTTTATCTGACAGAGGTATGTTGGCTTCTGTGCCATCATTTACATATTTCTCTCCTTTGTATCCTTTGTTAAAGGAACTGCTCAGTAGACAGTAAGAGAATAAAGATACATGATGCTAAATAATATTCCTTACAATTGCAAGTGCCTCTGTCTGCAGCAGAATCTTTCTAGCATATGTTTAAATCCACATAATGTCAGCATTTATCAGCAGATATACTGTTATCAGGCCAGTTCTCTATTCTGAGATCAAAGACTATTTCCCAGTAGCTGTTCTGGGAGCACTGACCAAAGTCTTTCTTCTTGCAGGGTGGAATGAATGGAGAACAGGCTCTGGCATAAGAGTGGATGCCACAGAAACAGGACTCTTCTGGGCTCTGCCACCAGCCTACTGGGGCACCTAGGGCAAACTGCTTCATTTGTCAGCCCCTCAGATGCCTTGACTATATGTCAGGGTTAAGGATGAGAGCTGACTGAAAGCTTATGAAGCCAAAAAGAAGCCTTGAGTAGGACAGATACTGTTTGCAAGAAATTTCTATTTTTGTATAAATGTTTTGGCTGTTTGTAATAAAAAATCATACAAGTCAGTTTCTTTGTTTTCAATGATTTTCAGTGAAGTCCAAGGGGAAAAAATCTTTTTCTTCCATAAAACCTTATTTTAATTCTGTGAAAAAATGATAATCGTAATCAAGTAAATCTTTGGCTAGCTCTAATTAATCTTACTCATTAAAAATAAATAAATAAATAAATAAATAAATCTTAGGCTGAAAGACTTTACAAAAGAGCCAAATACTGTTACAAAACAACTCTCTCTTGATAGTAGAGTTATGCTCAAGTTGTATTTCAGCTGACAGCATCCTGACTTTCACAGGTCAGGCTAGTCACACAGGTGGAGACAAGGTCAAGTTGTGTTGAAAGCACATTAAAGCACATTGAAGTCCCATGCTGAACCATTTTGCTCCCACTTACAGAGACAAAATTAACCTGATCCATGTCAAGGTTAAATCACTATTTTGTTTGAGCCAGTGACTCAGACATTAAAGAAAACCGAGTGTTGATGGGACCTAAAACCTCTTGTCCGTGATGGTCAAGGAAACCATGCTAGACCCCTGCTTATTAAACCCTTGTTTAAACACAGTCACTGTGTTTTCTATGTTTCCAACACAGAAAAGTAGCCTTACTGAAGAAAACTTCATAGCAAAGGCTATGACTACACAATGTTAAGAACATTCAGAGTTTGCATGCTTGGACACCCAGAAGCACTGAAAACCTATTTACAGTGTTGGGAAGTCTCCTTCTCAAAGAGATCTTCAGAACACTAACACTTTTATTTCATAGCACTTTACCAAAATACTTTTAGAGAATATGGAGGTTAGATATTCTTTCCTCCAGGGATTTCATTTGGATTGCCCAGGGTAAATGATTCTGATAATGTTGCCTCTGCTTTCTTCTGTCTGTAATAGGACTATTATTTCCAAATGGACTTCCCAAAAAGCAGTGGAGATGAGAGCCCATCAAACAACCATCTGCTGCAAGCCTTGGGGATGCTAACTGGAAAGAGTATCAGAGGCTTTGTTTGAATAGGCAGTCAAGAAAACACCAATTTTGATGAATGTGTACAAGCTTCAGTCTCAATCATCATTTCCTACCAAAACAAAGACACTGGAAATAAAGCACTCAAACCCACCTGTGTCCACTGTTTTGGACGTATTCATAATATCCTTTTCAAAACTGATTTTGTTGGGCTACTTTTCTTGACCTGACAGAAAAATAGACAATAGTCTGAAGTATACTAAGTGCAGCTAATTGCTCTAAACTGTGTCTAGGCACATAACAGAAATAAAAGACATTTTTCTTTCCCAGCAGAAATCAGCTACAGGAATTATTCATGGGAGGGGGGGAAAGAGTGTTGGTCATTCGACATAAATCAGTTCCTTTTGATGTTTGCAGAACAGAGCAAGATCATAACATTTGAGCATACTGAAATTACAGCTGAATAAATTTATAGACTTGTTTTCATTCATTTTTAAATGAGGCTGTAATGTTTAAAAGCAATCAACTGATGGTTTTGGTCCACTTTTGTCTAATCACTGCTTCAATTGATGCATCTCCTTAAAATACTTGAAATTGAAACTATCAGATGGATATTATGTAATGGCAGAAGAAGAGATATTTAACAATATCTCTTCTTCTGCCATTACATAATATCCAATCAGTGATTATGGGCAGCAATGATGCTTCTTAATTCAATGATTATGCACTCTTTCCCATTTTGCTGACTGAAGTTCCAGCTGTTTCTGGTTTCTGTCAATGCACTTCAAACATTGGCAAGTATAGCTAGAAAACCAAAAATAGGAACATTCTAGATGCCACATCAGTCACCCTTTTGTAGTACAAGAATTTCAGAGAGTTCTTGAATAGGACTGAAAGGCAGAATGGGATTTATTTCTAATAAGCAGTAGACAATCCCACTGGAAATCACTGTTGCAAATTTTCTCCAAGTAATGAAAAATGGCACTCCATTTGTGGATGAGTTGCCTCTTGGGCTGCTTTACCTCACAAAGAATCATCTTATACAGAGGACGCTCTTACTGCATCATTCTTCAAGCCAATGCCTGCCTGCAAAGTGGCTTAGGATTTGAGCCATGGCGTGTGCGTGACAACTCAGGACACCATGTTAACTCAAGGCTGTTTGTTTTACTCACTGCTGTTTTTAGGTGTGCGTAAATAGGAACACTTGAAGCAGTGACCACGATTACTTTATACATTTATTCAGGGTTTATGCACAATGTTGAGCTCCATTACCACACCTGCTCCTAAATCACTGATGCTTGTCCATGAATATCCACCACAGAATCTCTGTGCTGGTACATAATTTCACCTACAATGAATGTAAACCTGAAGGCCTACTGAAATCAATTCCTGTCAGCCCCTCAGCAGTACCACCAGCCCTGACTGTCCCTGCCCAACCTCCCATGGTGCTTCCCCCACAGTGTCACAGCCCAGGACCCATTTCAGGTCAGCCCCCTCAGGTCAGCCCCCTCCCCCTAACAATCTTATGCTGGGCTGTGTTGATGCTGACCAAGGGAGGGCACAACATAAGTTGGGCAGCGCTCTACTCCATGCTCCTCAAACTAGGAACCACTGCTGCAGAGTGTGGGAGAGGGTGAGGGCAGTATTGACCACCTTTTCCACTCTTCAAAGTAGAGCTGCTCCTGCAGATCTGTCTATGCATTCAAGAAGCTGCTCTGATTTCTGGCACATCCATCTGGCTGCTATCAGCTTTTCTGGGGTATAGGATTCCAGTCTGTTGTGTGCACAGGTCATTCTCTCTCTCATTCCCAGCCCTCCCACGCTGCAGATGGGATGAAGAAGCAGTGTGGAAAGCCTGTGATGTGCTTTCTGGTGGATGACATTCCCCCAGGACCTCCCAGCCTTCCTTCTGCTATGAACAGAGACCAAAGGGCTACAGTCTAGCCTAAGGTATTTTATCCGACTCATCTCTAATAAATACAACAGTCCAAGGAGCAAATGCTTGCAGAAAACTATTTATGGACATTTAACAGCCTGAAGAACAAATTCCATTAAAAATTAAAATACTTCTGAATTGCAAAGCTGAAGAAATCGTGTTCTGCTTTCAGAGAGACCACAGGGCGGAAAAAAAAAAAAAAAAAGGGCAGGGGGGCTGCCTTCATTGCATGGCCGTTACTTGCAAAGTCTTGCAAGGAGGGGGAAGCAAGAGCAACACCAGCATTGCCCCCAGAGATCTGCTATGGGATCTGGCAGGGCAGCAGAGGCCATAGGGCCCCTGAGCTTGCCCAGGAGCATCAAGCTTCCCAGAAGTTGCTTCTGCCTAGACTGGCTTCAATCACTTCTCTGCCTGTTCTCTGCCTCTTGTGGCTGGTTTTCATTCTTGCATCCCTGCCGGGTGTGGATTTACAACTACTATCCGCGAAAGCACTGAGCTAGGATTGGAGCCGAGCATTTTATTATGTTGTGTATGTCTGTGCACACAGATGCATGTCAGCCTGATTCCCTTTTATTTTCATCAGTGTCCCACCGTGAGAACTCAGGATATGATTTGAGTGGAGCTACCCAACATATACCTGCATTTCCTGGATGTGACCAGATTTTCTAGACAGAAATTTTACCTTGGAGGTTAAAAGAGGAGCTCAGACATATTCCTAGGATCTCATTACATCTGTGGCAACTGAGTCAGAACAGCATTTCTGTACAGACAGTCTAACATTTGGCTATGCTGCATAGATAGTCACTATGTACATATAGATGCTGCCTACAACTTATCCCCAGTGGGTCCCACACATCTTGATTGTATCAGAATTACTGCACACACAAGCCCTCTGTACAGTAACAGAGTGCATTCAGCATCTCCACAACATGCTGGGCCCTCTACAAGTGTGCAGTCCAGCACAAGAGGTTATTAATGCCTACTTATTTAGAAAATAACAGAAAATAAGCCTCAAAATAAAGGAAAAATATTTCAAAATATAGCTAAACCTAGCTGAATGCAAGATGCAGGTGAGTTTAAGTTTACACTTTTAAGTTTAACTTTTTTTTTCGTACATTTGTCTGGCACATTGGTACTCATAGGGCTAATGGAAACTACTTAGGAGTCTCTGCCCTGTGGCATGCAGAAATATGGGATAAACCAGCACTGAAACTGGGCTGCCCAAAACACAGCAGCTTCAATTCACAGAGATTTGTGGGCCCTCTTCCCTTTTGGCTCAAATATATGGCAAGAACAGAGCTGAGATAACCAAATTTCCCTAGTTTCCATGGCATGTCCAGAGCTCTATCCCTATGGATAAGTTATACTGCAGGGATGAGGTTTTTCCACATGAAGTAAAGGTGTATTTAATTCTGCTGGAGACAGATGAGTTCTCAGTAGTAGGGGAACCAAATGTGAATTTTGTAATTGCAGAATTGGATAGAAGGGTTAGAGCTAATTTAGTTCTGCTTGCTTCCTTGCACACCTTTTGCCTCAATGGAGTCCCTCAATCCGAGCCCGTCAGTCTTTCCCTAGGGTTACAATACCCATCAATCCAGGTCTAGCTGCTAGATGTATGACATAGATCTGCTAGACACAAATGATTTTCTCAATTCCAGCCGTATTTGGAGCCTTTGCCTGGAACCATATGAAACTTCATGTGCTCATATATTAGCCTTTGCTCAAATGAGATCTTCCTCAATTATTAAATGTGCTTCCCTTTTCCCCTTCCTCTTTGACTCTTTACAATCCTTACGCTCCCGGGAGATTTTCAGAGGTCTTGTGTGGGGATTACAAAGGAAATAAGCAGATTAGGGAAAAGTAGCTTTTTGATGTACCAAGCATAATAAAAGTTAAGATTGTTTATATCTTCATACCCTTAACTGGTATTACTGCATATATGCTGAGGTCTCTAAATAAAGCAAGAGGGGTGAAAGTGACTGAGCTATTTTAATTGGCACATTGAGGAATGCACTTACCAAAGAACAGATCATGTGTACAATACTGCTAATACGCTAGTTTGTCCTGTTATTAAAAGAATCTCTGGAAAAAAAAAAAAAAAAAAAAAAAAAGCAATCATGTTGAGAAGGACACTGCTTCTTCAGGTCTATTTTCTCTGTGAAAAGAGGGCCGTTCCTAATTTTGATGATTCCCTGGTCTTTTCAGATTTTAAGCTCTTCAAGGCAGGGAATGCCTTCTCACCCAGATCAGCACAGGGAGATTCTGATCTTGATGGAGACCTCAAAATGTTCACCTAGTTTTAATTATTAATGGCATTATTAATGTAATTTAATAACATAAGGGTAAGGGGTGCATAAAGAAAGGTTGGATGTGGTACTTGGGAACATGGTTTAGTGGGTAATATTGGTGGTAGGGGGACAGTTGGACCAGATTATCTTGAAGGTCTTTTCAAGTCTGAAAGATTCTATGATTATTTAACATTTCTCCCTTTATCTGCTGGAAAATATACTGTATGTTCTTAATGGTGAATCTAAATAGTAATAAAAAATCTCCATCCTATCATCAGGAAGTCCAAAGAATGCAAAATTGTTGCTTGATTTTTTTTTTTTTTTTTTTTTTTTTTTTTTTTTTTTTTCAGGCTCTTCTGCTTCCACTTTAATCTCTGCAGCACCTACTATGTTCAGGAAAGATGCTAGTGCACAGCCCTACCAAAAGGTAAGACAGATCCTCATATATCAGAATCTACTCAGTTCCTCTGGCCTCAGTCATTTCTGTATCTTTCAGAAATATATGAAAGGAGGAAAAAAGTTAAAAATTAATTGCTCTATCAATTGAATGAATATATCCTCTGGTATTTTACTGCCTGGCAGAAGCAGTCAGGCAGCTATTCTGCATCAGTGCTTATATTGCTAAGAATGTCAATAACAAGGTGCAGTGTACTGCAATGTGTTTTCGCTAATGAATTGATGAGAGAATTATTTTTAGATTGGGAATAAGTGTGAAAGAGTGAGCTCTAAACTCTTCAGGGAAAATAAATAAATAAATAAATAAATAACTAATCCACTGTTTTCCCATTTACTAGCAGTGAATGCCATTCCCCTATCTCCTGATAAAAACAAGTGTAAATCTCCTGATAAAAACAAGTGTAAATGTCAACCCAAGCCAGTTATGACCTCTGACATCTTTGAAAATGCCATGATTCTTTCAAAAAAGCACTTGGAGAACAGGCTGAATGACTAACTGGCAGACTGTACCCTCTGGAAAATCCCAAAGACAATGTTGAAATTGCTGAACTTCCCCAAAGGCAGGATGAGTTGTCCTGAACAGCTCAGTGTAACAACAGCTCTGCCTCCCTCCACCACACCAACAGGCTCCTTCCCCACATCTGATGCTCAGGGGAGGAAAGGAATGAGGACAAATCATACTCTTAGGCTTCTTGCCCCTTGAAACCTGAGCTGACTTTGAAGTGTAAAGCCATGTTTTCCATTCTCTTCCCCTCTGCCTCCCACTCCCAAAGGCGTAGGTGGGCAGCTGCTGAGACCCACACTGCACTGACCTAGGAAAACATTTTGTGCTGGGAGGGTCAGAATCCATAATCCCTCTGCTGACAGGCAGCCTCAGAGACTACTGCACTCTCTGTGGGAGGCAGCAACTCATCCACAGATAAAGGCTTGTGAACGAATGTAATTCTGTGAGCATTCCTGGGCTTCATAGCCTTGCAGCTTGTGCTGTCTCATTTTACTGTAGTGTGAAGGGGCAGAAGGTGTTCCTGCATACAACTGGAAACAGTACTGCACAGACATGAAGGACTACCTGGTACAGGTATGGCGGGTTAGATAGTTTATCAATTACATATATACATAAATCTAACACACACACGTATACATGTATCATATAAATATATATTATATATAGCCTTGTCAGCATGTTTAAGGTTTTATATAACAAGTCAGCAATAACACCAGGTAAATGCATTAAAATATGCCAGTTAATTCAGGCTATTAAAAAGGTGGACTCTGACATTTCCACTCCTTCAGATATTCAACTAAAGAAACCTTGCCACAGACTGCAAAAGAAGCTGATCACTTTTAGCATGCCTTTTCCCCCTCAACTGAGAGAAACACCTCAAATGAGGAACCCCTGGGCACCATTTTCCAGACTAGCTTAGGGATTTTTCCTGGCGGAAACAGCAATGACTGGGTGCAACCACGCTGGTGGAGCTTTCTATCATACCCTGGCATTGACTGTTCTTTCTTAGTTACCCTACAGACATAACTTATGACTTACTTGCTCTCTGGAAGTTCCTGCAGGTTGGATGTTCCTGATGCCAGGAATTCTCAGCTGAACATCAATGTTAAAATAAACACATAGTCTCAATCCTTGTGGCCAACGCGGGCAGATTTGTTGTTGGTTGCTAAAGGCAACTAGTTCTGATTGATGGTTTCCATGAACTTTCCACGAGCAGGGTGGGGCCTGGGCTATCCTTTTTCCAGGGCTCTGCAGAACAGGAGAGGCAGCAAGAGAAAAATAGACAAACTGGAACACCATGGAGGTACCTGCCTCCAAATAAAACAAAACAACAGAAGTTTGTAAAGCTCTCTCTAATGCAGGAATATAAAAACCCTACTCTTTTCACTTTTCACTTTCTCATACTAATGTCATCCTGATAAGACAAATATCTTTTAAAATATTTACCAGAGGAAAAGCAAAACAGTATGAAAGGGATTTGCACAAAAGTCGTTATCAGTCCTGGGTGTGTGAGTCTATCTATCACCCTTTCCAGGACTGTTGGCGTAGTTTTCTCTGTCTAGTTCATGCATTTCAGATGGTATGAAAGGATTTCAATGTGCACTTGAAACATTTTTCTTCAGATTTATTCTACCAGCATTTTTCTTTAACATGCTTATTTGTCTCTTTTAAGGTCTGCTTTACATTAAATAGTCTCTTTGTATTCTGCACAGATGAAAAGCACATGCGTTTCCACTCCTCCCTCATTATAATGCTACTTTTTGAAGAAAAGCATCTCGGGTGTTCTAAAAAAATGTTATTATTACAAAGTTTTCAAAAACCTGTTGATGACTCATTGGGAAAGAGTGAACAACATCATTTTCCCAGCTTTGCAGTATACCCATTCAATCTTAGATCTTTCTGCCAAAAGGGTGCAAACCACTTCTTATAGGTGGGGCTGGCAGCTCTATTGTTAAGATCCTTTAAGAACATTTACCAAATATTAGGTATTTTAGCCAAAATTTCCATACTGAACGTCTACCTAAACCTGAATCACACAAGAAACTCTTAGTCGGAATTTTCTCTTTCTAAGACCACAGCCAGGGTAATATTTTGCCTTGTCAAAATATCCTGGTAATCTCTCTCAGAGAGGATTTAATGCCCTTGCCCTTTGAAAAAGGAACTCAAAATTTGCGTTTTTGAGCCTACCACAATTTGACTGCATTATGAGGCTTTGAAAAAGTGCAAGCAGCACCATCTGACAAGAAATGTGGACCGCATCTCTGTAACAGCTGAGTTTGTCTATGGGCTCTGGGCTAACAGAATAGGGGGGACAACCTGCCCTGATCCCTCTCTGTGGTGGTTTTACTCAGGTGGGTGGCCAAGATCCACCACAACCGCTCTCTCACTCCCCATCCTCAAAGAGGAACGGAGAGAAAATACGATGAAAAGTGCTCAAGGATTGAGATAAGGACGAGGAGATCGCGCAGTAATTATTGTGACTGGCAAAACAGACTCAGCATAGGGAGATAGTAAGATTTATTGCCTTTTACTAACGAGCTAGAGAAGCAAGAAACAAAGGAAAGAAACTAAAAGCAGCTTCCCCCCCCCCATTCACCCTCTTCCACCTCCTCCCCCCGAGCGGCGCAGGGGAATGGGAGAGTGGGGGTTATGGTCAGTCTATAGCATTTCTTCTCCGCTGCTCCTCAGTCACTCTCATCCCCTGTGCTGTGGGGTCCCTCCCACAGGATGCAGTCCTTGCTGAACTGATCTGGCGTGGGCTTCCCACAGGCAGCAGCTCTTCAAGAACTGCTCCAGATATGGGTCCGTACCACAGGGTCCATCCCTTGGGAGCAAACTGCTCCAGCCTGGGTCCCCCACGGGCTGCATCTCCTGCCAGGTCACCTGCTCCTGCGTGGTCTCCTCTCCACGGCCTACAAGTCTGTCCTGGAATCTGCTCCAGCAGGGGTCTTCCACAGGCCACAGTCTCTGTCGGTGCAGGTCCACCTGCTCCACCGTGGTCTCCTCCACTGGCTGCAGTGTGGAACCCTGCTCCACCGTGGTACTCCATGGGCTGCAGGGGGACATCCTGCTTCAGCATGGTCCTCACCACAGGCCGCAGGGGACTTCTGCTCCAGCACATGGAGTACCTCTCCCCCTCCTTCTTCACTGACCTTGGCACCTGCAAGGCTGTTCCTCACTCCTTTCACTCTCCCAGCTGCTGTGTGGCGCAGCGGTTTTTTTCCCTGTCTTAAATATGCTCTCACAAAGGTGCAAAACAGTATCACTTATTGGCTCAGCTCTGGTCAGCAGTGAGGCCTTTACGAAACATGGGGCAGCTTCTAGATCCTTCTCATAGAAGCCACCCCTATGCCCCCCTGCTCCCAAAACATTGCCACGTAAACCCACCACACTCTCTTAGCCAGGTCACCTCAGCCCCCTCAGTGTGTCACTTCTAATGTTCATCAGGCCCCTCCATGGGCTCCCCTAATTCAGCTCACTAATCCTACAGAAGGTGACTGGATTAGCTTTTTGACAGTGATCAGTGGTACATATGCCTGCACTGACTATATGGTGGAGAAAGATGGCTGGCTGACTGAGGAGGACAGGAGTGGATGTATATATGTAACACGCATACCTATCGCCTTCCCACAGATATACCAGACCTACCTTAAATCTAGTTGCTAAGTGTAGCTGGGGCCCCTGGGAATCCAATATGGGTTGCAAAACTCACCAAATCGGTGTGTGAGTACATAGTTAGTACCTTGCTGAGTAGCATCCTAAGAATGGCAAGGAGAGTCAGAAAGGACCAAGCTTCAAAGAGACAGGCAGAAGACTCTGCCTACTAAAGCACATCACTGTCTGGAGCCTGTAGAGAAGATTGGGAATCTTGCACTTCACTGTTTTTCTGCTGTCAGTAAATGCCTGCAAAACCCATCCCCAAAGTGTGTGTCATGCCTCCCCAATGGCAAGTTCATAGTCAAATCTTGGCACTCCTTATGCCCAAGCAGCAGAAATGCTTGAGCAAAAGAGAAGGTCCCTGTCCTGCTGCTGATCACTCTGGACAGCCACATGATGCTCTATTAACAAGGTTCAGAGGGGCAAGGGAAATGCTAATACAGTGTAAAAATAGGTACTTGAGATTCAGAAAGCTCCAGCTCTCTCTATATAATCTTATTGTATATTCTTCATGTATCTTGTATCTTAAAAGTAAATATTACCCCAAAACTGCCATGTTGGCTTAAAGTTCCTAAGATTTCCCTTAACTTACCAACCATGAAATGCTATTTGGACTAAGCCATGGGACTAACCACTGAAACAAATGAACAGATGAAACAAATGCTCATATGACCTATTCCAGTAGTTTTCCTTACATTGCCGCATTTCAGCTCTGAATGTCTCATTGCTATGGACTAGATTTTTTAATTCAACCACTGACCAAATTGGTGGAAATCCAAGGGGAGATGTTATCTGGGGATGCTACATCAACTGCATGTAGGCTAACAAGCACTTCCAAGTAAAAAAAATCTGTTGATTGTTCCTCATTTGATATTAGGTTTAATCTGTGATTCAGAATTGGAAGTCTCTGTTTTGTCATATTAACAGCCTCAGATATTTATTCTTGGAGAAATCTGTTTTTACAGACTGCAACAATTAACAAATTCTTTCCAACATCAAAATATATGCAGGATGGTCTTTCTGCCCACCAAATCTTGATAAGGATTATTGCAGCCACTCTAATGAATAATGGCTTTATTTAGAGGAACCAAACCAAAAGGAACACAATAAGCCAAACCGTTAGATAGACAAACAGCTAGGTCAAACTCTTCAGGTCAGGCGTTACCACTCTTTGATGAGTTTGGTGCTGAGGAAGAAAGCTATTGCAGTACACAGAAGAACCCTCAGTTCTTTTGAATACTCCCTCCAGGCTGGATATAGTTCAAATCAAACACCTAAATCATGCCCTCTGAGCCTTGAAGTGCCATCCTGTTTCAGAGAGGGCCCTGTTGCTTTCCCAAGTCTCTGAAATTATGTTGCTGTCTAGATATGCTGCGTTACTAGAGTCTGTGGGGATGGTGGCAGTAGCCCTGTTGTTGTCAAACTGTCTGCAGTGGAGAGACAACTCTTTACTTGTGATTTTCAATTCCAGCTGTGGGATATATTGCAATATTGAAGAGATTTTTGTGTTGTTCTGTCTCTTCGCATCAGTCAGGTTGTGTTCACTTTCATCTTCTGCTCTTTGTGGCCCAACAGATTATTTCTCTTGTAACAATATTGAGCACCCATTTCTACCTTTCACCATTCCCTGACAGGCCTGTCATCCAAGGCCCCTCAGCCATTGACTGCGGTACCTCTCAGGCCTCACTGAGGCCTATGCCTTCAGCCTTTGCCCTGGACCGCATCCCTTCATTGAATATCTCACCAAATACTTCCTTCCCATTTCTCTGAGCAGCCTGTTGACTGCTCACTGCACCGTCCAAAGCCTTTTCCATGCTGTGTTTTATTGGCTAATATATCATGCTGTAGCTATAATAGGCAGAGTAGCATTTCACTGCATAATTTCAAGACTGGATGCATTCATCTTTTCTCCAGTCATAGCCCAGAAAGCTCCTCAGAATGGTTGATTAGTGAGTCAAGTAGTTTATTATAAGACAAACAACATACCAAGGTAAAAACTATAAACACAAAGCAAATTGCTTATGCCCTTTTTTTTTTTTTTTTTTTTTTTTTTTTTTCCTGGTACCAGGAGTAAAACAACCTTTAAAACTGTGTTTGATGGCCTTTTCCTGCCTCTTTCTTGTTCTCCTCACCTTGTCATTCTTGCAGGTTTTAACAGAGAAGAGATAAATTCAAATTTGCTAGAACAGCATATATCCCAGAAGCAAGCACAGATCTGCATCTGAAGTTTGCATGTTTCATTATTTATTTTTATAATATTTTGATGGTCCTGGACATACTGCTTCCTCAGGATTTCTAAGGTACCCAGCAGGAAGCAAGGTGGGGGGAAAATCAAATGAATTATCAATGTGATAAGATTCTTTAATATGTGGTTTAAATGCATGGAGGACCAATATAAGGTGTATGTTATCAGCAAAAAAAGTCAGAAATACATTATTACCAAAATCAAATGTTTGAAAATTATAACCTAGAGTTTAACAATCTTGAAATTGACTTTAAAATACAGTTTTAAAATACTAAACATTTAAAGCTTATGTTTTCAGCTTTTTCTGAAAACTCTAGAGAAACCAATAAATATTGTAAGCTACATTAAAGTTACATTTTCTAATCCGCAATATGTGTGTTCAGAGTCTATTTAAGGGGTCTGTAGAGGGTAACTAAGAAAAGCAAACCTATTTTCTGTAGTATTGAATCACTACACAGGAACTGACACTTCCACTGGAAAAAGTTTTAAGGTGCTGCAAATTGTAAAAGGTTGAAAAACATGTTTCTGGACATTCAAAGTTGAACTTTCAATTATTTAAGTGATGTGAGGGCCCCAGTTCTGTTGAGGTTAACTGGGATCTTGTTTAAATCCCATGGGTACTTTGGAAAGTTCAAACCAAAATTTCTGGATGAGTGGTTCCAACTGAATACAATGTGAAGAGCTCTTTTTAAAAAGAATAATTTTTTTTTTATTTTATTGTTTTATTCCAGTGGAGGTGTAAATCCCTGCATGTAGAATTTAAGCCTATGCATAGCAAGCTGGTATTTTTTGATTACCTCCTGCAGACCCCTTACTAATATTCCATGAGCCTTGGCATTTGCAATTATAGAGGCTTCCCAAGCTTTTAGTGACTTGCTCTTGTCCTTCAGCTAATATTTCTGAAAGGGATTTTAGTGATCTTTTTGGCTTGGGAGTAGTTAGTTAAACTGTCAAGTAAATGATGAATGGAATCTGCACCCATGTGTTACCACAAAGATGCCTTGCAGACATTTCCTCAGATTTTAAGGCATCTGGCGAGAACTTTCTTACGTCATGAAATACAATAGAAGAATAGTAATGACTAGCAGTTGTATAACAGTATACTTCTTCAAGGCCTTTTTGCTTGGATATTTGTAAACCTCTCTGGAAGAAAAACAATAATTCACAGATGGGAAAACTAGGGAAGAGGTGAAGTTGAAGTTGCTTGTTTAAGCCACAAATCTATCTCAAGTCAGAGCCTGATTCAAATTCTATGCTAAAATCAAAACTTCACAATGAAGATTTTTTTTTTATATATACATAAATTAGGAAAGATATTTGAGCCTCAAAATCCCCAAGATTTCTTCACAATAACACTGAAAATCTTTTGGTTCCTCTGAAAATTATCTTACAAGTCAGAAACTATGAGTATTAACTTTCTCCTGCATCTTTCTCACATGAAAAGTTGCTAAATACCAGATGGGCATGTAAAACAATTAGGCTCATACTTTAAATATATATATAAATGTGTGTATGTAAATATATATATATAGTGCAAAAAGAAAACAAGCAATTCCCAAATACAAATGATTGATTTCTTGATGTTCCTCTTCATCTTCTGTGCTTAAGGCCAAATCAGTCCTTTCAAGGAAACATCCACAGGAAGGACAATGTTGATCAAGGTCTGAGTCAAGATCTGTCTCTGGGTTGCTGCTGGCTAGCTGCCCAAATCCTGCCTACCTGCCCCAAGTCTGTGTTGCAAAGTCTGTTGTTACTCATGGTATGGACTGATGGAGCCTAGAGTTTATCTTGCAGAAGAATACCTCTGCTCTTGGCCCCTGGGAAGTGCCTTTCCCATTCTGTGTCAATTTGTGCATCGTGATACCTCCCTATGAATTCAGGAGAAGCAGGTAGCATTGGAGCTTCCCAGACCATCTCAAGGGGCTAGGAAAAGGGAAGGTTTGGGGAAAAGGTTTGTGCTGATGTTGCCTGCTAGAAGCTAAAGATCTGGAAATGATATGTGGTCTCAAAACAATGGGCATCAGGTTGGGCATTTAGTGCTGAACTTCACGGGTGTTATTTTAAAATGCTTAGAAGTAGCTCAAAACTGCAGTAAGTAGCTTAATAATTTCAGCCCAAAGAATGTTTTCTTCATACACCTTATATCAGCTCTTTCTCTCTAGCCTACTTTGACATTCACACAAGAGAAGCCATTGTACAGATTACCCATCCATAAGGAAAACAAGCCTTTGCTGTGATGCTGTCCCAGCCTGCCACCAGCGTGCAGCCCCTGTGCCAGCAGGAGAGGCTTGCAGGAACATCCCTGCTCACACAGCCTGGCTGGCACAGCCACCAAGAGCAAGCCCCAGCCAACTTCCAGAGCCTGTCATGCTGCTGCCTGATATCACCAGCCTTTGCTCTTTCCTCCTCACTCTTAGCCATAGATTTTCTGTCATTGTTGTCTCTATCCAGGTCCTTCCCATCTTGCTGCAGCAACCTCTGCAATTCTGCATTGATTCAAACACTCTGAACACAGATTTTATTTTTTCCCTTTGCAGCAGTGGGGCCATCTTTCATGTCTGGTTTTCCCACCCAGAGTTTCTCAGCAGAAGCTGCAGACCTGCAGGGATGACCCCAGTGCACTGTGCCAGGCTGAGGGAGCAGCTCTCCTCCAGCTCGCCCCTGGCACCCTGCTGCTTTGCTGACATGGCTGCTTTCTGGTGTATTGTTCTTCCAGGGCTCATTACACTGAAGCAGCTCACTCCCCAGCCAAGTTATTAGCCTCAGTGGCTCTCTCCCTTGCTGGTGGAGTTCTTCTAGCCTTCAGGTTTGCTGAAATTGCTGCTTGCATGTTTTCTATGCTGATGTCATATGGAGCGGGGACACTGCCATGCTCCCTCCACCTCAGGGATGAACTCTGAGTTACTGTGATCTGGGCAAGCTAGTATTCCCACGGGGTCATTCTAACTGCAAAGATCTATCAAGAGATAGCTTAGGAAAGGGTTATTTGCACTGTAAGCATTCTTTAAATCTCTAGACTGGTAGTTACCTGGTGGGGTATCCACACTGCTTTTTGCACCTTGTGTACAGCTCTTCTGTATGGGAGCTTCTTATTTGCACATGGCTGGACAGTATTTGGCACATGCTTAGTGAATTTTGCATGTGCCTCTGTGATGTTTTGCAATGCTAATCGGTAAATAAGGTTTTATGTGTTCCATTTTTATGAGTAGACTCCACGGCTGCATCTTTCCACACTGTCTTCCCAAATGATTATTGCTACCGCATTGCACCCCTTCTCTTGGTGAACAGGCAGCTCTGTTAATGCAGCTGTCTGACTGTATACCTTTATTAGCTTGACTCATCACAGCAAGACCTCTAAAACCTCCCTGGAACTTCTGGCAGATATTATCTCTTCCTAGATATAATACATTGCCTATTAATAAATCAGTATGTGCCTAACCTTAATGACCCAGGAAAATGTAATGTTTAAATTGATGGTATCCTTTTTAAAGAATTTAATCCAAGTATGTCTTATGTAAATCACAGAGTGTATTATAGTAATATCCTTCTTGAAATGACTGAATGAACTGCCCTCAACTTATAGGAGACTTACCTCTTGTAAAGGTGTAGTATACAGAACAAGAGTTCCAACCTTCCCCTTTCATTGCTTCATACATGAGAAAGGGTGTTAGGGTTCAAAACCCCTCCCTGGGCTATTTTGCTGCTACACAGTTTAAAAAAATTGCTATTTTGGGATCATGCACTGTAAACTCACTTAGCTATTCTTACTGCTACACAAACAGCACTGCCCATTGAAGGGCCATAAAGCTGCCCTCGGTGGCAGCATGGGACTCATGTGAGGCCCGTTTCTGGCAAACATGAGTGCGTTATGGGTTGCACGAAACTCATAACAGATTCCACTACATGTATCAATGTAAATTTGTCAACCAGTAACTGGTACTGGTATAATGCTGTTTAAGGAACATACTGTTCATTTGTTAGGAGGTCTGTTTGGTTTAATGGAGTCTATGAAAGAGTTTAATTTTTCATACCCTTCATTAAAAGGGACCACAGGGAGGCGAAATCATGAGTAAGCAGAGCCATAAATATATTACAGATGTGTAGAGGTTTTTTTGGGGACTGTAGTCAGAAATCATTTCCCCAGAGCTGTCTGACACTGTGTTGTATTTATTTGAGCTTCCCGTGTTGTATTTATTTCACAGAGGGATTTGTCTAAGTTACATGGAAGTAAGGTTGCAGAAGGTGAGCACACGAGGCAGATATGAAGTGTACCCAGTGGTAACAGCAGACTCTGCCAGTATCAGAGGAAAACATGCATTTTCTTAGAAAGGCTTTGTAAACTAATGCTGGTTTGGGGAGGTGGGTGGGGTGTGGTTCTATGAGTACATAAATTAGAAAGATGCAAACATATAAATTCACCCAGCAGAAAACACGGGTTTTCTAAACTGTAGGAGTTTTCATGATGCTGAGTGAGAAACATCTCCTTGACATCACAGATAATGCCCTATATTAGCCTGCCATCTAATAAAACATACCATTGCACGCTCTGAAGCTATAGTCAAACCCTGAAAAAAGAGTAGTGAAGGTGAAATTTTCCCCTTCATTTCCTAAAGGTCAATATGCATGCACTGTCTGAGCCCTCAGGTAAAGATGACTATCAAATCTCCCATGCTCACATTGGATTCACAGAACTGGCCACTACTTGAAGTCCCTTGGCTCGGTTCGGGTCCCACACACTTACACCATTGCTTCTTGGCCACTCTCAAGCTTTGAGACCCCCCAGGCCATGCCAGGTGAAGTTGTTCATCTTGAGGTATAATTCCAGGATGGGCTGGCTGCAGCTGGTCCAAGGGTCCATGAATCAAAGGAAAGCCTTGGGCAGTGAAAAGCAGGGCATCTACTAGGGCTTCATTGGGACACCCACACTGCTCTAAGACACATTCCTTGGTTGTAGCTGGACTGTGCAGGCCTCTCGCAGGGGAAGATCAATAGCAGCACACTTTCACCCACTTGGAAAGCAAATACTGACCATGAGAAAACAAATTAAAAAGGAATACTTGTGCAAATATGCAACCTCCCCTCTTCGTCAGTGGAGGCATGTAGTGAAGTGAGGCTCTTCTGAGAACTCTTTACAACCACTTTTCTTTTTCATGGAAGAGATGCCAGGCCAGTCCTGAGGACACTGGGGCTTTTGAGTATCTACAAATTACTTGTGCTGGAGAAAAAAAAAAAAAAAAAAAAAAAAAGAAAGAAAGAAAGAAAGAAAGAAAGAAAGAAAGAAAGAAAGAAAGAAAGAAAGAAAGAAAAAGAAAGAAAGGGGAAAAAAAAAGGAAGAAAAGAAGAAAAGTAGGGAGGGAAAAATATCACCAGTGTTTCATTGTGAGGTTTCTGAAATAAAGCATTGATTTTTTGAAGCAATGTTTTGTAATTTCTTTCAAGGTTATTACTCCTTTGAAGTTCACAAGCACTGAACATTGGAGGAGAGAATAACACCCATCTTTTGTCCTAAAATTATTTAGATCCTTGTTGTTTTCATGGTGAACCTCTTTGGCACTGCTTGAGAAAGATGAAATATTCACATGACGCTAGACATAAATAGGTGTATGACTTTGCCAAACTTTCCCAAAACATTTGGTGTGAAACAGCCTTGGGAACATTGTTTTAGGAAGATTTCCTTTGGATGGGAAAAAAAAAAAAAAAAAAAAAAAGCCCTCAGAAAACAAAAATACTTTCACAGCAGGGTATAACTAACAAATAATGAACAAGATCTTCTTTGTAACCCTCTCAATACTAAGAAACAAAACTGCATCTAAACCAAATTTCTTTATGGTCAGCTCATCCCTCTATATGTGTGGGAAGTAACAAAGCCCTATTATTCTTGTTTCCTTTTATAACCTACGGAAACTATTCCTGCTTGCCCAAAGTGCCTCTAATTTCAATGTCAGCCTGTGGAAGGGAAACTGAGATGGAGCAGCAGATCTCCAGCTCCTGTAATGAAAGACAGCCAAGAAGGTATTGAATGACAGGAAACACCAGGGGGGAGGGGAGGGGGGGTGTTGTCAGAAAATATCTATTAGTGAATCTAAAAATGTGCATGTTTTGACACAACTTTTGTCAGGAGTGCTCCTTTGGTGTGGCATGTTTAGAATCAGAGAACTCCAAAGAGCAAGATGCTGGTGGGGATTCAGAGAAGGACTAAACTGTCCTTGCTCAAACTTTAGGAAATAAAAGGAGCATCGGGTCCTTGCTCACCACGTGTCCCACTCAGCGAGGTGGGCCAGCCAGCTTGCTTGGCAGGGACATGAAGGCAGGCTGAGGGGAGAGGGAATTAACTGCACCCCTGCAGAGGACAGGCAGAAGCAAAAACACCCAGGCTGACATCTCGGCTCTGAAACAAGGGGAAAGAGTTTTCATTTGTGTTTCTCTCACTCTTTCCTGAGGATTGGGGATGCACACTCTACTATTCAAATGTTATATGTTTCACAACAAGACATTTGTTGACATTTCTCAAATGTTCACTGGACCGTCTGGAAAACTATTTCCCACCTGAATCTATGTAAGAATCTCTTTTGAATCTCAGATCTGTATTGCATCTGAGAGAGATGCTTGGATGAACCATGAAGTTCAAAGGGCTTATCATTACTTTACAAGCAGTATTTGTACAGCACAGATAAATAGAACAATTATCTTATAACAGATTGACTCTTTGATTCTTTCTTTGGTTGAAAGGACAGCTAATTAGTTGAGAAACCCTTTTCTGCTACAATACCTAAAAATACATCGTTCTTATTCAAGACCTTCTGTTTTTCAGTTTTCCTTAGAATTACGATCCTTATAACTCTACTGCCTGTAAGTGCAGCTTGTAGAAAACAAATTAAAAGTGACCAAGCACAAAAGATCATTCCATCTTTTTATTTAAGCATGACACAAACTGAGTGACATGAAAAAGCAAACAAACAGCAGAAGGAGCCAAGGATAGGTCAGAAAAACAGAGAGCTTAGAGGTTACGTGCTATTGCTTGAAAGAATAAAAATTGGCCTAAATCAATTTACTGTGTGTTTTCTGTTTTCCTGCTTGACACACAGTTTGCCTTTACTTACTGACCAGATCCTTGAAAGCAGCTTTGAGCTGTGATTTTACAGAAAAGAAGAATACATGTGCTATTTATTGATCCAGTCAGTGCCACAGGGCTGACTACCTACACCTCCTGTGCTTATATTTCATTACAACATTTCAGTGCACAAATGATATGATGTCTTTCTTCTAGAAATTTCTACACAGGATTTCTACCACGTCACATAACAGATTGCTTTTACAGCCGAGTTATTTAGAAAAACAGCAATAATTCAACAGGACTATTTTTCCCTTTTTTGACCACCTATACTTAATACCAATTCTCTTTCTTCTGTTTAGCATTATGACTCTTTTTCTGCTTTTACACCCCTTTCATTTTCTCTTGAACTACGCTGGTGAGCTGTCTGACATAAAAGATAAAATAAAAGAAGGTACATCAATAATTAGATTTCAATGAAATACAGTTAAATAGCAGACTGCCAGGCTAATGTAAGTACTTAAAAAACAAACAGAGCCATTATCTCTGAAGCTATTACTTTTTCTCTTCCTCTGCTTTCTATAATAAGAAATTAAAATCTATCATGTTCAGGACATTGGAATATTCATCACTCTGTCTACTGGAGGGTTGTGCTTAAGGCTATAAGGAACTCTGGAGGAAAAACAAAATCAGAAGCAGTGCTCATATTTACTCAGTATAGAAAATTAAAAACTGAATCCTCATTTGATATAAATCACTATAGGACTATAGGTCTTTTTGGAGCAATGCTGATTTGTACCTGCTAAGAATTATGACCATGGACCCAAAATTAAAATTACCCTTCTCCAGGAGTTATAGTTATATGTGTGAACATGATCATCAAAGTGTTTGTAGTTACTTACATTTTCATATAGGAGCATGATATTTTCTCTTGGAGAAAAAAAAAAAAAAAAAAAAAAAAAAAAAAAAAAAGTAGATCTAAGCTCTCTTGCAGTTTTATAGCCAGGAGAAATGACATGTACCTTCATGTTAAATCACCAGCAGACTGTTTCAGGACAGAGTCCTCTCCTTCAAGGACTCCACTCTTCCTTACCTTAGGAGATTCCCCAGATCTGTACAATCCATAAGACAGAGCCCTAACTCTTTGTCATATGGGTACAGAGCTCTTACTGCAAAGGGACTCCAGGTGGGCATTTTAGATGACCACCACAATGACAGAATATAAGTACCAACAATTCCCTTTGTAATAGCTCTGTGCAGCTCACAAGTCCTTCACAGTTACAAAATAATGTGGCTTTGTGGAGCCACAAAAGGGAAACTGGCTAGGCCAGAATGGGCTTGCTATTCAGAAACAGAGCTTCAGTTTTAAATAACTACTTTGAAATGCTTCCCTAGTACAGAAGGAAGTATGTGTGTTCAGCTTATTTCCCAGAAAGGTGAATTTGCTTGCCCTGATCTCAGGCAAGACCTGACCTGACAATGCCACTGTTAACTGTGACAGCTATTCTGTTATGGCTTGGGTAGCTCTTGACTGCACTTCAGTCCCTTGGGTGAGCATAGCATAGTTGTACCCTAACCTTTCACTAGCCCAGGGGAGGCCTTCATTCTTGTTTCATTCTTGTTTACGGATGTTTTCATCTTGTGATGATTCTGGCATCATCAATGCCAGAAGATGTAGCATTCTCATGCTCCCATGAGTGCTGGCTGTAGAGAAAACAGCCTGTGGGAAGAGGTGTCCATCTGCTTCTTGAGAGGTACCTCTTTGCAGTAGAGCACAGCTTCATCTGGCATTAGCCTTGGGTTGTGTCTAGACCTGGAGCTTTGGTTGTAGAGTTACTCTGATTATTTAGCAATCTAGTGTTGTCCAGCAGTGAGAGCATGCAACTTCAGAGCCTGAAGCTCGGCTTCCCAACTCTTCCCAACTCTGCAACTGATGAGCTAAGCAATTTTTAACCAGTCCAACAATGTTTTCAAACACTTGCTCCTAGAGAAATCTGGATATGTGCCCTTTTCTTAAAACTGGCCTACCAGTTTTAAGAAAGCTCCTGGGTATAGTTCTCACCCATCCATAAAACTATTATGAACTTCAAAGCAGTTTGAAGGCTTTATTTCATTTATAGTCTCCAAGATAATCAGATTTACTCAAGTGAATGTTGTTAAAACCTATTTAGGCTTCTTTATCCTCGATGGTCCTTTTGATAGCTATCAGCAGATCTTTCTACTCTTTCCTGTGCCAGGAAACTTGAGCCCTGACATGGGTTATGTGAAGGTACAAGGAGGTGGTTGGGTCAGAGCACCCAGTCAGCCTCTGCAAGGGAGGCTCTCATTGGGACACCTCCACATGGAGCCCCCCAGAGACCCCGCAGGGCAGCACCCAGACCCAGTATAGCCTCTCCTAAGTTGGGAATCCACTGGCTACTGAGCAGCTGTTCAGACTCACTGCACCCAGCAGTGCCCCAAGGAGGGTGAGGAATTATGGTGCTGCACTACAAGTCTGAGATTAATGAGCTGGAAAACACAAGGCACGAACTAGTGGGTAGTTTTATTAAAAGGGTGTTAAATGTAACATCAGTAAAGTAGGTACTTCCAATAAATGTAAGAAGCCAAGATACATGCCCTCAAAAGTTTAACACAGAAAACCCTAATCCTGTGAGGATGCACACAGATCTGTATATACACGCCAGCTTGTGGATGGAGCCTCACACAGGCATACAACTCTTTTGAAGATTTTGGACTTAAAAAGATACCATATAAAAGGAAGAGGAGAAGGGACAAGAAAAGCAGCAGGAAGGCAACTTCCATTCCAATAACAACCAGTTTATAATGTACACGTCTGAAACCTTCTCAGAAAACTGCTTTTGTTATTCTCTTTGCTCTTCTTCAGCTGGAACTGAAATAGACAAAAAATAAAAAAAATAAAAATAAATGAAACCTCTCAAAACCAAAGTGCTCAAAAAGAGGCAACTACAGGAAAAGCCAGGAAAGAGCTTTTCACAGCTCTGATTTCCAATAACTTTTAAGGCATCAAGCTGCCCAATTCTCCTCAAATAGTCATCCAGTTTGTTTCTTTGTAGGGAAGCTTGGTGTGCTCAGGTCATAAGGATCAGGAAATCAATTCTTTGTTGAAAGCATGTATCTTGCCCTCTCGTTTCCCAGCTGAGGGGCCACAAAAGTAAGAAATGAAGCTGAGAAAAACTTTAGAAAACAGGAGAACTGTTTTCAACAAAGGAATTAACCTGCTAAATTCATGTTAAATACAGACTTTGCAAAGCAAATCAACATTTTTTAGCTGTGACAGATTTGCTAGGACAACCTAAAATATCTATTCTGAGTGTCTGTTGTATGCTGATGTTTTAGTGTTGATTTCCAAGCTTTTCCAAAAATCCATGAGAAGTATTTTTTTTTTAATGCACATTTCTTAAGTTGGAAACCCCAGCGGCAATACGTTTTTTTTTTTTTTTTTTTTTTTTTTTTTTTTTTTCCCTCTCCATTTTGATGTGTGCTTTTGAAAGCCTTCTAGGCATCTATTTGCATTTTCCAAAAGCTTTGGAAATCTGGCCCTAACTTACTTATGAAAATGGGGCTTAAGCTTTGGAATTACTGATGAGTTTTTGAAATGTTATTCTGCTGCTTCAGGGGATAGGTAATTCCCACCACCATTTTCAATGGAGATGAAGTACTGTACACTAAGAAAAAGTGAGTTCCTGGAACTTACTGACAAGGGAAAAAATATGAAAGGGATTTAGTATTGTGGTGGTTTTACCGTGTTAGGCAGCTGAACACCACAACCGCTCTCTCACTCCCCCTCCTCAGATGAGGAGGGGAAGAAGTAAAGGAAAGAACAACTCACAGGTTGAGATAAGGATAATTTAATTAAAGAGAAAAAAATATTATTAAGGAAATATTATTATTAATTAAACAATTCAACTAAACGGAAAAAAGGGAAAGGGGAAGGGGGGGGGGGAAGGAAATAACAAAACAAGTAAAGGCTATGTGGAAGTGCAGAGGAAAGAAATTACTCTCTACTTCCCACAAATGAGCGATGCTTGACCACGTCCTTGAAGCAGGGCCTCAACGCACTTAGCTGGTGTTTGGGAGGAGGACGAACGTTTTAGCAATGAGAGCCCATCCCTCCCCTCTTCTTCCTTTTTCCACCTTTTATTGCTGAGTGTGACATCATATGGTATGGAACATCCCTTTGGTTGGTTTAGGTCAGCTGCCCTGGTGATGTTTCTCTCTCACTTTTTTGCCCACCCCCTAGGAGGGTTAGAGAAAGTCCTGATGCTGTGCCAGCACTGCTCAGCAGCAGACACAACACCATTGTGATACCACTGCTGTTCTAGCTACAAGTGCAGAGCACAGCAGTGTATGGGCTGCTGCAGGGAAAGTTAACATCCCAGCCAGAATCAGTACAAGTATTTTTTTTATATGCATGATAGAAATTTCTGTATAATAAAAAAGTAAGTATGTATTCTGGCATACTTTTGCCAGTTTACAGAATAACAAAAATGATTTATAAACTGAAAGTGAATATGTGTATAAACAGATTTAAATATATTCAAATATATTGCTCAAAAGTAATATATTACTTTGGAAATTATAATAATAAATCATAAGCAACAGCACCATGATAGGCCCTTCAAATATCACTGGTTTATGGGCTTCCAGGAGGGGCATCCTAATATCTTAAAAGTTTTGTATCACACCTTGAAAGAGAGGAGATTCTGCTCTGCTAAAAATAATACCACTATTTTACAGAAAAAACAACACAGTGTTAAAACAGCATTGGAATCACAAAGACTTTGCAACCTTCTTGTGTATTATAAAATAATATTCTTGTCTGAATCTTCTTGATAAGAGGAGGACAGAGAGTTCCAGCCATCAAGCAAATTAGCTCTTACATTAAACAGCATACCCATTTCATGGGTACATTTCCATGTTTCCAAATTAAAATCTTTTTCTTATCATTCACTCCCAGTTGAAATCAACATTTTTTGTCCCTGTCATTGGATTGTATTTTTAACGTGTGATTTTTTTTTTCTATCCTAAATCATATCTTCAACAGAAGGCTTGTTTTAGGTAGTTTGATCTTCAGGTTTTTCCTCAATCCTTTGAATAGTGGCACTGCCACCATTTTAGCTTCACTAGGAAGGATTAATGTGAGTTCCCACAGGGATATTTATTTGCTTTAGTTGATATCTGCCCATGCTTTATAAGAGCTACAGTAATTAATTTTCTGCCTTCCACATTTCTTGAGATTTATATTGCTAAATCTTTTTGCCAAGATTTAGCAAGAAGATGATGCAAAGTACTTGCATAAAACTTGGTAGTCAAAGCATTTCATTGTGATTCAAAGTCAAATGAAGTATCTAAAGACTAATATTGGTGACTTCCCTCCTAAATTATATGATACTTAGATATTTATTTAATGCTCTTATTTGCATTTTGGTTTTGGAACTGTCTAGGTTCATACCTTTCTTGCTTTTCTTTGTAACCATAACAACTATGAACCTATTTTTTTTTTTCCTGAGGACAGAACTGTAAGAAAATACTTTAAAAAATACTGTTTGCAGCTGACCACACCAGACAGCTATTAATTTAAATAGGCCAGTGAAAAATTTGAAACCTGGTTCATAAGTATTCATCCAGATCTTATAATCTTGGCTAATGCAAAGGCGTGAGGTCCACTAGCAATGTTTCACTCCTCTGACACACATGGACCATCAATTACAACATATTCCTCTAAGATGATTGAACTGAGCTTTACAAGCCCTCTCTGAAAGAAGGAGATTATTTTCTATTAATCAGGGAAAAAGAGAGGTAAAAAGCCATTTATTGATTAACAGATACAACAAGGACTATGTGATTCCTTTTCCTGTGCATTAATCAGAATAATGAATACCTTGCCTGATGGACCTGTAACTCTTGAAGGTGGAAAAATCTGCATGATGCCCTTGCACTTCTTAAGAGGAGACACCAACTGCAAATGCAGTGTGAATGCAGGGAAGTTGGAAGTAATTGCACAAAGGTTTAATTTGTTTTTTCCAGGTTGGAAGAAGCAGGAGGTGTATGAGCTTATGATGAATGTTGAACATTTTCATTGCTGTTCCAAATCTTCACCTTTAATGTCTTTCCTGTGTGAATCCTTCCACTTCATTAGGCATCTCCTCTTTTAAAGCCCACCTTTAAATAGTTGTTTATATATTTCTAGATAGGATGTCATTGATTGTCATTCACTCCTAACCAATTAATTTGAGTTAACATACAAGGCCAGGTCAGGAAAGAGGAGTCTGGTCTGGATTTTCTTTTGTGTTTGAACTAATTTGGATTTATTATGTGGAACTAAGTCTCAAAACCTACAAGTCTCTGGGAGCACATAAAATCTGCTGTGTGAAGTGAAAATTGAAACTATTTTACATCTTGGAAAATCCGTCTTCTGTATTTCAAACATTTTAAGATAGTGATTGCATTGCCCTTTGTATCTAACGCAGCATGTTACTAATACTCAATAAACAGCAAATAACAAGATCTAGAAAATCTGGAGGAGAAACAAGGAATTATTTCTCTTCATGCTCCAAGAAATAAGTACTAACTAAACAGAACAACAAAACTAGGAAAAAAGAGCCTGAAGAATGCCCTTAACTTAAATTCTGATTTGCTTCCCCTGAATTTCAGACTGCATATTCATACAAAAAAACAAACAAACAAACAAAAAAAAAACCAACAACAACAAAAAACACACCAAAAATCAGCCTCTTGAAATGTTCATTTTAAAGTAAAGCAAATAACACTGCAGGACATAAATTTACCTTGTTCCCCCAAATTAGCTTGTTTTTCTGCTTGTTGAGTATCAGTTCAGATTTATTTGCTATGGATCCAATTCAACAAAGTACTTAAGCATATGCATAATTTTGAACATGCAAGTAGTCCCAGTGAGAGTATTCACATCCTTAAATATATGGACATAGTTAAATAATTTGCTGAATCCAGACCTACTTTATTTCTTCTCAAGAAAGCATTTGCAGAGACAGAGTTGCTTTATTCTGACCATGAAGAGTTTACTGCAAATACATGACACTGAAAGCTGTGCTGATTACTCGTAGCTGTTTCTGTTCTGAATTAGCCTGATTTTATAGTGTGGATTACATTTAAAGAGTCCACTGAAACACTGTATTTCTCCAAGGTGAAATGACAGTGGGAAGGGCAGTGGTAGCTGAAGATCAGATCAAACAGAGGAGGAAATTAAGGAACCTCAGAAACATTCTCTTCCCGGTTTTGGTCTAAAAGGCATAATTATTGGAAAGCTTACATAACCAAAAAGCATGTGGGCCTATTTTCTCCTTTTTATCATCATTAAGAACATATGTGCAAGACTCTGTGCATGTGTGCCTATGTGGTGGAAGGAGTTCTGTGTGCAATGCTCAGTGCCAGCATGAAGAATGCCTTTTACTTCCTGCCTAGGGTACTTTAATTACCTCTTTGGTAAACAGGTAGCAGGATCCCCATGAGAAATCTATCTCCAAATACATCAATCAGTGATCCAGATCATTTAAAAACAGAACAAAACAAAAACAAAACCCAACAGTCTCTGGTTAGGTCCTCAGGATTTCCACAGAAATGTAAGGATGTGCTTGACTGCTATACTGAATTAGAGTCCATACCCTTTTCTAGCAATGTACAAAGCAAGGAGTGACCCAAGGTGAATGAAACAAATTATTTTAGGATTCATTAAATTAGGAAGCAATTGGGGTGGGCGTTGGGAGCCAGGAACTGACTGCCGCAGCAGAGACATCCTACAACCACACAAACTCTTGTCCTTGGCTGGTATAATTAAGCATCATTCCATCATATCCTCCTCATTAATTTCTGGAGAAACAAAGTCTCTTGTTCTTTCAGTATGGCTGAAAGAGCAACCAGACTGCTATGTTACATAGTGGAAGAGGTATTTATGCAATTTTAGCCTTATTTTATGGCCGGACTTGAGGCTATTTCCCCCCATTTTTCTTAAATGGCCACAGCCATCTTCCCCCTCAGAGCTAACCTTGGTCAGTGCTACATGTTTAAACAATCCCAACACAGAGATTTGTTTTTCCTCTTTTACACCACCTCACCTCTCCAAAGATTTACATTTTTTGACATGGAAAAAATCACTCCTAAAAATGTATTTAATGCCCTCCCTGGACATACTTGGCTTATCAATGCGTGCAAAAATTGCTCTGAAATTTCATGGACTTTATTTTGAAGAAGTCAAAATGTGTTATCTTCAGTGCCTTTAAAAACTACATTACAAGAGGGAAGTAGGGAAAAGAAAACATTAGAATATGAGAAATGTCAAGGCTCTTTCTAGCTACAAAACCCGTCACAACCAGCAAGTGAAACACTGAGACAATATGGAGCATAAACATTTTATGCCTTGTTATGTATGTTCTGAAGATCTTCAACAGAAATCTCTTAATTATGGCCATGAATTTCTCCTCTATAGTATTTCTCCTCCCATTAACGTAAAACTTCCAAGAGCAAGTCAGATTGCAAGGGTATAAAAACTGTTTGTTGGGTTTGAGAAGCTAATCAGAAAGCTAGCTTTCAACATAAACTGGGGTGTTTGATGTTCTGCTGAACACCTGGAGTGATGAACAATATAAGCCCAATGATTTATCAAGTACTTGCTTTCAGTAAACCATTAACTTCTTCAAAAAGGTTTTTCTCCTCCTAACAATAATTGGTTTCACAGATCACTCTCTTTTCTTCATAGGAACTCCTGAGAAGGCTGGATTTTGAGAAAGGATCTTGCATGAGTTTTACAGCTTCTATTGTGCTTACATGGTTCATGAAAAAAAAGGAAGTAGCATTATGAAAGGGTACTTCTCAGGAATTAAAGGAATTTAAAGGAATATTTGGGTAAACGTCTGCAACAAATGGTCTACCTGGAAAACGCAGCCCTTTTTCCTGCTTGTAAACTGTCTGCTGACTTGATCTTTAACAATATGCACACCTATTATGAAGGCAATGGTGAAAAATGCGTAGTGCAAACAAATCTCATCCTGTAGACTACCAGAAAACTGGTCACCAACACCATTGCTAGAGGTATCCCTCTAGTGTTTTCTTTTTCGTAAGGTGTGTGTATCTGACCATGTAGATCATGTGTTCCCTGACAGATGCCCAACTTGCAATATTCTATGATTCTATGCACAAATATTTGTAATTTCTTCCTAATCATACATTGTGTCCTTAAGGCCTTTCACACAGACTGCTTAGCACCTCCTCCTGTCTAAAAAGAGGATGAAAAGGCCTAGGTGCAGGTCACACCTAACAGCGACGTCCCTGTCTCCAGAAAACTGTTTCAGCAGGAACTTTGCCTTGCCAGGCATGTTTACGTAAAATACGTCCAGTGGTACGGTTATGATGTGATCGCAACGCAACATCCATACCAACTAGAAATATTTGTAGAAACATCCCCAAGCCCAAATCTCGCAGATACTTCTGTGCTTGCATTTTGTTCGAAGCGTGCCATGCTCAGAAGCTGATCTTCTTAGCCATGAGGAATGGTGCAGAACGTTGTTAACGTGGTGGTAAGACAATCAGACAAAGGAGTTCTCTTGGAGAGGCTCCTTCCCAAACCATCAGTGTCTCCTGGCCTCTGGATGTGGTCCAGGGCCTGTTTTGGGAAGACCACGAGCCCCACAAAGAGCCAGGTGTCACCACTGCAGCCAGCTGAGAGCACACCCAGTGTGAACATTCATGGACAGCAGTAAATGCCTGTGAATCACAGCTCCCAAGTTTTTTTTTTTTTCTTTTTTCTTTTTTTTTTTTTTTTTTTTCTTTTTGCCTTAGAAACAGTCATCTTCCTATTCCAAGCTGTACAATCACAAAACTGATTAAAAGTTCTTATTCAAAACTTTTAGACAAAAATAGCTTTTTGCTCAAGATTCTTCTGCTGCCCGGAGGTTTTTGTTTTGTTTTGTTTTGTTTTCCCTCAGGGAATTTTCCATCATCAAAAGCCAAACGCAGGAAACAATACCAAACACTGACTGCTGGCTTTCCACGTTGCAGTTAAAAATAAGCGACGAAGGCATTCTCACTCCTCCCAGAAACAACACGAAAAAGTCAGGGAGAGGGAAAAATATCAAAAAAAAAAAAAAAAAAAAAAGGAAAAAGGGAGCAACGGAACCCAGTTCCAGGTCCCAGATGGGGGGGGTCTCCCTATCCTTCCTCCTCCTTCTCTTCCTACGGAGCTCGCCTCAGGGGGTCCGGCCGCCCCGGGGGACCATCGCCGCCAACGCAGGGACCCGCTGCTCGTTCCCGTCCCGTCCCCGGTGCGTCGGGGCCGGCAGTGGGCGTGCGGCTGCGGCTTTAAGAGCTCCCACAATGCCACGCTAGCGTCCCAGTTCCGTTACATGGCTCCCCCGCTGAAGGGGAGCGGGGCAGAGGCAGGAAGGAGGCGGGGGTGGCCGTGCACACCCCTCCGCAGCCGCCCTCGGCGGGGCCGGGCGGAGCCGAGCCGAGCCCCCGGTCCCCCCGCCCCGTTTCCCCGCGGGGCAGAGGCGGGGCCGCGGCCGTTGGGGCCGTTGGCGGTGCCCGGAGACGCCGCGGGACGGGCGCCCGGCGGCGGAGCGGTGAGTGCGCGGCGGGGGAGTCCTGGCTGCCTGCTCCCCGGCTCCCCTCGGCTCTGTTTTCCTTCTTCCCTCGTCTCTCTTTCCCCCGCCTTGCTCCTTCCTGCCCCCGCGCTTCTCCCTTCCCTTTCCCTGCCCCGGCGTTTGGTCTCCGTCCTTCTCTCCGTCGAGGGTGCTGCTCGGCGCCCTTGCGAGCGGAGTTGAGCAGCTCTTCGTGCTCGGGGAAGCCTTCGCAGGACTTCTCATCCTTCTCACTCGCTGTCCCCGGATTTTTCAGGTTTTTTTTTTTTTTTTTTTTTTTTTTTTTTTTTTTTGCGACGTGGACTTTTTGATTTTGGTCTCTTCCCTCCCCCCGGCCCCCTGAAAGTGCCGGTTTGTTTCATGATTAATCACTTTTATTCCTGTCCCAGCCCCTCCTCTCACCCAGCGTGAATAATATTAAAAGAAAAGCTGTTCTGCTAGCAGGGAATACATGAAATTTATTTATTTATTTTTGGGTGGGGGGAGAGCACTGATGAGAAAAGCTTAAGCAGCGCGACTGTCAAGACTCACCAGCTCCGCAGGGTATGGATATGGGCTCTGGTCCGGTCCTTGGTTCATGCTGCCCCACAGCATTGGTGTGAAGTTCTGGTCCTGGATCCCTTTGGGGCTGTTGTAGTATCCCAGTGTGTGCCAACTCGCGTGCCTGTCGACGGGGTGGTTTCATGTGCCAGCGGAGCAGGTCTGTGGCTTGTGGGCTTAATTGCTGGGGAGAATCCAAAGGGGGGAAGGTTATGAATTTCTGTGTCCCCTCTGGAATGACACCTGTCACGCTTTACATCTGAAAATTGCAGTTGTGTCAGAGCTTGCCACATTAGCAGAATAGCTGGAAACTACCAGCATCCATGTCAGAAAGCTCTGTGGTGTGGCTTTTGAAGTCTGGCTTGGACTTCACAAGCTTCTGTCTCATCTCCAGTCAGTATCACGCATTCAGGTGAAGGATGTGCTGTGCAGAGTAAGACAATCAGTTGCCTGATGATTTTACCAAGACACCTGTTTAAGGGCTTTGGTGATCTCAGTTAATTGTGCTGGGTAGTGTTGTGATTGTGTTGTGCTGTGGAAGTGAGGCCTGATGGTAGAGAAATAGAGTTTACCAATAATGTGAACTCCTTAGGTCAGAATGAAAGAGTGTAGCCCTGGGTTGTGTTGTTACCTCCCCTGATAGATGTCTTTCCTGAAGACCACAAGGTTAAATTGCAAAGTAAGTCCAACTCCCTCCCCCCCCCCCCCCCTTTCACTAAGGACGGGAGGAAATACAATTTCATATTGAATTTTATTTAATATCTAATAAGAAAATAGGCTGGATGTTAAACCAGAAGTATTTCCTTTTGTGTCTTAGCAATTCAGTGCATATTCAATGTTTTTTGTTTTGTTTTTGTTGTTGTTTTTCTGTGAGGGA
Source organism: Heteronetta atricapilla (assembly GCA_011075105.1). Taxonomy (NCBI): domain Eukaryota; kingdom Metazoa; phylum Chordata; class Aves; order Anseriformes; family Anatidae; genus Heteronetta; species Heteronetta atricapilla. The sequence goes on along the minus strand of CM021731.1, from coordinate 75,553,519 downwards.
GTACAAATAACAGCTTGTCATTTGTAGTGTTCAGCTGCATGCTCTTTATGACCAACTGTAAGAGCTAAGATAACCTCTCCATCCTTCCCACCACCACAAACCTAACAGAATTTGACTGGTTTTTTTATTTTCATCTCTAGGAAAAAAAAGATTAAAATCTCTTGGATCAGGGAAAATAGATGGGGGGAAAACTAACAACTAATGCTAACAAGAAGTTTGTCTCTTAAAACTGTACCATGGACTGTGTCTGGGAACACCACCAATAATTCCAAAGAGACACATTAAGATGATTAGCATTACTTTTTAAACCCGTTTGAGGGAAGCTTTGGAAAGGAACGCATTAGCTGGAAAGTGGGAGTTGGAGCTGCTCAAGTACAGTGCTGAGAGCTGAGGCTCATGGGTCCTGTTCCTGCTTCTGCCATCGAATGGCAGTATGCCCTTTACCTAAGCTGTCTTCCTACCTGCACCTCATAGGATATGGAGATTTATGGAACGTGTGTTAAGTACTCTTACACATGATTTTAAGAATAATTATGTGCAAATATATTGCTCTTCAGTTGTGATATTTTGAATGCTAGTCAGGTGGTAGTTACTCTTGTGCTAATATTTGTTCTTAGGAAGTTGTAAAGCAGAACTCTTGATAAACAGCATTCATTTTGAGTGACAGTGCACAAGGCTTTGCATTGCTGTAAAAATTTTGAGAGTGTTTCCTTTTAACCCCTGTATAACTTTGAGAATATCAGTGCATGCTTCATCCATGGTACCTAATCGGTGTGTGAATTTGATAGTTACTGCTCTGCAGAAAGAAACCCCATGAGATTTAATTGCAGGGTAGAGTATTGTCTCATGGGGGCTGGGCTTGGGACCCCACTCAGTGCAATGCGTATGTTTCTTGGCTTTTTTTTTTTTTTTTGAGCTCTGTAATTATGAGATTGGCTTAGTGCATGTGGGGTTTTTTGTTCGCTTTCTAATTTTAGGTCTCTGCTTGGGTTCTTAAGTCTTTAAGATCTCTATCTGGAAATTAAATATAAATGCTGTATGGTTTTCTAGGGCTTGTTTGAAATGTTAGATTTTTTTCTTTTAACTTTCTCAAGCCAGGAGCTGGGACTCTACAACATAACAGGACATACTATAATCTCAGTGCTTGCCTTCCTGTAGCATTTGATTTTCGTATGCTGTGCAAATACAAGGCTCTATCCTGTTGCAAGTAGTTCTCTCTCTGCTCTGAATGAGAGACTTGGTTCTGTAGAAACTCGCTGTTACGCAGCTTCATCAGCTGGAGGTTGTAACTTGCTGTCCTCTTGCCTATGCACGCAGCTAGCTTCTTGCTCTCACGCTGTGGGCAGCTAGTCTAGGTACAGATTCAGTTCTACAAATAGCTAATTTCTTTTTATCCTTTAAAACCCCATGCAAAGTGTATGGTGATCTCTCATCTTTGACAAGAACAGTTTTGCTGGCTAATGAAAGGATATTCACATTGTTTGTTTTCTACATTTGGTGTTTTCTTCTCTTACCATTGCGAGGATTATATGGCATCTTTCTCTGTACTGATAAAAATATGGAGTGGGGGGAGAACTGTCTGTGCATACCAAGCTGTGCAGTGCTTCTGCTCTCCCTGGTTCTTTACTTGTTGAGATCAGAGACCTTACCCTGCTTGGAAAGGAAGGTGGATTTGAGCTGTAGCTTATAAGGACTTGTCACATCTGCTGTTACTCTTGCTCAATCTCTAAGCATCTGGTTGTCTTTGTGATAACATAAATATGGAGATAAGTGAATATATCTGGGAGGAATTGAGGAGATGGATGCTGTAAGTTTTCGGAAGGGAGGCTCTTGAGGAACATGCTTAATTTACCTTTTTACTTACAGGTGGGAGGAATCTGTTTACTTTCTTGTCCTTTGAAAAAAGGCTTACCAACAACAAAGGCATTGTAATGCTTCCCTATAGTCTGGAATTATTGAACAAAAGTGTCTTGCTGTGCAATATTGTTACTGTGCTCAATGTTGTATGATAACACATGTTTCTCAGCTGTTGTTGATTCCTCAGTGGCACAGACTTCAAAGGAATGTGCTGAAAGAGAGCCATGGCCAGAGAAAAAAATGAGTTTTGTTCCAGTGGCCTGTACCATCCATCTGTTTAAACACTTTGTTGAGCTATTCCAGAGTGTTCAGTCATCCAGTTAGGGCCGACAAGCAATTACAGCTGGAAATGGAGCTGGCTATGAAGAGACCACCTAAAGAACACTTAAAAGCTAACTTCCCCCTAAGAGCCCCCTGCCATCCTGGCCAGCAAGAACAGATAAGGCTCATCATTTAGGGTATCTTTCAACATGACATTGTCTAATTCCTAATGCTATTGAGGATTTATTTTTACTCTCTATGCTATCTTTAGCACAAGAAGGGAAGAATGGTAATGAGAACAGAAGGTCATTTCTGTAGTTTCCTTTTCATGTGTAATAAACCAGATATAGAATTCAAATGATTAAATATGTTATTAGCAAATTCTTTTTTTCCTAAAGTATAGGGGATATTTAACAAACCACTCAAATGCTTGCAAAGGTAGCTGAATACAATACATTGCTGAATTAAGTTTAGTTCCAAAACACTAGCAGTAAAGTCACCTGTTTTAGTATTGGAGTCAATTATCTTGTAATGTATCAGTTGGAGTTTGGGACATATTCTTTAGTTCAACCCATGGTAACAAAGTTAAAACAACAAAAACCAAAATTGTACATGCATGTGTATTATGATACAATAGTATGCTGCTAATTCCAAGTATTATAACTTACATTTTTCCTTAAATTCTTATCTGGGAGTCTACTGTGTAAGATAGGTCTCAACTTGTAGTTGCCAATGAATCTTAAAATTGTGCCCTGTGTGTTTTTGATAGTCCCAGATACTGGAACTCAGGGGAATCTCAGACTGTAAGGAACTATTGATATCTTCTGAGTATTCTCGAAATTCTTCTGTGTGGGACTGACATTCATTTTGAGGATTGGGTCTAGTACTGTTGAAATAGTAATATGTTTTTCATTTAAGAGGGTTTAAGTTCCTTTATGAATGGAATATGGTCATGCAGGTACACTAAGAAGATGCTTGAGCCTTGAAAAATAGTGAGATGCTCTAGTATTAGTTTTTACATCAACAAACAAATGGTACAACTCCAAAGGCAAGCTTGGATGCTGTCCTTTGCTGTAGTATTACTCCTGCTTTTGTATTGTGATGTGACACACTTCTGAGAAGATAGTTCTTTCTCCTGCTGTTGCCAGTTGGTGGTGGTGGTATTTTTAGATGTCATGTTTTAATGCTTTACTGTCTCTTCTAGAAACTTCCATCCCTTTTCATTTCAAAATGTTTAATGTAACTGACTTCTATCCAGCTTCTGCCCTTGCTCCAGGGCTGAGGTTGTAGTCTGAATTCATTTATTCCCTTTGGAAGCTATACTAGGTGTAACTTTGTCTCCTTTTCCTTCCTGCAATAGTACACAATGATGTATTTCCAGTATGTACCTTGCTGTGTCTCTGGATCATCCAGTTTAAAAATGGTGAGGCAGTGTTGGTGCTTTATTGTGAGTTTCCCTTTAATCTTAGGATCTGTAAGTTCCTTTTGTTTCAACTGAACTGAAAGCTTTTTGCTAGAAGACTTTTGGACTCCTGAAGTGTTTGACAATGTTTTTAAGCCGTTGTTCAAAGGGGATTTGGAGTTTCCGGAGCAACCTTTTGAAACTTTGCATTTTATTGTCAGTTAGTTTTGTAAGCATGGATAAGGCAAGTCTGTAATTCCACTGGGCAGCCAGATGTTTTGCGTCTATGTCAAAGTGGTGTGGCTTCAGGAGTTTGAGGGTCTGTTCTTTTCACTAGCCTGTTTGTGAATCTTCAACAAATCATGCCATCTTTTGCTTATCTCCCTTCCCCTCATTCCTGCTGTGCTTATACTTCCTACAGAAGTTGAGAGCAAAACATTCTTTGTTTCTTTATAAAAAGTAGATATTGTCAGTTTGTGTTTTTTGTTAATACTAAGCTTATAGCCATAGCATGTAACTTGACACTTAGTGAATTCATAGCTATTTTCCATTAGACTAATGCTAATGTTAATTCTGATTAGTGTGGTCTTAAGTGTGTATGGGGTGGGGATAAAGAAAGCAATTATCGATGAAAGTAGGGGGGAGAGTATTTTTTCTTAAACCTCCAATACCCCTGTTCTCTACTAAATTTGCCTAGTCTTTTGCTAAGTGTCTTTTGAAGGCCTATGAGATCTCCAATGATCCTTGCCTTGCTTCTCCTGCTTCTATTTGACATGTGAAGGAAAGAAAACCAGTAATGAACTCAGGAGATGTCTGCACATGTCAGACTTCTGAAGAAGAAAGTAGAAAGATGCCAGAACTAACAATGCATAAAAGACAATATTGGGAATCAAGGTACCAACTGCTTAAATGCACCTTTGAAGTTGTATGGCTAGCAATGTTAATTTAGCCCTACTACCTAGAATAATTGGCATGCTAAGAGAAACATATGGCAGTAATGGAATGCCCGTATCCTTGTCAATCAGAAAGTGATTGTGTGGCTCTTCTAAGCATGTTTTCACTCATCAGAATTGCTCCCCTGCTGTACATGCTTGCTTTGGGTTTCATCCAAGGCTCCAGGTCCATCAAATCCTTTGCAGTGGTGTCATTGGGAGTGAGGACAGAAACTTTTAATGAATAGCTGCACGCTTGGTGCTGTGTATTTCAAGTAGTAGAATGATGAGCAACAGGAGTAACAAACAGTCACTGAATACAGTGCAGTGCTTTCATGCTATTAATGGGATTGGAATTGGTAACCTGATACTCCAAAGAGGTAACAAAGGCTATTTATCATACAAGGGAACATTGATTTTGAAGGAGTTGGGAAATAGTTTAGTGAAATCTTTCATCAGAACTTGTTCCAACGAACAAGATAGGTCAGAAAATGACTGAATTAACAAGAATTTACAAAATAGTCTCAATAAAGAAGTAATTTTCTTATTACCAGTGTTGCTGTACTGCAGTTCCAGTGCTTGTTTACCAGCTTACTTATTTTTCATATCTTTTAAATTTGGTTTTTGACTTTTGTTTCAAACTGAGATACAACATAAATAAAAGTATTTGGGCTTTGCTCCTTCCAAGAATGGAAGACTTAAGGGGAGGGAGTGACAAAATGAAATGATATGTGAAAAGTTTATCTATGGTATGTGACCTTTCCTTCTTTCCCAAGAGCAGACCAGAAAGCAACCAACTTAATATAAAAGACAGCAGCAGTCCATGAGATAAAACTATGCTGCATGAGATTGACAAAGAATTTTCTCAGAGGCCTTTTAATACAAGTAGGATGGATATCTGTGAGGGTGAGCTGGTGCAAGAAAACTCAGTCCATCATTGTAACTCAGGAATGAAGATAATATTCTTCCCTAGGCTTGCTACTTACCAGTAGGAAAAGCTGATTACCTGCCCCTTGCTTTTTAATGAAGCAGCGAAGCTTGCTGTCTCTGCAGGCAAGGCTATAAGATAAGGGGGCATACCTTTAGGAGGAGGACAGGGCCATAACGGAAGGCTTGATTGTGTCTGCTGTCAATAAACTGAGGCCATGTGCGGAAGGGGTCATGTTCTGTATCAGGAGCAAAGGGAAGAGGCACATTCTTCCTAGATAAGGTGACAGGGAGCCAGGCTCTCACCATAAGCTAAGAACCATGCTTTATAAGGTATTCAAGTGGCATTTTTTGGTTTACTTAAACTTTTAGCAAGACAGTTTCTGGGTATTCGGTTTCTCAGGGCTTGCCAGTTTTCTGTTTTGAGGCACTGCAAAACAAATCATCAGCAATGAGGTGTTACAGTAGTATATGGAGGCCTTGCATGAAAACCTGACCTGTATTGCCAGGTCCTGCTCAATTGCTTGGCCAGAGATGAACGCTGTCCCCATCTCATGGTGGGAGTATGTGGCTGGTGGGCGGCCCCATGGCACAACACCGGCAGAGCTGCAGTCACAGTGCAGGCCTGCTGAGTCCCGGGCCCAGCATAGGCCCCTTCCTGCATCGGCCATTACGGGTGTCTTTGTAGCCCGACATTTCCTCTCTTTGTCTGTGTTAGTAGATGTACAGTTTGCATTGCACCTTTTTAAAATGTGCTGTCCTAAACTCTGCATTCCCCATTTCCCACAGCACCTGCTATAATTCTGTTAATGCTTCTAATTTGGAATGGATTGCTTGTGTGCTCTGTGTGTCTGACAGCACTGCCACTTCTCTCTGTATGACTCTTCCTAAATGCTTGTTCATGGCCTTCATGGTGTTTTTTTACCATAGTGGCCTTCAAGGTGGGTTTTTTTTGGTAGCAGTGTAGCATTTGCTTTTGGATGGGAGGGAGAGATACTGGAATCAGCTCTCTTCAAATCTCACAGCTGCAGATAGAGATATGCCTTTAACTCCCTCACTGCCCAGCTGTTTGGGGCCAGGGGTGGGGGATGCTTGCTTTGCCATTTCCCCAGCCTGGAGCTGGGTTTAACTTACACTGAGCACCTGTCCCCTTGTGATTCTGACATCCTGTCAGGACTCATTCCCTCGGCTCATCAGAAGATCGTTTTGGGCAGCAATCTGCCTTATCCTAATAAGAAACTCAAGCCAGGAATTTTCCAGAATTGCTCCCCTCTCTTTCATTGTCCTTCACTGACCTCTAAACTTTCTTGATAAGGAAGGTGCTTAGTTTCACCTATCTGCTGCTTTTCCCTCTCACTCTTCACCTTTGATTATTTTTTTCAGGAGTTAGCTGCTTAGAAACATTAACCATTATAGATATATGCAGCAGTAAAATACAGTCAAATTCCTTAACTTTTTAAATCTTGAATCTAATACTAAAATGCTTATGTCAGGTGGATGTATTTTATGTCTATTACTTGTCACTGCAAAAATATCTGTCCTCAGCAGAGGTAAGTCAGCACAGTGGTTATACTTTCATATTACAGTATTCCCGTGTTACTTGTCATAGAAGCCCTAATTCTCCCTCTGAGCGTAAAACATGCTCTTACTATAGCAGTGGAAGTTCAAACTCTTTTTGTGTAGAAAATGCTAATGACTCATATTGGTTTTTGTTTGTTTTTTATGTGCTATAAGATATAAATGTAATGTAGATAGAAGGAATTGTAATGAAGTTTTGTCCGATTTATGACTTTCAAATTGCTTGAGAAATACTGTTACCTCTAAACAAGTCTTCTCTTCTGAAAGTCTCAAATCACTTACCTCAACTGTTCTAAAAACATTTACTTTAACTTTGTGGTTAGCAGCGAAGATGACTGGATTTATTTAAATATACACATGAAAGATATTTTTCCCTATTTTGTAGTGCCCTCTGCACTTGTCATCCTAAACTTTTATGCAAAAGCCTAAATAATTATATATCTATATGTTTTCTGACCATGATTTACTTTAATAACCCATCATGATATCAGGACAAACTATATTTGTCTTTGGAAGATAAAATTTCAAATTAATCTCCATTTTCATCATGACTAGTATGAATGAGCATAGTATTCAATGTATGTGCTGTTTTTTAAGAGTCAGCTTCTTTCTCCCGGGGATATTAAGCACGTGGTAGGCAGAAGACAGTTCTGCTATAATGGAATACAAAATGATACAAGAGGGAAGACCATGCTGTATGAGCTGAAGTGTCCTCCCAACATTCCTGCTGTAAAACCTGACATGAAAAAGGTGGGTAATGTCTGGGAAGCTGGGATGTTTCTTGTCAACCCCCAGTTCTTGAAAATGTATATTGTTGCTCAATCTGGGCAACACAGGCAGGCTGTTTCTGTGAATACAGAGTGCTTTCCTAGCTGTGGACCATGGCCCCTTGTTAGAGGCCCAGGCTCAACAGGACTTCTGTTTCAAGTCTGGAGTTTATGAGGAAAGATGTGCTTCCAAGCACAACTGTTAATGAAATGGAGCCAACGTAAGTTTGGACACCATCTGAAACTGGGATCTCATTTGAAGGAAAAAAAAAAAACTTCCTAGAAGCAATGGATGCTATTTGAATCTCTTGTGCATGTGATGTTATATACCGCAATACTATCAAGCCTTTTCTTGCTGGGATTGAAAGGGCTGTGGGCAGATGAGAATCTGAGTTTGTCTTAATATTGAAGAGGGAGTTATCTGGGATGTTTCATTCATAATGCAAGCCCTAGTACAAGATTACAGAATGAACCTCCTTTGGATATCTAACCACTACTCAGCAACTTTTTTCATGAAAACGAGAGAGAAGGTAAGTATAGCTACTGCATGAACAATTAGACCTTAAACCAGCAGTTGGCACGTACGTGTATGTCTCACCCTGAGTCAGGGAGATTCCAGCAAGATGTCACTGTAATAAAGTCCTACTCTGCGAACAAGTGCTTAATTAACTTATATGTCAACATGACCACTTACTTCTGTCAGTATTCTGAAATGCTTAACAGCAGAGTGCTCTTCTGAAGTTTCAAATGCACAGATGTAAAGTTATGATAGCTTAACAAGATGACACCTAGGAGGTGAGCCACAGTAACTGTTAGTAACAGTGCTTATGTGCTGTGGCTGCCTGGTAATGTCAGGGGACACTTCTGTCAAAGACATTAAGCTAATGTCACTTATCTAGCACCTTGCCTGTGATAACTGTGTGCATGTAGTTGAACTGCAGCATCTCTGCAGGCAAGGAGTTCAAAGAAAGATCTAAAGCTTAATGTTTTTTTATGGCATACTTCACAACAGCACTTTGAATGACCTCTTAAGGAGCAGGTGTCAAAGAAAAGGTTCCTCTCCTAAATGGCTACAGCTATGTCAGAAGTGCTAACTATTTACATTACAAGCTTGTTAATTGGTTTCAGAGGTACTGGTGAATTGTTAGCTTACACAATCTGCAAGGGCTAGAATCAACAAGGTATGTGAAGTGTAATATTGGAGAGGGCACTTAGACATGGCAGGGCACATTAGACACTCCTGTCTACTTTTTTACAGCATCTTTTCTTCCTCCTCATGCTTTAGCCTTCCCTACAAAGCAGGTATCTGTAATGACCAGTGAGCACTGTTATCTTAAGTACAGAACTCTATGAGGCTTTGATTCCTTATGCCCAACAGAATTTCAAAATAGTATTTCTGTATGTCTAGCATTGTAGTGTTGCTATGTGTCATGTTACATGTCTTACTGACTTCTGCAACCAGTTTTAATAAAGTCAATCCTGTGATTGTTGAAGTGTTATCTGAAATATGACACTTCAGAAAGACTTACTAGAAAAATAGCTCTAAGTCCCAACGTGGGTTCTTTTTGAAGAACTTGATAGTGAAGTGAGACATTAAAGCAAAGGCAAATCCAGGGAGTAGTTTGCTTCAGGTGTGTTACTATAGCCCTTCCCAAAAAAGGTTTTGGTGATATGATTCCCTGCAGTGACTTTATTCCTGAGAGAGAATTAATACAGATTTTCAAAAGCCTTCATGAAGTAAGGAACCAACGATACTGATTTGCGAGCTCTTACTGTTTATCTTTTTGTTGTTAAAAATCCATATAGTAGTAAACTGGAGTGTCCCTTGAATTGTGTAACTTAAGTTTTTGCAAAGAGAGCTCTCAGTTCTGTTTTGCTATGCTGGGCCCATTGTCAGGGTGTCTGTTCACTTTATACTCTTTCTCAGCCTGAGATGCATACAGAATCATCTAGGTTGGAAAAGACCTCCAAGATCACCTAGTCCAACCTCTGACCTAACACTAATGAGTCCTCTACTAAACCATATCCCTAAGCTCTACATCTAGATGTCTTTTAAAGACCTCCAGGGATGGTGACTCCACCACTTCCCTGGGCAGCCCGTTCCAATGTCTAACAACCTTTTCGGTAAAGAAGTTCTTCCTAATATCCAACCTAAACCTCCCCTGGTGCAACTTTAGCCCATTCCCCCTCGTCCTGGCACCAGGCACATGGGAGAATAGACCAACCCCCACCTTGCTACAGCCTCCTTTAAGGTACCTGTAGAGTGCAATAAGGTCGTCCCTGAGCCTATTCTTTTCTAGACTGAACAATCCCAGCTCCCTCAGCCGCTCATCATAGGACTTGTTCTCCAGGCCCCTCACCAGCCTTGTTGCCCTTCTCTGGACTCGCTTGATCACCTCGATGTCCTTCTTGTAGTGAGGGGCCCAGAACTGAACACAGTACTTGAGGTGCAGCCTCACCAGAGCTGAGTACAGGGGTACAACCTCTTCCCTAGCCCTGCTGGCCACACTGGCCAGCACGGGCCACTCTGGACATATGGTTTCTGTTTGTCACAAAGGCGTGGTTAGCACTAACACTGTAGATGTGCTGAGGTATGTTCTTTCTGAATTTTGCTCATGTGACTTAATTGAAACTACAGCTAAGCACACCTATGAAATTTGTAACAGTACTGTTTGCACTGGTAGTACTTCTTTGCTCAGGGTGATTTGACAATGTGTGAACCCAAGGCAGAGATTTGGTGTGTGAAGTGGTGACTTGTGCCTACGTTTACCTCTCTTCCTATGTGAACTTAAGGTTTTTGCTTCAATTCTCAGTTATTCCAGAATCTAAGAATGACCTATCTTTATTGCTTTATTTGCGTGCATATTTTTATTTAAGACTTCTATTCATAACTCCACTGATATGGAATGTAATATCTTAATCCAAAATCAACTTTCTTTGGGAGCATAAAGGTGTATGGTGAATCTTTGCATAAGCTTTTGCAGTTTGAGTTGCCTGGGAGATCTTTGAGGAAGAACCACTTGTGGGAAGTGACTGGAACTTTCTTCTCCACCTGAACTAGGTTCACTTACCTGGACCTTGTCCTTATTACTTGTTGATGGGAGTGCAAGGATGTCTCCTGTGCTGTTGGAAGTCCATCAGGAAAGAAGCCTATCTTCTGGCCTTCTCTGCTCCTGTTGAAGAATTGTGTGGTACCAAGCTGCCTATCCTTATGCTGTTACCTTTTGACCTGGAGAGCAGTCTGGAAAGAGGAGATGCAGTCTTGTGATCATGGGTTAATGTTCAAAGATAGATAGCATGATGGCAGTTTCTTTTTTTTTTCTTTTTTTTTTTTTTGCCAGTATTAGTTCAATGTGTATTGAAACTCCCAACCATCTCAAATCACATAACTTGACTTTCTTAAACCTCCTGGGATCTATATCTGAAACAAGCCTACACACTTAACAGTTTTTTTTTTAAGCCTGAAGCATGGGTTTGTTTAAGCATAGCTACAAAGTAACACGTTTTTACATTCCATTTATTCTTATATGTTGCCTTTTTTGTTTGTTGGTATTTTTGTAAGATGCTCTTAAGTTTCAACCTTTATTGATTGGGTGTATTTGAAGAATCAGATGTAGGTGGTAGAGAATGAAGTTAACAGTGACTTGGTGTGAGTCTATTCAAGTCAACATCCACAAACAAATATTGTGTACAAATCACTTATGTAAGCTTGCTTTTGTCTGTTTATTTGAGTTTGTGGTAACTGATTTGTATGGTCTTTCAAATTACGGAAATAAATTGACAATTCCCACTAAAAATAATGTGCAAACTTATTTACATGTTATTCACGTGAAATTCAAGGTGATTTCTTCTACTTAAAAACACTGCTTCCTGGCTGTGAGAGACCCAGTAGCTTTATTAAAATGAGTCAGAACACTAGCTGTCTTCCGAGACTAGGCTACAGCTCTGCTTGTATAGATTTACCAGTGACTCACTTGTAAGTGAAGGTAACTTGATTAAAAATGCATTAAGCATTAATAATGGGGTGGTACTTGCGCTTTAATAAAAGCCTTTAAAATGTTTTGAAAAACTGGAGTAACTTAATGGCTCTGAACTTAAGTGTAAAAGTACTTAAAGAAAAAGGTCAGTATTTGTCATTGGCTTGGGGCTAGGTTGATGAGTGCTTTCTGAAGTGCATTATTGTTAGGATCAAGTGTTAGGTGCATAGAGAGTCAGAAGTTTTCATTTTCTGGAGAAACTTCTCCATCTTCATCTCTTGGTGAAAACAACCTGGTCTGAATTGAGTGTGGGTGTTGCTTTGAGCAAGGGGCTGGACTAGAGCTCTCACTGGTTCTTTTAGCCTGACAAATTCCATGTTGTTGTTTTCTCTTTTTTTAAGAGGTGTTTGTACCATGCAACCACCATGCATCCTTGGTATTAAGTGGGTTTTGGTGAAGTTTTTCACTTATCTTCATAGAACTTCAGGTGGATTAATAAAGAATCTCTTGGGCTTTCTCTTCATTTTTCTGGCTAATACAAAATGTCTATTTAAAAAGCTGACGTGGGACAAGTTGATGTGACCTTTCTGCAAATTTTAGGTAAATTCTTAGCTTTCCAGAAGCTGAGTTTTTATACAGAATTTAATAGTTCTGTACTTAAATGCAGCAGATGAGCAGAAATCATGCTCTAGGGAAACTTGCCACAGATGATGTATGTTGAAATGCCTTATGAATTTTTTAGTTTAAAAAAGGCAATAAACCCAGTAAACACTAGAGATCATAATTCGGAATGCATCAAGTATAAAGAAAATCCTTTTGTTCAGGGTAGTTTTACCAAAAATCAGTTTATACATTCACACGATGAGAGACATAAGGAGTTTTTTATGTGTGTGTGTATATATATATATATATGTATATATATATGTATGTATGTATGCATATACAGATATATAATGTGTATGTATATATATATATATATATATATATATATATACATAGGCTTTCCTGTAAGAAAGGAACAATGAGATTGGATTCATGAATGTTGTGCATGCATATTTGATTAAGGTGCATGGGGGGAGGGGGAAACATACCTAGTAATAGATCCAGAATTTGGGGTATGCTTGTTTAGATTCCATTTCTTTTGTGAAAGCAATAAGCATGGATGTTCCTTCATGTATTTAGACTTCTGCAGCCTGTGTCCCAGGCAAGTTTATACTTCACAGATAATTGAGACTTAAGGAAACACCCCACTACTGCCTAATGTGATTAAATCAGTGTTGAGCTACAGGCTTTGAACTGGGAGCAAAAGAACAGTTTTTAATAAAGTTGGCAGTCAGGAGAAGTCCCTAATTACTGGAATAAAGGAAACATCACTCCCATTTAAAAAAAAAAAAAAAAGATATGAAGACCTGGGGAGCTACAGGCTGGTGAGCCTCACCTATGTGCCTGTGAAGATTGTGGAACAGACCCTCCTGGAAGCAATGTTAAAGTACATGCAAGACCAGGAGGTGATCTGAGACAGACAGAATGGCTTCACCAAGGGCAAATGGTGCCTGACCAGTCTGGTGGCCTTTTATGGTTTAGTGACTGCATTAGGTGACAAGAGAAGACCAACTGATGTTATCTACCTGGACTCCCATAAGGCCTTTGCCATGGTCTCACACGTCATCCTTATCTCTAAGTTGGGGAGAGATGGATTGGAGGAATGGGCTATTGGTGGGTAAGGAATTGGCGCCATGGCTGCACCCAGAGAGTCATGCTTAATGGCTCCATGTTCAGGTGGAGGCTGGTGACAAGTGATGTCCCTCAGGGGGCCGTCTTGGGATGGGTGCTGTTGAATATCTTTATCAACCACATAGGCAGTGGGGTTGAGTGCAGCCTCAGCAAGTTTGTAGGTGACACCAGTGTGAATGGTGCAGTCAACACAAGAGAAGGGAGGGAAGCCATCCAAAGGGACCTGGACAAGCTGGAGAAATGGGCCCACGTGAACCCAATGCAGATGGTTCAACAAGGCCAAGTGCAAGGTGCTGCACCTGGGCCAGGGCAATCCCAGACATGAGGACAGACTGTGAGAAGAACTCATTGAGAGCAGCCTTGGGGACTTGGGGGTTCTGGTGGACCAAAAGCTCAGCATGAGCTAGCAGTGCGTGCTTGGCCCAGAAGGCCAACCGCATCCTGGGCTGCAGCAACAGAGGGGTGGCCAGCAGCAGGTTGAAGGAGGGGATTGTCCTCTGCCTTGTGAAGCCCCACTTGGAGTGCTGCAGCTAGCTCAGGGGGCCCCAGCACCAGAAGGTGTGGGGCTGTTAGAGCGAGTCCAGAGGGGGACCACAAAGGTCATCAGAGGGCTGGAGCACCTCTCCTACGAAGAAAGGCTGAGATAGCTGGGGCTGTTCAGTCTGGAGAAAAGAAGGCTCTAGAAAGACTTCATTTCAAGCACTTTTGCATAAACTTCACACAGTTTGTAAAATCTGTATGGAATATGTGGATTGGTGTACCTTTCAGATGAAAACCTTGTTTTCTTTCAATTACCATTTTCTGGTAAAAGCAATGCTAGAATAGACTATTGGCAGTTGGGGCTGTAATTCTTTGCTGTTTTACTATATTAGCTAATAGATGAAGTAAATCTGTAAGATGGCAATAGTAGATGGAGAAGAGACAAAACTTATCAGGGCTAAGAACACAAAGGAAGATCACTAAATGGTCTCTTAATCAAAAGTACTTAGCTCCTACAGCATCAGTTCTTAAAGTCTGGCAAATATAAGCATCACAGCATGTGTTTACTTATGTGTAGGTACCTGAATTTTAAAATCCTGAGATTCCTAACTAAGAATCAGAAAATGAAAAATTCCCTTAAGAGAGCCTAAACTGAACTGTGGGAGATTTAAAGGGAAATCTTAGGTTGCAGTGTATTCTGGCATCTCCTGCTGATTTGTTTAGTCATACACATCAGTATTTATCAATCCTAATAACTTCTCTATTTTCTAAATCAAAATGAGATGGTGATTTAGAGTCACTGCAAAGTGTCAGAATGGTTTCTTGAGGGATCGCTGTCATTTGGGTAATAAGGTATGACTTGACTTAACTGCTTTTAGGCTCATGTTAGAAGCCAATAATTTAGCACCTTTATCCAGTAAATGACAATCTAAACCTAAAGAAAACCTAAAGAAAAGTGGCCACAGTTGAAAACTGAGCATGGAACACATCAATGTACACACGTTGTGCTGAAGCCAAAAACAGTGAGCCAGTGCTAGCTGAGGTGGGCTGCAGAAGAGCTGTGTCGCTACCATTTTTTTTTTCCAAATATAGTAATTGGTGCTGCAGAAAGCAGATGTGCAATGAATGCAGGTTTTTGTGTGCAACAATGAGAGAACACATGAATTGACCTGTATCAGTATGTTGCCAGAGTTGATTGAGATTTTCTTGACAAATGGGTACAGAGAAATTAATTGTAGAAGGCCCTTTGTCTATAGGGATGTTGTGTTCCAGTTTTTCATTTAGGATTGAATTAGGCAATACTGGTAGTACTGCAGTGCTATCAGCTTTATGGTAATACCCAGGCTCATCACCAAAGCTGTTGTACAGGGAGTAAGAAGGTCTGGGAGGTCAGAACTAAGTGTCTGGGACCAACAAGCTATTATTACTGATTGTGCTGTGGAAGTAGGGCGTACCACTACAACAGAATCTCCAGAAGTTAGTATCAGTTGCACACCATAGCATTTTTCGTATTGGAGGCAATGTGCACAGTACATATTGGTGTTGTTGGAAACAAGTTTTAGATGGAGAAGGGTATTAAAAGATCTGTCAACTCTGAGTTTGTCAAATGTTTCTGTAGCCTGCCTACTTTGTCCATCTTTTATCCACTTACGTTGATGGTCTGTTGAAACAAATGGCTTTTTGATGGTGTGTTGCCTTAAAGGGATCACTTGATTAAAGTGTTTGTTAAAGTTCACTAGTCAAGCAACACCTATAAATCCTGTTGTATTTTCGTAGCTTGACGTAATGGAGTGTTTGTGTGCTTCTGTACATTCCTTCAGGTAGGGGAAAAAGACACTTCCATACTTTGACAGTACCTGTGCATTAAAAATATCTATCATTGCATTTGGGGTGCTTTCTAACTGTATTTTTCACTTAAGAATTTGTCACTTCCTTTACAGTGACAATTACCATGCACCAGTGGAACAGCATGCGTTATTTTTGGTAATCTTCTTAAAAAGGCCTAGATTAAGATCTGAGCTACAGCTGTTGTAAATGGAACTCTTTTTGTTATAAAGTCTTTTAAGGTTGTTCCTTTTTGGCGGTTAATTGATTAAGATGTGTACTGAGTTGGCCTGAATTTCTTCTGCTAACTGAATAAAATGAAACCACAGTCTACATACAAAAATCAGAAATGTAAGTTCCTTGTTGGTAGAGTTGAAAATTGCTTTGAGATCTGTTTGTTGTTGGCATATGTAGAAGTGTTTTATCCCCCAAGACCAGGAGATTGACATCCTACTTTACTAGGTCTGTCTGTCTTTAAATGTTGCAGAACAGATGGTTAATTCAAAAAACAAGAGTATTAAGGCTGACTAGATAAATCTGATCTTCTAAAAATTAGGTTGCCAAAACAAGCTGCTGTATTTGATGTAGCTGCTGAATTGGTCTTTTTTTTTTTTCCTGATACAAAGGCAAATCTCAGTCTAGTGCCTCAGTTCAAAGAGGCTGGTGGTTGTTTCAAAATTTTCAGCTTTTCAGCAATTATCTCAGACATTACAGTTAGAGGAAAAAAAAAAAAAAGCTTTTTACATATTGTAGGTCTTTGAGAAGAAAAAAGGCTCATTTCAAATCCCTTGTCTTTCTAGGCTTAGCACTGTGGTCCTGGGTTTTAAAAGTATCATGGACAAATTTCAGGAGTTGGTAAGGTTGACGCCTGATGATTTTCTCTTTAACCTGCCACAATTTGCTTTCTTTTCTTCCTTTATTTACATAGGTGGTGAAATGAGAAGAAAAAGCAAACTGTTGGAAGAAAGTTTATGTTTACAAGCAAACTATTTTCATACAAAATAGCTCTTGCTGTCAACAAGTAGAATAGATTATTTCAGACAGGTGTTATGCCAAAGAGGCATTTAGATCATCTAATCCAACCTGCATGCCACAGACCCACGTTGTCTCTGGGCAGAGCCTAATGGTAAACGAATCCACATACATCTGTACTGTATGAAAGGGGTTAAAGCATTTGTTTTCTGCATTCATCCAGTTGGGATTATTGTTTGGGAACACCATTTCATATGAACCCACTTACCTACTTTCAAATGAAACATTCAGATGAGCAGACTGCTGCTTATCTTAGCCCGTGGGGGTTCAAATACTTGTAATTCTTCCATGAGCTGCTGGAAGTTATTGTTGCTTAGCACTCTTCAGGATTCTCTGACCTTGCAATCCATTTTTCTGTGGTGGATTGATAAGAGTTTTATACGTAAATTTTGGGAGATTATTTTTTACTGATCTGCTGTTATAAGATGAGCTATCATATTTTGGGGGGGGGGATAACTTTATTTTAAATCCCTATGCATGGTGTAAAGGTAGCTTGATCATTGTATAAAAGCTGTAGAAAGCAGTGAAATTGTTTGCGTATGCTTCTGCCTTGGTAAGTACCTTTAAAGTTAAAATATTCAGGTTTTCAAATCTTCGTTTTGCTAATTTCTCTGATTTTTAACTCTGTGTATGAAAGGTGTTGGACAAACAAGTGTAAACTGATTTCTTCCATCTGTTCAATTTACACTGTTTTGCAGTAGAATTGAGCTTGCTGTGTAAGAATGTCAAATCTCAAATTTTTATAAGAAAAAAAAATCCCCTTTGCCATAGAAGCAAGTTGAGAGGAATTTACTTGGTTGCATTTTTAAATGCTGATCAAAATCTTGACTTCCATGGGGCATTTTTTTTTGTCTTTTCTTAGAAGAAAGGGTAGGGTTGGTTCTTCTTAAATTCTGCTTCTTTAAATGGCCTCAAGACACTTTATTTCAGGAACCAGTGGCTCTGTTGAAGCCGTTGGCCATATCCTCAGACATCTGGAGGTGGCGATCTTGCGGGGACAGTGTCATTTGAAGTACCACCTACTTGTCTGCTGATCCCTGTGATTAGGGCACAGAGTTCAGAGTTAGATGTTCATACTACAGGTTCTTGCTTGCAACTTGAAATGACCCCTTCAAAATTGGTAAAAGAACAGTTAGAACTAGAACAACCTTGGTGAAGCCTGGAGAAAGCAATATGTTTGGGAAGAAATTGGCAGAGGCATCAATCTGTCTGAGAGCAGATGGAGTGTTGTCATCATTTGCAAAATCAATGCAAATACTACAAAAAGAAATAAAAATTACTCTTGCTCTGCTCTTGCCAAACACAAGGAACGGGAGCCATGAATACCATTGGTAAATTGTCTTAGTTGCTAGTGAGCATCCTGCAGTTGTAATCAACAAGTTGGAGTTGTCCCTTGTAGTGGTGGGCAGCAGCTGTTGCAGAAGTATTGGATTAGCAGTGATAAAATAAACCTTTTCCAGTTCTTGCCTAAGGATAGGATCTTTACAGTGTAGAAATCTCTCACTTCTTTTGCTCAGCTATTCTGGCTCTCTGGTGGGGTGTTTTAACAGTAAAAATGAGATTTTCAGTGATTCTCTTGTGCTTGTGTTGCATGGTAAGACTTCCCTGTTTTAGTACAGTTCAGTGTTGGGCTGTAAAGCAGTTACTTCTTACATATTAACATCATGTAACTAGTGACCTATCCGCTCTCTGAAATGCGGTTTTGGAATATTGTCATGTTTAGTAAATGTATCTGGTTGGCTGCCACTCAGTTGACCACTATGGTGCATGGTTTGTGAGGGGATGGCCACCTCTAAATGAAAAGGAGCAGTCACGAGGCAGGATGCATTACTAGATCACTAGTGTCTATGGCAGATGTCTCTAATCCTTGGTTCCCAGGAAAACAGCTGTTGGAGCAGAGACTGTAATATGGAGAGCAGTTTGGTTTTAAATTCTGAAACCTGTTTGTACTGATCCAAGCTCCGTTTCCATGGCAACAGGAAGTTTAGTGCTCTCAGTTACCAACTTCAGCTGCTGACTGGCTTTGGAGAGAGTGAATTGTTCCCTTACGCTAACCTCTTCAAGATCAGCAGTTGTGTTGGTATATTAACAGTGCATTTCTTATAGAGACAGAAATAACAAGAATTATTTCATGTGTTTTGTTTGAGAGTCGCTTAACTTTAACTACTTAGAGATGAGATATAAATGTTCAGGGTTCATGCCAGGTTACCAGATTGTTAAATTGTCATGTTCATAGTGACAATGTAATGCATAAGATCACAGTTTTTCCTGATTTTTTGGGGGGCAGGGAGGTGGCTGGTGGTGCTCACATTATGGTGTAGTTCTACAGGTTGTGAAGCAAACCTGGTGCTTGCTGTAACTAGAAGGATTAAATCTGACCTCTGCATGCTTTCCCTCCAGTTCTTTATCAGTTGACTGCAGTAATGCATGTGTCCTCCCTTGCTTTGCACCAGCCCTGGAATATATCAGTTCCAGCAGCAACCTACACCTAAAAATGTTGCGAATCTGCACTCTGAGGGAGCCACAGGCTCAACTGGATCACCTTCTTATGATAGTTTTCTAAGGTCTATTTGTGCTTTTGCCAACTACGGAGAGCTCCGGGCATGGTCTGCATGGAGTTTGTACTGGCAGAAGGGCTGCGCTGACCCTAGGGGAAAGCAGGTGAAGGCCAAACCTTCTGGAAGAAACCCTAAAGAGGCTAATGGCTCTCCTGGGTTCCAAGTGGAATGGGGTTTATTCAGAAGACCATGGAGAACATAAAGTATGTATTGCTAAGCTGTGTTCAAGATGAGATTTGATAGGAGAAACTAGCAATCCTTTAGTTGATAAGTGTTCTCAATTGTGAGAAACTAGCTCTTCTGATTTGGAAGCTTTGGCTGGTTAAACAAAACTTTTTTTTTTTCTAATGACTTTGGCATTCTTATCAGTATTCCACTTACAGTTGTTTCAGGGAGCATTGTAATTGCTCCAGTTACCATTTGAAAGCACTTCTGTATTTCTGTAACTTGTACCATTCATTCACTTTAATGTGCAAGATCTTGACACAGTAGAAGAGTATTGAGTGTATGGGGAAAACGTGTTATACTAGAGACTTGTAGCCAGGAGTGTCGTGGCTGATTCTGTCTTTGGTGTAGTATGGTAGTGTGGGGTGAAAAAAAAAAAAAAAAAGAAGATACCAAAGGTATCTCTCATCTCTCTGCAGGCTAATAACTCTGAATATTTGGGTCCTGATTCTGAATGTAGAACAGCATCACCAGAAATGCTGATGCCAGTTGAGCTTCCAACAGGTGCACTAAACTTCTAGTCTTCTAGTTCTCTTCTCTGTGGGCAGGTATTTCAAGCTTAACATATTTAACCACCCTCAGTTGGTCAGGGCAGGTGACCTTCTGTATAGGTTGTATGGTCTATGAATGCAGCTGAAATGCAGGCTGTCCTGAATAGGTACGAGTACAAACAAAATTCTAAGAGTTCCTCTCTGTTTTTTGTATTTCTATTTAATAGAAGTATCAGTTCATTATTTTTTTCTTTAATAATCATGAGGTCAGTAAACTAAGTCTTAGGAAGGAAAAGGGAAAATTGGTTAATTTGGAAATACTCTTATCTCATGAGCTGAAGTCTCTTGGAGCAATGTCTCGCCTAGATCCCCTTTTTAATTCCAGATTCAATGTTTGCTTGTTTAGGTGCAATATACCAGGCTTATGGGGAGCTATGTGTATTTCATCTAGGCAAGCTGTCTTGGAAACATGGAACACCACTGCTATGATGATCCTGTCTGTCGTGTTGAGTAGGAGGTTCCAGGTTTGCTCTAGAAAATGGAGGACTCTTTCTCTGCTGTACTGGCAGGAATTCAGTTGGAATTTGCCAGTGTAAAAGTAAAGATTGAACAGGAGCTGGTAGCAGAACAGATGACTCGTATTTTTCTTAGAACATAAATACAGCAGTGGGGAAGAAAAAGCCCAAAGTAACCAGAACTGAATAATCATATCACTTAAGTGTAGCCAGGAAATCTTGTTTGTTTGTATTAAGTAGAAAAATGTCAACATTTTTCAAATGTAAGACAAAATAATTATTCAGCAATTACTTTTTTTTTTTTCCTGTTCCAGCAGTCAGTTAGTCTATAAGCTAACGACTAATTTTAAGAAGGTGCATGTATAATGTACATCTTTTCTGGAGGTATATACTCCCAAACTACCTGCAGTTAAATGTAGAAACACTAAGTAATCCAAGCAATGGAGCTTCTCATCTTCTTTAAAACGCTACTTAAAGAGTTGCTCTAGCACATACCATTTCTTCCCTCTTGCAGGTGTTTCTTACCTTGTGTGTGAATTTAAATGAATCTTGAGGTATGAAAACATCAAGAAAACTTGGGTGTAACTTCTCTTCCTGTGTAGCAGCTGTTATTTAATAGGACAAGCCAGTATATGTGTGTGCCCTGTCAGTCAATTACTCAGTTGCTGCTTATCTGAGTGAGGAACTTATTCAGCCACTTGTTTTATGCTTAAGCATTCAGTTCTTTTGTGTTTATATGACTTTTCTCAGTTTTCCTAAGTTATAGATTTTATTTTTTTTAAAAAAACCGAAGAAATGAATAATACAATTGCATACCAAGCTGTGTGTGATGCAAGTATATCATAACTGATTGAAAACCTTGTGATGTTTCTTTTCTCTCATGAGTGGGAATAATCTTCTCATGTTATATAATGGTCATGCAGTGTGAGCATAACAGGCAGCTTTACCTGGGATTCTGTTATTTATATTTTGGTCAGTGTGTTTAAAAAAAAAAAAAAAAAAAAGACGCAGTTGAACAACTTCAAAACTACAGAAATGTTGAACCTTCTCCCCTCCCCTCCTCTTTCTCCCTTCTCTTCTTCACCTCCATGTAGTATGTCTAGGCAACACAATCAGTTTTCTGGTGCCATTAGTCACTTCTTTATATCTGTAAATAGCTCTCTCTTTCACTCAGAATCTAAGAGGTAATATTCTCATTCATGTCATTCTTGGATGTAATTTACTTACCAGTAGTCACACTACTTACATTATGCTACTTAATTTTAGAAGGGTCTAGGAGTTGTAATTGAATTACTAAGAAGATTGATCCAATCCATTATCTAGTATATAGTACTGGCCAAATGGCTTTTAATGGCATTATAATATAACCTCATTAGTACTAAGTTTATACGTATTTTCCCCAGAATCAGAGTTTGTCAAGAATGACAAGCACAGAAAAAATTAGCATCGTCCCATAATCTTGTACTGTTACACATCTGAATATAAAGGAAAGCTCTCAAGCTGCTCTGGGGCTTAAATATTTAGCTGTTCAATCTTCAGTGTAGGTAGGCGCTTGTATTTGACTATAATGATGTTTTGTGTGGGGACTTCCTGTGCTATTCTATCAGTAAAAGTGTGTGAAATTAAAAAGCTCTTAAGTATCTCTTAAACACATGCAAATATAGTAGCGGCAGACATGCAGTTATATTTTCTTTCAGAAAAGGATTACTTCCAACTCATCTTGAAGAGATCAGACTCCTCTTACTGGTGAAGATGACATCAGTTTATCCATTCCTTGGATTAAAAAACTGTTTATTGTCTTGGTGACTTAGCTTTAAATCTTATGCTTGAGACATACGCAAACTATAAAACCATGAAGTGAAAAAAACTTTTGGTCTGCTTTTCAACTAATATGCATAAGAAGCCAATTCTGAAGTTCTTAGAACGGTATGGTTGGTTTATGAACTACTTCATAAACTTATGGATTCCCACACATCCCTTGCAGACAACATACACTTTTCTGTATGTAGTTCAAGACTTATTTTGGGTAATGCATATTTAATTCATGTGATTGGCTAAGAGAATCAACCTATGTGCCCAAAATTATACTTCCATTTGTGTTCTTCTTCTGTATCTGTATTGCATCTTGCCTTGTGGGGTTCTCTATATTTGCTTTCATATGATGCAGCAGGCCAAGGGCCAGCAAATGTTAATTCTGTACTTTCAAGGAAGAACTTATTTGATATCTAGCTGATGTAAGCAATGAACTGAATTGTGTGTGGATTACTTCTTTCTGCTGCAAATGGAAATAAAATGTTTAATCTCTCTCCACTTTATACAGTAACAAATAAAATAAGGTTTAAGCCTGGGTGAATGATGATGATTAGGGCTTGGCTCTGTAATGGAAATTTAAAATTGCCTATAAAGTATCTTACTATGCCATGCTCCTGATTTGCAGTTTACCCAATAAGTCATTTGGCCACAAGATACCAGTAGGCACACCTTTATTTTTAAGATGGCCAGCATTTTGTATGAAAGAATGCCGTACTCTATTTCTACATGCAGCACAGCTTTTTGCATTTAGGTTTAATAATTTATTCATTATTTTCTTTTGCCTTCAAGTCATTTTAAGATTTCTTAGAAGGTATTCCAGAATGGAATAACTATGGGGAGGGATATATGTGCTTGTCAAAGACAGCTCATTTGTACAGCCTTGAAGACTCACTGTGTCTGCTGTCCGTGAAGGGCAGCTCCAAGCTAAGGATGAACTGTTTTGCACTTTCAGAAGCTGTGGAGATCTGTGTCCAGACACTTGAGGGCACTAGGCCTGGGGTGTTTTGGTGACTATAAACAGTTCTGTTGTCCAGTTTGGTCCGTATTCACCTCCTTAGTAAGAGAACAGCAGCACTTTCCTTTATCTTCCAATTTCTAGATTTACGCCAGAATATTGCAGGGTTCTGTATTTTTTTTTTTTTCAGGGAGGTTTTGAAGGTATATGTTATTGCTGCAATTTTAAATGAGAATACATGACATGAGGAATTTTCAGAATAGTTCAGTCTAATTTCTGTGTTTCCTGTTGGATAAAAAACTGCTGAAGAGATGTCTTTTCCAGATACACTGCTTTATTTTGGTGAATTAACTTCCAATTGTAAACGATGGAATGAAAGCAAGTATTTGCAAGTGGGAATGAGAGTGTGGATATGTCTCATCTTTCAGGTTTCCCTGTGAGGCTGCTGCCTATACCTCACATTTCATATATGGCAAGCCTGCTGCTGTGATCAAGGTCTTATTGAATATTGTGGAGAGCTTGTGCAGATGTACAAATTAAATTCATTGTTCAGCTATGTGATATCCAATGTCTGATGTACTCTTATAGTCAAGTGACAGCAGTTAGTTTTATTGTGATCTTGTGATTTGTCTGGTGATCTAAACCAATTTCAATTAATGTTGGGCAGGAGTCAAGCTTGAAACAGAATAATTTTTGGCTGGATTGTCACCAGCTTGCTAGCACTGGCACTGCTAGTGCAAAACCAAAATAATTGTTGATCTGTTAATGGCAAACTGCCAAGAAAATGCTGATTCTGATTTTAGTCCATTTCAAAAAAATATATTAACAATTACTTACGAACACTGCAGCGACAACAGCATTGGAGACTTCACTGTGGAAACAGATTTACATTTGTTTTCAAGAATCAGACATTAAGAACGTATGTTTTTTTTGTGAATTGATAACTTAGTGAAATGTGTCTTACTTGTATAGTCTATTTTTTTTCGTTATAAAGGGTATTTTGGAGGTGACTGAGCCAATGTTTGTGTCTGTTAGCCTAAAAATATTTTATGTAACAAATAAATAATTGCTTGATTATGCCTGGTCATGTTTTACAAAATCTAATAATCACTCTTACATAGGGAATTATGTCCTATGCAAAATAAATGTTTTCCTACATCAGGTTAGTCTCAAGAGGATTTATTGCAAGGACAGATAATTGAAGCAGAGAAACAAGACTTGTATTCTTAAATGAAAAAAAAAAAAAAAAGGAATGTCCTGTTTAAAATGTATCTGAGAAAAATCAGAGTGAATAGTAAAGTTGTCTATCAATGCCGGTGGTGTTGGATGTCTTCTTCAGTTACACATCAAATATAAATAACTTCTGTGGCTACTTATATTTGTCATTTAAGCTACCTCTTCTAAAGAACCTAACAACTTAAATTTCCGTCTGTTCTCTCAAATTTGTTTTAAACAAAAAATGCCATGTTTCATGGCGCTATTGGCTGGGCTGGCTGCAGGCAGCCCCGTTTGCCTTCTAGTGGGGAAGACATGGTTGGCATGAGCATGCATGTAGTGTGTGGCAGGGCTCTTCATGTGTTTTGTTGAAGACCTAGGAGACTTTAGAAGCATCTCTTTGTCCCATCACTGAGAAAATTGTTTCAGGTTGTATAATGCTTTGCTGTCTCAGTGAACTTGCCAGCTCTAGCCAGGAGTGCGTCACTTCCATGCTGTCATTGGTGGTGTCTGCCACTGTGCTCTTGCATCTGCCTGTTGAATGTTGGGCTGAAAAAAAGCTAGTTTTTGCCTTCTGCAAAATGCTACCAGCACAGCTGAGTGAGGAGATGACTCAAATTTTGAAGTAACATGTTCTCTATATGCTACATATTGTCCCTTTTTGTGTATGTGTTTTTTTTTTTTTTTTTCTGTGTTGTTTAAGCTGTGTATCATCTACTAAAGTTTCTATCAATTCTAGAATTTTGTTACTTGTACAAAGGGAAGACGTGCTCCTCAAAATGCTGGCAAGAGATTGTGCTTTAAGTAGTGAAAGCAGTAGCAGGGGTTTGAAAGCCAGTGGTCTTCCATTGCTTTGATAGTTGACTGCTTTGAATCAATTTTCTAGTTATTTTCCAAGAATTATTTGCTTTCCTGTAATTATCCTGTATGTATAGAATTATTTGAAATCCATTCACTATTATCCCTCTTTCTTGGAGCCATGCCTACCTCACAGATCTGGACTAACGCTAAGAACAATTAGATAAAGTGTTCTTGAAATAAACTTGGCAAAGGAAGCTAGTGCTGACCTAGACTGTTGGATTTCAGGAGAAAGACGTATTTTTACTTCAAATGATACATGTTAATGGCAAGTTAAAAGTGCTTCTGCCCCCCAGTATTACCCGTGCTTTCTTTAGCATAGAGCATCTACTCAGGAAGTCAAGATTATTAAATAGTGTTGCTACTCTTGTAGCTGGTCTGCAGAACATGACTCCAAAAATTATCTAATTAGCAATACTTTCAGTTGAACTTTGATACTAGAGATACAGAGAAGTCTTAACTGAGGTTGTTGGTGCCATTACAGAAATCCACCTTTCAATCTGCAGTGCTTCCTTAGCATTGCTTATTTAGCTGTAGTCAACTGGATGAAAGAACAATTTTTTTGTGCTTTTTGTTTGTAAAGAGTACTATTAAACACTGCAACTGAATATCATGTGTAAGTGTTTTATTATATTACTTAAAAAGCTATAGGTTGATAGTTTTTTTTGTGGAGTTGAATAAAAATTTCATTGCTATTGATGTATTTCTTCTTTTCAGCTGAAGAGGTTGCCTGAACTCCGACATCTTTCAATGACTATGAACAGCAATAGCTAGTGAAGATGTGTGAATGTCAGTTTTAAAAGATGCCACTAGTATGTTGAAAACTGGCCCATCTTCTTCTAGCTGTAAGATGGTATTTCCACTTAGTATTTGATTAATCTTAAAAAGGGTAGATGCATTTTAAAGCTTGTGATAGTTTTAAACCCTAACCACACTAGTACTAAGTCAAATGAGTCAGCGCATTCTTAACATAATACCTGATGTTTAGTTGTACCTGTGTTTTTTTCACAAAATGTTTATTTAAAAAGGAAGCAGTATAGATTTTCATTTGATGGGGCAACAAGAAAGCACACGATAAAGGAAAAACAAAGGCAGACCTTCTGGGCATATCTGTACTCATTCTTCCCAATAGAAATATAGGTTGCCTGTATGGCATCTCCTTAAGGACCTAGTATGTGAAATGTTGCCTGTTGAAAGGCATTATTGAGGCTCTGTGGGAATTAGAGTTTCCCGCTTGATTTGGAAGCGAATGCTATAAAAGGGCTTTGTGCTGGGCTCTTTTATGGGGGTAGAATTGTCTTATGTCACTCTGGGAATTGCTGTAAGGCAGAAGGGAGGAATGAAGTGGACCAACTGATGTCCAGTGTCTGAGGAAATATAAAAATGTTTGTATCAACTTCTGTCTTTGTTCATCACAGCTACAGAAGATCATAAACTTTTAAATCAGAGAGAATGTAAAAGTACAGCAAAACATTGTGATCAAGTAATCTGTGTAAACGATGATGGAAAATAAGTGTGGAGGTGGAGTAAAAGCAGTTTCAAGTTAGACCATACTACATCAGTGATGCAGGACAACTACAGATTTCTTTGGAAATGCTGTCAATACTGCTCCCTGTACCTTTTGCAGCATTAGAAACTGTTTCTGCCTTGGAAGAAGTGAATCTGAATTAAGCGCAAAGGCCTACTGGGAACAGTGGGGGAAGAATGGTATTATGAGAGAATGGGGTAGAGGTGCTGAAGTATCCTTCAACCAGAGATGTCATCTCAGAATACAGGGGTGAAGTAGCCGTCTTTTTGCATTCTGTGTAGCCTTTCAAAAGAGGCTGGAGAGACTGAGGACTGACATACTGAGTTGCAATAGCTTAACAAGCTAATCTGCATCTGCTGAGCTGTGGTAATTTTGTGCAGCATCTTAACCCATTCTCAATTCAAGTTAAAATGCTTTAGTATAAAATTCTTTGCTTGGGTTTTAAGCTAGTATATTTGACCTCATACTTGCAGAGGGCCAAGGCTGGAATCACCAGGGATTCTATTTGACTTTTTTGCAGCTCTTTGGCTTAGAATTCCAGAAGATCAACTAACAGCTGAGTGTGTGTGCGTGTGTACACCTCCCACATGTTATGGTACACTGGAATTTTTTTCTAAAGGGAATTTGGGGGATTTGCTAGCCAGTACTTTAAATTCAAGGGAGAAGTTGCCAAAGAAGTGTGAAGACATTGTAGGATTCATTGCTGCTTGCTTTCTTATCTTGATGCTTTTTCAGCTTGTTCTGCTAATTGCAACACGATCTGAATCCTGCTTTTGAACCTTGAAGAACTTCCAAGGGAAATTGAAAGATTATGTTGAGCATGTCATTTTAAGTAATGATTGTCCCCTACAAAAGTAAAAATAAAAAGTTGTTCAACTGCAAGGAAAAGTGTTTGAATCTAGGTGATAACTCCTTTGACCTGATTCTGGAATTAATGTGAGGACTTCATAAGTCAATCAGGAAAAAATAAATGTATGTTTCTTAACTTCAAGTTCTCATATAGACAAGGCCTTGGAGTTATGAAAAAGACTGGCTCTCTTTCCACTGTTCCAGTTCTTGAAGAGGCTAGCTAGTGTAAGCTTAATGTTTATTTTAAGCTTAATGTTTATTTTTCACTTCGCTGTGCAACATATGTTGTGACTAACCCATTGTCTTCTTTACTGTAACGTATCCTTTTGTGCTTACTTTCTTAATTTACTTGCTCTGGTAAGCTTCATCAGTCACCATAAAGATAGCTTCACACCTTGCATTTACCTAAGTGTATCAATCATCCATTTTAACTTTTTCAGAGATTTAAAATACTGAATAGTAGGGATAGTGTTTGAGAAAACTTGCTTTTATCATTTGTGTTATATGTGGATTTATTTGTGTGTAACAACCATAGTGGCTTGAGATGTAAAGGGGTTGACTAGGTCACTGTTTCTTCCCTCCTGTAAGAGTGAAGGTTCTGCAGTTTAGGTTATGGTAAGGGTTGGTGCTATGACTTTTAAATCAACCTGCTGGGTTTGGTTTTATTTTTCATAGTGATGTTATACTTATCAGGAAAAATGTAGTGAGTGACTTGTAATCAAAGTTACGCTTTTGCTTAAATGAATACCATCTACATACATTTAGAGTTTGTTTAGCTTCATAAAAATATCTTCAAGGTTGGGTTCTTTCTCTCTTGCTGTAAGCAGAATGTCTTCAGATTTGTGTTTTTACCTTTGAGCTGAGTAGCCTGATGTTTTCTCTGGAGTCCTGAGTACATTGGATGTAGTAAATTGGATGTTCATCTAGACCTGTTTTTTCTCCTGAGCATCTTAGGATGTAATTATCATAGGTGATTTAAAGGCATGGTCGTTCTGTTGTTGCCAACTAGAAACTAAATCCCAGGTGAGCTTTTTTTTTTCTCTTACCTGTAAACCTATTGCTGTTTTGGACTACAAAATTTTGCTTTCTTTGTTGTTGTTAATGTCCTTTTAAATATAGAATTGTGTTGCCATTGACATGTTGAATTTTGTAGTAGTTAAAGCAAAAAAAAATTACTTTTAGACTAGCAAATAAATACATTTCAAAGACTTCACTTGTGTAAATGGCCTCTTGATTGAGCATTTCTTGGTAGCTGGTGCTTAGTTGGCCCTTGTTCTACTGGATGATAATTTCACTACCAGTTGTCTAATGGGAGATGGTTATTACTTCTGAAGCTGGGAGTTATGGGAGTCTAAAAACTTGTAAAACCTTGTAGTAAGGTAATCTCCTTACTGTGACAGATGCTATTGCTTCTCCTACTGCTGTTAGAGATAGAGGTAATGGCTTCTGATAGAGAAATAAATTTTTCTGTATCTCTCCCGTTCGTTTTACACTTGCACCTATGCAAGGTCCAAACACCCATGTAATCCATTCCACTGGAAGGATTGCTTCGAGAACATTGATTAAACATCTTGCTGAGGAGTACAGCAAAACCAGCAAAAGTTGGATTTGTGTTTCCTCCATTGACTCACCTCTAATTGCAAGGCAAGAAAAAGGTAAAATATGGCTTTCATTAACTACATAATAAAGCAAGCAATTAAGTCTCCAAACAAAAATAGATCTGATTTTAACAGCTACTGCTATTATATACAGTTTACTTATCAAATAAATATTACAATTCCACTAACATTTTCTCAAATACTTGGAGAGGCAAGTGAACAGGTGTTGGTTAAAGGTCTGATGGAGCGTGCTCCTTTTCAACAAGGACAAATGCTTGTGAATGTAGCCACAAATCTGCAAGATTTCAGGCTCCGTGTTCCTCTGCAGGTGCCATCTGTAACTTTTTACAATGGTGAAATGAGTAAGTTACATACTTCAGTACTTTCACCCTGTATTATCCATTGTGTGCTTTCAGTGAGAGACGTTTGAAGTTCATTTTATAAAGCTGACTATTTGAAGGCCCAAGTTACCCAAAGACTGCTGCTTAGCAAATTTCTATTGTTCTTGTATTGAAATTGAGTTACTTTGCCTTGCAACATATACAAGAAAGTGGTATGTTCATATACAAGAAAGTGGTATGTTGTCTTCTACTTCCTTTTGTACATCAGCGTAAAACCTAAATTAATGAATTTGTAACTAATTTGAAATAACGACCTCTAATGTATTGGTGAAAACATATAAAGCCTCTTTGCCCCTTCATTGATATAACTTCACCTTATCTGCAAAAGACAGAACCTAGAGATAGCAGGCTTTCTGGTGCCTTACAAGACTGGATTTTTTTGTCTGAGTAGTCCTTTCATTGTAGGTGTGCATGGAGGTATTCACTGCCCCTTTTTATCAACTTAGCAGCGGTAGGCTGTATGAAATAGCTTGCACTGTTGTTTCACTGGCTTGTGTGTTTTGCTGGATTGTTAGTTAGGTTTTGAAAATCCAAAGTCTGGATTTGATTCCTGACCCAACTTGCTATAAATTGAGGGCAGCTATGTGGGACAGGAAGAAATGGAAGAGGTAGGAGAATGTTAAAATTTTTGAGTGCAGAGCTGGCTTCTGCACAGAGTGCTAATGGAACTATGTACATTTGTATCAAATGTGAAGACTGCAGAGCACCATATGCGAGATGGAAATCACTAAATAAACCTGCAGGCCTTTAGAAAAGGAGAAAGGTTTCTGTATCTGCTGCCAGTTTTGCTGCAACTTAGCGCTAGCTTTACTTCTGTGCTTTGGTTTTTCCTATGCAATTATAGGAAGGCTGGATTCTGAGAGTTGTTAAGAGTGGGCTATAACTATATATGGAAGTTAAGTTAACCCTTAAGCCCTCTGGGGAATCACTGTTTTGGATGACAACCTTTTTTGTATCAAAAAGGTTAGTTGGAAGTGCAGAGTGACATGTAATGTTCCTGCTAAGACAAAACTAATATGAAACTGGATTTCTTTGATTGTTTTTGGTTAATTCTAAACCAAAACAACTTAAATTTACAAACAACTTGTGGTAACTAAATGTGGTATCTTCATTCTTTTTCTGTTCCTGATGTGGATTCTGGGATGATCTTACTTCAATGCTCTTATAAAAACAGGTCAAATCATCATGCAAAATGATGCTGTGTAAGCAACCTATGAAAGGAGAGAAGAACGTCCTTAGTTTGCAAAGATGACAGCAGTCTTTTTTAATAAAACAGGCTCGCCAGAAAACACACTCTCCAGAATTGATTACAAATTCCTATGATGTGTAAATAGAAATTGCTGTCTGTCTGTACCTGGAAAGTGAAGAATAATGTCCTCAAGAATTATAATATTTGTTATTTGAGAGAACTCAAGAAAATGTTGGATTCTGCCTTTATATTAGTGGTCACAGGCTGTATGTTAAACTACCGCTTTGCCACTGTTCAGTTGTTAATCCTGGCTGGGATGTGATGTATGCTCAGTGGCAAAGGAAGGGAAATCTGTTTTTATTCTTTCGCTACTGTTACATGTATGTATGTCCTTAGGTACGCTTACACAAGTCAAATTGAATCCCATTCCATTTTTTGTCCAGTTACTGTCAACCAGATTTTCCTTTAAGGAAAGAAGTTAAAGCAAGTGCTACACTTTGCTACCATTTTTACTTCTCCTAAATACTGATACACTTGTATGACTTGTCCAGTTTTTCAGAGTTTTGCATGGTTAAGAACAGGCTATCCCAAGTTGTGAGGGACCCACAAGGATCATAGAGTTGAACTCCTGGCTCCACACAGGACCACCCAACACCAGACCCTATGTCAAGAAGTGTTTGGACAATGGTTTCAGAACTCCAGCAGGCTCAGGGCCGTGACCACTGCCCTGTGAGCCTGTTCTCGTGCCCAACCACCCTCTCGGTGAAGAACCTCTTCCTAACATACATGTGATATCTTACTGACATGCATGTTTTTACTTGTATTGTTCTTTTAAAATATCTTCCACTTGTTCTGTTAGGATCAATAGCAGATGATCCTACTTGACACACTTTATAGTAACTAGCAATTTAAACAACTCAGTGACTGTGAAAACAGACCTAATTCCAATTTCTGTTAAATACCACTGTTGTATTGCCTTAGCTTATTTTTTTGTAAGTAAGCTTTCTCATATGCTTTTCTGAGAATCAGTGCAAAATATTTAGTCATACATAGGCATGGCAAGTTTTTGTGATGCTGTTTAAAGTATTAATAGTCAAGGGTGAAATCATACAGTTTGTTTCAGATGGAAAGACAGGCACACAAGGAGTTTGAACTTCTTGTATTCTAAATCTGCAGATTAGACTTTGGCTGATCATGAGCTGCAAGACTGGGCAAAATAATTTTCAACAACAAAGTAAGCTTTCCTCTGTGACTTCACATCTTCTCTACTGGTTGTGTTGGACAGTTGCCTGGTCAAGTGAGGCTGGATGTGTCTACCTTCAGTGGTGTAGTTGGGCAGTGTTTTCTAGCAGAAGTGTCTGATCAGCAGTCTGCAGCAACCTTCACACTTCTGAAACTCCAGCAGGAAATAATCAAAAGCATGCCTCCTATCAGTAAGTGTAATGCGATATAATTGCAATACGTGCTGTTTTAAGAAAAAACAAAAAACAAAAAACAAAAAAACATAACGGCAAGTAAAATAATTAATAATTTCTGCTATTGCTCTGGTGTTCTTCCAAACTGAGTCACACAGAATGCGTGAGGAGATCAGGGAGTCATGAAGCAGTACGTGCACAGGCTGCGTATGTGTTTTGGTGGCTCTGTTATATCAGCATGCCCTTTTAATCTTTGGTTAATTGTTTCAGTGAGCTTTGATGCTGGGTGTTTTCAAGTACAATGCTACTAGTTGGGAGCAAGAGAAGACTGTCCCCCACCTATATATACTCTCTTTTATATGACAATGTTATCATAGTTTATGTATTGTGAGTTCTCTTGGAAGTTTTTTTTTTTTTTTAAAAAAAAGAGAAAATAAATCACATGAGGTGGATTTTTCTTACCCTTTTCTCAACGACTGGTTTTCTGAAAGTTTAAATTTGTATTAAATGAATTCAAGCTTGTTGATTCTGGAGAAGTATGGAAAGCAAATGCCCTTCATATAGAAGGAGAAAACTGACACACAGCACTCCTAAGATTGTGGTAAAAATTGATTTTAAAAGCTATCTGTTTATTTCTATTTCACTCTTTGGTTTATAGACCAGGGCACTGTCATAACACTTTTCAGCATTTTAGCAGAGCATAAAGAACTAGGATGCAAAATTTGTGAAGAGGGAGTAATTTACAAATGGATATAAAGAGGTTATCATCCATTATTTTTCTTTTCCTGAGCAAACTAGTAGTAACAAAGGTGATTTATTTTTTGACTAATGTAGGAAGGGAAGTTGATGTTGCTCCTGTTAACACAGGATTTACTGATTTATTTAATGTAACAACAGCCATAGCTGCTTGGGAATCCCAGATATGCTGCTCATTCAGATGTGACCACAGGCTAGTGGTAATGTGAGCAGGGTTTGTGAGATGAGTGCCGTAGGCAAGTTAGACACAAGCAGGCATGGGACTGAATGATGCGGAGTCAAGGGTTGGTTGAGTCCTCTGTCAGTTCAGTTTGAGGCATTAGGCCCCTCTGGGCCAGAGGCAGGAATAAAGTTGTGTGACTTCTGCTGTGACCTGCAACCTTTCATGGTCTAAGTGCAGTAAAGACTTCAATAGGTTGATGTTGCTTATGTTCGTGTAACATGCCTTGCTTCCAGTTTGGATCTGCCTTCTTCCCATAGGAAAGAGTAGTAGTCAAACTAGGTTCATATAGGTGTTGTTACTTCAGAAGCATATGCTATTTATTGATAAAGTAAGACATGACAGAATAGCGAGCTAGCAGGAGGCAGAATTACCTTTTCCTCTACTGGTGTACCCCTAAACTTTCTTTTCAACCTTTCATTTATTCTGTTTTGACATTTGTTATGAAGAAATAATCTTGCATCTGTAGACCTTCATACCACATGAATTCAGTGAGACTTCAAGTGAAGATGCTTGATTGGCAGGGAAGTTTTTTTTCTTGCTAGGAGCCAAAGAGCAATCCCAGGTTTAGTTTTTACGTAGGTCATTATATAGCTGCTGAAGGATGAGTTTTTAACAGTGCTGAGAAGATAATTGGGACCATATGACCCAGATGTGGTGTAAGGCCTCCCTAGCTTGCAGCACCCTGTCTTCCTCGCTGCTCTATGCAAAATAAATGTACCTTTCACCACTACTTCAAGGCATTTAACAATCCAGCTGTACTTCTTTATGGTGGTGTATCGTCTTAGATTGTGACCTTCAGGCTAATAATTCATAGTTGTAGGTTCCATGCAATGTCAGTGGTCTTTCAGAATTGTCATTGATAGAAACATAAGTTAATATCGTGATTCTCCAATTACCCTTAGAACTGACCAGAATGTTCTGATCTTGTTAAAACTACAGATGTCTCCTTGCCACTAATGACTCAGGTTTGAAATCCCTGTTTCCATATATTTTTCCTCTAAGGCTAATTGCTACTCAGCTTCAACAAAGACAGAAAAGACATTCAATTTAAAGATTTCCTTGTAGCCAAGGGTGCTGCTTTCCTGTATTCAAACAAAAAAGACTTTTGAAAAGCCAACTTGGTTCCTTTATTAATGTCATTTCTCCATAAGGTTTCTTTCACTGTCATAAACTGCTTCTTGTTTCTCCTGAACTTCCTTTCAAGGGGTTTACTTGGGTTCACATGAAC
Source organism: Heteronetta atricapilla (assembly GCA_011075105.1). NCBI lineage: Eukaryota > Metazoa > Chordata > Aves > Anseriformes > Anatidae > Heteronetta > Heteronetta atricapilla. The sequence goes on along the minus strand of CM021731.1, from coordinate 75,518,932 downwards.
TGGGACATAGTTTAGTGAACAATGACTGAAACTATGCTGAAAACATGCTGGGAGAAAAAGAAAAAGAAAAAAAGTTTTAAGGTCAGAAAAGATTGTTATCTGTCAATTCTATTTTCCTTTCACATGAGTGGATGTTTCATGGTTGTTTTAGAAATGTGTGACTGAAAGAGATCACCTGAATTTGAAAGTAATTTCTTTTTCTTACCAATCCTCTTTGCACACTGCAGACTGCTGTGTAATAAAAGTTTAGTCCAGGAAGTTTTGGGAAAACTTCAGTGGGAAACAAATCCTCAGAACAGGTATTCTACAACTTCATATTCTCTGAAGAGGTGACCAACATGTCAACCTTTCTTCAGTTTGCAGGTGCTGCTTTTTTGGTAATGCGGTCATATACTCAGTTGATGAATTAATTATTGTTTTGTTCTCACTTCTTCCATCATCACTACAAAACCTCTTTCTCTCTGCTGGGTAGGCTGCAAGGTGTGACGCAAATAGTTGCTTGGGGTAGACGGGTAACAGACTCCACGTGTGTCTCAGTGACATCTGAGAATACAAAAAATGGTCTGTTTAAAAACCATTGCAAGCAAAGAAAATTAGGTCTTTGTTTCCTCTATCATTTTTTCTGTGCCTTTGAATTCTCAGCCTCTTATCTTCTTTGAGCTTATTGATTGAGAGGTAGAATGGGAATGTTTTACCATATTTTTACCTTATGTACCTGCCCAACAGTGTATGTCCGTATTTATGAACAGAATTTCACCCTGCAGCAGCTTGAGGCTGGCATACTCCTCATCCTCAAACCTAAACAGAGTCTCAAGTTGGAACTTGCTTCAGTATGGTGGAGCAAAGAGTCTCCTTAGTTTTTTTTTTAAACTCTCTTCTCCCCTCCTACAAGAGCTAGAAATCTTACTCTTTTTATGCTTCCTTCATACCACTGCGTTCCTTGCATGTGCAGTGTCTATTTCCTCCTGATCTGAGACTAGCATGATCACCCACGTGATTTTACCAACTTAGAGACACACAACAGCCTGTTGAAATTGGTCATCATGGTTCACATTGCTAAGAAATCTGGCCTCTTGTGAAGTCCTAAACTGTGGCATCTCTTATCAAAAGATACTCTGTCAACTGCTTGTTGGTCTACCGCCCGCACGCATCTCCTTAGTGCCTTATAGGAATAAAAATGACTTTTAATGCCTCTCATCATACCCATTTATGTTAACTTTAAATAAATAAATTGCTTCCTGACCCAGTATGCTAGGGAGCCCTGGCAGCAATTTGTATTGGATCCTTACTATTAGAGTCAATGAGGCTGGACCCTTTTCTTGTTGGTGTGACTGACATCTCTCTCTTTCTGTGTTTGTCTGCATTTTTAACAAATTAGAATCTCCTACAAGTAAGAACTGGAGTTAAGGCTCCAATCTACAAGGCTGCAGTGTGAAAACAAAGAAAACTCCAGTATTTTTCTTGGAACTTCAATAGACCCTCTTTTTTTTCTAACCAAAATACATAAATGTCTCCACTAAAATGTCTGGATTGATAAAGGGAAGAAAGTCTTCCTCCGACAGTAGCTTGATTAATGGATTTATTGTTTGTACAGATTTTGTCAGGAAGCCAGCATACGGCTTGAGGAAAACAAAGAGGAAGTGGCTGATGTTGAGAAACTGATTTAATAGGGGTCTCTCAGGACAGAATGTGGCTCTTATTCTTACTCCTTCCCACTCAGTTTGTAAAGTGGTCTAAGAAGAGCTCTGTATCACAGTTACTCGACTCTCAGGGTAAAAATTTGCTGTCCTTTTCCTTTTATGTAAAGTATGCTGGAGTACTTTGCAAGGAACAAAGTTTGTTCTTCTAGTATCTTGGCAGTTGATCAGTTTGAGATTGGTGAAGGTAACTTTATCAACTTGAAGCTGAGGTCTCTTTTTGGGACGGTGCTATTTCTTTCCTTCCCACTCCTTTCTCTCTTCCACCAGCAAAATTCAAGCATGTGTCACTGGATTTGCTGAGTCGTAGTCTGTGTCCTGCAGCTGGGTGAGATGAATGTCCAGCATTACCTGTGACTGTTTGACTCCTGTTTTGACTGCTTGGTGAATAAACCTGAATAGAGATTTCAAAGCAATATTCCATAATGTAACTACTAGCAACTATGTTAAGGATGCTTAACATGCCCTTCCTTGTGTAAAAGTACAGCCTCTTTGAGTAAGAAGTAAAAAAAAAAACACAAAAACTTATGTGAACCATTAATAATTGTTAGTGAATTTACAGTCTAGAAAGCCAAAACATCACTTGACAAAAACTCAGAATTTAATGAGTATTGCTTTGTGACTGAAAGATAAGTGTTCAGGCTACGGTGGTGAAAATAACTGTACACGTACTGTATATGTGTTCAGGATCTCTGAAGATCCTGAACATCTATCCTATTCTGAAATTTTTGGCCATAATGTTAAAAGTAGCTACTCTCATAAGTCTTCAGTGCATAATGATTGCGGTCTAACGTTTTACAACATGCCAGTCCTTCCTTTCTAGATCTTTGAGATTTTTCTTGTTGTAAGTGGCCAGAAAACATGTTTGTGCTGGAGTTGCTGCTTGTTGAATCTTAACATATAGCCCTGGCAGGTATTAGGGAGAAAACAGTTCGCCTTGACAAAATTTGGTGATGCTAGCAGAAGAGGAGAGACTAAACGACTAGAGGAAAGTTTTACTGCTTTAGAGCTGTTCTTTTACACTGCTGTCAAAGTGAAGCTCCCATTTGGTGTTCAGTTGAAGTATTATTCAGAAAGCCTTTGACAAAGGTTTAAAAATAAACACTTCTCACATGTTCTCCTTGCTATGACATAGTATTAGGCAATGTTTGTAGGTCTGCCACAATTATGCTATTAAGCATCATAGTAGTAAGCATCCCTTCCAAGCTGATTAATATTAGTCTTAGTCTGCTGTTTGGGATTTGTTACCCTTTGCCTAGCTTGTTTGACTCTTTATGGATGCATTGGCTGTGATTTACTACTACAAGGGAGTCAGGGTATGCAGATCTAGAGCTCTTGGAGGTTTTAGCATCTGGAAGACCTCCAATTAGAAGATGATTTCACAGTCTCCTATATTTGCAACTTAGCAGTGGCATATGCTCGTGACCACCTAGTGCAGTGCTTAGTATTTCATAATGTTTTGGAAAGCTGATGAAATGCTGTTTACCACATTTAGTTATTTATAGCAGGAAGTGTCACCTGGTATAAGATATAGCAAATTAAGTGCAGTATTCTGCATTTCTTTTAAACTATTTGAAAAAAGAAATTCTGCTTGCATGTAGGTGGCTATTATGTTCCTATATATGTTTCATACCTATTTCTTGTATGTCTACAAATGCTAGGTGAGTGCTGGTTTTCCAAAGCATTAAAAGGAAGAGGAGGGAAAAGGGGGGGGGGGAATATGATTTTACTCTCAAGATAGTTTTTCTAATTTATGACAATATTTCTTTTTTCTTTTCCCCCAGCAACTGGCCTTGTCAGTAGAGTTGGCACTTATGCCTGGAGTTAACAGACTGCACTAAGCCCGCTGCATAATCAGACATTCCCATCTACCCTCATCTGCAGGTAAAAAAGTTGTGACAAATTTCAGACATGAGTTTTATTCCTCCCTCTTGAAAGTATGTGTACATAAAGCATACCAAGAACCCTAGAGTTTAAAGAATTTCCTTAGTGCATTTGTATACAGACATAACTTCCCACTTTCTTCCTAAGGTTAGAAATCTGATCAAGTTCTCAGCTCCTCTTCTGTGAAATGTTGGCTTTCTCAAAAAGGTTGTGTTCTGGAGCACGCCTTTCATGGTCCTGTCAATTTTACCTCTCATATGATGATGTGATCCCAATGCATACATTCCTTCTAGCTGTGTAAGAAGAAGATCCAAGGCTAACCTGCTACTGGAGCGTGTGACCTGAATGAGGGGAGACTTCTCTGTTGCTAGCTTCTCTCACGGTCAGACCTTGGGGCGGCAGCTCTCTCTGCCAGCAATAGCTGGCTGGTGACTTGTAGATCAGGCTGTGGCTGTGTGGGTTTTGGAATTGCAGGTTGCAGCTGCCTCTTTTTGCTATGGATATGCTCTGAGCAGAGGGTCCCGATTCCTCTTAGATTGATAGAATTCTCTGTGGAGTCTTTACTTCATCTGGTGAAGAGACATTTTTATTGTTATTGAAATAAAAGTTCTACAGGAAAAGTAAAGTACTATGACTCTGTAAAACAACCTCTTTGCCCAATCCTGCATTCCATCTGTTTCACATTTTTGATGTGAGTGTATGTTTTTAAAACATAATGCTGGATACAATGGAGACGTTCTCAACTTTGCACCTTTGAGATTCCCAAAAATCTAGAAGAGGTGTCAAGAAAAGAAAGAAGTAGCAGATAATGATTTTCCTGACATAGCGATTAATTTTTGATGTAGTAGAAATATCAGAACTTTGATTTAAATGCTATACAAATATATACTATCAGAATGCATTGGTATTATTTTTCATATTGCTTTTAGTTTCTAGTCCTCAGTTCTATGGTGTAAATTAAGTTGGTGAAGCAAGCAGGGGAAATGCATTCTTGTAATGTGTTCTGCAGTCTGTGAACATAACAGTTAAATATATCTGCATTTGTTGTGAGTATTGAGTAAATTTCTTTCAGTGGAGCAAGTGGCTAGATGCCAAGTGACTAGTGTCACTCCTTTATTTGTCACTTTGAAAAGAGCTGTGCAAGCTATGCTCTTTTAAATGATTTTATTGACCAGAACAGGAGGTATGTGCCTGCAAAATACTCACCAAGATGGTGCTTGCCCATCTTCATAAGGGGAAGCTTACTTATGTACCTTCACTTCTTTTGAATAAATCACTTTTTTCCTTATAAGGATTACTAGTATAGTTTTGTTATTTTTGTGACTTCAGATAAAGGGACAGTTGCTAGTATGTGGTTTACTAAAACACTTCTCTGCTGAAATCATGGAGTCAGATATTTGTACTTTAAAAAAACCACTTTTTTCAGTGTCAAAAAATATCAAATGTAACATTAAGAGTTACATTAATATGTAACATTAAAAAATCAAAAAGTAACATTATACCCTTATAAAATTCTGTGTTTCGCACAATTTGGATAGTCTGCAGTCTGGTTGCCCCACCTCAGAACATCAAAAAAATTGGATAATGTTTAGAGGAGAATGGTAAAGATGATGAAAGATGTGAGCAATTTTAGTAAGCTAGTATTTTTCAGTCCAAAAGAAAGACAGCTTAATGCAGGGGAATAGGAGGGAAGCCTACAAATTGTGAATGAGACTAAGGCAAATGGGACTTATTTTATTCACTCTTGCAGCACGAGAACCAGTGGGCATCCTATAAAGCAGCTAATAAGAACCTAGCTAAGAACAAATACAAAGCAGGTAGCTCTGTGTAATTCCTTGCCACAAAGCCAAGGAGGCTGAATAACAGAAGATAAATCCAGTTGAGACTAATAAATAGAAGTCACACTTTAAAGTCCTGAAGCTGGGACCAGCTGGAAGCCAATGGGGCATCCAGGAGAACTCTAAAACATTCTTGCAGCCTTTTGTTCTTCACTAGCCATTTACCATGACTTTTTGTTCCCCTTATTTTTACTGGTTAGAAATTTTTAATTTCCAATGCAGTAGTTGTATCCTAGCTTGCTGGGTCAAGGTCTGTCATTGCCACAGTAGCATCAGTCAGTGCTGCAGAGTCCTTGCTTGATGCTCCTCCAAAGGGACACTACCGTTCTCACTCTTTCTTCATATACATCATGTAAGAAGGCTCTTTCTTGTGCTTAATAAGCAATAAAAACATCAGTGTTTGAATGAGAATTCAAACTTCACGTGTATCCTTCAGCTGTGAGTAACTGCTGAGTGTTTTGTGGCTTGCATTGTGCAGAAGCACATGAAGCAGATGTCTGACCCTCCTGAGCTAAGATACGTCTGCTGGCTGGACTCAAAAATCCTGGGTGTGGTTCCCTACAGATCCATATTCCTGCCATGTAATCAGGGTGGAATTTTGGTTTCGTCAGAGTGCCCTGAGTCACGAATCAGAAAATACCTCTTTCATTGATCTCTTTGGTAATTTTTCCTCCTCTGCTCACATCTGTGCTACTAGTATCTACTGAAAGAAATGAAGAGTTGGGACAAGTTCCCAGGTGCTGTCTAAAAGGAGCTCTGGTTCAGAGAGAGCTTCTTATCTAATGTTCCAGGAAGTTCTTGTTAAAGTGAGAAATAATCTCAAAGTAAATGTCACATCTCATTTTCATCACTTACTCTTGTGCGTTTCAGCTTATTGTGCATACACCTCTCATGCTGTCTTCAGATGGAGTCAGTTCAGGGAAAAAAAAAAGAGATTGCTTTGACAATGTTATCACTGGGATCCTGATATTTTGCTGCATTCTTTGGATTACAAGAAATGCTTTTCATCTCTTCTGTCTCTATTCCCTTGCCACTCCAGAGTTGAATACCACACAATGTACCTCTTGTTCCCTTGCTATCTGTTTTGCAGCTTTTTAATGACCTTGTGCTTGTTCAGTCTGGTGATATAGCATAGCTGAAGTTGAAGATACTGTTGTGTGTGCATCTATTTCCTTCTTTTTCCTTTTTCACATTTATATTATGTGTAACTTTTTGCTTTCTTGTTAAAGGGTGATTTTTTTCTTCTTTCCCCTTCTTGTCCTACATAAACTTGTTGTAATGTAAAACTCAGATCTTGTGTCCAGATTTACAGAATCACCTAGGTTGGAAGAGACCTCCAGGATCACAGAGTCCAACCTCTGGCCTAATGCTAACAAGTCCTCCACTAAACCATATCACTAAGCTCTACATCTAAACGTCTTCTAAAGACCTAAAGGGATGGTGACTGAACTACTTCCCTGGGCAGCCCGTTCCAATGTCTAACAACCCTTTTGGTAAAGAAGTTAGTCCTAATATCCAACCTAAACCTCCCCTGGTGCAACTTTAGCCCATTCCCCTTTGTCCTGTCACCAGGCACGTGGGAGAATAGACCAAAATATTTGTAACACCTATACTTCAAGCTTCTTGAATGCATTTCAAGTTGAATGTTATGACTTTCTGAGGAAATGCACTGATCTTACATTTAAATATATATTTTCTCAATATTTTTAGAACTGGGACTCATTGCTTTCTTGCCAGCCTTGAGCAGACTGGAAATAGAATGTAAGTGGAGAGAGCATGTCTGGAAACAAGGGCAGAAGTATTGATAATTAAATGATGGGGAGGGTGGTGTGTGGAAATGCCACATACGTGTAGAGACAGGAAAGCCTACTTTTTACACTTGAGAAATGTTTGATTCCTTCTTTACTATTTGGGACATGGGATGTTGAATCCAAGCCCTTGGTGGTGCAGGCAAACCATTTCATCTTTCCATTCATTAATTGAGCTTTGGCTGGGTTTGCATCCTCTCACTGCTGTGCTTGCTGGCTAGGCTTTTTCTGTAGAACAGTGAAAAGAAATGGGATCATGCATTTATTGTGGATTCTGACTTTAAATTTTATTAAGTTATCCTGGCTAATCTTTTTGAGATCATCATTTGATTTTCATTGATATATCGGTCACTAGGGTCTTCTGCAATGCTGTTTCCTTTGTAGGAGGAAGACATAGAGGGGCATCGTGATCAGCTTTTTATAAAAAAAACTATCACTAAACAGTTGAGAGGAAAAATATGTGCATATTACTCTTTACAACTTTGAGCTAACAACAGTTTTTCCACTTGATGTTTGCACAGCAATTACTGAAAATGTAGTTTTCCCAGCTGGCAAATGCAAACATACTATTAATTTTTGCACTAATTGCAACGCACATTAGTCATTTCTCTGGCAAGAAAGAAATGTTACTTTTGGAGGTATGTCAGTCCAATATAATCTTTCTTCTTTTCCATTAAAGATCAGCAATTCTGCAGATTGCTTCCTACAAAAGATAGCTTCAGAAAATTTAAGAATTCCAGGCTTCAAGGAAACCAAGTTTACCTTTGAATTTAGGTGTGTAAAGGGTTTAGTAAATTGATACCATGAAGAAGAAAAAATAGCAGTCAAATGGAGTCCATCCCATTAGTCAAATCTGCACAAATCTCGCTATTATCTTCAAGTTAAACAGAAAATTAATCACTTGATAGGGAGAGAAACATGGATGCCTTTTTCACTCCACTTGTAAGTCTAACTTTGTGCTTTTAATTTTAAATTCTATTTATATAACCTTTCAAAAGTCTGTAAAGATTTCTGATTGATGTCTTAAAACTTCTTCAGGAAGCTGTAGAACCACACCTCTTGTCACAGAGCTGATCAAATCTGACACCTGTCATTTGTAACAGGATTATTATACTTTGGACAAAGCATCTCTTTGAATTCTGTAACTAACACACACAGACTAAAAGCCCGTTTGCTTTCAAACAAAAAGGTAAGATTCCAGATTTCTTCTAAAAGCAAATATTCCATGGTAGTACAGGGCTTGGTGCTGGGGAGGAATTATTGTCAGAGTGGTCTTTTCCAGTTCAACAGCAAAGCTCTTTCTGAAATGAGGAAAAAAGAATTAGTGTTCTTTTTTTCTTCTACTGCTTTTGTGAACAAAACCTAACTTTTCAACTTTTTGTTTGATCCCCAGGCTTTCCCATCAATTTGGATTATTAGGAAGGAAGGTGAAGTGAAGGGTTAGACTGCCAGAAGTCATTGCATTATACTCTAATAAATCAGCACACTTGTAAATAAGGTTCAAGCCTCTCCCTTACCAGAAGGCATTTGAATTGACATTTCTGCCACAGCCAGCATACAGGATTTTCTAACCTGAATCTCCTCAATTTGGTACATTGAGACAGTTTGCTTCTTTGACTGTTTCCTTGAGAGATTCCTGGGGTTCAAGTCCCCACAGCAGTCAGACCCTTAGTTGTGTGCATGAAATGAGAGGGTGTCTGGAACTGTTTTCCTCTATCTTGTAGCCTGACAATTAGCACCATTTCTTGGGGTATGGAAGATCCTCATCCTTGTTTTCCTAGATAAAGATGCTTTAAACCAGGATGTTGGCAAAGGAGTGATATATGTAACTTGTGCACTTTCAGTAGTTCATTAAGGAAAACTATGTAGTTTTAGCATAATTACTTGATCTGAAGTCAGAACATAGTTTGGGAGGATTATAATTTTGATTTAGTTTTTCTCCAATTTGGAGAAAGGTTATATTTTTGAAGATGTTTCTTGTCAGATACTTGCTCTCAAGAGGCACTATGTGTTTGATTAATTTTCCTATGAACCCATTATTATGTACAAAGCTAAGAATGTGTTCAAGCCTCCTTAGGTTTGGGGCCTTGTCTTTAAGTTCATGAGTGGAAAATAAGATCTTGTAAACTACGTTTGTCTTCATAGATTATTCGGTAAACACTGGGAAGTAATGTCTAAGGGAATGAGGAAATCCAAAGAATGGCTTGAACAGATTCATGTTTCAAGTGTTCTTTCCACACACAGAAATACAAATTGGTTCTCCATGGGCAGAGGAAAGAAACAGCCCCTGATGCATGGAGAATTCCCAGTGCTGGTGCCCAGGTTGCTGGTTGTGCTCCATTATTTATTTGTGTGAAGGTTGCTGCTCTGCACATCAATACCAGTAACTGTAGAAACACCTGATAAGACGGGCTTTTCCAGTGGAAATTGTACTAGTAAACTAACTGTGTGCCAAGCTGACAGTGACTGATGACTCTAATGGTAGACAAAGAGCTAAATCCAAGTAAATATTCTAAGAGAAAGTAAGTGAATTTTAAGATACATTTACCTCCAGCCCTTTCAAATTGTCTACCAAGGGAGGTGTAAAGAGAGAATACAAACATCCTTTTTTTTCCTGTTAGTGTTCAAAAATGACGTGGTTTAAAAGACTGTGTATAATAGCATTTTAGCATAGGACTACCCTTTATCCCCATTTTTAGTGTTCCTGTTGCAAAACCCAGGGGCATGGGAGAGTTGTATTTATATATGAATGTGTTCTATTGTGATATCCAACAACCTTACTTGCAGAGTGCAAACTCCAAAACTGTTGTACTAATTCAGTAATTATGCCAATAGTTTGCTGTTATTAGTTAAAAGATAACTATCTTATTCTGGAGGATGTTAGGATGATACATGCTTAATTTTATTCATACTGCTTTTGATATAAGTGGTGAAAAGAGTCAGTAAAAATAGTTGCTATGTGTATGGCCATTCATCTGCCCTATGTCACGAAAAAATAGAGGTTATTCAGGAAGTGATATTTCTAGAAACCCATTTATCCAAACAGGAAGATAAATAATTAATGATTGCAGTTGAACAGGGTTTTTAATAAATGGGAAGAATAGTAACTGTATGGCAGCATTCATTTGTGGGTTGGTCAGATTTTTTTTTTTCTGAAAACAATGTTCTTCTCATGTTCATAACTTTAGAAACTTAAGACTTTGGGAATGCATTTGATTTCAACAGACTCAGACAGGATCAGATAGCTGTAATAGTACTTGAAGAGAAAATTCTGATAGTGCACTTCCTGTAACGCAAACAAATAAATTGTTTTATTAGCTCTGGTCAAATAATTATACAAACATGGAAAGACTTGCATCTGAAGTAGATACAGTCAGGAAGCTGAAATTTGGTGTTCTGTTGAGGGTTCTGTATATAAAGATGACACTTATTTCCAGTCTTTGAGTATTTCCAAGTCTAAAATAGATTGAAGAAGCTTGCTAGACTTTAAGTATAGAAACAAAGGCTTTATTCAAACAACCTAGTGTAGCAATTGATATGTCCTTGGCATTTCAGTGTAACCAGTGATGTGATTTTTTTATTTTTGGTTTTTGTATTCTTTCAGATCAGAGCTCTTGGAAAAATAATAGCAATTGTCTGGTTAGGGGATTGGGGAATGATGCAGGCAGTGGCTTGTTTTCCAGCTAGCTGTAAAAATTGTGCAGCATGTGTGGCCTGTGCTACATCTCCCCTTCACAACTGCACTCTCCATCCCTTTCTTTGAAATGAAGGTCATGGCATACAAGTGAATACGGGAACCATTAGATATATTAATATTAATCTATGGCTCTTAGTTTAAGCTTGTGGTGTGGGCTCATGCCCTCTTTAGATTTGTATAGTTTTTGTGACATCAGTATGTGAGCCCTATTAAGTGTAACACATTGCTCATCCTTCTGTTGCTGAAACTAATGTAGCAGTCCATCCCTAAATCACGTATAGATTACTTTCCACTATATCATAGGTTAGTGATACATCTATCATCACTATGATTTGTTGGGCAATATGCTTGTGCAAGTTCTTGTTCAGCTCCTGATTTCATATGTATGTAAACATTGCAAGCTGCAGATACAAATAAATGTACATGTAGTACAAATTCTAGGATGTGACCAAAAATGGGTGTGCAAATTTCTTAGGTATCTTTATATGCTTTATGTGCATGTTAACAGGGTCATTTCAGCCACATAACTTTTGCCAAAAAGTTATCACAGATTTTCAGAAGGACTTCTGTAACTTGTTCATTGATTCCCACCACAAAAAAACAATAGCACAACATGTGGGATTCCTTATCATTTAGTCATAAATTTTTGCCTATTGTTTAGAACATGCAGTACCCTGTCCCCTACATGCATTTTTCTCATCTCTTCCGTAGAATCATAGAAAATGTTATCTGGAAGGATCCTTTGGAAGTCAGGTAGTCCAACATCCTGCTTAAAGTGGACCATCACCAACACCACATGAAGTCACCTGTGGATTTGGTCTAGCCAAGTCTTGAAAACCTACAAGGCTGGAAGTTTTTACAACCAGCCTGGATAGCCTGATGGCTCCAGAGCTGCCCTACAGTCCTTGAAATAAGTTTTTCCTAATGTCCATTTTGAATCACCATGCTGTCTTTTGTATGCAAAACTCTTGGAGTGCCGGTTGGAATGCTCAGTTCTCTCACTCCCAGGTTCTGGGATAGTTAATAATTTCTAGCTTCCAAATAAAACCTTTTATTTTTTAAACAAAAGTATTTCTTTCATCAAAGATTAATGATAGTACTTGACATATTTTCATTTTTGCAGCTGAAGTACATTATAGTTTCATCCCTGAAACATAGCTCTGAAAAATATGCAACTTAAATATGAGTGCAATTAACTCTTTGGAAAAAAAAAAAAATGTAGCAGTAGTTTCCACCTTATGGCTTGTGGTCTGCAATAGGGGAAAATATAGATTTATGTCCATAATATATGAAAATTTTCATATTCAGTTCTATAGTGGCTATTACATATCTTATCCTACAGGCAGTTGATGCAGAATTTATGGTAGAACTGGAAAGAGAACTTTATCTAGAAAATACAGGTAGTTATGTAGTTCAAGGGTGGAATCTCAAAATATGTATCAAAAATAGATACAGAATTAGTGAAGTCACCACGTTCTTTCCTTCCTCAGTGCCAGTCACGTGTTACGAAAATGCTTTGTAGGTAAAGACAAAGAGCTTTTAAAACTGCATGGAAAGGGACGTGCATTTCATAGTCTATCACAGGTGGTTTACTGTAAACATAAGTCAGTGATTCTCAATTGAATTCACACCATTCTGACATCTGAAAACAAATGTAATGAAATTCAATTTCATAAAAAGAATTGAAGAGTAACGGGAGAGAGGGGGGATGACAGCCCACAAACAAAAACCCCAATGTGCAGTGAGTCAAATAGACTTGGATTTTGTGATTCTGGTTCAGTCTTGGTAATTCTTTCCCTTATTTCCATTCCTTTTCTAGCAAGTTTTTTCCCCCTCTTAGCCTGTATCTGAGATATGCTTAGCTCTTATGTAAAATATGCTCATGAGCTGCAGTAGATCCCTTTGCAGGGAGTTAAAGGGATACAAAGGCATGTGCATACATTATCATAACCTTTTCACAGGTATGTCATTAACACTTTAGCTGCTAAGTTTGCACAAAAATTTAGGAATATTGAGGTGACGTGTTTATTAGCCAATTGGATGGGGTATCCACTAACATGAAAGTTTGTGGGAATGCACGAGATTTTTTTTTATATATATAAATAAAATAAAGTATCAACAGTTCTTAAAGATTTTGTAAAGCTGCCACCTGCCTTTCTTTATGAAACCACAGAGATACTCTGTAGGTTGGGCTGTGCATATGTCTTGATATCACAGAATCACAGAATTTCTAGGTTAGAAGAGACCTCAAGATCATCGAGTCCAACCTCTGACCTAACACTAACAGTCCCCACTAAACCATATCCCTAAGCTCTACATCTAAACGTCTTTTAAAGACCTCCAGGGATGGTGACTCCACCACTTCCCTGGGCAGCCCGTTCCAATGCCTAACAACCCTTTCAGTAAAGAAGTTCTTCCTAAGATCCAACCTAAAACTCCCCTGGCGCAACTTAAGCCCATTCCCCCTCGTCCTGTCACCAGGCACGTGGGAGAACAGGCCAACCCCCACCTCACTACAGCCTCCTTTAAGGTACCTGTAGAGAGCGATAAGGTCACCCCTGAGCCTCCTTTTCTCCAGGCTGAACAAGCCCAGCTCCCTCAGCCGCTCCTCATAGGACTTGTTCTCCAGGCCCCTCACCAGCTTCGTAGCCCTTCTCTGGACTTGCTCAAGCACCTTGATGTCCTTCTTGTAGTGAGGGGCCCAGAACTGAACACAGTGTTAGAGGTGCAGCTTTGCCAGAGCCAAGTACATGAGGACTTTTCCTTCCCTAGCCCTGCTGGCCACACTGTTTCTTACACAGGCCAGGATGCTGTTGGCCTTCTTGGCCACCTGGGCACACTGCTGGCTCATATTCAGCCGACTGTCCACCATCACTCCCAGGTCCTTCTCTGCCTGGCAGCTCTCCAACCACTCATCTCCCAGCCTGTAGCTCTGCTTGGGGTTATTGCGCCCCAGGTGCAGGACCCGGCACTTGGCCTTGTTGAACTTCATGCAGTTGACCTCAGCCCATTGGTGCAGCCTATCCAGATCCTCCTGCAGAGCCTTCCTACCCTCGAGGAGATTGACACACACACCTAACTTGGTGTCATCTGCAAACTTACTGAGGGTGCACTCAATGCCCTCGTCCAGATCATCGATGAAGATATTAAAGAGGACCGGCCCCAGCACCGAGCCCTGGGGAACGCCACTAGTGACCGGCCTCCAACTGGATTTGACTCCATTTACCATGACTCTTTGGGCCCGGCTATCCAGCCAGTTTCTAACCCAAAGAAGCGTGCGCCAGTCCAAGCCAAGAGCAGCCAGTTTCTTGAGGAGAATGCTGTGGGAAACGGTGTCAAAAGCCTTACTGAAGTCAAGGTAGACCACATCCACAGCCTTTCCCTCATCCACCCAGCACGTCACTTTGTCATAGAAGGAGATCAGGTTCGTCAAGCAGGACCTGCCCTTCATAAACCCATGCTGACTGGGCCTGATCGCCTGCTTGCCCTGCAAGTGCAATATGCTTGGTCCAGTGGTTCTGATGCTGAATTTTCTGGTTCCAAGCTAGGATTTAACTACTGCAGTGCTCCCTTAGCAGTTCTGTTTGGCCTTCATGACGTTCATTTCACTATTTAACAAAACTTTCTTGTTTCTTAGTACTTCCTTGCACCTTCTGTGCTAGCTGACATCTGACTTTTGGCCTACTTGGACTGATTCCTCTAAGTGAGAGGAAGGTTGTGCTTGTTCAACAGTTTAAATGATAAACGCCATTGGTAGTGATTTATGCTAAACTGAATTTGAATTGAGTTAGTTTCCTGTGCTTATTTAGGCTTTACTCTTTTTAAAAAAAAAAAATGCTTAACTTTGTGTTTAGCTTTCTCTTGCTGAAATAAGCAAATTACCTGAGCATAATCAGTCCTTACAGCCTGTTAGCTATTTTTGTGTTCTCTCAGGAGTTGCGCAGGGGATCTGGAGCATGGGGTTTGGTCTTTTGAGTTCCAACATTAGCTAAATATTGAGACTGTAGCCTGACTTTTACAGTCTCTGCTCAGGTATTGCCCTAGCCCAATTTAAGGATCCCAGAGCCTGACATTGTCTGGAATTTCACTGCTGCAGTTGTAGCCTCTTTCCACTTGTTTTTATAGTGAGCTGGCACTAATGCCCCAGCATATAAGTGGGCTAAGGAAGTTTTGTTCAGATCTCTTAAGTTCTTTGTTAACAGCAAGTTCTGCATGTTGTACTATTTCAAAAGTTTTAGGGTGAATCCATTTTTCATTCATGGAGTGTGGAAATAACATTGTTCTGTGGTAGGCTCCACCCTTTGAGACAGAGTGCTTTCTACCACTGTGTGTGGACCAAGGCAACATCCTTGGCACACACTCTCTCTGAGACAACTTCAAAGTTAAAACTAACCATAGATTAGATAACTAGGGTTGGGTTTCAAGGTGAAGTACCATTTCAAAAAGGGCAACTTGGCCTCTGCAAGCAATTCTAAAAATAATAATTAAAAAAATATTTTAAATTGTGGTATCTGAACACTGTCTACCAATTGTATTGTCCTGCACTGTTGTGCCAGGAGATACTTGTCCTCTTATCTTGCAACATCACAAGAAGCATCAGCAGAAGCAAGAAATCTTAAGTGTTATCTGTTAGTATAACAGTACTGATGTTTTAGCTGTTCTGACTGCTCCTTGGATATGGAAGTCAGATTTTAGTAACCATTTTTGGTGATTATTTGTACATGCAGTCTTACTTGATCCATGACTTATGAAGTTGATTCAGGTAAGAACAACTGACTGTTTAACTCCCTGGTAAATATGTACATGTTTGTATTAACCAAGCCCTATATGTTGACAGTCAAGTAAAAATTAGAGCAATTTGTGGTGAAGGAAACTTCTGGGAGTTGCCTAGATGATCCAGCACTTCTCAAGTGTGTCCTAAAATGTAGGTGATATGCTGTTTTGCTTTGGAGTGTGGTTTCTTCAAAACTTGCTGTCCCTGAGGTATATTGAAAAACTGAAGCTATAAAAGATTGTCAATGAATTAGCTTTTCAGTTTTAATGCAAAGATGTGTCTGTCTTCAGGCTACCTTTCCTCCCTTAGGTTAGTGCTTTCAGAATGTTAAATGGCTGAATTTTTTAATATAAAGTTAAATACAAGCTTTATTTTTCTGTTTCTGAGTAGCTCATGTAGCGATATACATCTGGTCCTATTTTAGTCACTGTTGATCTTCTAATGTGTTTTAAAGATATGACTTATTTGTTTCACACTTAGTTCACATAGTGATACTGTACTGGAGGCCCTGACATGTGCTTTCCTCCCTGTGCTTTGGCAAGTGTATGCTGTTAGCTTCTGTGACTTGTAATCTTTGCTGCCAGGACTGTGTATGTGTCCATATGAAAGGATTTTGTTTCCAAACTGTGTAAACAGTATTAAGAACTGAAAATTGTTCCATACCATGACAATGCCTTTAATTATAAGGCTTATGAAATTGAAATCCTTCTTGCTTCTTCTGCAATCTCAGGTACATTACTTATTTGGCTTCATAACAACTCAACAAGATGAGTAAGACATGCTTTCATCTAATACAGATACTTACCTAAAGTGAAAGATGGGTTTTGAGGCACTTCAAACAAAGGAAAGTCTAGAACTAGAACCTTATCTAAGCAACTCTTCCTCATCCTTGGGTCCAATATTTAAATCTAGGGTCCTTGAGAAAGGCTTAGAGCTGTGAATCTGTTTTGTGTAGAGCAGCTTCCCACCTCACCAAACCCAAATGCGGGGACTAAATGCAAGAGAGGCATGTTGGCAAGCATGTCCATCTCTGGGGTGTTTGGCGCTCTGGCACAGTGATTATCCCTCAATATTTACCTTCCTACTTTTGCTATGCTGTGTAGAGCTCCGGCCTTCAGTTGTTAGGAAGTCTGTTCTAGGAGCCCAGAAACTGTGTAGCAGTGTCTAGTGTGTCTATAAAGAAGTCTTGCTCTTGGCCTGTCTTTGCCAGAGAATATAGATAGCCCTGTAGAGTTGCTTCCTATTTTGTCATTCCTTTCTGTCTTCAGTAGTGCTTTGTGAAGCTTTCACAACTTTTCTGGAAGCTGAAGTACTATCAAGCTTAAAAATGTGCTGCTCAGATACCTGTTCTGACAATGTTATTCTAAATATATTTAAAAGTGATCATGCAGCAGTGTATTTGCATTTTGATTCAAAGTTGAGAGTTCATACCCCCATATGCTTTTGTATTTCTAACCTAATGTTTGAGGGGTGATGCCATGTGGAAGAAAGCATGAGGACTTGAGCAAGGCTGGTATCTGATCTCTTTTCCTGCAGGTTTTCGTAGTGTGTTTATACTTCAAAGTATGTTTTGACAGAGTGCAGCAGTTATTGTGCAGCTGAAAGTGGATTACAATATTGTTTGTTTAGGATTCAGAAGTCTCATATTCGATTGCTTCTTGTCAGCAAAGCACAGGATATACCACATGGTGTCTGCACATGGAAACAGTATGACCCCAGGCCTAGCTGTGAAATTCAGATAGTGATACTGTTCTCTAGCTTTTTTATTTCTCTGGCAACAGGCGTGAGATTGTATGAGTATAGCTTGATGCAATAGTTGATTTGCATTAATGTTGTGGAAGCACAGATTTCAGTAATAGTTTGGAAGTATTGTACTGCCTGGATAATACCTAGTTATTACAGCAATACTAAAGCAAGCATCTTACTGAATTTGAAAGCTCTGAAATTTTGTTAGTCATGTCTAAATGTTTCAACTTTTACTGTATCTAGGATCCCAGTGAACTTCTATAAGCATGAGGACTGTGAATAATTGAACAAGGAGGGCTTCAGCTTCAAAGTTGTTTTTAATTAAAGGCTTTCCCTTCTGTGGACTACTCCCACATGGAGGGTTGGAAACTCTTAAGTTTCCATGCACAGAATTTTTCTTTATTCCCTGGGGAGGACATAGGGGGCAATTGATTTGACCACCTACAAAAGATGTAGATGTTGCAGTGCTTCCTCTCTAGGTAGAGATTGGCTGGGAATGAAAATAAGAGTTGAAAGTTTTGATTGTACTTCCCTTCTTGCAATTGTGTGCAGCATGGCCTCATTTTACAGAAAATCCAGACTGCTACTATTAGTGACTATGCTGGTTGCAAACACACAGATTTTTGAGTGCTTGGGAATTGTTAGGCAATGATAGCAATAGCACCAAGACAAAGTTTAACCTGGTCAGTTTGCCAAAGAAGGAATTGAACTTGGATTCAGGTTATGGTGAAAATACTAATGGTAATCCTACTGTGACCTGTAGGTCGGGGAATCTGTTATTCTCTTACCAATATTAGCATGTAGACCATAGACAGCATATCTGGGAGTGTCTTCTAGGGGTTCAGGGACAGGCTGGGGTCTGCCTTGCAGGCCTGCCTCTTCCAGTGCCTTCCCTTCAGAGACATGCAGCTGCATCTCTGCAGAACACAGCTGTTTCTGAAAGGTAGTACCTCTTTACGGGACTTAAACTGGGATACCTTTATGTGCACAACGTACTACTTACATGAGAGCATTCCGCTCTAAATTGATAAAAATTTGAGCAGTCAAGTTCTCCTGGTTTTGAGTGGATACAGATACGCTGAGAAGCGTGATTGTGAAATGCAGTGAACTGCCTCTGCAAATTCTGTTACAGTACCCAATTTGTCATATTTTGTTTCTACCAGGTAACTATTACAACTGTTGTAACTTTTCTAATATGTTCCACATATAGCATACAGTAGGCTTTAGTGTAAAGTTAATCATAATGACCACGTGTTGCCTGTACCTCTATCAGGCTGCAGGATGTGTTTTCAAATGTTATATTACTTTATTCTGCTATTGTGGAGTGTGGAGGTTGGTCACAAATGTCCATACCAATGGCTGCATTGTTTATACAATAATACAGTAAGGTGGGGGGGGGGGGGGGGGGGGGGGAGAAAAAGAGGGGGGAAGGTTGCAGGAAAAGGGAGAGGATGATGAAGGTTTAAATCAATATTGGTTCTAGGGCCTGTTCTTTGTATTGCAGTCATTTTGTGAGGAGGGATGGTGAAACTGGAAGCTTTTTCTATAATTGAGATGAGGAAAAGGGAACAAAGCAGGAGGAGGGTTCTTTAGATGGCTGAATTGTAGGAGGCTCCTTGGAAAACTTGAACTTCACTCAAGAAAAATAATTAACATGAAGATTGTTTTGCCCTTGGAGTGAAAATATAGAGTGAAAACTTTAAGCAAATAAAAACTGAAGGAGGAGAACATAGCAAATGGGATCAAAATTTCAAGTCACTGGAGTACATCTGTTTTGGGCTGCTTAATTTGACATGTTTGAAGTGATTGAAATTACAGAGGCTGAGGCCTCAGCACTTCCTGGAAATTAAAGTCCCTTGAACCCATAAAACAGAAACATGAAGCGCATGAATAATCTTAAGTTAATTCCCATTAGCCATAGGACTTTATTGTCACCTTTATAGTATTGCTGATAGATGTCCAAGAGACTTGAACTTTTTTTAAAGCTGACATACATTATATACTTATAATGCAAAACTGATTCATGCTCTATTTTACACATAAAAAATAAAAAGAAAACTATGCTAAAGATGTCCAAACCACAGGATTTTAGTTGTTCCTCAGGACTGTGAAACCTAGTATCTTGTTTAGAGCAATGGGTTGAAAAAGATGCTCAGAAGCATGGGTAATTTGGACATTGATATTAAAATATGAGTTTTCTACCTGCACATTTTAAAAAATCCCATTTCATTCTTTTCTTTTCTTATGTAACTTTTGCATGCCATGTTGTGTATGTCTGAACTCGTTAATACATTATATTTTGGATAGTTCTAGGTATTTATTTGCTCACTATCTTAGCAGTTACAAGAAACTTTGAATTCTTTTCCAGGATTTAGATTGCTTGCTAGGTAATTGTGTTTAATAAGCTGTTCTGGCCTCCTAATGGTACCTGGTATAGTACGCTTCCCCAGCTGCATATCAATAAATACCAGAAATACAAGCAATCACTTCTCATTTAAAAGCTGGCTGGGCTCTTCTTACTAAGATCTGGCACAGAGTTCTAAATCCTTAACCCTGTCTAGCCCTGTGAATGGCTGATAGCTCTCTAGAAGATACAGCCTGTCGTCCATGTTTCTGTGGAGGGTCCACAGAAGTGGGTACAATATTTGAAAAAATAAGCTCTTCAAAAATAATGAAAAAATAAGCACTTCAGCTCTTGTTGTGGCTGTTTTGTTTAACTTGGACTGTTGTTTGTCAAGTTCTGGATGTTCTTCAGTCCCAGTGCCTGGCATCCAAGGCATCTCATAATTACATTCAGACACACGTGGTGAAGATTCACCAGACCAGGAGGAATGATGATAAAATTCCTTCTGGTGGGACAAGTGTGTTCCCAAAATGCATGATTGCCAGTCCTCTGACTGCTTTCCAGAAGCTCTGAAGGCAAATCACTGTTTGTCTTGTCCTACCAGAAAGTACAATCAAGGCGTGCATAGGCACACCAGGAATCCATGGGGATGAGTAGAGTAAAAGATGGGTTAGAATGAAAAGCAGCTGGGGTCACTACCATTTGTAGTTCCTTTGTGTTTTGGCAGGAACTGAGGAGAATTAGGTAAAGGGGGAATTTGAAAGAGCATAATGAGGACATTGAGCCAGTAATTTGAAGTTTCTTTTATGTGAGTGTTTAATACACCTCTTGCAAATGAACTATGAAGCAAAGTACGCTTCACTTGGAAATAGTATGAGAAACAGGAAGGGTGGAGAAAAGTTTGGAAGGGTTTCCTGAATGAAAATAAGCAGATTGCAGTACTAGAAGAAGAGGAGAGCTACTTCACACTCCCTGCTTTTGCCAAGTCTGCTGACTACAGAAAACTGTCCTGACATCATTCTGAGCAAACGTGTAAATGGACAAGATGAGTTCGCCGAGGGGGCAGAGAGAAGGAATACACAGTCTTTAAAATGTGAAAAGAAAGCCTGTAGCTGCATGGTCTCTATATAACGTAAGCTGTATTTTAGAAAGAAGAGACAAAATGTTGGCAGTATTTGAAAATACGGCAGAGAATGGAGAGTGGTGCTGGCGTACAAATTCTTGCAAGAGAGAAGGAAGGTAAGAAAAGGAATGTGAAAATAGAACTTTCATGCTGTATTGATCTAATATCCGTTTTCTATTGGCATTATGGTTTGTGGCTTTTGTTTAGTTGCTGTAAATTTTTTGGCACAGACTCTTGTATTTCCTGAACAGCTATGTGTCAGGTTCATGAACAGCTATGAATACTGTGCGTGATCTTTGTAGGACTGCTTCTCAAATAGGTAGTGGTGTTACTCGTCTCTCCACTTCTTGCCCTTCCTGGTGAGCTTTGGGCCTCTAAGTCAGTGTTAGACAAATTTTCAGAGAATTAATGTTTTAGAAGGTATGAAGCTTGTGACAGTTTCCCTAAAATCAACTGAATAGAGATGAGCTATGCAAGTGTACTCACATCCTGAGGAATGCGAAGAACATCCAGTTCTTTAGCTGTTTGGAGACAGCATGGA
Organism: Heteronetta atricapilla; assembly: GCA_011075105.1. Lineage (NCBI taxonomy): Eukaryota > Metazoa > Chordata > Aves > Anseriformes > Anatidae > Heteronetta > Heteronetta atricapilla. The sequence goes on along the minus strand of CM021731.1, from coordinate 75,497,480 downwards.
CAGTTGGCCAAAGCAATGTAGATGGCCTGGAGCTGGCTGTAGTATCACCACAACACTGAGAGGACTAGGGAAATTAAGTCAATGCAGTTAAAAGGATTTTAGTGTATAAGCTATTGCTATATATACTAGGATTACCTCAGATTTTGCCCTAATAAATAAAATTACCCAAACTCACAGTTGTTTGAAGAGGAGAAACATATAAGTGATAAGGTGAGTCCAATAAATAAAGAACAGAAGAAGCAAAGAAGTCTGGCTTCCAGGTTGCCAGGAGAGTTACTTAAATTTTTTTTAGATAATGGTTAACAAATAAGTTAACAGCTCTGAATAAATAAAGCTTTGAGATTACTGTCTTTTTAAAGAGTTGTTTTATTAAGTTGAAAATGCTTCCCTTATTTCTCTTTCAGGAATTGCATATAATTACAGCAAGATTTCTTTTCAGTAGTCATGTTGTACATTGGCATTTAAACCACATTTTTAATTGACTTGTAAAACTTAAGCTAATTCAAATTTAAATAGATATTTTAATTGTAAGATGTACTTTTTTTCTGCATTCATCAGTGCAAGCGCTGAAGTGGAGAAATGGCTCATTTGTATGCAATTTTCCCAAAAATGTAGTGGAAGAAAATGTTGTATTTTGACCCATATTGAAATGTGGGAAGTGTAGTAAGGTTTCTACATGTTTTATTCTGAGCTTTATGAAATTTTTCCCCAGTTCACATTTGGAGTCCAAGGATCACTTCACTTTGACACCTCAGCATGTTACTCAGGGTAGCTTTAGTCAAATGACATACCATAGCAAATGTAGCATGTGTTCTAGACTGAAATGTAAAGAAAAGATTTAGCCTTACAAATGGCTAAATAAACCTTTTTTAAAACAAACAAACAAACAAAAACAAAACAAAACAAAAAAACAGTGGTTAATCCATTTCTTGCAAAAACCGAGCACATTACCTCATTGCCTTCAGTTGTAAATATTGGCAATTGTGCACAAATGTCTTCAATCAAACCCTCAACTTGCTTTAAGTGTTTGCAGACAAATGGTAAGGGGAGAGGGAAATGCTGATGGGGTGAGGCAGTGTCTTCCTTGAAACCAACTCAAGAGTGTGACCTATTTTCTGTTCTTTGAAGCAGGGGCATCCAGAGGTATAAGGCAACTTTGAAGTAAGAATACAGCTTACTTCATTGTAGCTTTCATATAAATATTTCTCCTGCAATGAAATGGCTTATTTGTTCCTCTACTTTTTGTTTTCTTTCACTCCCACACAGTATTTAGACCATATAGGAGATGGATAAACATGACTTGCACTTAACATTGCTGCTATTAATAAAGTTGTGGTTGTCATTTTATCAAATGCACTGTATATTTGATGCTAATAAAGAACAAACACTTACATGGCTTTGGAAGACATTAGTGTGGTAAATGTATGCTTTTTGACTTGAAATGGTCAATCATGAGATGTTTACTCAATGCATATGGCTTTTCTGAGCTGTCACAGAATGTAATATGTATGCAGTAGTACAGTCTCCTTTGCTAATGTATCTGGAAAAGGTTATCATCTGCCACAGAATAAAATAGATCCCAGCTGCTAACTGTCTTGACCTCTGCAATGCTGCTACCACCAAACAAATCCTTTTGGTCCAAACTGAGCATTTTCATGGTGTGTCTGTTTAGACCTTCATCTCTAGCAGGAGTGTGATTATTTTATACTGATGATTTTGTTAGTAGCTGCAATGCAGAGTGAGGAAAAGGGTGCTTCATGCAAAACTACATGCAGATTATACCCCAGTCCTAATACAAAAATGGATTCAAGGTTGTGATTTAGTGATTAATCCCATTTGAATGTGATTGAGTTGTATCAAAATAAATCCTATCAATTTCAAGAGCTGCAAGCAAGTGCTGTATTGAATGTTGTTGTGACTTACTGGCACATATGCTAACCTTAATGCTCTTAACTCAAGTTTTAGACTTCTGCTTTGAAATTGTGACTGCTCTGACTTGAGTTCTGTCATTATTTCCAAAATGCCTGTAGGTTTTTGTACCTTGCATCCATGTGGAGTGTACATTTTTTTTTATATCTAATCTTAGTGAAAGGAAAGCGTTCATTTCAGTGTTGTTCTCATTGATTAAAGTGAAGTGTGGGTGTGTGAAACTTACTGTTAAAAAAAGGCAAAAAAAAAAAAAATATATATATATATATATATATATATATATATATTATTCTTATAGGTTACCAAATAGAAAAATCTTTAAGCAATCTGGTTAATCAGCTCACCAGCTGGTTTGTGGTCTTTCAAACATTTTTACGATGGTCTGAAAACATTCAGAAATACAGTTGGGTTGCTCCAAAATAGTAAATCAAGATGCAAGGTATTATAGGATGTGGTGTTTTTGACAGTATTACTGCTCCAATTATCAATATATATTATCGGCAAGTTAGAACTTGGTTTTCTATGAAGACACATGAATTTTAAATGCAAAACGTGATCATGAAGCTTTCTAGCTACCTAATCTCCTGTACGACAGCCACAACACATATTGTGCTGCAGTTAAATCATTGTTAAATGATAATCTAAAGATTCTTCATTTCATTACTTGTAGTCTTGAGCAAGTTTACTGAAGCTAGCTGAGGATATTGGAGGAAGAGCACTGATGCCCTCTTAATAAATCTGGGGGTAATCTTGGTATACTTGTATGGCCTGCAGTTTACTGATTAAAGGTCAACAGGGACAGTGAAGACTTGGATTCAGACTTGCATTTTTTTGGGGGACGACAAGCTCTGTTGAGGCCTTTCAGATGGCAAGACAATTATTATTTTTTCTAATTGTCTGGGAAAATGATTTTTGGAATTTGGGGGACTTCTAGGCTATCTGGAGGCACAATTCTAGCACCCATTGTTGCTAGAAACATCCTCATGTAGTTGAGTTTATATGACCTCACACATCAGCATTGTCTGGACCTGTCACAGTCTGTGTATATACATAAGCATAGAGTGCCTTGGATAACACTCATGGCATCTGGATTTTGGCCTGTTTTGTGCAGTCATATGTTAGATGATCTTTCTGCCAATCTCATGTGAGGAAATTCCTTGCTGCTGAAACTCTCTCTCAAGCTTGTTCTCAACATTGTCATCTTCATGGTTGTGGGACCTTTGGTTTGTTTGTTTTAAGCAGTGCTTATTATCTCTGAGCACTCTTCTGGTATAGCAAATGCGTAACAATCCACAAGTGGAAATCTCATAGTCCCACTAAAAGAATTGGATGCTTCTTCTGTATAAACATTTTATTTTTCAAGAAAGTTGTGTTCTGATTTCAAACCCACAACCTTTTCCTTTCTAATAAACCTTTGTGTGCAAAGAATTTATACTTGATACTTTGTCCTGGACCTGCCATGTTTTTGCCTGTTAATTCATGGGAAGCAGCATGTCACGTAGGGTATTTCTTGTTCATCAGTCCAAGGGAAGAGGCTTTTTAGTAAATGCTAGTTAGCCTGTTTCTAGTAGCCAAACCTATTTGCAGTCATATTAATCTGGAAAATGTTACTTTATTGCTCAGAATTTTTATGGGAGGGAGGATCTGCCAAATGTCTCCCTGGTCACCCTGGGGTAATGTCATGCTCTTGTAGATGTTTATAAGCTCTTCCTGGGTAGCTGAACTCGCTTTTTTGTACTTAATTGATTTTTATTTATATTTTTTCCGCAGTCAAACCTTGTTTGTACTAACTGTTTTTACCAACAGCTTCCACTGGGCAAGCTGGGTGTGGAACTAGCCCTCTGTCCAGAGCCCCATCTGGTATCACAGTAGTGAAAGGCAAGGAGTACGACATGGTTGAAGTGCATAGAATGAGAAACAAAGGCAGAAGCAGTCAAACTCTAGGCAATTTTTGTTTGTAGGTAACTGTGAATGAATGTGTCCTCACTTTTAAGTATGCTGCATGCTGATTATTGGGGGAACAGAAATTTACTGAAGTGCTTTGGTCAAAAATCTGCAGTTAATTCCAGCTGCAAGAGAATTTTAACCTTGACTTGAGGATCATGCTGCCTTCAGATGATGTGAACCTTGCAAAGATTAGAAATGAGGTGAAATCAACAGCTTAATTTTAGCTCTCAGGGTTTCTCATGACTTAACACTTTCATCAAGGATAGATAGGTTTGGCAAGCATTTGCTTGGACAGTCTTTTTAAGCAGAAAAGCCCTTTACACTTTCTCAGTTCTGCCTGTCTTCTGTGAAGTAGCAGCCTTTCTGTGGTTTGTAAACTAGCTTTGAAGAGGTAGTCAAGTTGTGTGTGTATAATATATACATATACCGGAGTTTTTTTCCCTTTGAAAACTGAACAAATGTCTGAAAGAGCAAGATTGAGCCAAATAGGACAAAGGAAGAATTTAGGGAAAAAATGCCTAATGTACGGCAAACAACATGACTGAGGAGGTTGCGGGCAAGTTACCTGCTGGGGAGAGGGGCAGGGGAGGCAATAGCTGAGTGTTGTCCAATTTCAGATGCTTGGTTCCAATCAGAAATACCTGTCACTAGAAAGCTGGTGACTGAAGGATGGGGTGAGAGGGGAAAGCTGTGATCAGAGACAGGCTTTGGCTTGTGTGCCTCTCCTCAGTAAATTAGCTTTCCATTCCTCTTCATTGCTAAAACAAAAAGTTACATGTAAGTTGAACTGATTATGAACTTAGAGTATTTTGAAACCTCAAGTGAGGTGTTTTTCTCCCCCACCCTTACTATTTGCTTTAGAGGAAAAAATTGTATGCTATTGGAGGTGAGTTATTTTGCCTTCTCTATTGCAAAAGTGTATCATATATTTTGGGCACAAGATTTAGTTTGAAAAATTATTGGGGTGGTCAGAAGAGACCTCAGTGAAAAGGCAAAGAAGCTATTCATAGTACATGAGTTAACTGTCAGCAAATAAAGAATTGAATATGTAAGAAGGAAAAACAAATGCTAGTAAAAAAGTTCTATGGAGTTATAAGTGGGAAGCAGAGAGACATACGGCCAAAAGATTTTGTTTTACGGACTTCTCTGTAATCTTTACTGAACAGTCCAAAAAACGAAACCAATCCTAGATGGTCTCTGCTGTTTTATAGATTATCTTTGCTTAGAAACTATAATGAGACTTAGTGACTTCAGCACGCAGATCTTAAGTTTCTAAAGTCTCTTCACGTTGCATTTTTTGTGACTGACAGATCTGGGAAAGAATACCAGTAGTATTGTGAGTCACGCTGTCCTTTCCTTCAGTCCTACATGTTGGTCCCAATCATCTTTCTGACAGAAGGTGATAGCAGCAAGCTGCTTGTATGGTTTCACTGTAACTATTTAGTCCATTAAAAGTGTTTGCCCTTTAAGAAAACTAATGGGAATATTTTCCCTAAGCTTGGAGTGTTTCAAAGATGCTTTGTTCAGATTACTTGCTGCTTTGGTAAACGTAGTTTTGGAAATTGGAAGTGTCAGCAAATATTTTGTTATTAAATGATGACTCTCTTCTGTTTTTTTTAAAGGTGGATGTTAGAAAAACAGATGACTAAAACTGATCTGCACTGAATGCGAGGCTGTGCTGTGTGTGCTGACTGGGGGGGAAGTGCACTTGCTGGCTTGCTAAATTGAGATAATACTTTGGATGTTGATGGACAGAAAAACAATTAGAGCTGTCAGATTCTTTGCTGATGTGTGCTTTGTCACGTGGGGAGATGGCTTGCTTGGTGCCAGTAAATCTGAACTGTTCAACTCTCAGCAAGATATTAAGTTAATTAATAAAATTCCTTACAGTTGGGCATGGAATGTTAGGTCTGTTTATTTGTGAAGACAGCTTCTCCAGGAATAAACAATGGAGGTCACTGATGGGGCCTCTTATGTGTTTTCTCAGTCAGTGCTGGATTGCAGGCTAATAAAAGACTTTCTCCTGCTAGTTTATTGGTGCATTAAAATGGTCTTACCTGACTGAAGAGTTCCTGTATTTGTATGCTTTTCGAAGTTGTGTGGATAGTCATTTTGTTTGAAGTACGTCATGTTACGTGGGAAAATGTTTGTTTAAATTTTTGACCTCTTTGGGTTTTCGGGTGCTCACTAATGTCTCAAAGGAATAAACTTCTGTATACGCTGGTATTCTCAAAAGCTATCACTTTTCCATTGATTAATTATGCAAGCATATTTGAAATCAAGCTTTACTTGTACATTTGGACTTAGGTTTCTTTTAGTTTTCCAAAAGGATACTTCTGCACAGGGATTTTGGTGTGCGTGCTCACTTCACAGCAGGATCATTTAGTGCTTCTCCACTAAAGCATGTCTTGCTGATGTGGTGTGGCTGCTCTGCCCCTTTCAGTGTTTGAGGTGTGCTGCTGCTAAATGTCACAAGTTGTCAGATGAAGATCAGGAGGTCTTCTGGGCAACACACTGATACTTGTCAGCTGCTGAACAGAGTAGATGGCTGCAGAACAACCTTTCCGTTGTAGCTTGAGGGTTATGCTAGCACATCTTTTTCATGCAGAAAGAGATGTTGACTTCATTAGGAGAAAGCAGTTCTGATTAGACTGTGAAACAAGCTATATTAAGTATTTGCCTCCAGGTGCAATTCTGTTAAATCTATCATCAGATTCCCTGTTTTTGTGTGTAACCCTACCCAGCTTGTCTTTACTAATATTCTCTAAACACCTTTCAGATTTCTTTTACTGTGTCCCTGTGTTGTTCATTTCTCTGGAACTTAACTCTTCAAAGATATTTTCTCTAGGTTTATCATTTTACATCTATTGGATTACCTGATAGCATGAACTTCCTTTACTGTATTATCATGACGTATTTTTCCTATCTGCTTAAATAATGCAACCATCTCATTAGTTTTTTAAAAGAAAAAAGAAATCACTAGTATTGGTGTTTTTTTTTGTTTTTTTTTTTTTTTTTTTTAATAGACCATTATACTTGGAGTTTTTACTTCAAAATTTCTGAAGTTCAGCATTTCAGCAGTTCCAGCTAGAAACCAACTTTTGTGACCTGTAATCCAAGCGGATCTGTTTAAGCAGAAGAAAAGCAGTTCCTAGTTGAGCTGAGCCTGGAACAAAACCTCCAGGGATCAAATCAGCAATTATCTAGATGTTATCATTAGACAAACATTGAATGGTTTAACTGTTGGGAAATAAATAAATAAATAATAAAAATGCAGAGAGCAAATGGTTGATTGCTAGGTTGTAACTTAGCTCCCTTGATTTTTAACTCTTTTTTGTGCACAGACATTTGATTGAGAGCAGAAAGATTTTTGGAGTTACAACATTTTTTGTCTCTCAAAAAAAAGGCAGCACTGAATATTTTTTCCATTTGCAAACATTTTCTTTTAAGTGAGATTGGGAGCTAATTCACTATATATTAACTGGTATAACTTTGGCGTTATTTCACTGAAGGCAGTAGAACCATACTCAAAAGCAAGAATTGTATAGTCTATGTTGTGTAACTTACTTTTTGGTTTAGTGTCATTGCAGTGCATGTGGAAAAGCCCAGGATAACATTTAAGCCAAAGTCTAATTTACAGAATCAGCACAATGTTGGCAAGCGTGGAAGCACTTCTGCAGCATTTTCCCAACATCCTTCCTTGACCTAGAGAGAAAGAAACAATCTCTTTCTGCTTGCTTTCCTTTCTGGGTATTCTAGCATTTTCTACACAATACTAGGAACCCTCAACTACTTCTGTATGGAGAGCAAGGTGGGACACTCAAGGATGGCTGTCATTAAAGATGATTCCCCCTTGTTTTGCTATACCTGATAGGAATTACTGACCTGCCATGTGAAAATGTCTCTAACCAGTCCCTTGAGACATCCAGGCAATATGTAAGGGAAGGAGGGCACTTCTTACTGGAAACTTAGGGATATACCTTGGAGTTGTTTATTTGATACTATTTCTGTTGGTGTTCTTTTTGTCGTAGCTTGTAATACATTAGGAAATAAACTGTAATGAAACGTCTGGTAAGTTTAAAAGAACAGAATACGTAGAGATTGCCAAAGCAAGAGATAATGGTTTCCTGCTATTAGGTTAAAGAAATGAGACCGTGTACCTCTTCTACCCAATAGATGCTAAGCTGAATTTATTCACTTTTTAAACTGGTAATTCCTCTCTATAAACACCAGGATTTTTTTTTTTCTTTTTTAGCTTCTGAGAGAAAACTTGCATCATCTCTTGTGTAGCTGCAAGTATGACTTGACTGGGTTGCATTCATGGCTCTTGGATGATCTGGTGAACCATGGAGCTCAAGGTATGGGTGGATGGAGTCCAGAGAATTGTGTGTGGGGTCACCGAAGTCACAACATGCCAGGAAGTTGTAATAGCCCTTGCTCAAGCTATTGGTAAGTAACTGTCAGCCAGATGCCTTGGGTTTGGGGTGAAGCTTTTTTTATGAAGCTAAACCAAGGGGTGGTGGGGTTGTACTGAGTCTCAGAAGACCATGAACATATAAAGTGCAATGAAATAACTTTGTAGTGTCTTAGAAGGCAAAGTAAACTTGCTGCCTTTTGGTTTTCTTAACCTGCTAGAGAGGTTTAAAATTAATAATAATAAAACAAAACTGAAAGCTATAAACTTTTTCAGTATGAATTTGTTCTCTAATAATTATATGCTGTTGTGTGTCATTGTAAATACAGTCTGGAGTAAAGAAAGTGCTGAACTGTCAATGTTTTGAATACCAAGGATATATAAAAAGCCATGCAAAACAGTTCTTTGGTTTTCACAAGCTAGTGATATTAATTGAAATTATACGCATTGAAAGAATATGTGGCTGTATTGGACGTAGTATAGATCAGTAAAATAGATCCTTCAAGTTCCCTTTTCGTCCTGCACTCCACATAACTTGATACTAATAAATGGATAACTTGAAGTCTGTTCAGTTTTAGCTGTTTGCTGAACAGTTTATAAAACAAAATCAACAACAACTCCAAACCAATCATCTTTGAAGCTCCAGTGCAATAAAGAACAGTCTTGTTCGTGCTGTCTTCAGTCTTCTCAGGTCTTTCTCAGTGGTTGAGAGTATCTCTCTAAAATCTTGCACCCAGTGGTAAACTGTAAAGTGTGCTTTTATTGTTTGTATTAGTTGCAGATTTTCAGTTATTCCCAATTGGTTTATGAATTGCTTCCTTCCATATCTCATTTTCTGCCTATAGATTTTTAAAGACAGTTATGCTAGGATGATGATTTCCTAGTGATATAAAAAGCATCACATATATTAAAAAAATAATAATAAAAAGTGCTTGTGGTAGCCTTTTCTGTTCTTTTTCTTACTTACAGTATCTCTTTCATCCTATTTCATCCTGTTTCCTTTACCACTTGCCCCGAAAACAAAAATGTCAGCCTCCCAGTTCTAGACAATACTATTATCTTCTTCCATGTGATTTCTTTTGTTTTTTTCCTGCCCTCAGATATTGGCTTGAGTTCTGAAAAGGCTCTGTCAGTCTTGGAAATGCACACAGTTTTTGTCAATTCAGCAGACTTCCTTTTCTATAACACATCACCAGTTCACTTGGGGCATGCAACTCTGTTTTCATGTGGAGATAAATTTCAATTGCAACCAAAGCCAAATTAAGATAATTCCAGATCATATTACTTTGGAAAATCTTTTCTTAGGCAAATATCCTCTCCAGAAAACACCTAGAGTAACTGTGTTCCAGCTTCTCACTGGGGCTGCTTGGACAATATTAAACACCCATATAAAGTACATTTACATGTCTTTGACAGATAGGGTTTTCCCAACCCTCGTATCAGGCCATTCATCAGAAGAGCAACCATATGTCTGCTCCTTTGATTTGGCTTGTATGTACCAGTTTACCAGGAATAACTGTCACTCAAATTTGAATGGGAAGCTATTGAAATGTATTCCTTTAGCTCCCACCTGACATTTGGTGGTGGAAAGTAGCCAGTCTAAGTTGGCTTTCTCCTTGGTTGGCTCTGATCTTATTTTTTGCTTCGCAGTCTGGCTCCTTCAGCAGTCACATAGTTTAGCAGGACTCAGTATTATTTTATCTGCCTGTTAGTCTGTCTGCAAAGCTATTCAAATGCTCCTTTTGTTTTATTTTTCTTACAATATATTGCTAAGTTCTTGACTTAAGCAATGCAACCCCTGACCTCCCAACAGTACAACCTTCACTGAACCTGCAATATGAACTGCAGTAGGTATATTGTTTGTGTTGAAGTGCAGCATCAGGAGTATCTGCAAATTAACTTATTTTACAGCTACAATCTGCTGAAGAATGCACAAGCCAAAGATACTTGTCAGTACCCTTTGAAGACATCTGCAGCTCATGAAACCTCTTACGATAAACTAAAGCTGCCTCCATTCTAGAGATAAGAAAAATAAATCTGTACAATTTATTAAAAAAAATAGGAAAAAATGATTTTTTTAAAAAAATAAATACAATGGGTTGTGCTAGAAAGACACCTCTGGAGATCATCTGATTCACCCCCCTGCTCAAAGCAGGGTCACCTAGAGCAGGTTGCTCAGGACCATGTTCTGTCAGGTTTTGAGTATGGCCAAGGATGGAGAATCAACAACCTGTCTGGGGAACCTGTGTCAGGGTTTGGTCACACTGGTCACACTCACAATTAAGAAGTGGTGATTTTTTTTATTTTTATTTTTCCTTCATGCTTTGTTCTGCCACTTGATCAAATACGTGTCTCCTGATCTCCCAGTGTGGGGGAGACCAAAAAGAAAAAAAAAGTTTACATCTCATTCCTTTCCAGCTCTTCTCTTATATCATGGGAAGTCAGTAGTAACCTACGTCTTAACTGAATGAAAACAGCAAGTCATGCTAGGCTATGTACTTTTGTGTAAGATTCTGCCCTGCAGCCAAAGTATAGCCTAATCCCGTGGCATTGAATAGGAGTTCTGTCACTTAACTTGCCTGTGTAATGCTCCTTGACCCATTCCTTACAAATTGTTTTCTGTCACTAGTGCTCTTTCAGTGGAAATGTCAGAATGTCTCTTCATTTGAGACTGCACTCCTGATGGATATCATTTGTGTTTCCTCTTCTTGCATGATGATCTCTTTCCCCTTTTGCCCTTCTCTTTATCATTGAGGAATAGCAAGCGATTATATACCAAGTTTCTGTACAAATTAGCTTTTCAATTTCCATTATGCTTGAAGTTAAAGGTTAAATCTCAAATAAACCTAATTTTTGTAATAATAAAAAAGGTAGAGAGAGAATTATCTCCTTTGGTGATTCCAGCAAAGCTGATTTTAAAACAACAACAACAAAAACTTATTTTAACAAATGAGGAAGAGAATAATAGTAATCAGACATAATTTTGGATAATGTTTTGTGTCTCAAACTTAGACAATCTCCAGAAATGCCTTAGCTGGAGGGAGAGTCTCTGGAATTTTGTTCAATTAAGACATAAAACTATCAAATTACAAGTTTCCAGGGAGTGAATTCACCTCCCACTGGTATCTTGTAGAATACTTGATATTACCTTTAACAAGTTTTATTCAGGGACACTATGTTTTTTTTTTTTTTAATTCAAGCTGCTTGCAAATTATGAAGTAAGATGAAAATTGACCTTAAATAAAAGGTTGTTTCATCATCAAAAGCTAAGGCTTCACCATAATGCAAGAATGTACTTCAGTGCACAGATTAAATGGAGAGCTGTGGGTCTTGTTTTAAAAATACTTTTGTCAGGAGAGGTTTTTTCTTTTAAATCACATCCATCGTTGTCTATTTTAAAAATGTATATCTGACAGCAAATTCTGCCTAGTTTTCTGCTTCCACTAGCTCTTCAGTGCATTCAGTGAAAATTGTGCCAAAACAGCTGCATATAAATTTTGCTTGCTTGATTTAATTTCTCCTTTTATATTGATCAACTGAAAAAGATATGTGAAAATGTTACTGATTTTTTTTTTACCTGCATGTGTGAAGAGATGGTTGGTGAATCTACTCAGTGCTTCACAAAGCACTTAACAGACTTAACAGCCTGATGTGCATGGGTATGGTGGCTCCTCTCAAATTATTAAAATACTGGGGGGGGGGAACAGGCAGTACCCTGAAGATTGTGAGCTACTTGTGTTGGAAGTTAATGTAGACAGATGTAGTTTAACATCAAAAGTTTTATCAACAACAACAACAACAAAAAAGGTTTTCCTAAGTGTTTTCCATTCAGATCTTAAAAATAAATATTCTTTCAAAGGAATATGATGATGAATGGAGCAGCCACAAACACACTTGCCCTGTTTCTTCAGAAGTGGTGGTCTTCCAGTTCTAGGCCCATGAAGATTTTCGCTACATTTCTTGTGATTTCCTTCCCTTCTGGAGACTGGAGTGTGTCTTCTGTATCCTTAATGACATGTTTGGTTCCTAGAAAATGAATATTGTAGTCTAGAGAAGTGAATCTTGAATTTCTCACCAAAGCAGATTTTGGTTTGCCTTGCTTAACAAGAAGTACAGCTCTCTCACTTCAGAATTAAGCAAATGCAGCTGTCAACTGTTGTTGTTGTAGTTGAGTGTTCTTCCTGAAGACAAATTGGATGCATTTATGAAAATAAAGGAAAGATTTATTCATGCTATTTTAAATATGCATTATACAGCATTGTAAGGCTCAGCCAGAGCTGTATCTGGAAAAACCATGCCACTTCAGTGTTGTCTCTTTTTATATTCACCGATTCCTCCAAATAATTTCTGCTAAAGCAAGCGCCAGAGCTGGTTGTCAAAGACTTGAGTAAAAATCATCTGAGATTGAATTGAATCATAGCAGTGAGTTTGAGGGGGGTTAGAAAAAGGAAACAATATTTGTTGTGTACAAACTAAAGTTTTCCAACATTGGATTAATCATGTAGTGTACTGCTGAGAATCACTTAAACCTTGCGTAACTTTTCACCCCAGCATTTCATTCTCTACTGGTTCAAGTAGCAATGTTGATGGAGATAATAGAAAGCACAGGAGAGCTGGGTGTGGTGGTGGTCCCAAAGTGTGCTCATGTGAACTTCATGGTTTTCTAGTTATAGTAGCAGTGCCGAAAGGCAGGGTGGTTGAGTGGGGTGATTTGTTGCCACCTTTGCTGATGTGGTCTGTCTAGTGCACCAGTGGCATGTGCAGCTGAGACCTGGGCTGGTTTATCTGCTTGGCTACATCTTGTTGTCTGACCTGGGACAAACTGCCTCCCCATCTCTGCTCTGCATTGCTTTGCGTATTTAGGAAATTGGTCTACCGTAAGTGTATTACTGTGAGGTGCTTAGATGAAAGGCAGCTAGATACATGAGATGACTTCAAGTGCTTTGTCTTGTCAGATTGCAATCAACTCTTGTACACCCTGTGTAAGAGAGAGGTTAACATTAATAAACCAAGGCTTCAGGCCTGATTAAGGCACACAAATGCATTGTGAGCACAGCTAGTCCTACTGAACCAGGTAGACCGCCTCACTGTCATTAGATTTGAACCTATATATTTCTGTGGGCATGTTTTACTAGGACTTGACCCCTGCTCTGATTTTCCTTGTTTTCTATGGTATGGGTACATGCGTATGCAAAATATGGCATGAGTTAGGAAACTTAAGTAACACAAACTCTGTGACCTCTGTTTTAAAGACTTTTTTTATATTTCTAATCATTCTTGTGTACTTAATGAGTTTTGAGGTAGCTGAAATGATTAAAAAAAATGCTATGGATGTTAAGTATCACATAGTGCATGAAATATGAGCTTCATATTTCACAGATACTGAGCTCAAATCATACTGGGTTTATTAAAAGTGCCAGCAATTACTTTTCCGTCAGTGCCATTAAAGATTCAGGAGTTAAAGCTGTTGTCCCTTTGGTAAGGCAGAGCATTTTCTCTTAAGCATTTTATATGTTAAGAGTACCTACAAGATTTTCCCCACGTATGATTTTATTATTATTATTATTAGTTTTACATTGCTTTGTTCAGGAAGACAGCATCCCACCTGGGGCTGTGGGTTACCCATGGGAAGCCAAGGAGGCCCAGGCTGGGGCGAGGGTATGTTCATCAGTGCCTCCCAGATCTCTGGTCAGAAGAGGGGAAGCTGGAAGCGTGGCTATGTGGCGTCTGGTGACAGAGGCCTGCTCTTGCCCACTCAAGCCCAGTCTATAGGGAAAGAGAGGTCCCTCCCCATAGGGACGAATGCTTGTTTCCCTACCCTTCCCAGAAATAATGTGAGACTGGGGCACAGCCTCACCAGCCTGTACTGACTCAGTGCTGTAGGTCCTAGCCACAAAGCAGATAAGACACTTGAAGAAAAGACAGGTCTTCGTGCTTGAAATAAACCTGTGGCCTGACTAGAAGGGTAATTTCAAAGAGCTCTGTTTTTGCATGGTGTATTGTGCTACCTGCATGCAAACAGTGGAGTGCCCGTCCCTGAAATGCTTTGTGTGTAAAGTATCATGCCTGTTTGGGAAGGGGAGAAAGAATAATGCATTCCTGTACTAAAAAGCAGTATTGATGACCTATCAAGTTAAAGTCCTTCCGGAAGTGTTGTATGAGAAACATTGCTGCTACTAGTTTCCTTTGAATTCAATTTTGATTTTTGACAGCAGAAATAGTCATTCATGTGTTCTTTTTCAGCTGCAAATATTAAAGCAGATAGAGAAGCTTAAAGTGAATAATAGTTGCGTACATTCAATAGTTGCTACTAAGTGAATAATAGTTGCGTACATTCAATAGTTGCTACTACATTCATGGAGTGTAATTAAGAAGTCCACCCCTTGAGAGTCCAAAAAGAAATGCTCAATTACATTGTTCCCGTGTTTCAATATTTTAATCACTGTTCATTGTAATGAAATCTGTGTTTAAATTACCAAATTATGTCAATCTCAAACTAAGACTACCTCAGTCGGGCACATGACATGGCCATTGAAGTCTGTGGTATCTGGCTGTGCAGAGAAGCAGAGGTTAGTACAAGATACTGGTTGTAGCGAGCTCTTTAATAGCTCATTGATCAAGTGATATCAATAGCATTAGAAAGAGCTGAGTTCCAAACAGTGTACCCAGACTCACTGCAGGCTGTCAAGAGTTCTGGAGTCCATATTTCCTTTTTTTGATACATTTCTTCCTTTTAAAATAAAAGATTGTTTTGAAGACATTCCTATATTAATAGAGCCTGTGATAAGTTTTCATGCTAAGGTGGCTTTAGGTATAAACTTAACCTGTTAACCTTGATACTGATCCTTCATGCAGATGCAGGGTGCTTTATGTATGTAAATATATACATACTTCTGTTATAGCTTGTAATCCATTGTTTTGCAAAACAGATACGAATTCTTGATGACTATTTTGAGATGGCAGTGTTATGTGATCCATGTCAGGTTCAGCAGACCAACACAGAATATTAAGAAGTAGTTGGGCAGTGACTGAGATGTAGAGGCTCTGTGCTTCTCTCCAGTCATGACTCTCAGGAGTCATTGTTTTCTGAGGAGGAAAGCGTAGAATATAGCACGGATGGTGCTTGGTTTGGGCTGACTGGATTGTTTTCTCTACCATTCTCATTGGTAAAACATTTTGGTAAAGTATTAAAAAACAACCCTCATCTAATGTGTTTTAATATAGTATACATTCTAAAAAATGATTGTTTTCAGATGTTGTAAGGGATCCACTAAAAAGGCATATACCCGTTATAAACTTTGGTTACAATAACTAAAGCTGTGCTGTGTCAGCTTCTTGAATAGTCTGCTTCACTGCTTATCTAGCTTTACCTGAAGTAAGTAGATTTATTTCATAAATCTGCACAGAATTAAATGTATGGAATATGTAGCTTGGAAAAACACTGTATGGTTTAATGTATGTCACGCGTTGCTTATGTGAGGCACATAACAAAATAAACAAGTTCTTTTTTTTAAATGGGGTTTGTGTGAATAAGGAGGGCTGAGTTCTTCTACCAGGTGCTGCATAAACATAAGTCTCTGTTTCAGAAAGCTTTTGGACAACATACAAGACAAGAAGCAATATACAGCCATTGCACTATTCTTTGTTAACAATCAAAGCAACCTGCTTTCTCCTTGCTAGTGGTAGCACTTCAAAAATAGTGGTTCGTTATTAGGATACCTGTATTCTTAAATATTCTGTCATTAGTTTTGAATCAGCTCACTCACCCTTTAATTTGTGAATTAATCCCCTCTAATGCAAGCAAACATCACTGTTGTGGTTTTCTAGGTATTGTTAAACACTGTCATAAACAGCCTTAATAGAGTAAAGCTAGGTAACGATCTCAGATGAGGACAGCTTTGTTTTAGACTAGTACTGAACTCCAGGTGTGGCTGTTGAACTGTGTAAATATGACTTTTACTAAATACTTTCCTTTATGTGGCTCTTGAGCGTGGAGTTCATTATTTAGGACTGCATGTTGATTTGGAATCCTGATCTAAGATGGAAATAGTTCTTGGCAAGCACTTTGCTTAATTCCCTTTTTAATTTTTGGTTGAGATTGCTAGCTTTATTCCCTTCCCCCCTTTTCTATTTTGCCTCTTAATATGTTTCTTTTAAGCAGTGCATTTAGTAGCAAAGTGAATGGAACTTGCATGCTGACCACTCCCCTAGTGGTACTCTAATTACAGTTTTAAGACTTCTTTGAACCTGGCTGCTTCTGACACAACGAGAACATTAGTAGCATTACCATGATTACAAGCTGAAAGCTTTTAAGTTTAACAAAATAGAGTGGAAAATACAACCTTTGTCCTAGGATCTGTAGCACGCTTTTAGTTCATTTTTCTTCCTTGGGGTTTTATTGTTAGTACGCTGTGGCAAACGGCACTAGGTTTATTTTTCCTATAATAACACTGATGCCTACTACAAACTCTAAATCTTCATGGATCAATGAACAATATTGTGGCTTGGTGAAACAAACAAATAAATAAAATCTGCCTTTGTATCTTGGCATAATAAACTTGGTTTTGAAGTACTTTATGATAATAAACTTTTAAATCTGTTTCTGAAAATTTAAGCTAAGCACAGTAGTATGTTTATCGATAGACTTTTATTTTTCCCTAGTGCTTACCTCAAGTTGTTTATTTATAAGGCATTAGGGGATGTGGAATGCAGTTTCCATGCTGCTTGCCCTGTTTTGCTGACTTCAATCAGTTAAATCTTTGCATCTTCTTTGAGCTTTCACTCCTAACTTGGAAGTGAATGTGCATGCTTTGGTCTCTTATTTGGCCAGCTAACTATTGCTGGTGTGATCCACCAGCCAAAGCAATCTGCTTTCTAGATTCTGCCTGTCAAGCTGATTTTTTGTTGTTGTCTTCATCGTGAACTAATTGTGAGAAAGTGAGATCAGATGAACAGTTTCCAGCAAACTACGTGTTCCCCTGGGGAGCTCTTTCTAAGGCTGGTCAGATGCTAGCAGATTTTAGGGGGCTACACCATGTGTTTATTGGTGTAGCAGAGCTTGCCTCCATGAATTTGAGATGGGGAGTCTGTGCGAGGGTTGTGTTATCAGATGGATAATTACATTTATTCCAACACCCCACCTCATAGTTGCACAAATGACAGGCATTTCAAGCATTTACGTGCTGACGTAAATTACCATTTAAATGATGGTCTGTCATGGCAGTGGATATATATATGGCATTAAAATAGCAAACGATGTTTGTAAGGCTAACGGTGTTTGCAGAACCGTTCCAAAATCCACTGGGATAACGTGTGCTTTAAAACCAGTCGATTTTCGGCACCTTTCTGCTTTCGCCCTCACGACGGAGACCCCGCGGTGTGGGTCCGTCCGTGGGTGTGTGGGGGCGCTCCGCGGGCCGTGCCGGGGAGAGGCCCCCCGAGCCGCCCATGGGGCCGGCGGCGGGCCGTGCTCGGCGCGGCGGCGCCCCCTGGCGGCGGCGCGGTCGGTGACGGCTGTCCTTGTCCTTGTCCCTTCAGGGCGCACTGGGCGCTACGCGCTGATCGAGAAGTGGCGGGACACCGAGCGGCACCTGGCGCCCCACGAGAACCCCGTGGTGTCGCTCAACAAGTGGGGGCAGTACGCCAGCGACGTGCAGCTGATCCTGCGCCGCACCGGGCCCTCTCTGAGTGAGAGGCCCACCTCGGACAGTGTGGCTCGTGTCCCTGAGAGGACTTTGTACCGGCAGAGCCTGCCACCCCTGGCCAAGCTGCGGCCCCCAAATGACAAAGCCATGAAGCGGAGGGAGCCAAAAAGGAAGTCCTTGACCTTCACTGGTGGGGCGAAGGGGCTCATGGACATCTTTGGTAAAAGTAAAGAGTCTGAGTTCAAACAGAAGGTGCTCAACAACTGCAAAACGACAGCAGAAGAGCTGAAGAAACTGATTCACCTCCAGGCAGAGAAACTGCAGTGCATTGAGAAGCAGCTGGAGTCCAACGAGGCAGAGATCCGGTACTGGGAGCAGAAGTACAACTCCACTCTGGAGGAAGAAATCCTCAAGCTAGAGCAGAAGATCAAAAGAAACGAAGTAGAGATCGAGGAGGAAGAGTTCTGGGAAAACGAGCTGCAAATCGAGCAAGAGAACGAGAAGCAACTGAAAGAGCAGCTCCAGGAGATGAGGCAGAGGATCCTGGAATGCGAGAGCAAGCTGAAGGACTACATGTCGCAGATCAACAATATGGAGAGTGGCCTTGAAGCGGAGAAGTTGCATCGGGAAGTTCAAGAATCCCAAGTGAATGAAGAAGAGGTCAAAGAAAAGATTGAGAAAGTAAAAGGTGAAATTGATATTCAGGGCCAGCAAAGTTTACGGTTGGAAAATGGCATCAAAGCTGTAGAAAGATCTCTGGGACAAGCTACCAAACGGTTACAGGTAAGAACGACCTTTTTATCTATGGCTGAACAAAAGTCAAAAACCTGATTATAACTATTTTTTCTTGCACAGATTTCAAGCTGACGAAAGAACACACAAACTTTCCATGGTAAACTTGGGTAAAAGGAAGAAAAAGTTGCTCCCATTTTCAAATTGCATTTCGGATTGCTTTGAAGAACAGTCAATTTTAATTTTATCTATCACACACAACCTCTCCTTATTTACATGCAGGCTCGGTTCCTTTCCCATCAGTTACGGCCTGAGTTTGCTGCCGTTCACTGGCTGCGCAGTGACCTCTGAGAAATCATTCAGAGCATATCTTCACTGTGCAGTGGAGCGTGATAGCAAAATACCAGAGCTAATATCAGCCAAAGTAGCTGAGGGCAACACAGCCGCATCCATGGCAATGCATCTGGCCCCTTCACCCTGCTAGGAGGGAGTGCTCATTATCTCAGGGTAGTGCTGTTACACTGGTGAGTCGGGGCTGTTCCACAGCTCAGAAAAATACAATCTCCTGCATGAACAATAGCACATTCAGTGCTAGACGAAGGATGGTTGTACTGCTGGGTGCTGAACAGGACCATAGTACTCTTGGCTGAACTCCTTTAAAAGCATTTGTCTTCAGACCTCTGTTGATTTAATTTAGGGTTAGGTAACCTGAGAATTTAGGCCCCAGCTCTTGGCAGATCAGTGCATTATATTGTTAAGTTTCAGGGAAACTGGTACCACTGTAGCCTTTTCTGAAGCTAAACTTCTGATTGTTGGATATTTCTGCCACCAAAGATGATGAATTAAAAGTACAGCCCACAAGCAGCACCTGGATAGTAGATGGATGTAGAGTTAAAACAGTTGCTATCTTACAGGGACATTGTTTTAAAGAACAGCATCTCCCTTTTTCTGTCCAGCTTGCCAGTGTTCAGGATTTTCTCTCCACATCAGGCAGTTGTGGCACATGTGTCACAAGAGAATCCAGACTCTGCTTCCTTTCAAAAGCTGATGATATCACTTGGAATTTAATAGAGCACGAAATAATAAATATAAATGGAAATACAGCTGCTAGCAGAGAGGTGAAGGAGAGATTGTAACTCTGGGGATCAAATCCTGGACTTTTAACGTACCACGTAAGATAAGACTGAGGAACCAACACATTCATTTGAGTTGTGATTCTGGCAGTATTCCTGGGATTCACAATCACAAAGCTGCAGTTGCAGTCAGGTAATTCCACTATAAATATGTAGAGGCATTTTGCATCCTTATTCCTGAGCACCCAGAACCATGTGTGCATAGGTTGTCTTTAGTAAATGAATGAGAAAAATGTGATTTTTTTCACCTAAAGCAAAATAGATGAAAACTGTAAGTAGTGTTGGCCATATTTATCTGGCCTAGAGAAATTATGCATACAGATTTCTGCTAACTGAAATTGTTGAGTCCTCAGTAACATCCACTGAGACTATGATTATGTTCAAAATGTTCCATGTTTCATTCCTTTTGTAAGCAAGGGTTTCACATTCTTATGGAAGCTCCTGGTAAGTTCAGGTCTTTCAAGCTTGTTCTAAACTTAAAGGTTCATTGATCTGGAAGATCAGAATGAAATAAATTCAGCTCTGTATTACATAGTTTTGGGAGCTAGGAATAGAGAACTAGCTTCTTGCATGCTGAAAGTTAAATAATATTATCACTGACAGAAATAATTGATTTGAAACTAGAAAAGTTGAGATAGGGTTTTTAGACCTTTCAATATGGAAGGAAAGAAAATGTTGGTTCACTATACTGAAAGTGATGAGAACACAGCTGGCATTTTTAGTAGACTTTTCAGAAATGTCTGGTGATTTGTCTTACCTCTTACTCATTTTCTTTACCCTTCCAGTAGAGATAGCTTTCCAAAATACGAGGCTATGTTCAGTTATGGATCAGATGCAGAATTATGCTCTCCTTTTTTCTAGAGAAAGCTGTTAAATGCAAAACCAAAGCACCAATCAAACAAAAAACCAAGAAACCTCCATCCTACTTCAAGTAAAAGATCTCACTAAGGTTTCACAAGTAGATGTTAAATTCACATCTTAAACCAACAGGATTTGGGGCAATACTTAACATTTTTTAGCTTATTTCCTGAGAGAGTTGAGAAATGTCAAGAACAAATTATTTATCATGTTCTGCTACCCTGCATATTGCAGTGATTATTTTTTAAACTGAATTATATTCAGTGGCAACTTTTTTCCAGTCTCATAAAATGTGGCACTGCAGAATTAGCCTTGTAGTAATTAAAGACAAGTGAGATTTCTTTGTCTCCTAAGTGCCCAGTTGTAGGATGTCATGGGTCTAAAATAAATTGAAGAATTTTTCTGTAAAATTATCCAAAAGTTTGGAGGTGGCCTGATCCCATTTCTCAGTCCAGTTCCTCCAAAAGCTTATAGCAAATGAATGGAAGGAAGTGTAGCTCAGAGTTGGGACCAACCACACAATTTGCATTGATTGAACCTGTCAAGCAAAAACGCATCAGAGACAAAGCCATTGACACTTACAAAGTCCTAATTTAAACATCAGATCACTTTGGTTAATTTTCTTACTAACTGTTGAATTAAATTGCAACCATAATGCAAGATTGAAGTGAATAAGGGCTACCTGGGACTATTTCTACAACAGATCCACAAAGCTATTCTCCCCCAGTCCTTGTGTAAGTTTACATATAATTCTGCTTACACCAGATAATTAGGGAAAATAAGGATGACCCAACCTCCCTGTGTCACCAAAATGGGAGTGCAGCAGTATTCACTAAAGAGAAATGCCTGTGGACATGCTACCTGGCTAGCTAGCCCATCACTTGTGTGGCCAGTTAGGCAAAGACCATCCTGGCTGTTGAAGGAATCCCCATCCAGCCTTCTGCTAATGAAGCTGGGTCTGGGGTGGAAGAAAAACCCTACTCCAAGATAATCGTAATCTGTTGGAGCTGTAGGTGCTGCATATCGTGCCAGGATTACAAAGCATTGAAGGAGACTCTAAATAATCATCCTTCGTACTTATGAAGGGTTGGATAACTAGCCAGGATTTGGCCTCACTGTACAAAACACTAGCAGAGTGAGACAGTTTTGTCCATCAGAATTTACACTCAATGTAGAAAATGCAAAGGACAAGAAGAGAAAGGAAGTATTCTCTTTTTAGGAACAGAAGAGCTACATGAACTGTCTATGTTGTGATGGGCACTTCTAGCAGGGCTTGATTTTTTTTTTCCTCACACTTTTTTTTTTGCTTTTCTGAGGTGATAAGAAACATCTACTAGTCATTCAAAAAGCAATATAAATAGACCACTAGTAACCCCAAGTAAGAAGTAGTCAGCATTGACTTACTTTCTAAATTACAAGAGTAAAATAGCTTTCAAGCTTTCAGTGCTTTCATTTGCATTTGAATTAAAAGAAAAAACAAACACAACAGAAGTTTTCTCATTCAAAGGAGAAACAACATGTTGTCCAATTGCAAACAGCCTTGAAATGCTGCTTTTTGTTCGCTGCTGCTCAGCAAATATTTTCTCTTTCCTGGCAGGACAGGGAACTAGAACTGGAGCAACTGACAAAGGAGCTGCGACAGGTCAATCTCCAACAGTTTATCCAGCAAACAGGAACAAAGGTCACAGTGCTGCCTGCAGATCCCATTGAGGTGGAGGCCCCACATGTGGAGCTTGAGAAAGGTGCAGTGCTCAGAATGGTTTTGGTGGGAGGGAGAAGGGCATGACAACACGTGTACCTGCTGCATTAATGCTAGTCCTCATACATCAAGCGTCTGCTTTGTTAGCAAAGAAACTAGCAAAATATTAAGGGAGAATGGTGTCAAATATTTCTCTTAATTTCAAGGGTTTAGCAAGCTATAAATAAAGCTCAGTATGTTGGTAGCTTCTCTCTCACTGTGCCTAAGCCTGTGTTTGTCCCATCTGTAGCGTGTTAGGCCATTATCTCTCAAATACGGCCACCATGGCTGCAGGCATGTAAGCTGGCACATAGTGTGGTTGCATGTCTGACATTGCTCATCGTCTGGTTTCTTCCTCTTCTGGGGGGTTATGTTGTCAGAGTAGAACAAGGAATGCATCTGGATCTCAAGAAATCCCAGACAGCAGCTGCGTGAGAATGGGATCTAACCCAGCTGGGCGGCCAGGCACCCAGAAGTCCTGCACAGATGGCTGGCTGTTACGGCATGTGCAGACTGACTTTGCCCGTGGTGAGATCAGTGCATTCTGCACATGCCCACAGCTGAATTCAGAATTTCCTGCGCAGAAACATGGGAGCACTTCGAATGCATGCAAGAACTGGCACAAGCAGAAACATCTTTGCTGTGGCTCAGCCTCTGCTGTGTTGTGCTTTATCTAGTGGTCTGCTTACAGAGACCTGTTTGTCTCAGCATTCCCTTTAGCTGTAAGTTTTCAAACCAAAAGACATTGGTAGGGTAAGAAGGTGGGAAAAAAGACAAAACAACCAGGCCTTAAACATCAGCACTTGAAGAGTATAAAGTTTCTCTTTCAAGCAGGCAGGAAGTGTTGAGTTTACGTACACGTACAAGCTCTTTCTACATTGCTACATAACTGTATTGTGTGTGTGTGCATGTTCCTTGTGGGAGGGTAATTATATTGAGCAGACATATCTCTATTTTGAAATGAGCGGGAATGGTGTACCTCAGATCTCATTGCTTCCTGGTCAGGTATTTGATTTTTTTGGTGTGTGTGGCATTTTTTTTCTAAACTGCACTAACTGCACCACTAAGCAGGAAAAAGACAGGTGTTCTATGGATGCTGCTCTTGATGATGACTTTTCTAATTGCTCTCTTTCTTGTGCAGAGCCAACGTTTCAGTCTGGGTCATTGAAGCGCCCTGGCTTGTCGAGGCAGCTCCCCAGTAACCTTAGGATTCTGCAGAATCCCTTGTCGTCTGGTTTTAACCCGGAGGGCATTTACGTATGACATTATATACCTCTTCTGGAGAGGACCTAGCAAGGTACCCTGGACAAGATACACTTTTGTTTTATTCTACCAATGATGAATGGAAGAAGCTTTTTTCTGTTAAGCCACCATATTTTTTTCTTCTTCCCCCAACACACCACTTGGAGCCATACCCTGTGCACTGATGCTAAAGAGACAGGAACGGTCTCAATTCATAATTGGCAACGATGAACTTGCTGTCACACAGCTAGAGTGCAAAAACCTTCATTTGTTTTTGCTACTTCGGAAGTGTTTGGGAAAGTATTATTCCGTGTACAGGCATAAATAAAAGACTGAGGGTGAAGGAAACCATGTATGCAACTGATTCGAGGTTTAATTTATTCCATTTAATCGATGGACATGTTTTATATTTTGTTATTTTTAACTTGTGAATAATCATGTATGGTTTTACATCAGTCTGACAAGGTGACTTTAACTTGCATGTACAAACATCCACCATTTGAACAGTACAACAACTTGCAATGCAGAGAGTTTTGTTGAGTGCTGAACTTTTAAAATGGTTTTTCACCACCGACTTTGTTAATTTCTGTAGTGGGTTGTGTGTCCTGTTCCATCCGTTGCTACCTTTTAAGGCTTGAAAAGCGAGTCTGTGGGATTTACTTGCTGTTGAGTCTGCCTTGAATGAAGCACCTAGTGTTCAAAAGACTTGTGGAATTTAAACCTTGGCTTGGTAAGAATATTTCCAGCATACGATTGAGGATGCACTAGTTAGATGATATTTTATTATATAGAATGTATATTTGAAATATTTTGCCACATTGCATATGCCTTTTGAGCAAAGAACAAGTAAGAAATTGTCTTCATTTATCTCACCAAAAGAGAATAGGAGGCTCTCACTGTGTGTGATTTTGTACTTTATTTTTACCACTAGCCATTACAGTTCTTCTTTTGCAATAAATCTTGCTGTTGGAGGAGAGAAAACAAAACAACACAAATGAGCATCCTTTTCCAGCTTTCCAGAATTCACTCAAGTTTTGTGGAGGGAAGAAATCTGGCAGAGTCCTGTGAAGTGAATAGCAGAGCTTCTACTGACTTGAGTAGGGTCAGGATTTCATTCCAGGTCCCTGGTGATAAATGGTAGGCGCTAGCCCCTTTGAAAGATGTATTGCTACTTAGTCAGTTATAGATCATAAAGGTTACAAAATGGAAATTTGGAAATCTGGAAATTTTATTTTAACAATAAAAAAGTGATAATATTAGTGACATCTTGATGTCACTATAATGCAATCAAAGCTAAGCAGAGTTTTTGACAAAATGGCTTCTGTGCAGAAAAGAAAGATACTGCCAAGTAGCACATTGGTTATAGGCCTTGACATTGATTGATAGTATGCACACCAAGTTTCCAGAGAGCTTCTGGCATCAGAGGGACACTTGATATACATTAGGAAGGTACAGCCTTGTGGATGACTCAGAGAATGGGTGGGCCTTACCTAGTTGCATTTTGATTTTGGATTGCTGTTCTAGTGGGAACTCAAACTATCATCCACACATTTGAGTTCACCTTGACATGACAGGACTCACAGTACGTTCACTGCAGTATTTAATACTTAGGTCCCCAGCACATAAATACAAAGGTTAACCCCAGATTTCAGTGAATGGCAAAATGACAAAACTTCTGATGCCTTTAGTAGGTGAGGATTTTATCACTGGTAGGAAACTCCCAGCTTTTTGCCATAGAAAATGCTGAAGAATTTTTAACTCCTAGTATCCTCTTGTGTCAATTTACTGATGTGCAGATAAATGTTAATTTAAGTTTAAAAAAACTTAAACTTTAAAAACTTTAAACTTTAAAAAAGGAACTTTTCTTTTTTTAAAAAAAAAAATAATAATAAGGAACGTCATAGTGACAGAAGCTTTATAAGATAGAGTAGATGAAGGACTCCTGAGTGTTTAATGCATTTTTTCCTTTCCACTTATTAATGGCATCATATATTCCAAAAATGCTGCTGTATTTAGACTAACAGCAACAGATAAGGCTGTGAATATATAAAGGACCTTTCCAAATGGACTCTGAAATTTTAATGGTTAAATTATCAGGTCTTTTTTTTCCTTGTGAGTAACTGGAAAATGAGATGTTCCTTCCGAGTAGTCTTTGCAGTGCTCACAGATTTTACTGTTAGTTTATCACAATTCTGTGCTCATGTTTACTGTGCCCATAACTTTGTTTGTATTAAAAAGATAAAGTGTATATATATATATATATATATATATATATATAAATATATATATTAAAAAAGTGTAAAATATACATAGTTTGGGGACGATATCTGTCCAAGGTACTTGAGCATATATGCCTTACATTCTGGGTTCAATTTACAGAAATAAAATGGCCCTCTCCAGTGGATATCTTGCATCTTCAGCACCTCCTCTTGACAGAGAACTGAGGCACTCAGCACCTTGCAAAGTCTGGCCCAAATTATGCTGCATGAGGGCACATGGGGACACAAGGAAAAGCCTGTTGCAATTTCAGCTTTGTACTGAGATGAAGCAACTTTAAGGCAGATGAGTGTACTTACGCAGCTAGTGCTTGTGTCATACTTTAAGTGACCAGTCCATCTCCCACAGATATCGGTTTGAAGTGAATTGAGCTCTTGGATCATAAAAACTGCTCTCTTTGTCTGCCAGGTTGTTCTTCAGGTTGGAGAGAAGAGGAAAAGGATTAAAAGAAAGGGAAGGAGCAGCTTTGGAGGGCTTGAATTATGGCTTCGTAATAGAACCTAGGAAGGATTTTCTCTTTTAAGATTGTTTGTTTTTAAAGGTATCTGCTGATTGCAGCAGCCGTTTGACAGAAGGGCCAGCCTGGAGCTGGCTCAGGAGTGACCACTGCATCGTTGAGTGGACCCTCCTTATCAGGGCTTTAGCATATGTCAAGGTGATTTAGAAAATGTTTACGGTTTCAACCACTGTTGTTGTGGGCAAGGAGAGGTTCATATCAGAACCTGCCATTTGTGAGACAGTGACAAATTCATGCCCTCCTCCCCCCCCCCCCCCCGTTCCTTATTAAATTTCACCCAGGTTGAAGTTTGTAGCATTTGCACCCTCTCTGTAAATAAACCAAAAAGAAATGGCATGCCCTTGCATTAAATGTGAATTGAACAATGTATTACAGTTATAAAATTTCCTCACATTACGGTGGTAAAGAGTTTCGCTTCTGATCAACTGCAGAACCTCACCTCACTCTTTCTTTACAAAAATAGAAAATTTCTTTTTCTGAAGTATTTCAAACCTCCTCATGGGGCATTAGCAAAAAGGAAGCTACATATGCTAATTCTAACAAGTGCCATATTATGTACTGGCCAGCATGATAATTTTTTTTGTTTGTTTGCTTTAGTTGAATACACAAGCACTATTTTCCAGTGCACAGGGAATTTATATGGAGAACTCCTGTAATTTATTACTAATGATAATTAACTGTGTTACCCCTCTCATCCATGAGGATACAGTTTAGTTTTGCTGGTGATGCTATGTTGTTGGGGAAAAAGGGGAGGAGAGTGACTGTTTGGCAAGCCCATATGGTAAGGCTGAGGTAAACATTCTAAATGCCCAAGCAACGGAGAAATGCAAGTCCCACTTTGAAAAGTGAGCCAGGAACCTGCCTCCCATTACCTTTCAGTGGGACTTAGGTTCCCAAGTGCCTGAATTGCTTCTGAAAATGCTGTGTTAGCTTTGAGATTACTTGCTTTTCTAAACCCTAGCAAGTTGGAAGGAAGTTCTTCAGCAAGAGATCTATCACTAGCATTAGCAATATGCAAACATGCTTTCATTGTGAGGTAAGAGGGAAAAGATCATTTAGTGAAAGAAGTCTCCTCTTGGGGCACTAATTGCCTTCTTTTTAGCGTGAAGAGTATTACATAATTTTAGTGAACTGGGATCATATGAGTATGAGCAAAATATTGATCTTGTCATTTTTAGTGAGTTATCTTGAAGCATATAAATTCCTGACGTGCATTAACTTGAGTGAATTGGGCCTTAATGATCCATGTAAATAACAAAACTGTATTCAGATATTTTTTCCAGAAAATAGTCTCTAATAGTCTGTACTGTATTAAAATAAGTGATAAAGTGTTACTTTTATATTACACCTTTTTTTTTTTTTTTTAGAACATTAAAACATGCACGTTTATTCTATTTGCTACAGTATTTTAATGTTTTGGATGAAGGCCATCAGTTGTATGGAGATGACAAAACAATCATTCTGTCTATTTATTCAGTATTGCTGCTTAAAGTTTTCAAAATAAAGCTTTCAATGCCAATATAGTGACTAATTGAAAGCTGTTCTAGCTCTCTTCAGATGTATTTTCTATGTTTATATAAAGTTAAAGAAGTGAAACTTGGTATATAAACTGTTATACCAGCAAAGAATTGTAGCAGTAATGTTGTGGGAATGGTTGGGGGTATGTGTGTGTGGTATATACATAAATACATGCATGCAGTGAATGCATTTAGGCCTTGAGTAAATGGAGTGCTGAAGAATGTTCAAATCCTTTGCCATCTTGCAAGCAACTTACACGTGTGACCAAATACTGGCTAATGCATCGTACTAGTGTGCAGTGCTTATGAGGGACAGAGCAAGTAGATGTGGTTGTAAAAGATCAATTTGGGACCCTTT
This sequence comes from Heteronetta atricapilla, assembly GCA_011075105.1. Taxonomy (NCBI): domain Eukaryota; kingdom Metazoa; phylum Chordata; class Aves; order Anseriformes; family Anatidae; genus Heteronetta; species Heteronetta atricapilla. The sequence continues at coordinate 75,469,174 of CM021731.1, read as the reverse complement.
GAACCAAATATGGCTTGACTACATTCTTGAGTATTCCATAGAAGTGTTTCTGAACTGTGTCTAAAAGTGTGTTCTGATAGAAAAATCTTTCTGTTGCAGCAAAGATGTCTCATTTCAAGCATAGCAGCTACCTATGAAGGTACCTCTGAAAATTCAAAGAGTTCTGAGATGGGCAGAGGGTTCTGAGATGGTTCAAGTATGCCCACTGTATTTAGTAGAGGGTATCAAAATGCAGAGAACATTCATATTTGCAAATATGGTCACCCAGTGAAACTACCAATGGGTCTCTAACTGGAAGATTTGAGTTGCTGAAGCTTTAACATTGAGAAGCAATGCCAATTAACTGTGAAAACATAAATGAGCATTTGATTACTGCTCTGCTTCAATGCAGGATGAAAATCTATACTATGTAACTACATTTTGTCATTTAAAAAAAGCTTCTATTTTTGATTATTCTCATGAACAGAAGATATTGAATATGCTCCCATACAATAAATTCCCCTCTGAAACTTCAGGTCTTTACAGTTCATGGTTTGCTGAAATTGCACTATACATCTCGCAGACATCTTGCATACGGCTACTGGAACTCCGTCCATCAAAGAAGAAGGTGATGTTCTGTGTGTCCAGAGCTCAGATGCTTCCATAAATGGCCTTATATTGAGCATTAGGGCGCTGAATGCTCCCAGATGGCAATTCACTTGGGGGAAAGGGCCATGCAGATGGTCAGTGTGGGGCCTCCACCAGAAAGTGTGCACGTACAATGTTTGCAATACAAATACATCCTGGGAACTAGAAGAGATGGAGGAGCTGGTTTTCACATGAGGAACTATTACTAGGATAAATATTCATTCCAAAATGATAGAATCAGTCTGCAACTCAGATGAAGTTTAACTTTTAAAGCAGAGAGGCAGGGGTTTGTAATAAAACACACACACACACACACACAAAACACACACAAACACATGCTTCAGCAGGAAGAAATCAAGCTTTGAACAAGGAACTGAAGACTGGGTTGAGGCTTAATTCTTATGCTGAAGACACCAGAGCCTGTGAAGATCCTTTGAGTTTATTTTTGTTGATCAAGGCAAGCAACTCATCACAGCTAGGGAATTATGATTTAAGCTATCCATATACAGTCTGTAGTCTTATATCCCAACAACTGTCTTTTCCTAAACCAACTGTAACCTAATCTAATTTGCTGTGAAGACAAATAAGCTAACAGTAGAAGCACTGTGGACAGACAGTAAGGCAATGCCAAGACCTTCGCTGGAGGTAGTGAGTGGCATTCGTATTGGAAGGACCATGTAGGTTGTAGAGGACCTCTGTTCCTGAAAGTTGCCCTTTTCTGCATCTGTCCAAGTCAACTGGCTGCTTTTTGTGGTAACCAAGGTTTCCCAGCACGCTCACCAGAGTCAGTGGCACAGCTAATGGTTCTGATCTTCTGCTTTGCCTTTATAGAACAGTGGATATATTTGTGCATGATTGCTGCAGCACTAACTAGCTTAGTGTAACTGGACCACTAATGAGATGCAAAACCAGACCAGATCAATGGTCTATTTCATTTAAAAGGTTCTGCTTGTTGCACTCTTGTCAGCTAGGTAGTATTTCTTTATAAACCCGATTTTTAATGATTGTTTCAACTAAGTTCTCTAGTGTCTGAAGTAGGACACAATAAGCAATGGTCCCCATTATTGCCTTTCTTAAAAATGATGTATTTGCTACCATTGGTATTGTAGCTAACGGTAATGAGTGAATATTTTCTAGGACATCCACTGTTTCATCATTAACTTTCTCTAGAAATACTGGATGGAAGCAGTCTCAGCTGGTCTGATTTGTTTGATTTTTCTAGGTGGGTATGCTGTGTGCTGTGTCCCCTCCTTTGCAGCACATTCCCTGTTCTGTGTGCTGCCAGGTCACCAAGCAGTGGCTTTGATTTGTTAAGCATGAGTAACTGCCAGGTGGGTGACGAGAAAAGAGCCTCTTCAGAATGTGGTAGTGCAGCGAGGAACTTGATGCGAGCGGAGGTGATAAACTGAACTGAGCATCCTCACCACTTGTCTGATCAGCTCAGCCACTGCCAGTGTCCATGTGCTGCTTCTGGTGGGCCTGTCCGTGTCACCTGGGGCAAGAAACTTCCTTGTTGTCATACACACAGCCCTGGTGTTTCTCTCCTGTGCGTGTGATAAGCTCTGCAGTGATTCATGCCTAAAAGAGATGTCCACCTCTCTTGCAAACTAAATTTTGGTTGTTTTTATTTTACGACGATGCTTTTCTGATCTGAATCCCTGGCTGTGGAAGGTGGCAGGAATCTCTGCATTCTGTTATGCAGTGGTAGAGTGTCATCAGAGTGACCTGTTTGGTCATCCAGAGGTTGAATGGTGAAAGGCAGCTACAGCAGAAGGGATCTTCAGCTGCAAGAGTCGCTAGTTGGGTGTCAGTCTCTAGTTTTTGCTTCGGTCCATGTAAGTTAAGTATGTCTGATCTTTCATTTTCCAGTACTCTAAGTCACAGGTATATCAAGGAAAAGCAGAGTTACGGAAACAATGTGAAGTCCACTCAACAGGACAGATTCCTGAACAGTAACGCACAGATGAATAGTATTTGGCCTGTAACAGTTATAATCTAGATCCCACACCTCCGTCTCATCATTTAATCACATTATTAGTTGCATACATAATGGTTTGTTCCCCAGTAGCATGCTTTCATTTAAGCTGTTACTGCAAAATATGGAATTGATGCTATGTTCCAGCTATGTTTTCCCCCTTCTGTGCATGTTTTTATATGTGCTATTTTGTGTTTGTTGATTCAGCTATACACTTTGTCTTGCTTTACCCCTCTGCAGCAGGAAAAAAAGACAGTAATTGGGAGGTCTAGTGTGAAAATGCAACATAAAATTACTAATATACAATCCTGGATCAAGGTGGATGGAATAAAAGTTTCTTTTTAATGAACACAAGTTTGAAGAAAAGTCTTCAGAGCACTTCCAGCTGGGCTTATGAAAGGTCTGCTTAAAAAACCTTTTGCCAATAATTAGCTGCCTAGGTATTTTAAAAAGGAAGGCTTCTGGTAAACAGAAAAGGAGGGAGGGGTAGATTTGCACCAACAGCTGTAACCCGATTACTTGCCCTGCAGCCCCTTTCACTACCTGTGTAATAGAAAGTGAAGGGTATCATCCAGCTTTAGAGGCAGTGACAGTTGCTAAAATAAAATGCAAGCCAGACTTTAAATGGGGAATAACTGGAATGTCTTTGCTGCTGCCAATGAAGCTGCCCATAAATGTATACCTGTCACAACCTGCAACAATATACCCTTTTTATCAGGTGTACCAACCTCCTTTTGATTAAATGTTATGTGTGAGAAAAGATTATTTGACTTTAGCAGTTGGAATCAACCTGAGGTGAACTTTGATCAATGAGGCAGAAGTGCCCTTCTGGCAAGCTGATGAGAAACCCGAAGAACACCAGCTGACCTTTTACTATGCTTTGTTGATATAACGTTGTCTTAACTGTTATCTTGACCTAGCTGATCTGCATCATGGTTACCAAGACTATGACCTGGATTCTCCATTGTCATGTAGCTCATCTCATGAACAAAACCAGCGTGGATGAGACACTGACACAGCTAAATGAGAAAGGTAACAATGTCCATTAGCTCTGCATTGTTGTGAAAGGCTACACGAGATGCAGGGCACCAGATAGTCTTGCCCCCTTGACAGATCACTGCAATTACAACAAGGTCTACACGAGAGGGCAGCAGCACATGCTGACATGCCTCGAACAGCACAGTTGCAAAGCCACATTGAAAAGCAGCTTTTTTGAACATACAGCACACAATAGGGAATTGTAAAATACACAACATACACAAGAATGCATCTATAAATGCATTCTTACAGGAAGGACATAATACTTATAAAGAGCTGTCCACATTGCAGCATGCGTGTAGCTGATGCAGTTCTCACAGTCTCTGTGAGGCGAGCTCAGGCTCTTCTGAAACCTTCTGTAGAGATGTGGGCTGAAGCATTCTGTTTCAGAAATTATTCTGTGCCTGGGACTGGGAAGCTCTTGTTTCTCTTACAGCTCTGCCACAGATTTCCTGTGTGTGACCTTGGGCGAGCTACTATAATCCTTCTGGATTGGAGTCCCCCAGCTGTAAGCTTGAGATAATACTGCTTCATCCCCTTTGACTTTGTCTATATTTACTGCAAGCCCTGTGGGGAATGGTGTCTTGTTTCCTATTTGTTTGGCAAACAGTACTTAGCCCAGTGTGGTCCTGATCATGGCTGTGCCATCTCGATAGTATTGCAATAAAGTGTATTTTTTCATTGTACTCAGAGGATGACAGAAAGACACTCTGAGTTGGTTTTACTTTAGAGTAAGAGCAAGACGCAGACATGATGAGGAAAGCTGGGGGTTTCTGAAGGTGAATTCTTGTTTAGCTTTAAATTGATTTTTTTTTTTCTAAAGGGATATAAAGGAAGGCAAGTAAAGGAATAAAAACAAACAAAAACTCTTATTTATTTCAACTTTAGTTCAACCGATTCTTCTTCTGAAACAATGCTATTACAAGAGGCAGCCTAACTCCTTTCCCAAGTGCTACTTGGGCATGTGTTGTAGCTAATCAATAGAAATGATTGACTGAGCAGGCGGAGATTTGCTCGCTGGTCCTAAAAGTTCCAGTATTTCCACAGGCCTGCTGATGTTCTAGGAATGTACAAGCAACTGGTAATCCCCTGTGACACGCTGCCACTTCATGATTGTCTGTAGAAACCTAAGTGCCCTTTAGTATTTTAATGGCTGAAAAGAGTGCACAAGAGTTAAATCATACAAGAAGGCTGTGTTTTGGGGGGTTGTTTTTTGACTCTTAAATGTTTTCTGAAAGCACTTCCCCCAAAAATCTTCAACGAGCCATCGAGCTGCCCTTACTCTGGAGACCTGTAAAGAATGAGCAACCTTCAACAAGGCTCAGCACAAAGGCTTAACCCTTCTGCTCAGTTCTGAGATTAAAGATCAAAGATTTTAAGGCATTGCCATCTGATCCACTTACAGTTAGTGAGCCACAAGCAGTTGACAAAGCAATGAGTAATCAGCCCCATGGCACCTTATCTCATATCCTGCTCAATAAGTTCTTGCTGCTACCTTTGTCCACAGTCCCCTCAGGAAGTGTACAGCTGGAAGCACCTCCTTCTATGAACATCTCTTCTTTGACAGAAAAATGACTTAGTCCATCCCAGGCATGCAATAACGCAGACAACCACATACTTCACATGCTGTGAGCAAATGCACAATGGCCCAGTAGCCTGAGAAATGTAAGTACCTAGTGAAACTACGTGTTTGACGCATCTTCATTCGTTGTTGGAACACGGCCTAAAAGTCCCAAGAAAGAAAGTCTGTTATATATGAGCATACACATACGTGTGCATATATATAGTCAAGTCACTAGACACCATTATTGCTCTTGTCAGATTGGGAAATTAAGGCCCAGGGAGGTGAAACTATTTTGTTATGAAGTATCAGCTTTGTGTTTTCTTGTAGTGCAGATCATCAAGACTCCAGTGACCTCCACCAGTTTTTCAGCTTCAAGAGGTAAAATATTCTTAGAGCCTGATCTAAGAGCAAAGGAAAACTTCCTGTCATTATTCTGTCGCCTTTTGGCTCGTATATGAAATGCATAAACTCTTTGAGGCACAGCAGATGGGTGCGCTGCATTTCATGGCTTCCATGTCTGCTTAAAATCAGAAAGCAAAAATAACTGAAGAGTATTAGTAAAAGGAACTTCATCTGGGTGATGCAGTCCTGGGGCGGCTGCAACTGAGGACAAAAATTTGACTGATTTCTACTTTTTCAGGTAACTGTACCTAGCTAACTGCTTTCTCTTGCATATACAAGTTGCCTACTTTGGTAGGAAAGCCATACAGCAAATCCAAAAAGAGCAAATTGTAATTACCCATTTATTTTGTTCCTGTAACAGAAGAAGCAACTGTGCATGGCATAACTATATTCTGATTTCAAGACACCCCAGGATCTACAGTGGTTTGAAACTACATGTCAAAAAAAAATGAGCATTTCACAGGGCTGTTCCTGCTGCAGTTCTTAATTGCATGGCTGAATCGCGGTTGCACCTGCTTCATGGTATTGGTAACAGGGACGGGTCAGAAGCAAAAAAAAGGTTTCCTGTTCTCAGTGTGCAGTTGTGACAAGGGCAGTGGTTCTGACCTGTCTTTCTGTTCCTCTGCACCTTCTATCCCAGCCAGAAACTCAAGACTCACAATGCAGTCGTGCTTTCAGTCAAAAGACGCAGCATCCATCTTGATGGCATTGTCACATGGACTCATAGGTAGCATCTGTGGAAATGGAAGAGATCCCCCCCCCCCCTTTACAGGCTTGTTCAAATGTAAACGATGTGACTGTACCCGCTAGGGAAAAGGCTAGGGTAGCCCTCAGCCACCAGCACACTGCTCCAGACCAGGCAGCTTTGTTCCAGGAAAAAGATACAGATGATCTCCAAGTGCAACAAAAGTAAGTGATGTGCAGTACCTTGTCGCTGACTTTGACAGACAGATGACATGCCAGCTACCCCTTTGAATGTATGGCCATGGAGTTAATAAACCCAGGCAAACCCATGACATTACAATGTATTTCTAAAACAGTTATTGCAGACTCAGCATGCTCAGCAATTGCAGGAAACAGCTAGACTCTTAGAAATGCCTTCAAGGCCTGGCAGGACACTGATGGGAGCATGCATCCCATAGATGGCTCCTGGGGCATCGCATATGGATTACTTCCGAAAGTCATTTAAAATAATTGTACTTCCATTGTAATTACAACACTGGAATTTGCCCCCCGACCAGCTGTGTTAGGCATTTTGTATAGCTGCTTCATGTTTTGCAGGCAGACGGGTGGTAGATCTTCACTTTCTTATTTCTCAGTTCTGTAGAACAAATTGCAGTCCAAACATACACCTTCCCACTGTTGTTCCTGGAACACAAACAACCCATGTTTGCACATGCATTTTTCTTTACAGATGTACTAGCAGTGCCCACAAACGTCATCTGATGACAGCAGCTTGTTAGATGATAGTAACTCCTCTCCCAGGTGTTGAAGGATGCACAGGCAGCTTTCACTCTGATCCTTGCCCACAAATATTCCCGTCTTCTTAAGTTGTCTGCATACCACTTGTAATAAGCAGTTCTTGTCTCTTCCACATGTATTTTCTACTTTTTAAGCAGCCTGATATTAAACTGGTTTTCCCTGCTCATTGTGTTGGTACATTCCCCTCTACAGATGCCTCCTTCCTGACTTCACTCTGGAAACTGAAGTCTTGAGTATAGTGCATTTAGATTTCAGACACAGATTCCGTAGAACTGGAAAAAGCAAACACGTTCATGCTTTCAGTCCCCCAGATCGTAGCTGCTTCTCTCTAGAACAACAGAGGGCACCATTCTTCTCTCAAAAAGCTGCAGGTCAAAGAGGCAAGCCTTGCATTTAAATAAAAGTTTGGGAACTATAACGTTTCTCTCTCAGTAGGTGACTTGGATAGAATGTTCTTACTCCAAGGAGTAAGAACGTCCCTGCATATCCCACATCCTGGGGGAAGGCCCTGGTTCAAAGCAGTTCTCAGATAAGTGTATTTCATCTCTTTTGTGGATCTTGTCCTAATTTGCACTGAATAATTAAGCAGACACGTGCTGAGAAATAGCTTTAACCTATTGATTAGGGTTTTAAATCTGGGCTAAGAGGAAACCAGAGTGCCAGTTCCTACCCCAGCTGCTGTAAACGTGCATTATTTGTTTGTTTCCATTGGGTTTGTAATGTAAAATGCACAAAAGGGGCAGGAATCTAGGTTTCTCCTCTCAGGTGACTGCATTATCTTCTAATTATTGTGTTGTCCTACAGGTGCCTCCAGCACAGCCTCCCTGCCACCTAGTGAGTGCTGCCACTGCTGACAGCTTTGAAGTAAAGGAGTGTATCTCTTTCAGCTGCTGAAAACGTGCTGATTTGTGCATCTACCTCTGTGAAAGGCTTTGGGGCTGAGTTCTGACTAGGAGGCAGTGATAGTCATCTGGAGGTCCAGAGAGGGCAGGGGCACAGATGTGTCCTATTAACTGATATGTACTGCTCTCTTCTGGTCCCATTGGCTGCAGTGAATTCTGTCCCAGGCTCTCACGCACACCCAGGCAGCTCCTGCCTCTGGGCTATGCCACGTGAGCAGCAGCAGGATTATGCTGTGACCAGGACTGGTGGCTGATCAAAGCCCCTTGGCTGCGGCAGAAAGTAAACAGGAGAGCTGCTGAGGCTGTACTAATGTGTTCCCTGCTCACAGTGCAGGAGAGGGGTCCAGAGGGTGCCAAAGACCTCCAGCTTTCTGAGGTACATCTCGGAAATAGACGTAAATGGAAGAACTGCATATGCAACAGGTATGGTAGGAAAGGCTAGAAGCATCTACATAAATAAAAAGTTCAGGTATCCAACATGTGTAGCAGATGCTGCTTGGGGGTTAAGCACTCCTGGTGCTCACGTCGTTTTGTGAAGCCAAAGAAAGGCTGGTGTGCCTGAAAGCCGGTCTGTTCTGCCCTTGTTTGTTTTACAGTTGCATCAGCTGTGCTAATAAAAGCTCTTGCCTTCCCCTACAGGCTTTGCTTATATCCATAGACCTTCACAGTAACAACATTATTACTTGAAAAATGGCCTCTGCCCCAACTGTTCCCTGATTAGTTTATTAGCGCCTCAGCTAATAAAAGACGGGCGGGGATGTCGCCAGCGCCGCCATGATAACTGAGGGCACGCCCGGCGCCGCCCAACAGGCGCTGTTGCCAGAGGAACCGCCGCGGCCCCGCCCCCCGCGCGGCCCCGCCCGCACGTGCCGGGCAGCGTGCGCGGCGCTCGCGTGGGCGCGCGCGTGTGAGGGGCGCGGTGGCGGGCATGAGGTGGGGGGGAGGGGCGGGACCGGGGCCTCGTGGGCCGTGTGAGGCGGCGCCCCTGGATCCCGCCCTGGAGGGGCTGTTCATCAGCCGCACTGGTGCGTGAGGAGCGGGCGAGTTCGACTTGAACGTAAATGAAAAAAAAAATGCTAAAGACTTACTGTTTCCCTGGCTGCTGGTCTTGCAGATGCATTTGGAGATCTCGCTGTGGAAGCGCTTTTTGTGCGTCTGGGGCTGTGTTATTGTTAGAGAGGCTGTCCTCGGTGGGGTGTTTTTGACAGAGGCGCTTATATTCCAGCCAGGGGGAGAAGTTGGTCCTGCAGCTGGAAGCCGGGGTCCAGTACTGCAGGCTGTGCTGGCAGCACTGATTTCTACCAGGGCAATGCTGATCGGGGCGATACTAACGCCAACACCACGCGCGAGGGTGGCCGCTGGTCCCGGACAGCGGGCCCTCGAGTCCCTGCAGTAAGCTGTCACCAAGTGTGAAGGCCTTAATGCCGTAACTAGACTGACCGCTGTTCCTGTGTAGATTCACTTCTTTGCAAACAATGTTATGTGTAAGCTAAGCTTGGTGCTTGCCTGCCATCAGGTAACAGCAGGGCTGGAGCCTTAGCAGTTTTGTTGGTAGAGTGGGGTGAGAATAGAATCTGCTTCAGCATCTATCAGCTCAGTTGGCTGTGTAGTGCAGACATGACTCCAAATGCACTCGAGGAGCCAATTTTCTGCTGAGTAAGAGGGTGCCATATTTACATAGCTCTGACGTTGTTCTTTAGAAATCTCTCAGTTGTGAGAGTAACGTGACCACAAAGGTTTCCTTTTTGGTAACTGGTTCTCCAGGTTTTGCTCTGGATAGAAGTATTTTGGAAGGAGAGCTAGCCTCACCTTTGAGCTTTGAGAGAAAGACAAGCAGAGATGCAGCTAGGACATGCTTCCCTTAGTAAAGCTGCTAAGTAAAGCCTTAGTAAGGCTGCTGGGCTGCAATCATACGATCACGCAGATAGCACTACCCAGCAGATGTCTGTACTCGGGGAACTGCTGATACCGGAGGATTGAGGGGACCAGTTCCCAAAGCACTGATCCGAGATTTGCGCTGTGTTGTGCAGCTTCTGTCAGATCAAGCACCTTCCTGTGATAAACTGCGAGGGGGAAAGGAACGTGGATGTGTTTCTAACGAGGAGCAAGTCTGCGTTTCTAATTTGATCCTAGATCTCGGCTGAAGTCAAAAATCTATAGAGATAAGTGAAAACCCATGCACCTGCTTTTAGACTAAACCAAGATAAACAGGGACAGGGAAGCTGAGCTTTAAAAATACATTATAAAAATAAACAAATTAACAAACAAATAAATAAAAAGGTAGGCCTCTGTGGATGCAGGACAAAGCTGTCTCCAGCCTCTCGGCCCTGGAGAGCAGCCTGAAATCGCAGTGCCTGCTTTCTGGGAGGCACAAGGGCATGTCTTCTTGCCCGTGCCAGGTGGCACCTGCCTCCTGTGGGGCACAGTGGGAGTGCCATGCAGGAGAAGGCACGCTTGCGGCCCAGGAAAGGGCAGCAGCGGCAGGTGCGGTACCGCTAGGCGCCCCGTGAGTGCAGTGAGGCAGAATGGAATCCATCGCTCGACCTGGAGCAGGGCAGCTCCGTGCAGCCTGCGGCATAGCTGTAATCGAGGCTGCGGTGAATTTAGTGTTCCTGACAGGTTGACAGCCCTGGAGACCTGTAGCTACAGAAAGGGTGCAGAGAGTGAGGTGACAGTGGCAGTTCTCTCTGGCCCACACATGTCCAGGACTTGCATGGCTGCTGCTAGGGGCAGGTGAAGCCCCTGGCTTCTCTGGGCTGTTTTGCAGCAAGCTACAGAGACTGCAGCATGAGCTGAGACAGTGAATAGAGATTAAGGCTTTCTTGAGTGAAGGTGGCTCTAAAAAACCCGAGTGTTTTACTGTGGAGGAAAAAAAAATAAAAATGGTTTTGTTACTTGCTTTCTTTAAGGTCATGCTTTCAAGTTAATTTCTTCAAGTAGCAGGCAGGAAACTTCTCAAATGAAGGCAAAGATCACATGACTCCAGGAGCTGATGTTCGAGGAGGAAAGGAAATACATTGTGAGACCCACAGGCTATAAATTTACCAGTGATGAAATGCAGTGCACACAGTTACCAGGCTTGCTGGATGTTGAAGCCATTCAGTCTGCCCTGACTAGAAATCAAAATTAAACAAACAAAGAAAAAAGTCCCAAAACAGAGACTTAGGACCTACTCCAAAGCCCATTACACTTGAGAAAAGGACTCACATTGACTTAATTGGTAGGTCAGGCCTTTCTTAAACAGAACTGATAGTCAATTTGAGTTCCAAAACTACAATAAATAAAACTTTCTTGCCTTTAGTGGGAATTGCAAGATACTACCTTCCATTGGCTTAACAATCTCAACTGTGTTTGTTTAACACACTATAATGGAACCTTTCATGCCACTATAATACACTGGATAAATAAGAGCTGTTTTCAAAGTTTATTGCTTAAGAAAATACATTTACCAGCTTATAGCCCTTATCTTGTGGCTTATGAGAAATAATACAACATGTACCCAAGTGTATGCGATAAATGCAGCACCCAGTCCTGCACTCTGAGTACTCAGGAAGCACAGCTGAGAGTTGCTCCGTATATGGTAGAGTTATAGAAAGCGTGTAGGAAATCAGCATTGATATTTGCACAGAAGTGAATGTGTATTAAGGCCTGTCAGGCTGTTGTCTTTGGTTTTTTTTTTGTTTGTTTGTTTGTTTGTTTGTTTGTTTGTTTTTTGTTTTGGTTGGTTGGTTTTTTAATTTCGTTGTTGTTTTGTTTTTAAATCTGAGAAAATCTGAAACATACAGTTTGACTTAGGCTCCAAAGGGATCTGAGGAAGACTGGAATTGAATAATTGAAGCTGATTCTTAGGGTCCCTCCTGTCATTTGCCTTTTGCCTCCAGCAGCTGCAGCTGTGGATTATCAGTCTCAATTACAACTCCCCCCATCCCCCCCTTTTTTAAACCTGTTTGCTTTTGTTGGGCCTTGGTATTATCTGAACACATATTTGTCTTTATGTTTTATGTAATAAAATTTAATAGACACTATTGACACTGTAACTTGGCGTGAAGTCATTTGGCATGCTAATAAAAATAAGCCTTCCTGTTGTTGTACATGGTAAAATTACTGAAATTGGTAAAACCCTATAAGGATCTTGGCTTATAGCCCAATGAAATCTAAACTGATTCATATTCCCAAAGGCTGGAAATATGAAAAAGACACAGCCTGGTCTACATCCAGGTTACAAACCACCCAAGTTATTCATGAGGTGTACATTTTTTTTTTTTCCCCCTCACCCCCACTTTTTTTTCCAAGTTGTTCATGAGGGGTACAGGATGTACAGGTTGCCTTTTTTCTTCTTCTTCTTCTTCTTTTTTTTCCTTCTTTTTTTCCAGAGGTGCTGGTAGCTCCACCCTTTCTGTGCATATAATAAAACGGCAGGAAGGGCCTCATACTCGGTAAGGCCGATTCCCTCCCTGCTGCGAGGAGTCGGAGCATGTAAGCGCGTTCACCCCTGCCTAAAGTAACAAGAGTTAAGCTGTTTAAGTATGCAGGTCAAAGTAAAGTAGTTGGTGAGTTATGGAGTTGAAGAGCTGCACCTCATTCACGTTCACTCGTGTGATAATCCAGGGCACAGAGCAGGATCCAAAGCCAACTGTGGTCAGCGGCAGGTTTTTCCATGACTTTTGATAACCTTTGAGTTCAGCCCACAAATAGCTGACTTAAACAGCTGTAGGGATGTATCGCAGCAGCCTTTGGCCTGTTGCCACCACTTCATGGAAAATGCACGTCTGCAGAGAGCCTTTCTATATCTTTTTATAGTAGAAATTAATTTCATTATAGTTTCTACACAAAAAAAAGGCATATACCTGTTTTTTTAACAATCCTGTCTGAATGGTTTAGAAAAGAGAACTTATTTTTCACTGCGGTCATATTTTCTCCTGCATTTCAGAGGACTGTTGGAATCAGGACGAGTCTTGGAGTTTTCTGTGACATTTGTGCTCCCACTTCATTCATTGTCAGCGCGGCTGTGAGTACAGAGTCATTGGTGTTGAAGAACCAGTAGAGGGAGCACGAAACATTTACTTTATATTTCTCTCTTACATAAACATCGGCTACTGTTTGAGGGTTTTCTTAATTTTATTTCCCTGGAACAGGAAGAATTTTTGAAAGAGAGTGTGATCAGAGGCACAGATATCAAATCTGTGTAAGTCTTTGGAGTGCTGCATTTCCACGCTATGAATCACCTGCATGTTTCCACCACTCTATTCCCCCCTCCTGCTCTCCAGCCCCTCCAACCCAAATGTTCAGTTTTCCTAGGTGATTTCCAAGCAGGAACGTGCATCATTCCTCCAGAGTTCATGATGCTCGTGCCATTAGATTGTCACATGAATTGTAACGTTTGCTCTTGGTAGACAAAGCTTACACACAGCACCAGAAGTGTAAAATATTAATTTTAAAAGACACAATATTTTGCAAGAGGGAAAGAAAGTAAACATCAGGAAGAAATACATGTTCCACATGCATGATTTATATGTTGCATAGTGAAATGCGCAAATCTGAGAGTTTGCTGAAGTGAGTTAAAGGAAGCCAAGCAAATTGAAACCCAGCTTAAAAATGTGAAGAAGCATTAAATGATTACTGTAAACCATACAATGATGCGTTTTGAAGCTCAGTGCACCCATTATTAGGTATTATCATGAGATTTTTAATTAGTAGACAACCCCATTTTGTGTATTAAAGTTTTTATTCCTTAGTAAGAATTTTTTTTAATCACAAAATAGTGTGGAAATATTTAGATAATAGAATTCATGGAGTGCTGGAAAATACTGAATATAAAGATTGATTTCTAATATATCACATACTAAACTGTTCTAAAACAGCTGGTTTCTTGCAGACAGGATTTATTTTTTTTAATAATTTAAGACAGCATAAGCTTGTATCAAGCATAAGCATTGTAACAAAAGTGCAACTTTTTCAGCAAATCCTCCCAAAAGATATTTAACTCAAAATATCATTAACACATATTTTCTCCCTACAAAAATAGCATGTCAGACATCATTAATTGGATGTATTAACAACTATTTACATACAGCCACTCTGTAGGCTAGTAAGGTTTTTTTAACGTTGTTTAAACACAGCGTTTGAGGCAAACAGTAGCAACAGCAGCAGCAAATGCACCAAACTGACTAACAGACCCAGGATACTTATTCACTCCGAGTCAGACTGTTGTGTCTCACCTCTTACATAACATTCAAGTGAGATTTCTCACAGTGCTACCTTGGCAACAAACTAAAAATATCTAGGCAAGGTCTTGGTTTAAGCCTTATTATAAAAGCTTTATCTGTGTGATTATCTGGCGTCTGGTTTGTCTCCAGAAAGGGAAATAGTGACATTTGAGAATGGGATGAGGAGAGAACCCATACAATAAACTTGTCCCCCGTGGGCTGATCGCCTCTGAATGCAATGCAAGGGCTTTACCTACGCCCTCCGATTTGTGCCATTCACAATTTAGGATAAAACGCGTTCAGGCTGATTAACTGCTCTGTGTTTTCTCAGGGGGCAGTGGATGGGGGGTTTCTTTTCATAGTTCAGTGCAGAAACATTCATTTTATACAGCAAGGTTAGGGGAAAAAAAATCTCTCAGGAACATAATTAAATAAAGATGGGGTGAGAACAAACGCACTTGCCACACCTGTATACCTTAGCCAGAAAAAATAAAATAAACACAAGGTTACATAATGGGTCTGACCCTCCTTCCCTTGCACACCCACAACTCGCTGGAGCCAAAACCTCGCGGCATCCCCGGGTGCTCAAGGCACTGCAGGTTGGGACTCAGGGTTCATCCGACCACGGGCCGCTCCCTGATAAAGTGCTACCACAGGCGCCAGGGTCTGCCTTTCCTTCCCTTGACTCGCCGCCCCTCCACACACCCTGAGCCCACCCAGGTCTCCCAGCCAAGTGCAAGTTCCTCAGTGGGACCCGGGGACACTGTACGAACCCACTCATGATAAGGTGCAACATTTAAGTTACCTTAGAGAGAGAGAGAGAGAGAGAGAGAGAGAGAGAGAGAGAGAGAAAAGTATCCTTACTATTCTTCCTTTCCTTCTTCTGTTTCCTTTTTTGTGTTGTATTTTTTTTGTTTGTTTTCCTCCTTAACATATTTACGCATTTTTAAAGCCAAACATTACAAAAATACTGAGTAGCAAATTTTATCCTCGGCGGTCCGCTGCGGGGACCGAGGGCTCCCGGGGAGGGGGGGCGGCCGATTCCCGGCTCCCGGGCCCAGCTCCCCGCTCCCGGAGCCGCCTCCTCCGGCCCGGCCCGGCCCGGCCCGGCCGGCTCGGCCCGGCCCCGGCGATCCCTCGCAGCCGCCCCCCGCTCTGCAGTCCCCGGGGCCGCGGGTCCCGGCGCGGCGGCGGCGGCGGCTCAGGGCCCCTCGGCGGCGGCGGGCTCGGGCTCGTCGGCGGCGAAGGGGTGCGGGAGGTGGGGCGCCGGGGACAGCCCGGCGGCGGCCGCCGCCTTCTCGGCGGGGCCGAGCACAGACGAGAGGCAGGGGAAGGAGGCGGCGGCGGCAGCGGCGGCGGCGGCGGCGGCCGCTTGCGCCGGGATGCCGGGGTAGAGGAGCGGGATGGG
Organism: Heteronetta atricapilla; assembly: GCA_011075105.1. Taxonomy (NCBI): domain Eukaryota; kingdom Metazoa; phylum Chordata; class Aves; order Anseriformes; family Anatidae; genus Heteronetta; species Heteronetta atricapilla. The sequence goes on along the minus strand of CM021731.1, from coordinate 75,453,570 downwards.
GGCGGCGGGGTAGAGATACTTCTCCAGGCTGCCTTTATCCAGGAAGGGCTGCACGTAGGCGGCGGCGGAGGGCGATATGAAGTAGAAGGGCAGGCAGAAGGGGGCGGCCGGCTGTCCGAATGCCGCCCCCCCGCCGCCGCCCGCCCCCAGGGCCATCAGCGAGCCCAGCAGCGCGGCCTCGGGTCTCACCAGCGCCGCCGCCGCCGCCGCCGCAGCCTCGGCGCCCCTCGCCGCCAGCCCCGACGGGGCGGGCAGGGGGCTGCCGCCGCGGTCCGGCTTGAGGCGCTTGGGCGCGGGGGGCGCCTCGTCCCCCGACGGCTCCTGCTTGATGGTCAGGCCGGGCAGCGCCCCCGGCGCCCCCGCAGCCGGGGCTTGGCCCCGCTCGCAGCGCCCCTCGGCCTCGCCGCCGTAGCCGCTGTCCGTGTCCGTGTCGGTCTCGGCGCTGAGCTCGGCGGCGTGAGTCCGCTGGATGACGGGCACGCAGTTAGCCTGGCCCTCCGGCTTGCGGCAGGGGGGTGCGGGCGGGGAGGATGAGGAGGAGGAGGATCCCTTGATGAGGGGGCCCGGCGGCGGGGACAGGAGGTGGGGGCCGGCGAGGAACTGCGAGGAGATGGAGTGCAGGTGGCCGAGGAGCTGGGCGCATCGCTGCTCGCGGGGGGTCCAGCTCTCGAAGCGGGAGAGGTACTGCAGCACTTCCTTGGCGCACGTCTGGAAGCCCGAGTGGAAAGCGTCCAGGTCGGCCTGCACAGGAGACTTCATGGACCGCTCCCCTGCGGGGAAAGCCGAGAGGGGACGGTGTTTGCTCGTCCTGGGCCGCCCAGCTGCACGCCCCCCCCCGGGGCCCGCTTACCGCTCTGCAAGGCGACGATCTTCTGGTGCTGCTGCTCCGTCAAGGCCGTCAGCGCCTTCAGGTGTTTCAAAGTCAGCTCCAGCACCACCGCTTTCTCCAGGTGTCCCAGCGTCTGCAGGGGCAGAGGGGGAGGCAGCTGCTTGACAGCCTGCGGCATGCCCGCGGCTTGGGGACGGCGGCCCCCGGGGCAGGGGTTGGAGTGCCCGCACCCCACCCGCACCCCACGCAGGGGCTGCCCCACTCCTCACCGTCAACTTCAGATGCTCGGGCAGCAGGTCCTTCAGCTGGGCGATGCACTCGTTAATCCTGTCTCGCCTCTTCTTCTCTATCAGCCTGTGCGGCAGCTTGTATGTCTCCTAGGGAGCAAAACCCGGGGAAGCCGGGCGGTAGGGGCACGCCGACCAAAAGCAAAACAAGTGTCACGCCGAGCTCCGCCGCCCCCGCGGGGACGGCGACAAGCGCCGGCGGCGGGGATGCTCCGGGGGGCGAAGCCCCGCCGAAAAATTCAGGCAGCCCCGGAAAACTTCCTCTTACCTTGCTCTCGTCCCTCTTCACGCCTCTTTTGGGCTTACACATATACAGGGACGGATAGTCCAGCCTGCAGAAAAACACAAAGGTCCTGCGGCGGCGGCGGGAGCCAGAAACCCCGACTGGGCGAGCGGAGCCGGGCGCGGCGGCCGGCTCTGCCTCCGGCGCCCTGCAGCGCTTCCCGCAGGAGCCGAGCCGAGCCGAACCGAGCCGGGAGGCAGCGTGCCGGCGCCTTACCCCAGAAAATCCCTGTGCTCCAGGAGCTGCCGCTCGGGCAGGCGGGGGATTCCTTCATCCATGGCTGGCGGCGACCGCTGTCTCGTCGCTGCTCTCGGTCGAAGCCGTGGGATGCTGCGAGCGGTCCCTGCAGATCCGCGGGCGGCTCTCTGCACATGCAGCCTCCGGCCCCGCTCTCCCGTGCAGCGGCCAAAGTGTGCGGCGGGGCGGCACGGCTCGGCTCTGCCTCCCCCGCTGCCTCCGCCGCTCCCCTTGCCCGCCTCGCTCCCGCTCGCCGCTCACACGCCCGCCGCGCCGCGCCGCGCCGAGCCGTGCCTGCCCGCGGGGCACGCGCGCCGCCAGCCAGCCCCGCACCCGGCTC
>CM021731.1:75102711-75451194 GCA_011075105.1 Heteronetta atricapilla | reverse complement strand
GGGGGGGCGGGGAGGGGGGAGCCCCCGGCGGGCTGCGGAGGGGAGGGGAGGGGACGGGGGGGGTCCCCGCCGCCGGCCCCCGGGGCCGCCCTGCGAGGGGGCGGCTTCCCCTGCGCGCCTCTGCCGCCGCGTTTCGTTCCTGCGTTTTTGATGTTTTAATCTTATTATTATTATTACTATTATTAGGGTTTTGTTTTTATTGCATTTTTGTATTTTATTTTTATTTTTATTTACTTTTATTTCATTTTTATTTTTTCCACTTCCATTATTTATTATTTTCCCTTTTCAAACGTCCTTTTCCGCAGTCCCCATCACTGCTGTCATTGGGGGGGCCCCCCCCCGCACATAATCCCGCCTCACCCCGCGCACAGGGCCGCCAACGTGACCCGACCTCCCCCCGCCGCCGCCCCCCCCGGCCGTGCCGCCCCGGTGCCCGCGTGCTCGTGTCCCTGCCGCCCGTGCCCCCGCTCCCCCCGGCCGTGCCGCAACGTGCGGGGCCCGGGCCGTGCGGGCGGGGAGGTGCCCGCCGGGAACTGTCAGTACCACGCACGCAGACAGACAGGCGGACACGCGGGCACACGCACGCGTGACTCGTGATTTTTCCACGCCGGGGCTGCACGAGGGGCCGGGAGCGGGGAGGGCTCCGCAGAGGGGCCGCAGGCTTCTGCCTCCCGGCCGGAAAGCAAGCGGCGCTGCAGGCTGGTGCAGCTCCTTCCCCGGCAGCCTGATGGAATTTTCACGTTGCCTGTGCCACGAAAACGGGGGCTAAAAATAAACCGGGCCCCGCACGCCTGTAGGGGTTGTCTGGGGGCAGAGGTCCGAGCTGCTGCCGGTTGGGGGGGGGGGGGGGTGAGCTGCGGCCCTGATCCCTCGGGAGGGGGAATTTGGGGACCGGGGTGGGGGGGGAACTTGTGGGGCGCCTCCTTTCCCTAACGGATACAGGGGAGTGGGGAGCAGGGGGGGAGCACTTCTGGAGCACCTCGCGGAGCACCTGGAGCATCTCCGGAGCATCTCTGCCAGCTTCATCCTCTCTGGGACAATCTCCAAAGCGAGACTTAGCTTCAAGGAGGAGAAATGCTGATAGTGGGATTCCTCTGAAACCGGGTGGGAACGGAAATCAAAAATGATTAAAAGACGCAAAACATGATCTGAGACAGCTGGAGGCTTTGCAAGAGAAGTTCAAGCAACATCTGGAAACTTCTAAGAGAGGTTTATTAAGAGGTCACCTGCAGACAAGGATAAAAGGCTTCAGTGTCCAGGGAGAGTGCAAAATTCTCCTGGAAGATTCCCAGTTTAAAATGGCAAGATGGGTCAAAGAGGTGATCAGCAGCATGACCATCATGGAAAAGAATGTTTTTCAGAAAATAAGTGGCAGAAGAAAAGCTTTGACCAATTTACAAGCCAAGATGAAGCACAGCAAAGAGTTAAGAAGCTGAAAAATCACTCGGAAAAAGAAATCAGAGGTTTGCAGGTCACCACAGGGCAAAAACAGCCTCCGGCTGAAGACAAGGGCTAGCCAGAGCATCGCTGATCCCAAATGCTCACCACCATTTTCAACCTAGGAGGAAGGAATCGGAGTGCGTGTCCCAGCTGAGTCATTGTGAAAGCCACCCTCTTTGAGGAGACTCCATTTGGGAGGTTTATTCAAGTCAGTAAATAACCACGGTGTAAGGGAATGATGCCTTCGAGATACCGTGCCCAGGAGCACCATATTTGTGAAGGTATTAACAAGGACTTTTGGGTTAAATTGAACATCAGCCTACACATAGATTTTCACTTATGGGATGACCAGATGGAGATCAGGGGAAAAATCAGAATGAGAGCAGACACAAACTGGCTTAGAAAAGAGGTCTGGTTGTCCCGGTGGCCAGCAGGAGATGCCTAGGGAGGAGCGAGTGAGCGGAGTCTGCGTGCGAGGAAAGCTCCCCAGCCCCGTCACCCAGGTCCCAGTGGCCCGTGCTGCAGAGACTTCCTGAGCCAGAAGTGATATCTCTTAATGTGTTTAATGGGAAGCCAAAGACACCGTGAGAGGCAGAGGAGTTTGCCAAGGTGCTTAAATCATTGGTTGCAGCAGAGCCTGAGGCCAGGAAGCAGACACTGGTGAGAGGCTGGTCAGTCACAGGCAGTCCTGTCAGCACAGCTCTGTGGCTAGTGCAGAGAGGAGGAAAAGAACTTTCAATTTCAGACTGCCACGTGTACCTGAAGAATGTAAAACGAGGGAGACGGCGGCCATGCAGACACACAGCTGAATTCTAAAGCAGAAATAAAACAACCTGACTGCGGGAAGGTGGTGGGCCGAGAGGAGACACAAGGTGCAGCAAGGCCTCTGCAGCACTGGATGAGAGCTGAATGCCCAGCCTGCTGCAGCAATGGGGTTAGAGCCAGCCTGGAGGGGCAGAGATCAGGGCCTGCTATTGTTCAAAAACAATTCAAAACAAAACAAAACAAACTACAAGGGGGAGGTTGGTCGCTGAGGCAGTCCTAGGCTGTGGAACCCCATGGCTTGGGTGATACAAGAAACAGCCCAAATTCTACCAGGCCAGGCAAGCTGGAGTGGTACTTGGGCTACCACTGACCGAACTGATCAGCTTGAGAGGAATGGTGGTGACAGGAGAGCACAGACACATCCAAACCTGGGAAAGTCAGATCAACGAAACAGAGGCACTGGAGCAGAAAGTCAGGTGTGATGGGGCACAGGCCAGTCCACAACACCGTGTGGGTGTAACTGCATGATGAACACCAGGAACTGTGCTGTCGGTTTGGAAATTCCCTTTAAAGATGTGTCTCAAGTGAAGCAAACCATTTGCAGGTAGCTGGGCTGCAGTTAAAAGCTGCCCTGCCTCCTGGGGCAGTAAAATTAAAGGTGGCTCCAGCCTGAGGCCACTTCCAGCCTTGGCTGGTGGGAGGTCTGAAACTTGCCTGGGGACCTGGGGCCTTACCCAATGGCTCAGATCTTGCGGGTGTAAAACAGAACCGATCCCCATCTGTTTGCCGGGAGTTTTGCAGGAGCAGCAACCAGGAACAAGTAAAACACCCCCTTCCCCCCCCCCCCAATTCCCCTTCTGCAGTCACTGCCAAGAAGCTGTGTCCGTGAATGACAATACCCTTGTCATTCCTTCAGCTTGGTCGCTCACAATGCACCTCAAAGCCGTGCATTGGCAGCAAGAACTGGAGCTGGAGGATGTGGAAAATTGCTTTCTCAGCAAAGCCTCATCATCTGGTGCTTCAGTGATGGTTGGGCCTTACATAACGCACCAGCTCTGCTGCAGAGGCTGGTGGGGAAGGTATGTCACACCACGCCATCAGGAGGCCTTGAATGGCCTCAGCCTTTCAAGAGGTCTATTGCACTTATGCTATTTATGGTGCACGCTGAGACCTTTGAACAAGTGGTAGGTGCAGTTACACATGGATGGCGATAAGTTCAAGGCTGGCAGCCTGTAACTGCTCCCAAAGGAAAGGGAGCTGTTCCAAAAGCCCATAAGTTACCTCTGCCACGCAGCTGGTGATGGGGAATTTCCACTGAAACAAGGAAAGCCGTGAGACTCTGTGGAGCTGGCCCTCTCCCCAGCCACTCACGGAGGTACAGGTTGGTAGGACTCTGCTCCTGTTACAGAAGGTTTGTTTGTAGATTTGCTAACATTGCAAAACGCTTGCACAGGTAGGGTGACAGAGAGCATTTCAGTGGCCAACAGAAAGCATTTTAGCAGTTTCAGCTAGTGCAATTCTTCCCAGTGGTTCAATTTGCAGATCAGTTGTGTTAGTATTTGCACAGGAGGAACACTATAGTAAGGGCAGACTGTGCATCCCCGCTATAGCTCGCTCTGTGGGCTTAGGAATCCCAAATGCAGTTTGCCCAAGCATAAAGAAAAATGTCAGCTTTGCAGCTGCACATTGAACTACACATGTGGGCACAAACAGAGTAGCAGTGGTGCCTCGGCCAGGCAGCTGCTCAGGGGCTAAATGCAAGCAACATCGTTGATTCTTAAAGAGGATGGATGCAGAGAAGGAGATGCTTGTTTCCTCTCTTACAAGTTGTAGGTGTGTAAATGCTTCTAGTTCACCCAAGGGGACTGAAAAAGGATGATGCCAGAGAGGGAACATGGGCTCCCAAACCAGCCTGTGTCAGAAGGTGCTTCACAGAAAGCATCTCAGTAGCTAGAAAGAGAGCTGGGAAACCCAGTTGTCCTGAAACATGGTATGCCTCTGGAGTACAACAATGTGTATCCTTGGAGTACTAAGGGAAAAGAGCTCTGGTCATGGTGAGAAAATTTGGAATTATAGATGAAATACTGCATAAAAGTTACAGTGCATGGAAACAACCTGTGGAGAACTCTGTTCAGTGATGACTGGAGCAGGAGGTTCTGAGATTATTATTTTAAAACTGGCAAATGTTTTGAACTGTCCTGAATGTCTATACATTTCCAAAAAAACTTAGCTAAGCTAAGAGAAAAATTCTACTGGGCAGGATTCAGGAAGGTCATTGAAAATGTGTGCAGATTAATGCCCCTATTGCAAATAACGGTCCCACAGAAACACAGAGAACATGAAGTAATGTCTGACAGAGTTATTTCATTAATGGACTGCATTGCCTGATGTACTTGTATTTCTGTCTGAAGTAGATTCTGGGAGCTGCAGACTATTTCACAAAATGCCCCGAAGCTCGTCTGTTAGGACACTAGTGCCAGATGTCCAAGCAAAAGACATTGTCTCCCTTCAAGTCCTAGGAGGTATGGCAGGATTGCCCAATGCTCAAGGGAGAAACACTGCATCCAGAACATTTCAACAGATCTGTGAGGTGTCTGGGATCCCTAAAATATCTCCATGTGACCACTGCCTGAAGGGTTGGTGGAATGTTTTTCTGCAGACTTGTAGTCAACTGGATTCCTCCTCGGAACTGCATCAAGTGGGAAGACCCAGCATCTCCCAGTGCTTTCACATGCCTCAGGAGCAGCAAAGCCCTTCTTCATCATTCTGGTGAAAACCTTAGGGCTCCAGCATGACATTTTGTAGAGTTTCAGGAGAGGAACAAAGGGGTTTGGATCATGCATAGAGACACATGGTCCAAATATATATACACATATAATTAGATAAGTTAGATAGATTTTTTTTTTTTTTTTTTTTTTTTTTTAAGTGGAAATCTGGAATGTCTTACAGTCTTAGAAAAAAACAGGGAGAGAATCTTAGAAAGGATAAACCTAGAGCAATACTGTAGGACTTGCTGTGTAAGGGTCTGTAGTACTGACCTAGATATTTACAGTGGTACGCAGAGTACAGTGGGGTCCTGAAACAAAGTCCAGTGCTGCTCGTTAGAAAATGCTCTGTGTAAAAACATATCAGAAAAGAAAATTTCTGGGTCTCACTCTTCCTCCACTCTTCCATAATTGCAAAAGTAGTCATGAAAAGAGAGCCTCCAGAAATTCTGAATGCACCTAGAGAGTATGCTGCAAGTGGCTGTATAAAAATAATTCAAGGAGCAGGAAAACAGAAAGGGGAGCAAAAATGTTTTGGATTAGTGATAGGAAAATACCTTGCTGCAGTGCACAGGGTAATTACAGATAAGTAAGAATGTGTCACTCATCACTTCTTGAATGATTTTCCCTCATTCTCTTTGGCCTGTGTTTATTAGAGCCTAGTCATTTAGAGCTCATGCAGGACAAAGGAGGGGGCTGACTTGGGGGCTCAGTCCCACTGCAAAAGAGCAAGATCCAGCCTCCTGTTGTACAAGTCCTCCTGGGCTCAGGGGGGAAGGCTTAGTATTTTTTTTTTTTTTTTTTTTTTTTTTTTGTAACAGAACTCCAGTGACATGGCCTCTAAATTCATAATCAGATTCTTCTCTGAGCTAGGATAATCTTCAAGGATCCAAATTCCTGGTTAACCTGTAGGAGCAGAAGACATAAAAGTGCTTTTTCTGTCCCTTTCATTGTAGACTTTCTGCTTACAACTGCCCTCAGACCATCCTGCCTGTCCTTTTGCTACATGGCAAGAGTGCATAAGGGCATACAGATCTGGAGGATACTGGTGTGTTGAGCTTTTAAGCAGAAGGACAGAGATAGAAATCATGGTATCTTCTGTGCCTGTCTTTAGGACGAGGGGTTTGAGCCAGGCTCTACAAAGTCATCCCCATTTAACTCATCTCCCAGCACACCCAGGCAGGCTCCACTGCTCACCCCACAAAGCAAGCTTGAATTTTTATTACTTGCCCTTTTATGTGGATTAATATGATATTTCATGTTCTATTTTGGTTTTAAGCATGAACCTTTTCTTTGCGTAGCCAAAACCAATGCATCTCTGTGCTGGGGAGCCCCTAGGGTTTGACCATCCTGTAACACTTGCTCTGCAGGATGGGACGGGAGCTGGGCTCTGGCAGTGGTTTCATGGCAAGTGCCTGCAGCGGGACATATCTCCCCAGCTTCTGTGGGGATAAGCAGAACAAAGGGGCAGCAGTAGCATTTCCCTCACTTGAGCAAACTGGTTTTCAGCCTTCTTTCTGGGCCTGCCCACTGGAAGAGTCTGCTCAGAGCACTTGGCTGCATCTCGATGCAGTGAAGCCCATGCTGTCTGTTCAGTAACAGATGCCAGAGCCAGTCAGATTTCAGATCTACAGCTCTGTGTCTGTAGAGTTCAGGACAGCTGAGAAGTGGACAATTTCTCAGAAGAGAGAGGGAGAAAAAACACACCTCGATGTGGCGTTGCTGTTTGTCACCCTGCTTCTGCTGCTGGCATCTGAAGCCCTGATGATGTGGAAGCTGATGGCCCTTTCCAGCCTGGTCCTGCATGCCCTGTGGTGCCTTAGGGATCTATAATCAACGCTTTGATTATTAGGGTAAAATTGGTCATAAAGGGGAAATAGAATGAAATAAAATGAAAGTGCAGCTATCAGCTTGCTTTGAGTTTAGCACGATCCATTTAAATTTAAATGGAAAATGTCACATAATTTATCTGTAATAGTTTAAAGCCCTAGATCATATTGCCAACACCAGACAGTGGCATGTTTTAGCAGAAGTATGATGGGCATAATTTAGTACGCACAGAAAAGCAAACCTCAGACACTCTGCTGCAAAAAAACACTTGGGCTTAGCCAAAAAGGTGCAGAGCCAGGGGCAGGAAAAGCTGCGTGCTGCCTAATGCAGCCTCTCGCCACGTGACTTGGCATCTTTTTATCTGTTTCTGTGGGTTTCAAATGGCAGGAGAAGAAAACACCCATCACAAAGGTGCTGTGAGGCAAACTCATGCATGTGAAGCATTTTGACCTCCCCAGGAGCCATGCTCAGCAGTCGTCACATGGTGACCTCAGGTGGGGGCAATCTCCTGAAGTCCCTTCGTCACAGTGATGGAGGAGTTCTGCTGGAGCACGGGATGCACTGCAGTTAATGAAAGCAAAATCTCTGGAGCTCACGGACTTTTTCAAGATGTTTTTATGCTCCTTGCAGGTTATGAGTGCAAAAAAATCCCTCCTCAGTGAGGACACTGTAGTAGTGCATGGCATCTGTTCCGAGCACAGGGCAATGCAGAAGCCCCATCACGTCAAAACCAGGCATCCCTGTGCCCTGGCACTGAGGAGCTGGGACAGCCAGCCCCTCTGAGCCCTCAGCAATGAACTCGGGGCGAGCCTGGCATGGATATCAAAGCCAGGTAGACTCCTTCTCTCCCACCATGGGCAGCTGAAGGCCAGTGCCTCTTTCCTCGGGAGGAGGAAGCTCACACGCAGGGCAGGAAGCGGTGATGGAACAGCCAGCTCAGGAAGAGGCTGGGGCCAGGAGTTTGTTTTTAACCTGCTTCTTGTTTATTTAAGCCCTGGAAGAAAGCGAATAAAAGCAGCCACTGAAAGGGGCCGGTGGTGTTGCAAGCATGGCTGGCTGCCTGTGGGGCAGCCCACTTCACTCAGCGGGGGCAGAAAACACCTCTCCTGTGTTTTGCACTGGAGCCATGGTGTTAAAAACTGATATTCTGAGCCTGCTCCCCGGTACCGGGCTGGGGCTTAGCAGAGCTGCTTTGAGGGGCAGCAGGGGGATGTCCCAAATGCCAGGCGCTGAGTGGAGATGGGGGCTGTGAGGCTGCTAAAGGAGGAATCAAGCCTGGGGATTTTTGTCTTTTTTTTTTTTTGTGTGTGCAGTGCAGTGCAGTGCAGGTGAATTTAACTTATTGCCCTTTGCACAGAGGTATTGGTCACAGAGGGATTTGCACCTGGGGGCTGAAGAAACCCTTGAGACTGCTGCCTGCTAGTGCTGCCCGTGCCACAGGGCTCACTGCTCCTGCTGCTCCTGCCCTCACAGCTGCCATCTTGCAGACTTTCTGGCCCCACCAAGACACATAACACTGCACACTGTTGATTCTGCATGTGGGGCAGCACCAGGTTTTCAGCAGCTTTCTCCAATGTTCGCATTTCCCTCACATTGCTCGTGCTCCCTTTGGGCTCCCACTGCGTGCAGATTCCTGCCCCACCAAAGCAGGGCTCAGTGGTGGAACCAGTGTCCTAGATACAGGCAAGGGGAAAATGGGTGCTACTTCCCCCTGTCTGTAGTCCCACAGTGCCCCACAACCCCTATTTGTCCCCACCAGGTGCTACAGGAGGTCCCGGCTGCATAGAGCTGGCAGAGGGAGCCAGGATTGGGGTCATCCTGCATCTTCTAATTTTCATCACCTCCTCCTGTTAGTCTTGTCTTGAATGGTCCAAAAAGGGACCCTTGGTTGGACCAACAAAAGCCCATGCATTTCAAAGAGCTCTAAGACATTTTTAGGATGAATTTCTGTAATTCTATTCCCTTAAGAGAATAGATAGATATGCCCTAATCTAGTTGTAATTCTCCTTCCAAGTTTGCTTAAAAAGTAAATGAAGACATTACAAAAATCCAGCCATCCAAAAAAAAAAAAACAACTCTGGCCAGTCATTTCAGGCTAAACTAATGCAATTATCATTCTTATCCATATTGTCATGCAGTTAGTCCCGCTGAGCCTAGCGCTCAACTGTCCTGATTTTTCATCATAAATTCTCTTTGTTCCTCTTCAAGTATTACTCCTGATTAAGGGCTGTGATTTGAGAAACTTGATGTCAGATTTTAAAGGGACAGTTGATTTTTCTTTTACCAAGTTTGTTTTGTGTGGATAAACTCACATATTACATTGACATATTTTTGACTCTTTTTTACTTTTTGGTTTCTTTTGTGGATGCTCTTCTTAATTCTTCTGAAAATATCATAGAGCTTGTGCTCTCAGCAAGGGTGAAAAACGTGTTTGCAGGTGTTGTTCTGCACGGGGAAAAGAGCTGAAATGGAAGTGGGAACTGGGAATGCAAATTCTTGCTGCAATTTGGGTCACAAGTCCAAAGGGAATTATCATTCCTCACATGCTTTCTCACATAGCAGGACACAGGAGTGCAGGGATTGCTGCCTTGGACTGGGCTCCCAGCTCATCTGCTCCCGTCTTGTCTCTGAAGGTATCCAACTGCCGAGTGCCGTAAAACCAGAACGAGGAGTGTTGAACGGCCAATTATCACTTGCCTATAGGAAAAACATTTCCTAACCTTAGGCATTTGTCACTTGTCTTGTCCCCTGAAGAACTCCAGTATATATCTATTTTACATTATTATCTCAAATGAGGTAACCTATACCCACAACCGATATAAATGCCCATGCATTTTTCTAACCTCCTGAATATCTCAGCAATCTCCTGTGGCAGTAAATCCCAGTCTTGCAACAAGCCGCCAAACACATCCCCATTTCTCTAGCCTTTTGCTGTTCATTTTAAAAATAAAATCAAACATTCCCATTCTCTTCTACTGAGCAATAATTTAGATTTTCTTGTGCCAACCTCCCTTGGGCTTTTCTGTCTCTCTCTGTATTGGTCAGTCAGCACCACCTTTATTAGTATTCCCTTCTGCCCCTGGGTCCACCTTTACACAAGAGCTTTCCCATCATCTTCAGCAGGAATCTCTGGCCCTTGATGCACAAAATGCTCTGCCCTCCTGGGCATCCCTGCTGTTGATTCACCAGGACTGTAGATGTGGGAAGAATTATTCTGAGGTCTTGGCAAAGTCAATCACACTCTAGATACAACTGTGCTGAAATCAGGAGCTGTCTCAGCTGTGTTGCTGATAAGAGTCAATCTTTTTACTGTGGTCCAGGCCAAGACTATAGTGGGCACCTCAGCCACGATCTGGTCACACCATCCACCATCTTCTGTTTCACCCTGACAAGGCCAGACCTCTTCCCTCACCATCCCTGTGCCTCTCAGTAGGCTTCCTACCATGTTGAAGCCACTGACCTGTTGGTGCCAGGATGGCTAACACAGCTGCATAAAGTCTTGCTTGCACCAGAAATCTAATTTTGCAGTAGAAAAATGTACCCCAGGAGTCTTCTCTTGATAGTAATGGCTGGTAGAACAGATGTAAAATGAGAAACTGAAGTAGGAGAGGTATTTAAAAGGCAATTACAACTGTCAGAGACAAAAAAAAAAAAAAAAAAAAAAAAAAAGTAAATTAGCAAGACATGTTTTTATGGCACTTCAAAAGCAATGGGAGTGAGGGCTCAGTTGACAGCATTGCTTGGAAGGTGCCTGGGAAAGCAAAAGCAGATCACTCAAGTGTCCCCAGTTCAGCCATGCCCTGTACCTGCCCAGAGGTGATCTGGGTCCTAGGGGCCATACAAAGCTTGCAAGGAGCTGCCAAAAACACCACTGCCACTACAGAGCACTCCCTTGTGCTACTCATTTGGACTGCTTATGGATTCAGGAGACAAAAGGTTGTTTTTCTTTTGCCTTGTAGTTTTAGCTTAAGGTTTGATACAGTGTACATCCAGGGCATGACTGCCTGTGACTGTGCCTGTGTAAAGTGGCTCGTGCTGGCAAGAGGCAGATGACAGACAGTCAGAGATACCACTGACATAACTTTAAGGCTGGGTGAACATGCTGCAGGTGGAAAAGCACTAAAATGGGCATTTATACACCCTTAACAGACAGCTGTATGATAGGCAGTTGGGTTGCTTCTAAAGTTATTCAACACATCCCATTATACAACCCTATTTTCAGTCAAGTAAAGCTTTGCCAGATTTGAGGTGATTTTTTTCCATGATGGATGTCTCCCTCAAGCTGACTTTTTTTGAGGGAAAGATTCATCCAGACTGGTTTGGCCAACTCTTAGCACCCAGTGCAAGAGGCAGGGGCAGGAGAAGCTGTTTCATGCCACGCCAAGCGTTTCTGGTGACCTTTTTGCTGAACAGCTCTAGCACACCCCTACTTTGGAGTAGGGATTTGAAATTTGGCAAGAGGGACATATGTTGTGTCAGGGATTTGCTTTTTGTTTTCCATAAGCAAATTTGTTCTGCTTGGTCAAGTTTTAAATCTTGAAGGACAGTGAAGGAGCTACAGCTTGCCTGTGGTCACCAACCTGCATATCTACCATGCCGAGGAGGCCACTTTACTGGCTGATGGGCAAATGTCCTGGTGGCCATCAGTGGCAGCTGTGGCTCAGTATAGGCAGGCACGGAGTGAAATGACCTTTTGGCCACTCAGGGTTTGCATGACCAGAGCAGGAACAGCCTGACTTAAATGTGGTAGGGGAAACGCTGACTTGAAGGCATCTCTGGCTTGCTGCATTCTGCATCTTGGTATACAGCCCTGCTAATGAGCCATGGGGCTGTCAACACAGTGTGACACCATGGGATTTCTGTCTTTTTGTGATTTGAAAACTACACCCAGAAAGCTGTATTAGAAATGATTATAATCACACAGCCAAATATTGAGAGGTTTAGAAGTGTCAGGAATGAACTGACCTGTGCAAATTCAATTCACTTTCCAAAACTGGTTTAAAAGAGATATATGTTGCTACTTTCTTCATTCTACACAGCTGGCCTTTCCATCTGAAGTTTCACATAGTCTTAGTTACGGTGTATTGATAGCCCACAATCTTTGGTTGCTTTTTCAATATAGCTTAAACTGGAAGTGTTTGAAATCAGTTGAGATTTCACAAATGTACTGTTGCTGTGTATCCTAAAAGCAATGCTCCTTCTTGCAGCTTGCGCAGCAATGGCATGAAAGGGATGTTTAGGACTGAGAACCAATTTTTGCCATTAGCCCGCCAGCTTTTATGTGGATGTCTGTGAACCTGCAGGCTTGTGCAGAAGGAACCCGGCTCTGTGATGCACCACACCATGGGATGGTACAGGATATTCCGTGTGTTCTTGGCCACATACACCAACCCCATCATCATTGTCTAATACACCAGTCTCTCTCTATCATCTGATCATTGCCTGTACCCACATCAACTGATATTGAAAGAAATATCAACTTATTTCTTTCTATATTTTCTCTATTTTCTTTTCTCTATTTTTATCAATATTCACATCAACTATATGAAAGAAATGCATCCAATAACTTTAACAGTAACAGTGCTATGTAGGGAGGCAACCGAAGTTCCTACAGCACACTATTTCTAATACTGTTAATTCTTCCACAATGAGATGTACGAATGCAGGAATTAATGATCTTACTCTAAAGGGACTTGGCTGGGCTCAGATGGCAGTAATACATCCCATGGGATGGCCATAAATAGCCCGTATGGCCTTGGACACACTGTGACCAAACGCAAGTATGTTTCAGGGTAACTTTGCAATGGCATTGCTTGTAGATAAGCACCTAAGTACTCTGGTGGACTTGCTGCAGTAAGGGTCCTCAGGAAAGCCCAATTTTACAGAAGTCAATTGTTCTGTGGCTCAGTTCATCACTTTAAAATGGCAATACAAGCAAATCCTTGGTCTTTCAGAGGCATCTTACTAGGCCGTTGACTAATCCTCCTGCCAGACTCGGTAGGGGCTGTGGTCTGTTGCTTTGCTCTTCTCATGCCGTGGAACTTTCTACAATAAGAGAGGGACAGGAGAGAAGGTGGAGCCTTCCTGAGTCCACAACTGCAGAACGAGGCTTCCTGGAATTAAAGACCACTGCAGCCACTCCATGTGCTCTGTGTGCCCAAACCACAGGAAACTGGGAAAAGTTCTGAAGGAAGCACTTGGCCCAGCCCCGCTCCCTCTGCAGAAAGGCTGGGGGAAGAGGAGTTGCTGCATGCTCTCAGGTCCTGACATACTCAGGCTCTGATAGACCACTACTGAATAAGAAAGCCGATGGATGCAGTGAGCTGGAGTAAGCAGGAGCAGGGTAGGACAGGGCCCTATTTTAACACAAGTCCATTAAGGAATGGGTGAGAACAAATTAATGCTAAGAAATGCAGTGGAACTCAGGCTGGAGGGAGGGACAGAACAAGAGAGCTGTGGCCACTGTGTCTTTGGGCCTACCATGTTTATTAGATGATTTTGGTCTTGTTTCATTAATACAGTTCTCCTTTTGTTTAGTGTACTACCTCATATGTTTCACGATTATTACCCGTGGATGTCCAAGGGGTTTGCAAGTGAGGGACTTAACCATCCTATGTGTAGTCAGTTTTGTGTATAACGCTGAAGCAGTGAGAGGAGTTTGCAGCTAATTAAAATGTTACACTTTAAAATCATTTTTACTAATTACTAATATTTAGCAGCACTATTTTAACTGCAATTTCCATGTTCCATGGGGATTTGAACTCTGCTAATTTCCCACTAGCTCTCTTGGCACCATTAACACATCAAAATGACCATGAAATTGAAAAACCTTAGTCATTTCGCTTCTCTAGGAATTTGTGCTGGCAGTAACAGGAAAAATATTTGGTAAAGCAAAAATATGACCAAATTCATGCCCTTCTTCCCCTCCCTCCCCAAAAGGCAATTGTGCTATAGTACTGTCTGACCTGGAGGAGCACAGGAGCTGCTCCGGCCACAGGCTGAGTTGCGCTGTAAGGCTGGGCGGTAAACTAGTGCTAAATGGTGTTTTGGCCACAGAGTGAGTCAATATCTGTCAAAATCAGTATCTTAATCTGATCTTGATCAGAGCTGCTATCCCTGTGCAACATCAGACACCAAACCCTGGCAGAATGAGCGCTAGACCCCAAGTGTGTTGTTTCCTGGACTCCTGCTCTGCTTAACAGACTATGCTCCCTGTTCCTGTAAGACAGAAATGTCCTTTAAAAAGGGTGAAAAAGAGAAGAGGAACATGAGGCTTCTGTTTGAAACTGGGCATTTGCAGCATCCCCAAATAATCACAGCAATGCAAACACACAAATAACATCCATTCATGAATTTGCAAGAAAAAAAATGTGAAGTTATTTAGCAATAAAATCTTTCAATCAGCCCCTGACAATCACTCTGAAAAATTACATAAACATTCAATCCAAGAAAAATAAAATGCATCTGTTTTTATTTTATTTTATTTTATTTTATTTTATTTTATTTATTTTTATGCTTGTCTACACAGATCAATGTCAGCTCTCATTCATTTGCTGCTTTTAACTATTTAAGTTTGTTCCCCTTATTTGGGTCATAGCCACCCACCTTTGTTCTAGATGCTTTGATTAAACCAATTCTGTGTCTTTCCTGGGAGCGCTGGACACAGTGCTTTCTGGTCTGCTGTTGCACACCCAGCATCCCACACCAACTCCTCCCCTTACATCCCCACTCTGTCTTTCTGTTTACAACCAGTGGGTATCCAGAAGTTGTGTTACTGCCCTGGCCCCACGGCTGCATCACTTGCTGATGATGTGCATACCACCTAACCTTGCCTTGCCTGAGCCCCTGTCCATTATGGCAACAAGGATGCATCAGACTTGGTGGGATGAGCCTAGGAGCAAGAATTTGTTCTTCTGTGTTTGCTTTCTCCACTTGTAAACTGAGTATCATAATACTTTCCTAGATCAAAGGGGGTGCAATGAGAAGTAAATAATTAATGTATGTAAAGCACTTTGAAAGATGAAAGATGCTATATAAGTACAAAGTATTAACTACAAAAAACACAGCCCTGGTTAATGATGTAACCCTCTGGTTTCTTCTGTAAGAAATGCATGAAATCTAGATAATTGCCACTAACAAATTAAGAACTAGATTATGCCAAGCCTTTTAAAAGAGCTGTGCAGGCGACTGAAAATCTTGCCTCCTTCTGTGGCTAAGTTAAGACTTCTGTATGAGCAACAGGAGCTTAACAGGAATTTGGACAGGAGGGCACTTCCTGGATCACCAAATCATCTCAAGCAACCATGTCAAAGGGAGTAATTCAAAAATGGATAGTGCGCTGTCCTGAAACAAGTTATGTTTTGTGCTGTTCGCCAGCCTCACTGCTCCAATGGTTAGAAACCTTCTTCTGGTTTCCAAACGAAATGTACTCATGGCCAATTTGTATCCATTTGTCCTTGTGCCAACATTGTTTTAAGCTGAAGATATTTATAGACCTATCATGTCCTCTCTAACCTTTAATTTTGTTATATTGAACACGACAATCCCTTTCAGCTTCCTGTTGTTAATTAGGGTCTCCAGCCCCCCACCAAGCACCCTACCAATATGTTGTTATGATTGTTGCAGCCACAATTCATCTTTCTCAAGCAGAGATGAATAAAGCTGTATGCAGCCTCCTCACAGGGTCCACCAGTACTTGTTCTCTGTCATTAATCCTTTCCAGGACCTGTTGGATGTGTGTGATACAGCCTTTTTCATGGCTGTGTCACACTGCCATTTCATAGTAAACCTGTGATCAGCCAATGTGCTTGAATCTTTCACTGGCTTTTTGTTTTCCCAGAGAAATTCTGACACTTGAGCCTTACGTGCCAAACCTTACATTTGGCACAATTGGATTTTGTCCTATTCCCATTGTTCCCATCCTCAAGGTCATGCAGTCCTTCCTGTTTGATAGGCTGGAGCCTCTGGTGTATTGACAAGCACTTGTGTTTCTGTGTCATCAGGAAATTTCATGATGCACTCCTCCCTCTTTTGTGTGACAGGCAAATACTAACTAAAAGCAGTCCCCAAGTGGGCCTCATATGATTCCACTAGCAACTAGCTTCTGCAAACAGCACATCTTGCTTTCATGCTGCTCTGTCTCACCTATCTTGCAGAGATGGTTGAGGTTCTTCCAGAAGGAAAGACAATACAAGTCTGTAGGGCCTACCAGACAGAACCAGTGCTTTAAAAGAGGTTGTGTTCCCTTGGGGACATTGCAAAAGAGAGTCAGAGAAGTTGCAAAGCCCTGACATTTCATAACAATGCTAAGCCAAGAAAATATAATGCTCAGAGTAACTTTGGATGTGAGGGAATATTCTTCAGCATCTGGCGGAGCACATGCAGTCATTCTGGCAGTGCAGAAAGACCCATGTCCTCAAGAACCCTTTCACAGAAAGGTCACCAGTCTGAGGACACCAGGCCATACTGTTATGGCTGATCAGAAGGAAACCTAGCCTGAGGAAAGGTAGAGAGTGAGACAAGGGGGAAGAAGTCTGGTCCATAATTTATCACACAGCTCAGGCCTCTGTTTTGCATATGATAAGGAGTAGGCAGCTTTGACCTTTTAAAGAGGTGATTTAGAGATGGGTTGCATTGATGCATCGATGAAGAAAGAGAATGGCTACTGATGAGTATCCTTCAGGCTTTTTTTGAGGCAGAAGATTATGGCACAGTATGTAAACAACTCTGCAGTTTCTAGGACAAACTCAGAGGGAGATGGGAAGAAATGAACCCTAATATACTCAGTTCTCCTGTCTCCAAGAAAGATCATGGGCTCTGTTTTTGATCCAGCCAAGAGCTAGGGGGATATTTTGGCCATGCCAGAGTCAGCAACAAATTTTGGTTGGGCTGGAGATGTCCATTCTAGTGCTGAGGTGCTTCATGGATCCAAAGGTGACTCTCTGAGGAAAGACAGACATTAGTGTGTGGCCTGGCTGGAGAAAGGTCATGACCATTTGCTTCTGAAAGACTGAGACCCTGAGACCTCTTCAGCAAGTTCCACTCAGGAGCACAGACTGGACCTCTTGGGCAGTCAATGCCTTCCAAAGAGACCAGAATATGTATTTCAGGCAACTGCAGTGCCTGTGAGTACATCAGACCTTTAAGTATGGTTGGAGCAGTGAATAACTCAGTGAGACTACCTCAGTGCCAGCATGAGACCTTGAGCCAGCTGCAGAAACAAAGCCCCAAGTGTCTGTGAATGCCAGAACGTCTGAAAAATGAGATACATATGCATATGCACCACAAAGTTTGTCCCAGATCTGTGGAGAGAGCACCTTATTAGAGCTGCCTGTAGCATTACACCAACTCAGAAGCACTTTGTTTTTCATGTGTCTCTTGAAAAAATGACTTTCTAGTTTTACTACAAAGCTTTGACTGCACGGGACAAGCTGAAGACGTTTGACACCTGCTGCCATGAAGGAGAGCTCCTGGGCTCCTGTGCCGACTGAACCCTCCATCCCAGCTGTGCGTCCCACCTGCAAAGTCAGAACTGAGTAAAACCAGAGCTTTGTCAGGCTTTAAATATCATTGCTACACCAGGTGGGATTTCTTGCTGTCTGTCCTTCCCCTTCTCTGTGGACTCCCTGTTTGAGAGGGATGTAAACCCAGAGAGCTGAACAGTGAGAGCCATGCCTTGCTTTTTTCTTTCAAGCCATCTTCATGCTGTACAGAGACAGACTCAGTCCTGCATCCAAAGCTCCTGTTCCTGCAGTTGCAGCATTGTATCGGTCGCTTGACTTAAAATAGTAACAAAAATACAAAATTCTACTTTGTGTAGCTAGAAAATAAACTAGTGGTAGCCAAATGCTGAAGCTGTGTTGGTAGCAGAGGAGAACAGCAGCAGGAGATGCCACCACGCCTTGTCCATGGAAAGGGCAGCGGTTGCCCCATCCTGGAGGTGGGACACCACCACAGGGTTTCTGGCCCACAAGGCTGCTCCAGCTTCATGCCAGCACCAGTTTCCTCAGGACACAGAAAGAGGCTGAGTGGCCCTTAGCTCTGCTTCCCCTCTGCTTGTTTGCCCACCATGGGGTGCAAGCCTGCTGGGATTTGAGGGGAGAAGACTGTGGTTTCTCTAGGTGGGTTTCCTCAGGGTAAATTTGAGATCAGCAGCCTTGGAGGGAGATGATGCTGCCTGCAGTGCTGGCTGTGTCCCAGGACTGCTGTGGTCCTGACATTATATGGCAGCTAAAGGCTGCAGGTGCCTGCTCCAGGAGAAAAACACCAGTGGGGATGGTGGGGCTTTTCTAGGGAGAACTTTGAGCTAATTCAGCATCCATGGCATGCCACATGCCATTGGGACCATGCTACCACACATCTCCTAATCTTTGCCTTCACTGGGAAAAGATGAGACCTGTGCCTTTAAGTGGAAACAATATGTGTTATGGGCCCAATAAAACAGCTGTTAACGAGACTGATTCATATTGGGGTGTGACAAGCATGGTCCTACTGCAGAGGCTTCTTTCTTCCTCTTGCAGGGTCAAGCTCTTCCACTTCATCCGCTCCATTAATAAAAAGAGTGAGCAGGAGCCCTCGTCCTTCCCCCGCCGCCCCGTTCACAGCATAAAGCCAGGGACAGGCTCCCTTGCTCTTCTGGGCATTGCCTAACACAGCAGCTTGAGCCCTGGTGCATGCGTGTGCATACATATCCCCGTGAGCACCTCCAGAAACAGACCTAATCGTTATCCGCAGCCAGAGCATGAATAAGAGGATTTGCCTCCCTTTAAGCAAGTAATAATCAACACCTGGTGAGAAGGACTAATGATCATTACATCTCATGAATACATTTTGACAGACAACAGCCTCTATGAATACATTTTGAAGAAAGGCAAGCTTTAGAGAGAGCATAAAGTGTGTTTGTAAACTAGCCTTCCCTCATCTCCAAAATCCCTCACTCTGCTTTGGGAAATGCGAAGGACTCCAGGCTGGTATAAATACTTGCCAGAGCATAGAAATGTGTACACTGAGCCACAGCAGTTAGCTTTACATGACGTCTCTTTGTATCACAGCTTTTTGCCTCTTATTGCTCCAACCCAGTTCTGAGGGACCGTCAGCAGCAGCACTCAAGGACCCCACTGCAAGCCTCATACAGAACTTGATAAAACATTGCTTCCACCCCAAAGAACCTGCAATAAGAAGGCAAGACAGAAACAATGAGATCATTACGGACAGTGTAACTACTGGTAAGTTTTCTACAGAAGACCCCTGGAAATGCCTGGGTCACTATTTGGACTCAGGGAGCCCCAGCTGGAGACGAGGAGCTGCAGGCCCAAGACACCTAAAGGAGCTTCAGCAAAAGTGAAGACTTAGGAATGTAAATTGGTTGTAGTATAGTCATTGTGGAGGCTGCAAGATGCAATTTTTTTCACCTGCAAGAAGGTCTGATTTCTTTTGTATGCACAGATTTACCTGGTGGTCATGTGTGATTGCTGGAGGGAGTAAAGCGTGTTAAGTACACAGCTGCTGAGTTTAGAGTAACCTCACATAAAACATCTCTTCCTCTACTGCTTTTGCATCTGTCACCCCATTTGGGTAACCTGAAGTGCTTCACACCTTGGTCCTATTCCTAGTAATGCCAAGAGGGCATATGAAGCACACATGGAGAATAATTTATGTTGGACGGGACTTCTGGAGGTTGTCTGGTCTAACCCAGTACTCACAGCAGAGCCAACAGAGACACAGAAATGTGAACTGTCCTCAAAAGAGCGTGCTGAAAACAACTTTCACCTCCAGATGACTCTGAACTTTAAAAATGTTCATGTCAGAATACAGACTGAATTGCATGTGTCAGGCCCATTTCTAATTGGTGTTGTCTTTTCTGTAGTTGCACTTTCAAGATCTAGATATTGTTACCTGCTGTCAAAGTGCATCAGCTTTTGGAAATCACAGTGGCTGACTTTATACCTCTGCTCATAGGGAAAACCTCTTTCATCATCTATTTTAGAGGGGGAGCCCTTTGTTTTCCTGTTATTTAGCAGGAGGAATCTGGGCTTTGGGTGCCTGATGGAACATTAGCACCGCTCAATCCAACTCTGTGGCCCATGGCTTCTCTTGGGATGAAGGGAGCCAAATGCCTAGCAGTCTGCGGGGTGACACGGCGAGCCCGTCCCAGCCTTCATTCCTCTCAATCACTGCTGCTCTGGGTTTGTGAGCTGCAACACTACAATTGGCGCTCAGCTGGGCTGCTGGTATCTTGGAGAAATAGCTGCACAAATGCGATTATGTGGGAGTGTGTGTGTGTGTCTGCACTGCCTGAGCCTTGCCAAACCCCCTTTATTTGCTGTGTAAAAATCTCAGCGGAGAAAAATCCAAGGTTTCTGGAACCCTGTGTAATGCTATGTGTGCTCACAGGCAGGAGAAGAAATAGGAAAGACTGTGTCATTGCAAAGCTGAGGCCAGATCCTTCCATTTCTGCATCTGACGTCGTATGTGCAGTTTGACTTCTTGTCATCGTCGCCTGGTTTATGCTGCCTTTTGGCAGATGAGAGAACAAGAGCAGGCAATGTTTCACAGAGGACAGTGCCTGGCTATGGAAAAGCTGTGCAACATGACTCATTTTGTGTAAAGGACGCTGAAATTACAACTGCATGCCACATGAGAGATGGTAGCTGGGCTCAAATCAGAAAACATCCTCATCCAGGAAGGGTATTCAAGCATGTGCTTAATTTAAGAACATACTTAATCAGGGCCTCTGGGCATAAAAGGGTAATGATTATTCTTGTGTTGCTGAGAAAATCCAAGTGACATCCGGAAGATGTATTACTCTGGAAAATTTAGTGTTATTTCAGTGTCCTCATTTAATCTTTCAATTTCTAAAAAAGTAATTCTTTTAATTTCTCATTGCTATCCACTACTGTGAATTCTTTCACAGCTGTTTTACCCTAGATTGTTAATGCCAAGTGGAATCAGCAAATACAATCTGGTTCACATAATAATTATGGAAGATCAATCCTGCATCCACTGCTTTTCTCCATCCCCATTAAACTTCCCAGCATGTAAGACATGCACGCTTGGCTCTGCAGGGAAAGCCAGCAATGGTAAAAGGACCTTTTTTTCCCTTTTGTACACACTGTTTAATCATTTCAGAACAAAACCATCCCCATCCCCAATTTTTTCCATGTGTTTGCTCCCACATTCTTTTCCATATAACTGTATTGCTGCAGACATTAGTTATAGCATACATAATTTTAAGTATGCAATATGTGTATGTATATATGTATATATATACTTAAACTGCAAGTGACAGTCTTTATTAGCAGCTGATTAGCATCTATCAAAGTCCCAGAGTTGTCCCCAAAATGTAGGTCAGCTGTTGTCCAGTTGCAATGTGGTCCAACAGCCTGGCAAACAGCCAGAGCAGCAAGGCAGAGGGTGGCTGAGAGCTGCTCTGCCCCTCGCCATGGGGCTGGTGCCTCCCTGTGCCCCCAGCCCCACCACCAGCCAGCTCTGGAGCCTGCCTAGGAGAGGGTCTCTGGCTCAGCAAGACCACTGCAGATGGCGACTGATGTCTTTAGTTTCCTCAGAAAAACCAAGTGCAGCAAGTGGTGCAGCTGCTTCAGACCCAACGGCTGTGAAAAGGGAAACTTTGGGCTGCGTTGTCCACATTCCATGGTTTCGTGCCCAAACCTTCCTGTTGCTGTACAGAAATCTCCTGACATAGCCTTGACTTCTCCTGGTTAAAGACTCTGGACACTGGTCACAAAGCTCAGATTTCAAAGGGGCCACAGGAAGCTGGGACCCAAGTGGATTTCTCACCTACATCCTGTAGGAGGTATTCAGCCTGCTGCTTGTGGAGCATGGCCTCACTTTTGAGATACTTTTAAGATACCATATAAAAATGTATTTGGGCACCTGTTTTAAGAGAAATTCTTGGACCAGTAGATAAGCAAGGGCTCTTATTGGCTGCAGTGCAAGTGCTTGTTCATTTTACTGACTTTGGTTTAAATCCGTTCATCTTCCTTGGGCAGTTACTCCTCCTGAAACCAATGTGACTGTCGGCATGAATAAAGTGGGTAGAATTTGGCCCCTCTTAGAAGACAACAGTCATAAATCTAGCTGCTGGGCCAAAGCCAGCTGTTAGAAACAATGCTGAGGTTTTCCTGGAGGAAAAAAAATAGTAAAAAATGGAGAAAAGGACTAGGGAATGGAGGGAAAGAAAGAAAAAATCAACTTTATTTACTCTAATCCTTATTATTATGGTAGGTATTAAACTGGGCATCAGTGAAATGTGTGTTCTCTTTGCCACTGCTCTGCTATCCACCTTTGGTGATGGGCCTCAAGCAGTGCATCCCTCTCACAGATGTGGTTAAATACTTTTTCTGTGCAGCTTTGAGCCTAGAGACAAGGTACACGAGGAAGTGCAAACTATCACGAGGATGTTTTAAAAAGTGGATGATGGTGACACAATTTCATGGCTAGAAGCTGTGAAAACACAATATAGTAGGCAGCAAGGTTTTTGGTTTGGTTTGGTTTGGTTTGGTTTGGTTTTTACAGGTTTTCTTCACATCTAGTTTCTTCTCTCTCTTTTTATTTTTTATTTTTTTGACAATATATCTTAATCTTGCTCTATGGATGTAGCATGAGAGTTATGTGTGCAGAGAGCACCTGAAATCACTTTGTTTCTAGTTTCCTTTCATATGTTCATATGTAGTATAAATAACTGAAGAGGATATTGCTTAGCCCATAAAGCAAAGTGACATAATGTATTAATACAGAAGACACAGCTCGTTGCTGTTAAATGTCATAAAAAGCTGGAAATATAATAGTTTCTCAGAAGGCATTGCCAGTATGTCAGAGGAAAGACTTCCTTGATGCTCTCTCAGCATGCCGAAGATCCTCTCCACACACTTCAACCATTTGGTTATTCCTCCCCAAACTACTCTGCAGCCCTCAAAGGCAGCCTTGCAGCCCATTTCCCCAGCTCCCACTCCTTTCTCCCGGTGCTTTCGTCTTGTTGCTCACTCCCATAACCAAATTACATGCTGCTCCTGTTGGCTTTGCGGGGTGGCAGCAGGAACCTGCATGTGTCCCCATGGTGTCCCCGTAGTGTCCCCATGGCATCTGCCAGGGCAGGGGCCCCGTGGAGGCAGTGAGGGACAGGCTGCGTCACGTGCAGCGCCCAGCTCCTGGCAGGGCAGTACAGCAGGCTGCACACCATTGGGCCCCAGTCCAGCAAAGCATTTAAGCACCTGCTTACCCCTAAGCTTTGGAGTAATTCCTCTGGTGTGAGCTAAGCACAGATTTCACCACAGCCTCGTGCTTCCCACGGTCTTCCCTTGCGAGGGTGTCCGGTGTCCCCTCCTGTGCAGAACTGCTCCCAGCTGATCTCTACACACCCCCATCCTGCTGCCATAGGCAACCCCCCAGGGCACCCCGCCAGCATCTGAGGGGCTCTGCCCAGGCTGCACCACAATTTTAGGGTATTCCAGGAAAAAAAAAAAAAAAAAAAAAAAAAAAAAAAAGCCACTTCTCTGTGCTTTCCCCAAGCACCGGTTTGAGCCACTTGGGCAAAGTGACCATGCACCCATGATAAGATGTCACTCCCTCATCTATTGCACATCAGCAGTCTTCTGGTAGAGATAACCTGCAGCCCTGGAGACTCGTTTGGCAGATGTTTGGCATCACTGCTCCCTGGCCACCTTGCTGCACAAGGTGCCATACCTCTGCCGCTGCGACCTGATGGAGGAGTGGGACTTCCTCCTGGCACCTCAGTGATTTTCACAGAATAACAACTGGAATTTTCACTCCTTGTTAATTACGCAGATTGCATGTGCTTGGTCAAACCCCTCTGCCAGGACCTATGTCTCCTGCCCTGGCCATGCCATGGCTCCCTGCCCACCCAGTCCCTGTGGGGACAGGAGCCAGCCCGTGCTCACACCGCTGCGGCCCAGTGCTCGCTGGCCCCTGTGCAGCGCCAGCATGTTGGCAGTTGGCTACCCCCCTTGAATCCCCCTCTTCTCTGGGCTATATGTGGCATTTCCAAACCCTGACAGCCTGCTCTGAATGTTTTCCATATTTGTTCAGCCTCCTCCTCGGTTCAAATACCGGGAACAACTCAGGCGGCACAAAGCGAGGCTTTGGGGGGCAGAAAAACCCTCGTACACGCGTCGGCACACGTACACACACGTGAGAAACAGCATGGGGAAGGAGAAGAAAGCCCGGCACAACGCATCCCTTAACAGCCAGAGCCAGACACCTGAAGGGGAGAAAAGCCCCGACTCAAGCAAGACGCAGGAGCCAGCAATGAAGAAGAAGAAGAAAAGCAAGAGGGATCCCAAAGCTGGCCAGGAGGAGGAATCCCACACGTGTTGTGGCTGCTGTTTCCCACTGCTGTTTGCTTTGTTGCAGCTGGTATTCGGCGTCTCTGTAACAGTGCTGGGCTTCCTTATGGCAGGCATCAGCTCTTCTCTGCTAGTCAGAGACACTCCATATTGGGCTGGGATAATTGTAAGCATAAAGTCTGTTTCTACATAAAGTGCCTTTGCCAGCATTAATGCAAGCTGCATGACGCTACACTTTAGACTAACCAACTGCATGCACAACACCATTCGAGTTATGCTAACTAAAGTTGTTACTGGGATTAAACATCTGAATTTGCTTTCCCAAGGAAACTGCTCCTGCAAAATAACAATTTCTTTCTTATTCTTCCCTGAAATACAACAACAGACCTTAAATAAAACTCATGCTTGCTGGTCACTAGATGTATGTATTAGCTTTTGCTTCACAGTGGGCTCATGCCTGATGATGCTGGAAGAAATGTTGATTACTTACGCTGCCTCCCCTCTTTCCCCACTGAACCATAATAGTCAGGTTTGAGAAGTGGGGGTAGAACTCTTAACTTTTAGCTCGGCGTGCTGATGGTAGCATGAGAGGAGAAATGGCTGTCCACACAGCTTCCTTGCTGCACTGCAATTTAACCCCTTTTCCTCCCATGGTTCCCACCACAGCCAAGACTGCATGTGACTGGGGGGACACGGGGGGTGATGTGCACATGCTGGGAGGGGGCAAGGCAGGGTCCTGCAGGTAAAGGGGACCCCTGGGGGAGTGCTGCTGATCAGGATGCCTGTTCTGGTCCTGCAGACATCGAGGTCTGGGTGGCCCCGCTTGACTGTGTGCTCCGGTATGTTACTAGCCTGGGACGTGCCATGGGTGTAATTCAATAGGCAGATTTTCTCCCAAAAGCAGCAGGCTTCAGGAAAATTGACACAGAAGCATTAGCACTACTTTGGGTGTTGTTAGACTGTAAGAACTTCCAGCAATGATCTGACCACCCAGACTGCTGGAGTTTGCTGTATGGACCCTGCTGGTGTGGGTCAATGTGACACCTCCACACTAGCAAGCCCTAAGCAGCTGCTGGAGGCAGCAGCCTAAAGGAGACCCTCAAGGGGGGCTAGGAGCAGGGCCTGAGCTCCCAAGCAAAGCAGAGTATCCTTGCTCATCTCACCCTTCTCGTTTTTCTTGTGACAGAAGAGTTATCAGAGTTTAATGGTGTTTCCTTGGGTAAAAGCCTGCCCTTGCTCAGGAGGAGGACTTCCCCTTGGGGATATTCTCTGTTAACTTATAAGGGAGAAGTACCTGTGATAAAATAGCAGCTTGTGACATTCTCACTCTTCCTGTTTATTTTGAGATCCTGGAGGTCAGATTCTCTTTTTTCCAGGCAGCGCTTGTAGCATCCCAGGTTGGAAATAGCTTTTTCAGGATAAAAGTTGTCACAAAAAGACTGGGGAAAGACCAAGCTCAGCTGAAGTAGTGTATGGACAGGGATGTGAAAAAAGCCCTTGGCCCTGTGAATGTCACCAGCGTCAAAATGGTGATGACCTGAGACATCCACACAGGCCTGATCTCCCTCAGGCATGCTTAAGACTCAACCAGCATCTCTGTTTCGTAAGGCTGAGCTGTAACCCCTAGCATTTTTAGCAACAACTGCCTGCAGTAGTGACGTCTGGGTGACCACACAAGGCAAAGCTCCATTTTAGAGTTCCAACCTGAAAAACAAGTGAAACTTGTTATGTGCATTCCTGAGATAGCCCACAGCTCAAAGCAAAACTCATCCTGGGACCATGCTGACTGGCTCTCATGGCTTCATTCTCTTAATGTTGCAGGGGGCTGTCACTTCCACAGCTGTCAGGAGGACCTGTGTATACTGACGGATGTGCTTGGGGACCTGTGGGGAGTGGTTACCATAGGTATGGTTCAAGTTGAACGGCAACTCTCACCATAGGGACCCTAGCAGGATATTGAGCCACTGGCATGTCTATATCTGGTCTGATTCCTCCCTGGCTCAAAACAGCATGTTACTTTGGATGCTGATCATCCTCATGGTGATGGCAGGGACTGTGTGCCAGGGGAACATGGCCTGGAAGGCTTTCTGGCATGCTCAGCCCAAAGTAGAAGGCAAAGAGGGCTCTGACCTTGCCCAGGGATCTAATGCCAGCAGGAAAAAAGGGAAGCCAGTGCTAGGAAGGAGAGGTGGAGGTGGTGGCACAGCCCCAGAGCCTCAAAACAAGAGAGCACATGGAGAACTGGCCATGTCTGATGCACCACGGGAATAAAGAAGAGTATATTTCTAAGGGGCAAAATGCAGGGGCCAACAGGTGATGCTGCATTTATTGTGTTCCTGTGCTGTGATGTCCCTGTGGAGGTACCCAGTGCCCACTGGGACATGAGGTGGAGATGGCCAGGAGCTGCTGAGATGGAGCTTCTGATTGTGTGGTTCATGGGGTGCTGCAGGTGACCTGTGATGGGAAAAGTGCTGAGTTCTGGCCTCTGGAGAGCTGGGGGGAAATGGCCCACAAAAGAGGGCCCTCAGCTAGGACCTCCTGCGTGTGGATGGATGTTCTATGGTCACCTCCTGGGGTGCAAGTAGGCAGTGGATGGAAACCCACCCATGTGCAGCTTGTAGAACAAGCATCAGGGCAGAAAGTGACATCCTAAAACTTGTTTATTCACATGGAAAAGAGCAACAGAATGGAAAGATGTAAAATGCCAGAGCATATTTGTTTTAGTAGCATCCCACTCAAGTGCTCTTTTTAAGGGACTCAATTAGTATTCAGAATCAAGAACTTAAAAAATCTATTATCGAGACCTTTTTAGCAACATTAGAGATAATGGGTGAAGTTCATTTCTAGTGTTACTCCATTAGAATTACACCAGGGCTGGATATGACCCCACGGCTGTTAATGCAGGATGACAGAAAAATGAAGGAAAATTGCTAATGTGTTAAATAGACTTTGATTGATGGATTTTTCTTCTTTATGTGTCAAAATGGTGACACCATTCCCTGCTGAATACCAAGCACTATAGCGTCTCAGTATGAATGAAAAGGAACTTATTTAGAGAAGAAACACAAGTAAACACTCCCCAGGATAACCAAACCATGCAAGGCAGTCTGGATCAAACCAATTCAAAACTTGACTGCTTTGATAGCACAGACCATAACACAGGTGAGTTCACCATGTTATGGAGAAAAGCATGTGCTATGCTGACTGGGAGCAGAGGAGACCCACGGCACCAAAAACCACATCCCCCATGAGGCTCCCGCCTTCAAGTGGAGCGCCTGCTAGAGAAGGGAATGATGCAGCTAGCTTGCATTGCATCAGAAGCAGTTCACTGTGAAAAACAGTTAAAATGTACTAGTTTCAAATGAATTTCATCTGAAATCTGTGGGGCATTAGTCAGAAACCAAAGAAAAGGTTTATAGACAGAAATACAGAGCCTATGTGATTTACCACTTCTGCTTTGGCTTGAACAGCCTACTACCTTGTAAAAAGTCTGTGCTACATTGTAGGGACAAACAAAGTAATGCAATTAAAACAGTGAGGGTGGCATTCACTTCAGCTGCTTGTATCCATTTGCAGCAGAGGTGTCTAGACCATGCTCTGCATCTTCATGAAACCTGTCCTGAACACCCAAAATTGCAGCCTGGGCTACACTTGGAGGTGCTTGGACAAACAGTTCACAAATCTACCCAGGAGTCCAGTGGGGTTTTTTTGTTTGTTTGTTTGTTTGTTTGTTTTCTATATCATGCCACTGACTTGCCATGTAGCTTTGGCCAAGTTACTTAACCTTCCTCAGACTTTGTTATTTCCCCTGTAAAGAGGGGTTAATAATGGCAATCTGTCACCCTTGCTTTGAGATCCTTGGATGAAAAGTGTTGCAGAAGCAGTATGTATTAACGGTGTCCTTTCATTTTTTTCATTAGCTTGTGGCCTTTTGACATCCGGAAGAAGAAAAGATATGTTTTTCCTTGAAAATCTGCTGTTAGATTATTTCCACTGTGATCAAAAGTAGAGCGTATCTGAAATCTCACAGGCAAGCTCCCTTTCAGCCCTGCTTTGCAGACTCAGGCAGTTAAGGAATTTATAGAAATGCTCATCAGAAAAGATTACCTAGGGTGTTTATTATTTCTATCAGGAAGTAATTTTAAATCTATGTATATATGTTTGTACATACGTGAAATTCGGATCTTTAGAGACATAAAAAAATTAAAAATAAAAAATCACCATCTGCTACCCAAGCAAACCAAGGCAAAAACCATGGTTCCATCTGTCCCCACAGAATAGGTCTCCAGGGTCCCATGGTCCTGGTCAGGGATAGCTTCATGGCTGCTAAGCCCCTCTCTGTTCTCCCACCCTATGGAGAGCAAAGTACCCCCAGGAGCTCCATGCCAGAGGGTCCCTGCACGTTAACTAAGTGTTATCCATGACTCCTTGCTTTTTGGCCACACCACTGAAGCAGTGACTTCTTGGACCTGATAGAGCGAGGCTGTGTGACAGGGCTGGCAGAGGAGTTTGGCTGGCTTTTCTGCTTCAGAGATCTTCCGATGTGTATTGTGACGCAGGTAGCAAACAGCCGGGACCATCTCTCAGTGCTGCATGTCCCTATCAGATGCTGATAATTGAGATGTTTGTTTAACTGATGTCCTCCTGCATGCAAGTGACTCGGATGTTAGGTCCTGCCACCACCTCAGCACGTGCTTGTGGGCTGGTAAGCCTGAGTGCCAAAATCAATAATGCTGCCTGTAACAGCCTCTGCCTCCCTTGTTTTTCAGGGGCTGAATCATGGTGGGGCTGGAAGGGAGGGCAAGTGATGTTACAAGGTTTCTGAACTCCATACCCCCATCTCTGCAAAGTCACTCCAACCTCCCCAGTTCCCAGGGAAGCAGCAGAGCCCCTAAAATTAAGCGGGGTTTTTGAAATTGTAGAAGAGGACATTGTAGGGAGGATAGGTGTTGGGATTTTTTCCTTTCAGTACTTAAAGGGTTCTTATAAAAAAGGTGGAGAGGGACTCTTTACTTGTGTAGATAATGAT
The DNA here is from genome assembly GCA_011075105.1 of Heteronetta atricapilla. NCBI lineage: Eukaryota > Metazoa > Chordata > Aves > Anseriformes > Anatidae > Heteronetta > Heteronetta atricapilla. The sequence goes on along the minus strand of CM021731.1, from coordinate 75,422,044 downwards.
AGGACAAGGGGGAATGTTTTTAAATGGAAAGGGGAGATTTAGAATGGATGTTAGGAAGACACTCTTTACTCAGAGGGTGGTGAGGCACTGGAACAGGTTGCTCAATGAAGCTGTGGATGCCCCATCCCTGGAGGTGTTCAAGGCCAGGTTGCATGGGGCCCTGACAAACCTGGTCTAGTGGGCAGCATCTCTGCCCATGGCAGGGGGCTTGGAACTTGATCTTTAAGGTCCCTTCCAACCCAAGCCACTCTATGATGATTCTATGATTTTCATCCTGGTACAGCACTGTCGGTGTTTATAACTGTTCAGGAGAAGCTTTGAGAACATTGTTGTGAGATGTATGCTAGTAGGATGGAACCTTGCATACAGGTGCCTATATATATATATAAAGTGCAGTGTTGTGCTATAAAGAGATATAAAATAGAAAATGGGTTTAAATGTGCCCTGGTGGTTGGTTATACCCACTCTCCTCCGGACTAGGATGGATTTTCTGTACCCGCAGCTGTTCCTACAATGCAAATTGCTCCCCAGCTCAGTGTAAAAAAGCAGCTCAAGGGCCACCTTGTCTCTGGCAATTTCCCAACACAGATGAGGCTCTGTAGACATCTCCACCAAGAGCCTTTCATGTGATATAACATGGCAAATCTATATGGGTAAACCCTCACCAGCCTTCCCTCCCTTTCTCTTTCCACCCATCCCTGCTGCTGGATGTAAGGTATGTCCACGAGGCCCTGCCAAACACCAGACAGCCATCTTATGCATGAGGCAGCCATTTTGTCTTCCTAGCAGGCATCAATAATTGGGAAGTATCCCGAGCTAGGGCAGGTGGCAACCAATCCCCTTCCATATCAATATGGAGGATGACTGACTATTTAAAAAACCCTGAAATGTGTTCTCTTTCAAAGCCTGAAAGGAAAGAGACACTTTCTTGTTAGGCCTGGCCCCTTGCTGATTTTTTTTGTTGTTGCTTTTGACACCTCTTCCTGCAGCAATTGTGGAGGTGGCTTTCAGTCAGGCTTTACCTCCTATACAGCCTTGCTGAGTTTTTAACTTTCACTTGTTATTAGGGAAACCGATTTCAAATTTTAATAAAAGGAGACACTTAAAAACTGGTGCCATCAAAGCATCTAATGGAAATGACAGTCATGCAGGCATCCATTTTTTATACAAGCAAGCTTCAATTAGCCATGTGCAAACATCAAAAGGTTTGAGGGAGGACTGCCTCCAAGAAGAGCCTCCAACTTCATGTATTTAATTAAGCCTTCTTCAAACTGCCTGAAACTCTGGATGGTATTCAATGAGGTATGCTGCAGGAAATACACTCCAGTATACTCCAGTACTTGTTTATAGTCATATATGAGCATAGCACCAGAGATATACTCTTCTAAGCCCACTGCCATTTAATCTCATTATTTTCTGAGAGTAACTATGCACTGATGTCTGTTTAACAGAAATCCATACTTTCATTTGGATGAGGTGTGGAGTGGAAAACGATAGGAAGAAATGTTGAAAGGTCACCTTTCAGAAGGGTGTGGGCAAGGAGGTGCATACCAGAGGTCCATGTGATACCTGGTTAGGTGCTGACCTGATGCACCTACAGCTTCAGGGGAAGCAGGGAGGAAATCAGAGTTCCCCACTGTATTATGCTTGTGTAAAAAGCCTATGTAAGATCTGGAGCGGGAGGTTGTCCAAGCAGGTTTCTTCACCCTCGGTAACCTTTTGACTATACAGAGATGATGGCTTTCTATAGCTTCACAACCATGGACACATTTCAAATGGCAAGTTTCATTCACACAGGACTCTTAGCTGTGCTATGCTCCTCACATTGCAAATCACTGTTGGCTCTAGGAACTTTTACTTTTTTTGCTTGGTTCCCTCAGGCACTTGATTGCCCAGCAATGTACTTCTGACTTAACAGCAATAATGAACTGCTGCTGCAGCTCCTGGTTTTGTAAGTGATGGCAGTCTTTGTGGTGCTTTGCCATGGGAATTAAATCTCACTCTAGGAAAAGTGACCATTGTCAGTGCTGTGCAACTGACATAAATGGCAGAGATCATTACAGAGAAATATAGCTTCATTTGATTATGAGTGATCTTCCAGGGTTTTGATTACTTTACAGGCTTTAAAAGAAAGTCACATGTCTGATGTGGTGCATTATTGCAGGGTTTGAAGGAACCTGTAGTAAAGACATCACTATTTTGGTCTGTAGGTGGGTTTCATGGGTTTTTTATGGATGTTAAAAGAAAGATTTCCTAGCTGATGATGGCCTTTGCCTGCAACCACAATATGCATCCTTATCATTCTTATTAAAGCTATTATTTCTGGAAGTAATTTATATGCAACTAGACTTTCCATAAATCTAATGAGAAATCTCTAAGAGGAAAAACCACTACGGAGCAGTACCTCTGTGTGGCAGACTGACTTTTGCATGTGGTAGTGAGACCCAGGCTGACCCAAGGCTGATGAAAGCTAGCAGTTAAAGCTGCATGTAGTACTTACTTTTGTTGCAGTTTCCTCAAACCTCATAAAGAAATGAGCATCAGTGTCACTGTCTGCAACACTCTGTAGGGATGTCTGGCATCAGAGATAATCCCATTTCATAATGACAAAGCCAACAGGAACATTTTCCTTCTTGCATCAAAGTCTGGGTCCAGTGGGACTGTTAAATTTGGTGGATAGTATGGCTTCTCTGAATATTTGGACAGGAGCTAAGCCTTGCCAGATATGACAAGGCTGGTAATCCATCAAGCTAAATATCTCCTCTGAGGGTAAGCCACAGACTTCAGAGACAGTGAAAAGATGTAATTTCTTTACCTTTATCCCTACAAACAGAAAGATCATAGTGATTTGAAGTGAGCAACTATGAAGTAACTTGTGCAAAATGCAAATTTCCCCCAAAATCTGTTAATAGCAAATTTTCCCCTGAAGTTGGAAAGTTTACCGTCTTGTTATAAAGGAATAACCAGCCTATGGTACTGAGGGCATCAGCAATGCCACGTGGTATTACACTGCATATACTTGAGAAGTATTGTCCTCAGGTGTGTGTGTTTTTAGACTCCTAAAGATTGTTGTAGGAGGTTCTTGCTCACTAGCCTCAGTAGAAAGAGTAGAGGACTAATAGTCTGCCCATGTGAATTGCTTGCAGCAGTTGTCTGGTGGCATACTGTAGGCCCAAGATGCTCCTTTAAACCTTTTTTTTTTTTTTTTTTTTCCTCATTCCTTAAATTCTTGGTGGATTTTTTTTGACTCTCATACTTTACCAGCTGGATGTGACCAGGTTTCCAAGATGCTCTGGGTAGGAGGCACTTTGCTGGAGAAAGCCACCTAGTCTATAGCAACACTTGGGCTAAAATTGAAGCAGCAATGAGAAAAAACGGTTTCACAAATATACAAGGGAGACATACAGGCAGATCAGAGCAATCTGTGGTTTTGAAAGCTGCTGAAATAAAGCAAACCACATTAATATGTCAGTTTGTGAAGATAAAGAATGCAAACCACAGCAGAAATTGGTGCCCTACGTGTTCGTATTTCCCCCCATTATGTATGTTACACAACCATCTCCATCACCATCATGTGGTGCCCTTGCACCTCCCATACACCATTGTGCTTGGTTCTTAATTGACCAGATGTGAGAGAGATCCAAGGAAGATCAGGTGACAATGTCTACCAGCTTTGCCCAAAGGACTTCCTTGGGTCCCAGGCTGCCCTGCATTGCCACCTGTGTTTGTTCTTGTCAGAGATGATGAGACTGTTTTTCTCATTTGTAATCCTTTTAAGAGTTGTAAGCTTGGTGGGAAGGACAGGGCTGGCTGGTGCAGGAGGATGCTGGCACCATGCAGAGCAGGATGTCAGCCCAAAGTGCTTTAGTGCAGCTGGAGCTATTCAGCATGGTGAGGTAGGCAAAAGGAAAGTTGGTGGTGAGGGATTTCAGGTACTACCAGAAATCAGTCTTCTTCCTAACTGCTTGGCTTCTGGTTTTAAGATGATGAAGATATGTAAAGGCACACTCCTTGCAAGTGCCGAATGGATGTTGCGGTATGGTTGCAGCCTCACTGTCAAACTATCTATTTTGCAGCAGTGCCTGAGGCTACAAGCTGTGAGAAATGCTCATTTGTGCCAGCCAGTGTGCATGTACGGTTTGTTTGCCAAAGTCCTGTAGATCTAAGGACTGTACACTTAGATCCCCATGGGTGTAAGGAACATGCCAGGCAAATCAGCTGGAAGACCCGCTTCTAAATACCTTTGGGATCAGGCCCTGTTCCTGTTGTAAAGTACAAGAGCTTTAATTAGGTTCTCATGACAACATGCTCTAGCCCTCTTTGGAGTGGGGGAAATTAAATGTCCAGAAAATGTTTGTGCCTGTTTTGATTGTGGTTTTGAAATAATTAATTCTTAAGACTTTTTAGCCCTGAGATGCTCTTGCCTAATGGGAAGAAAGTCTGCTGCTTCCCAATAAAAAGAAATAGCACTGGAACTTTTCTAGAGCAAAAAATTATTTTTTTTTAGCCAGTCCTAGTAAAGGGACATTTTCACTGGATTGTAAACTGGGGGATTTCACAAGGTATGTCTTAACCAAAATTAAATCTGTACCCTTCCTACATGCATCTGTATCACATTTAGGTCTTTTTCTAGACAGTACTCTTCTATATTTAAATACTTTCCTTGGATAACCTTCCATGTCACTACCTATTCTGCAAAGGGTGTGTTAGTCCGTCTGGAAAATTTTGAAATAAGATCTCGATATAAACTCAAGCTGAAATTTACTCAGCATAAAAATGCATATTTCTAGGTTTACAGATAACAGTTACAAGAGCTGATCTAATTAACTGCTATTCTGTAGCTCCTATAGAATCTATTTTATTTGTATAACAAATGCATATCGATTGGTGGCAAGCAAGTGCTAAAGCAACTTCAATTGCATTTCATGTTGTATGCTTAGTCAATAAGGCATTGGAAGTGTCTGCTTCAAGCTGGGATATTGCGATGGCTATTGAAGCACTGGGATGCAGGATTACCTCATGCTACTTCCCAGTCGTCATTGACTGCATCTGTAACGTGCCTGCTGCAAGGCAACTGTCTTAGTCACTAAGGGGGTAAAAACAAATATTTATCAAAGGATTTTTATGATTATTCTCTTATACTTCACGAGTGTAATTCAAAACTGTTCTATTATTAATGTATAAAACAGAAAGCTGTTTTCTTTATAGATATTCCACACTTTGGTTTTGCTCAGTGAGAGAATTTACCTTTAAAGAAAAGAAATGTAAAACAAGTGTTGGTAATAATCCTCAGCAACATTTCTTTTTACCATCACTCACAAAAATACACATTAAAACAAAACAAACAAAAAAAACCCCTCAGTAGATTGTTGTAAAAGAAATACTTAAGCCTTCCAAAATATCCAAGCCAAGCCTTTCTGGAATCCCCACCCAGTGTAATCTTTTATAAATACCTCTATATAAAAGCACCTCTCTAAATATCTCAGTATATTATTTAAATCCCAGAGGCATTTCAGAAAGTGTATGAAGGAATGGAAGTCCCTTTAAACAACAGTCTTTTGTATGGGAAGCTTTCTGAAGCTGGAGGCCTGATCCTGCCATGCCGAAAGGCAGTGGGGTGTTTGCAGGGGTTATACAAGGCCCTGTTTCAATTGCACTTGATTGGTAGGGGAAAAAATAAACCAGGCTGGTCAGTGGCAGCTCTGTAGCTCGTGACTGATGCTGTCCCCAGCAGCACCTTCTGGCGATGGGTGCAGCTCTACTGCTTGCTGCAGGCCGGGATGGATTCCTGAAGGGAAAGGCATCAGGGACTCAGTCCCACGATACTGATGGAGTCAGCTGGAGGTGAATCTGGCCCCAGGTTCATGCAAGTGTAAATGCCCACCAGTGTAGCTGAAGCAAAGCAGATATGGTTTATTGCTCATTACAAGATAAGCAAAGCAGATGTGATTTATTGCTCATCACAAGATCCTTTTAGCAGCAGATACCAGCAATACTTAAGCCTAGCTTTGAGGCAAGCAGCCCCTTTGGTTTGACATGAAACTGGGCATGTAGTGTTAAGCAGGTGTGTATATGTGTTTTCTAGTGCTTGCTGCAAGTTTTTTCCTACTGCAAGTGGGGGAGTTTATTGGATATTACTAGAGGTGTGATCTCCTTAAGGTTTAAGTTTTATGGGGATGTTAATTGAATTAAAAGATTAATACACAGTGCAAGGGACCAAGGACATAGGTGATTAATCCTGAGAAATAAAACATGTTTGAGTCACATAGAAGCACTACGGGTGGGGGGGGAGGAGTGGGGAAATATCAGCACTGAAGGACCTTTGACAAGAAAGGTTGTTTTTTCCCCTGACAACCCTGTCAGCTATTGCTGTCAACAATAAAAAGAAGAAAACAAATAAATTGGAGGCCGTGTGTAAGTCATAGGACCAGAATATAAATACACATGACATGGAGAGGAGTAAATAATACTGGCTCTTTCTTTGGAAACGTTCTCAGGCAATACTTCCTATTCATGTCTTACTGAAATGACATGAAATAAAACTTTATGGGAAAAAGTATTATTAATCACACAGGTTCTTGAGGGACGTGACTACCTGTGTATTCAAAGGCACTCTTCCTTGACAGGGCTACTAGCTAATACCTTACAATGAAGGTATAAAGAAAACTTTGGTATTTTATTCATCAGATCATAAAAGAAGTGTGCTTAACCATTGCTGTCTGAAAGGACATTTACACATTTTTCACTACAGGTCAAGTAGTCCCCTGCAGAGCTGGAAATCTCCACATGAGCAGCACTGCCATGTTGTGCAGAAAGCGGGTGGGGAAGGGACCATGAAGGAACCCAGACTCATGGTCCCATCCCTGAGCAAAGGCAATATGTGCTTTGGTCTGGTTTTGCCTGGAGAAGGCAAGTGACATTGTTCTGGGAAAGCAGAAAAACCCAAATTAATGACAAGGCTTCAAAACCCACATAGTAAAATAAAGGGGAAAAATAGATTATTGAGAATGTAATAGTTATCATTTATAATTAAGCTGCTGCTAGTAAAGAGAATGAGACTTGCTCCTGGCTGCATGTGAAGACAAGACTTAGCAGCTTGAAAGCATGCTGCCTGATCTCTGCTAAGGTCCTCACTACAGCTGAGCCCCCTGGGATCCCACCATGTCACACCTGAAGGTGTGATACAAAGCAACATTTAAGACCATGCACCTGTCATCTGCTCACCTGTTTTTCCAAGGCAGCCCAGCTGTGCATTGTTTCCTCCAAGCATAGCTCAAGCCTACAACAACTCCCTCTTGCCCTGCAGTTATAGGCAGGATGTCCTGATCCAGCCCCAGCAACCCCATGGTGGCACCTGGGGATGCCCTCTGGCACCCAGGCGGATCCTCCTGTCCAGGCACAGGGGAAGCTGCCAAAAAAAAAGATACAGGCTGGTTGCAGAGCCATGGTTCTGGTCCACCTCTTAAAATGGCAAGTGTGTGCAGGCATGGGGATCAGGTCGCCACCAGTTGGGTTTCTTCCACCAATGAACACAAATAGCGCAGGTGAACTTGGGACTTGAACATCCTAAATATTTCTGCTTTGCAAAAGGCAAGGATGTGCATAAAGCCGGCAAAATCCCATGAGAAACTCCTCAGGAGGTTAAAGGAATAAGTGATCAGATTTACACTGCTGCCAGGTGCCAACCAACAGAGCAGAAATTTCATCATCCAGTGTTAAATACTCATTCACAAATTCTAGGCAAGTTGATTTCAACCTTGGTTTTATAAGGTAAAAGTTAAAGGAAGTCTATTCATGGAAATGAGTCAGTCAGCTGGGAAACACCCCAAGACCTGCAGTGAGTGAAAGACCCAGCAAAGGTCATGAGTTGGGCTCCTCAACACTTGACCAAGGAGGGAATAAGGTCCATGTGGGACTGCTTGATTCAGTGATGCCCAAATTATGTTTTGCAGACAGTGGTGAGCTGCGGAGTGCAGGGCTGCTGCCTGCTGCCCATTGAAACAAGAGATACGGGGGGCAGGGCAGGCAAGTATAGTGCCTGGGTGTGCCAGCTCCTGCATCCTCCTGTGGTTTGCTTACTGGTCCTCCAAAAAGTGTGGGAGAAGGCTATTGGTTGGAATTCTCAGCACTATGCAGGCCTGGAAAGCACTGCTTAAAAAAGGAAATTCCATTTATTAAGCTAACTTACATGTTCCTCAGAGCAGGAGCTTCCCTCCTTATGTGGCTGGAAAATGTCTACCAGTGAGTATGCCTCTTCAAATAAATCTCAATCTTCAGAATTAATAATAAAGACAGCTAAATGAATACTAAAATGCATAAATACTTTTCCATTATTGTTAACCATTAGCAATTACTGCCACAGGGTTAAAATGCAATCTCAGATTGCAGGAGAGATGTCCTCTTTGGTATGGTGTCCACTCTGGGAGAGATTGAAAGCCTCTGCTATAAACTGTGCTGCTTCTTATCCTGAGGTAGCTATGATTACTGATTTACAACCACGTATCCCACAGTGGTGACATAAAAACCCAGCCAGCATCCAGCAGTATGCAGGAAGGTGATGTTGGGGCTTACAAGCCCAGCTTCATAAGCCTTCTGCTCCTTTTTTGACAGTTACATAGACAAAAGTTCAGTATGCATCCTGGAAGGGTATTTCCAAGCTGTAACTTTGTAGGTCTGATTCACAAAGCCCCTCAAGGTAAGTTCTCTGTGCCTCGGTGTCTGTAAAGTGGAGGTTAAAGCTCTTCCCTCACAGTCCACACATAAGAGGCTCTTAGACCTATGGCTGTAGCCCCTATGCAAAGTATTTGGCTTACATGCTGCTCCTTGAGTTATAGTCATGCTAAGGCAGAAAGGTATTTTGGCTTGAAAAATGTTATTTTTGTTGCTCTTTAAAACAAAACAAAACAACAAAGCACTGACACATTTTAAATCTTTTCCCTTGCAGGTCTGCGTTGTGTCCTTAGTGGGGTTTGTTATGCTTTGTATTTCATACCAACCTGATGAGAAGACATGTGTGCAGTTCACAGTAAAGGTACATTGACTTTTTGTTATTTCTTTTTCTTCTTGTGTCATTAAATACATTCAGAAAAGTCGATACTGGGGATATTTTTAAGACCATATGAAAAGAAGTGAAAATGCACCTGAAGTGCAAGAATGTTTTTCTGGTATTTTCCAAGCAGCTAGGGAAGAAACTTAAGTGTATAAAGGGGAAACTGTAACAAATATTTGAAAACTGAACAAGACACTTTTAATTATTTGCCATATTTTAAGAATATCAAGGAGAGTCTGATTAACAAAGTTGGAATAATTTGTGAGGTGTTCAGTGAAAGATGGGGGTTACTGATTAAGTAGGGACGATCAGAGAGAGACAGGTAAGAATTAGTGAGGGATAGAACAGGTCCACTTTAATTAAGTGTTAATTTTTAATGTGGTCTTAGAAACATCTCAGCATCGTCCCAGCAGTTTTGCTCCTCACCTTGAAATAAGAAAGTGATTGGGCACAGGTGCATTAAAAAGCATGTCTGGAGATCTCTGCCTACACAACTTTCTGGTCAGGGAGAGGGCTTTGTCTTAAAGCACAGTGCCTTCTGCCAGGGTCAGGCATTGAAAACATGGGAAAGCATTAGCACACCTTGGGAACAAGTGTTCTTCCATGAAGGAAATTCCCATATGAGCATTGCAAAAGAAGCACAGAAGCTGTGCACCTTGTCCTGCCTCAGCCTCCAAAATCGTGCTTCAGTGACACCAATAAGTGACAAGAAGAGGAATGCTGAGGGTTCTTGTTCCAAAGGGGAAGTTTCTAACACCATTTATCTGGGCTGGTTTTCCTTATTATTGTAATTTTGAGGGCTCTTAATATTTTTCAGACACATAATAACCAGGAAAAATACCAACACAAACAACACAAAATAACAGTGATTATTAACTGAGAAAGGTGGAAGGAAATCAAATGCAAGGAAGAGAATTTCAAAACCTGGCATTCATCCTCCCTTAGAAATTAGGCCCTGGAGTGTCTTTTGTGCCACTCTAAAGCTTCTCCTGTGCTTACAGAAAGAAAGGAGGAAGGAGAACAATTATTTCCACGCCTTGATTGCCTTCAGGTTCTTATCCCCTCACCTTCACACATGACAGTAAGCACAGCAGCTGCCTGGGGAGCTACAGAGATGGGCAAGAGCTGCCACGCCAGGCTTTGTGCTGCTTGCCCAGCAGCATTGCACTGAACTTCACTCCTCCCGCGCAGGAAGTGAGGCATCCGTCCCTGGTGGTGGGCCAGTGAGTTGGCCTGGGTGGCTCAAGTCTCTTCCACTCTTAGCAGCAGCACCAACATGGGCAATGAGGAGCATGGGACATTTCTCCCCCAAGAAAATAAATACTCTTGAAGTGCTCCCTGAGTCATGTAAAATGGGTTATTCTCATCAGTTTTGCCAGAATTAGAGCTAAAGTCTCCCTCAGAAGACTTCTGGCGTAGCCAACAGGCAGTGGGCTGTTGCCCACTCAAAGGATCCTTCCCCACAAAATCCACCTTCCCACTGTTTCCTATTGCACCAAGCCACAGGACTGGGTCAGTCCCAGGCTCTTCACCCCTTCTGTTCCACATCCCCACCAAGAGCCAGCATCCCACTGTGCCTCCACCCCCACTGTCCCTCCAAACCAACTGCTTCTGGCTGTGGGACACGTTATCTGTTTTAAACAATGTAGGAGCTGAGAGCCTCCTCCTGGGCTTTGATAGCACAGGACCCATCTAAACCTCCAATATCATGTCTCAGATCTGCAGCTGCCAGTTGAAGGCTATCTCTGAACAAAAGGAAAGTGATATTAGCTATTTGGCAACAAAGCTGTGTATGCAAAATTATGATCATGAGTCAAAGATGAGCTCCTGAAGTTAGTTCCTGTTCCACAGAGGCTCTCTGCTTTGTCCAGCACCGTGGTTGTGTCCAGCCCTATCTGCCCTAATTCTCATCCTCAAGACTTGCTGCCCAGCCCAGGCCCTGCCCTCACTTTGGTGGCTGGTGCCCACTTGGGCTCCACACAGCTGCTGAGCATCCTCCTAGAATAAAATTTTAGTTGGTCTCTCCTGGAGTGGAGGAAGCACCCGAGGATGCCTTATGAAGCCCAAGCTTCATTTTGAGTGGAGGACCACACATGTACAGCTCTGGGAGGTTTTAGCCCACCCTCAGGGTGACCCTACGAAGACTGTGAGGGACTCCCTATGGTGGGAAACTGGAGGAGAGCCACACAGTCTTTCCTCCCTCTTGCCAGCTGCTTCTTTCATTACTTGCATGAGCCCTGGAGCCCATCAACAAAAGGAGGCATGAGAACTGCTTTCTGCAGAAGCCCCTGTCTGAGACTACTGCAGGTATCTGCAGCACCCCATGTGTCAGCGGGAAGGGAGGACAACCACCACTGGGAAGGTGGCTTCCACCATACTAGTGGTGGGTGATTGGTGGTGGACCACCACCATTTTCAGGGGGATGCCAGTGAGCTTCAGGGTAGCTTTCTGCTCTGCCCCACCTCTGCTTCCATGGGAAATGTCCTGATCACGGCATCTCCCATGGCAGTGTGACACCCACTACTCCTGCCCACCCAGCCCCAGCAGCCCACACCATGACACACACAGTGGTTCCTCTTTTCTGCTCAAGATGGCTCAAGCCTGAGCCAGCACAGCCTTCAAAAGGGGTTCCCCAGACCCACGTCAGCAAACCCTGCTGTTTTCATCCCTGATAAATGTGAAAAGCCTTTTTTATGAAACACTAGATCCATATTAAATGCTTTATTTTCTTTTCAGCATTGACCAAAACTATCACCGCTAAATACCTACGCTAAACACCGCTAAAAAGTTTCTTCCTCATATGAGGAAGCTGAGGGAGGATGAGCTGCCATGCTCTGACCTCATTGTACGCTGCTTCTCCCTGCTTCCTTTTTCTCCTTCTACTTAAACAGTAGTCACCATGCCTATCTCTATGAGGCCACTAAAAACAGTTTTCTAGTGGCAAGTTCTAGTTCCTGGGTAGAGCTCACTGCACAGTTGTATTTGCAACATCGAGGTTGCCTCCAGGTCTGGCATGTGATTAATCTGCTGATGGGATCCCAGTGCTCTCTGTCTTGCGCTCTCTCATAGGCAGTACTTGCATTTGCCTCACCTTTGATATTGGGAACTGGGTTCATTTTTGGAATCCTATAAAGTCATTCCTCTGCAAATACCTTGAGAGAATAACGTGCTGTTTGGAAATTGCCCTACATCCCCACGCATCTCTTTTCACCTCTGAGGACTGCCAGAAGAGCTGCCCATGTATTCTGTGTGTTTCAAGGGGACTCTGAGATTTCCTTCCCCTTAGGTACATAACAGGCACGTTCTTGCTGACTGTACCTGAAGGGTACTTAAGGCTGTGGATTTCATGCTAGCTTGTGCTCACTTTGGATAGAAGTTGGCAGTGTAATGAAATATGTGCCAGCGGAGAAGCAGGCACACCACGTAGTCTCAGCTTAACATCTCTTTTATTAGGGAGGCTTGATTCTGTCCCCCACTGGGCTGAATCCAGGGTTGTCCAGCCAGTCTCCCAGGGACACCTGCCTCACAGAACAACTTTTGTCCCTCAAAGAAGGAAAATGTTCATCAATGTTTGTCCATTTCCCGTTTTCCCCACCTTTTAAAGCAATACTGTAAGCCTGTGAAGAATCACAGTTCTGTTTGGAGGTCTCCGTCAGTCAGCTGCGCTCCCCTTTCTATGTGCTTTATACTCACAGGTGTCCCCATTTCCCAGCTTCACCTTTCCCATACCCTGTTACCTTGAAAGCTGCAGGGGTAAAAGATTTGCACTTAAGAAGAGCCACCCTCATTTTGAAGCTGCCCTTGGTTTAAGACTGCAGGGGAAGTCATTACATTTAATAGTAGCCAGGTCTTGGAAATGAAGATCTAGCTGTAAGAATTCTGTTATTTGGCAGGGAAAATGTATTTACAGCTTTAAGACCAGCAATAAGCCTATCTTTTCTTTTCTTTTCTTTTCTTTTCTTTTCTTTTCTTTTCTTTTCTTTTCTTTTCTTTTTTTCAAACTGACAAATGAATAGAAAGATTGATTTGCACTGTAGATTTAAGACAAATACACCAGGAGTGTGAATTTTATCAAGATATACATACTTGGAGTTTCAAGGTCATTAAAAAATGCTCTATATTGATAGTTTGCTTGTGGTATTGAGGTTAAGAGATAGGGAGAGAAGCCACTGCTTAAAATAACAGATTCCCAGCCATGCCATGTGTCTGACAGATAAGACGCCAAGAAAAATAAATGTTTTTACAGTGCTGAACAGAACTAAAAATGGTATTTTGGCTAAATATAGCATATGATTTTAATATATATTCACACAAATTTTGTGTGAACAGAGCATTAATTGCCAGCTCCAGCCATTGATGGGGAGGGAAATCAATATGCTCTGGTACCTGAAGGTCTCAGGTGCAACCCTGAGCAACATTGGCTCCAGGTGACTGTAAGTTTCCATGCACTTGTGGGGATGGGCTCTGAATAGATGCCCTCAATGAAAGCCACCCCTATTTTAAAGCTGCCACTGCTGCAAGGAGAAGAGGGGCATGACAAAGCCATGTCCTTCTCATGCAGTACCAGGGGTGGCACTGGGAAATCAGAGGTGCTTGATGCTCCTTCACACCTCTGAAAGGCTTCTTCTTCACTTTCATTGGGTAGGTTTTCCAAAGGGATTTAGCATGGCATGTGCTTCCTCATGGAAATGTGCCAGGACCAGGAAGCAGGCAGGCTGGCTGCTGTTGCAGGGCCATGAGCAGGAGATCAGACACCTCACTGACTAATTTGCAAGTGTAAATCAGATTTGTTCAGGCATGCAAACCAAGAGCCGGGAATAATATGTGAGCCAAGTCTCAGAAACACCTACTTCTCAGCACAGCCTGGGATAATATGTCAGCACAAGCCTCAGTCTCCTTAGCTCTACTTCAAGACAGCTACACTAATTTACCTCAGCTGATGACTGTAATGATGATTGTAATGACTGATGACAGCCAACTCATGGACAACAGCAGGGGAAGATGCTCCCTCCCTCCCTATAAAGCTGGAAGTCTTCATGGTGCTCTTATCAAGTCTCAAAATTGCAATGCAATGCTCATATAAAATAGGCAAGACAAAAATATTAGCTCTTGAAATGATCTGCTGAACTTTGTATCACCAGGGATTTATATCTGCCTTGCAATTTTTGAAGACCACAATGTCCGGACAGCACACTGAATTCGTGCATTTCCTGTGAAAAACATGTTCATGTATTCATTCTGTGTTCCTCATTCTTTGTGTAGATAGAAAATGAGTGGTTTTTTTTTCCTTCTTTTTTTTCTTTTTTTCTTTCAGCTGATGTATTTTCTGCTGAGTGCTGTGGGTCTGGTTGTCTGTGTTCTGGCAGTGGCTTTTGCTGCCCACCATTACCTACAGATCACAAGATTTACCTGCGATACCATCCTCGAGTCCTGCGAATGCAAACTGGACACGACAGACCCCCTCAGCAGGACCTTTGTCTACCAGGATGCCATTGACTGCAGCAGTGTCACCAGCATGCTCAACCTGTTCTTGCTTCTGCAGATGATTCTCAATCTGATCGCAGCCCTGGTGTGTCTGTCAGCATGCTTTGTGATGTGGAAACACAGATACCAGGTCTTTTATGTGGGCGTTCGATTCTACCCTTTAACTGCTACTGAAGGCCAGCAACAGAAAGTATAGGGTTTGGCCTGGCAGGGGGCTGTAGCCAGAGAATGGAAAATGTCAGCATACTGCCACTATAGACATTGCACATGGATGAGTGTTTATAAGGTTTTTTAAAAGGAAAAACATTCACACAGGTTAAATGAATATATTTTTCATTCATTTTAAGAGCAATATTTATGGCTACTCCTGCAAAAGGTCCTTAGTGAGACTATCTAGAGGTCACCCGAAGTCCTAAAATGCAGCTGTACTAACACTCACAGAAGAGACCCTTTAGTAGCCATAGACAAAATGAAAGCTTAAAAAAATCATTGGGAACTCATCTGCAGGGCTACAGCCATTTAGACATCAGGTCTATTTCCCTGGCTGGTAGAGATCTGTTCCTGCCTTCAGAGGAGCTGCTGACTCCTACCAGATGAAGATTTGGTCCAAATTGCTTTATTATAATTATGCCAATCATGCTTAGGGAATATATTGTCTCTTGGATGCAGTAGGTATAATCCACACTAACCTGACGGGGATTTACTGTATGGAAAGATGATAAGGGAGGTCAAGACCTCTTCAAATGCAGGCTGAGATCAGCAGCATATGTGAATATGCTAATGCCTACCATGTAAAGTACATGTTTCAGAGCAACTGGTGAAGTTGGTTACCTAACCCAATTACTAACAAACACCGTTTTCTGTGGATTGACTGATGGTGATGGGGTGGGCCCTGCTTCAGACCCCTCATTTCTGATGAATGAATGCTCAGCGCTTTGTGAGAAAAGATCAATTCAAGAAACCTCGATCTAAGCTCCTGAAATGGAGGCCCCTAAATCACTAGTCACGTTGAAAACCCTGTTGACACTGCTATAATTGCAGGCTCCCAAACCCGGCGTCTGGCCAGTTCCACCAATTATACTCACAGCACAAAAGGCTAAGTGCGTTTTTGGTGTAACTCCTCTGAAGACAATCAGCCTCACACACCAGCTGTGGATTTGGGCCAACAGCCCTGAAAGATATATCCCTGCAACAATCAATGTTTTTAAAATGGGGTGGAGGGAGGGAAGCAAGAAGAGACTGCCAGTCTCCCAAAGAAATCATTTGTGATAATGAGGGCAAGAGAATGAGGATTTCTTAAAAAGCAGCATAGAATAACAAAACTGTATTCAAACAGCACTCTAAAAGCATGGCTCTGAAAGTGCTTTACATGTAATTAGCCTTATACCAGGATGGGTATGCTGGCTTGTCCCTTGGACAGTCATCTCCACCTCTGCGGCATGGGATCCCCAGAGGCAGGAACAGCTCTGAGTTGGCAGCACTTCTCCTGCCAGCTGATATCAGCATGAGTGCAGGAGAGCCGGTGCTCACGCCCTGCCATGAGTAGGGATTTCCCAGTCCTTGCCAGGACCAGGCTGTCTCTGAGGTGGGGTGGAGCAATCACAGGCCAGACAAACTGCACCACGATCATTATAAGCAAGGAGGAAGCAAGCAGAATTTTTACAAGGCTTCAAACAAGCAAAAACTTTCTGTTTCTTCTTGAAGAAAAAAAAAAAAAAAGGCACCAGTGAGTCAAAAAAATAGTCTGTCAAAAAAGCTAGTTGTGTAAGCAGCTCTAATCCCACCCAAGAAGTGCCTTCCATGCAGTGATCACACATCATGCCAAGGCTAGACTGGCATGCCTCCAGGGTCAGAAGACCACAGTGTGGTTCAGTCTCCTGTGATCCACCTAGAGCAAAGCAAAGTTTTAAGTGCTCATGTTTTTGTCATGGAGACAGCTTCTAGCATAGATGTACCAACAGTCACCAAAATGCTCTCTGCCGAGCTGTGGAATGACAACCTTTCAAAAATGCAAGTTCTGAGACCAGCTTGGGGGGCCCCCCCCCCCCTTTTTTTTTTTTAACCAAAAACCAAGCAGCACTAGTAAGTGTGGCTGCAGGGGCACATTTGTGAAGACTCCAGCTTGCCCACATCACCTCCTAAGTCCTAAACTGGATCCTCAGGCACACTCGGAGCAAGCTGAGACAGCGGTGGAGCACACAGTGGCCCATCAAGGTGGGACCTGGCATTGCAGTGGTAGGAACCATCCATCACCCCTGACTTTGGTGGAGCGTGCTGCAACCAGTGCTGGTGGACCTATGCCGGTGCCTGACTCCTATACGAAGTGGATACATAGGAGTTTGGGGGGGTTTACTCCTGCCCTCACCACCAGGCTCTCTGCCTCGATGGCTATGAAGCAAGAGAAGGGCTCTGCTGGCAGAGCTGGGCACATTTCCTACTGTACCCTTTCAGAAATCTCCTGTCGTTCAGAAGATAACTGGGTACCTGCCTGGGATATCTTCTGGGGCAGTCCTGGTGGATTTTTGGATGCTCTCTGGGGGACGGGTGGGGAGGGATAGGGGTGACAGGAAAGGGAAGAGGGATATTGATAAGACAGCCCACCCTGCAACGTGTTAATAGCAGTGCACCCTCTGCTTTGAGCCACCACCACTGAATTTGGCACACTTGTCCGTGCATTGCAGCTTAACCTTTTGCTCTGGAAGAAAGCAATATTCATTGTATATTCTATGGGTGTTCGAATGCTTTACGAATAAATCTGGGGCATTTTGGTCTAGCAAAGAATAACTTCTGTATTTCCTCTTTATGTATCTTAAGAGCATAAAATCAAAACAGTAGCTCTTGGAACTGTGTTTCTCCTGGGTATAGCTTTACAACAAGTATTTTGCTCTGATCAAGAATTTCGGAAAGCATTAATTAGAGGATTAGCACCTAACACACCACATTCAGGCAGCTCCCAGCCTTTTCCTGTCAGGGAAATTCATACGGACCAAGCCAGGAGACATGCTGGGACTTGCAGGCATGGAGAGGACAGGGGCGTTGAAGAAAAGAACTTTCTTAAAAAAATAAAAAAATAAAATAAAAAAAATCTGCTGGATCCTGGAAAGGTATTCTCTGTGTGAATCACACAGAATGGAGCAGGAGCAGATGGCTCTGGACACACAGAAATTGTGAGGGGCCCCTGTGTAATTTGCTCTCAAAACCCAGGTGTGATTCTCATTTGTACCCTGGCCACTTTATGCTGTTTTCACAATGTAAAGGGGTTGTAAAGATGGCATCAATCATTTTTACACCTACTTTATGGCCATTTTACACAGCTAAAAGGGCCCTTAGTGTAAATGAGAACTCAAACCCTAGAGGACTTAATAGAGAGGAGATCCTTTCTATAGACGGTGCTTAGACCCTCTGATGGGGGCTATTACTAGGGTATCTCTCCATTGGATTTTATAGCTCAGTTTAAAGAGCTGAGATTAAATTCAGTTCTGCAAAACTTTTCCAGAGGCTGTAACCCGCGGTGACACGACCGCTCCCCTGACCAGCACAAGCACACGCCGCTGCTGTCTGTAAAAGGAGAAGCAGCGGCCACCGCTCTCCTCCTGGAAATGCTCTGAGGCATTTCGGTGCCGTGCTATGCAAATACCAGAGCGGCAATAACGGCAACGAAAAGGGAACCGAGACGCAGAGCCTCGCACCGAGCCGCCGTGTCAGACTGGCAGCACGACTGGGCGCCACGGTGGCAAATGCTCCCGGCCAGCCGCAGGGGCCCGGAGGGATGCAGCCAACACCACTCTTCCTGCTCCTCCTCCTCTTGCTGGCCCTGCATGATGGGGAAGTGCCGGCTCTCAGCCACCTCCTGCCGCGCCTTCACGTGGTCCCCATCTGTGCTGGGCCAGCCCTGCGTGGGCACTACTTGGAGCTCTGCCTAAAAACCAGCCCTGAGCAACTGCAACTGCAATCAACTCACAGGACTTTTTTTTATTTATTTTTTTTATTTTTTTTTTTATTTTACACTACCAGCCAGTGCAATATTTCCTTTGCAGCCTTTTGAAACAGAAAGCACGCTGCTAGCATGTGAGAGGACCCGCGGTTCGCATCCTCTATATTTAGAAAGCCAGGATGTCATACCTCCCCTTGAAATTTTCATAGTCCCCTGCACCCCACCCACCCACACACGTACTCGTGCTTGTGTCTGGAAAATGTTTTTTGATATTAGCACAGGGTGTTGGCTTAGGGGGATTCAAGGGAGGTGCAGAGCAACAACAGCAGTGCAGCCCTGAGCGCAGAGCTCAAAGCCTCCTTAAGGTTTGCCGGGCACAGAACGCTGGGAGTGGCAGCACAACCGATTTCAAAGGTCTCAGCCTGTGGCAGGGCTCCTGAGGCAGCCCCAAGTATTTGGGACCTATGAAAGCCCTCTAAGGTGTCACATCAGGTAGCACCATGCATCCAGCTGGCAGCTTCTCCCCGAGCCTGGTTTGGCACAGCTGCAACACATACACAGGCTGGCTGCTGTGGCACCTGGATGGAGCAAGGTCTCCCAGAAGACGAACTACCCAAATAATGTGTTTCTTTCTGTTTCTTTCTTTTTTTCCTTTTTTTTTTTCTTTTTTTCTTTTTGCTCCCCTGCTGCCTCTTGCAATCACTAATCTGTAGTGTTTATCCTCTGCTAGACTGGCTCTGTAGTCAAGCATTATAAACTATGATTGCAACTGCAAAGGTTAGGGCACATTTTTCTTCTGTGTTTGCTGCTCAATTTCCATGCCTTTGTCTACGGAAACATATAAAAGACTTAAACTTCATGCTTCTTGGGCTGGGGGAAGAATGGGAGCTTTCTTTTTCTTTTAATTTTTTTTTTTTTTTTTTTTTTTTTAATAGTTATAGGCAATGCATATTTCATTTGTTATTATAATGCTCTCACATGCCTCAAAGCTGGCTCCACATAGTAGCTCCTCAGGCATGCTCACAGCAGCTGACTGTAGGCATAGCAGGAGACCAGGGAGCTGAGACCCATCCAAGCTCCCAAACTGCTCTCCACTCTGCAAAACAGCCCCCAGCAGGAGGGATGGTTGCTTGCCGAGGCTCAGGTGTTCCTATTGCCAGCTAAGGGATCACACCTTGCATACTCTGCAAATGGGAACCAAGGCTGAGCAAAGAGCAGGGAGAGCAATCTGCAACAAGTGATTTGAGCACAGACTCATCCTGCAGTCAGATGCACAGCAAATGGCAAGCTGGTTGGCTTTGAGTGACTGGAGATGCAGAGAGCAACACTGGTTGAGGCACCCCTCAGCATGAAGAACACCAATTCTCCTGGAAATCATATATTTCATAGGGTCATAGAATAGTTTGGGTTGGAAGGAACCTTAAAAACCATCTGGTTCCAACCCCCCTGCCATGGGCAGGGACACCTCCCACCAGACCAGGTTGTCCAGAGCCCCATCCAGCCTGGCCTTGAACACATCCAGGGATGAGGCATCCACAGCTTCTCTGGGCAGCCTGTGCCAGTACCTCACCAGCCTCTGAGTGAAAAATTTCTTACTTATATCTAATCTAAATCTTCCCTCTTTTAGTTTAAAATCATTCCCCCTTGTCCTATCACTACACTTGCTTGTAAAAAGCCCCTCTCCAGCTTTCTCATAGCCGTCCTCTAGGTACTGGAAAGCCACAATGAGGTCTCCCCTGTCTTCTCTTCTCCAGGCTGGACAACCCCAGCTCCCTCAGCCCTCCTTCATAGGAGAGGTGCTCCAACCCTCTGATCATTTTTGTGCCCCCCCCTTCTGGACTCATTCTAACAGGTCCATGTCCTTCTTGTGCTGGGACCCCCCGAGCTGAACGCAGTGCTTCAGGTGGGGTCCCAGGAGAGCAGAGAAGAGGGGGACAACCACTGTGCTGGCTACACTCCTCTTGATGCATCCCAGGATATGGTTGGCTTTCTGGGCTGCAAGCACATTGCTGGTTCACATGGAGCTTTTCTACCATCAGCACCTCCTTAGGGCTGCTGTCTATCCATTTGTTGCCCAGACTGCCTTCGTGTTTGGGATTGCCCCAGCCCATATACAGGA
The DNA here is from genome assembly GCA_011075105.1 of Heteronetta atricapilla. Taxonomy (NCBI): domain Eukaryota; kingdom Metazoa; phylum Chordata; class Aves; order Anseriformes; family Anatidae; genus Heteronetta; species Heteronetta atricapilla. Next base: position 75,401,458 of record CM021731.1, on the reverse strand, counting down.
CCCATCACTTGGCCTTGTTGAGCTTTGAGCAAGGCAGGTTTTTAACACCATTTCACTCTCTGCGGCTAGGTACGAGAACTCTGTTTTGAAGTTGCCCACAGATGACTGAACAGGGACTTCTTAATTTAGTCTAGAAGTTCTCTCTCACCAAAACTACAATGAGATGAAGCCTTTACTTGATCCATCCTCCTTGAGGCTGCCTGGGAGCATCACTCCTGGATCCAGAGCTGCATGTATGCAGAGGGGCACAGTTTCCACCTTGGAACATTTGTTGTCTTTACTGGGACATTGTGTCAAGCCAGCTAGGTGACAGCGCTACAGGGACAGGACCCAGGTGGCTGAGCAGCCAGTGGCTGAGGTCAATCATGTGCTGAATCCCTGAAGCTGCCCCTATTCACTCTATGTTGGTCACAGGGATTTGCTGGGATTGTTTGGGGAGCAACTATGAAGAAAATAATTCAGAGCAGACATCTACACTTTCCCTTCCACCTCATGAAGCCAGGGTGAGGAGGAGCACACATGTGAGGGGAACCACAGGGAACCAAATGGAAAAGCGAAAGCTTCCTGTCTGGTTTCACTGACTGATCCTGACTGATGCTGAGGAACAACGAAACAGCACAGAAAACAAAAATACTGGGCACTGTAAACTCTTTTGGCTTTCACGATCCAAGGTGTTATTAATAAGAGGTCGGGAATGTAGAAAATAATGTATTTGTTCTGGATCCTCCCTGTTGGTAGGAGCCACACAAGCACCTCAGCATTGCATCATGCAAGGACCCACCCAGCCAGGCTTCTTGCTGATATTCTTTGCTGTTGCCACAGGAATTGAATTTTGTAACCTAGCTGGGCCTGGGGGAGGGCAGCTTATGTCCTATATCTGTGTGTACTCTGCTAAAGCTGCTGTTTTCAGCAGCTGCTGGCAAGCTCTTGCCCTGAGGCTGCTGATCAGGCCCAACTTCCACTCAAATCCCTGAAAGTTTCACCTGAGTAAGGGAAGATCCTTTATAATAAGAAAGCAGTCTGGAGGGGTCCCATGGGGCTGGCCCATGTTGGCATGCTTCAGAAGATTCTGGTTGACTTTGTGACAAGCTATGGCAGGCCACTGGGGGAGACACACACCAGAGAGCAGGAGAGTGGAGGGAAAAGCAAAAATACACATCATTCAGCTCAGGAAAGTGTTGCTGTGTTGGAGATGATGATGATGCACAATTTCCTAACTAATTACTAACTTACTTTCCTATTATGACAAGGTTACCCACCTAGTTGACCAAGGGAAGCTAACTGATCTTTTTGGACTTCACCAAAGTTTTTGACATTGTTTCTCACAGTATCTTTGTGGACAAAATGTTCAGCATACAGCTAAACAGATAAATAATGAGCAACTGCCAGACAGGTCAGGCTCAGAGGGTTAAATAGGGTTATATCAGACTGGTGGCCAGTCCCTAGTGGGGTTCTCCAATGTTCATTTTTAGGGCCAGTTCAGGACTCAAATGCACACAAAGTAAGTTTGCAGGTGATACTAAATTAGGAGGAGCTTTTGAATCCCTCAAGGAGAGAGAGGCCTTGCATAGACATCTTTACAAATTAGAGGGTTGGCAATCACTAACTGCATGAAGTTCAGCAAGAGCAAGTGATAGGTTCTGCTCCTGGGAAGAGGCAGACATGGATATATCTGCAGATTGGGGGACAAGAGGCTGGAGATTAGCCCTGCAGAAAGGGGTCTGGGGGTTCTGGTCAACAGCAATTTGAGTCAACAGTGTGCCCTGGCAGCCAGGAGGGCCAGCTGTGTGACAGCTGATAGTGATAGCTGATCACGGGAAGTGGTTGTCCTGCTCCATTCTGCCTTGGTGAGGCCTTGAGTACTGTGTGCAGTTTTGGACATTACAGTGTAAGAAGGACACAAACTGTTAGAGAGTGTCCATAGGAGGGCTACAAAGATGGTGGAGGGTCTAGAGGGGAAGACATTGAGGAGTGGCTGAAGTCACTTGTTTTGTTCAGCCCAGAGCAGGCTGAGGGGAGGCCTCATGGTGGCCTGTAGCTCCCTCACGAGGGGAGTGAAGGGGGAGGCACTGAGCTCTGCTCTCTGGGGACAGCGACAGGACCTGAGAGTACAGCATGGAGCTGGGACAGGGGAGGGTCAGGCTGGGCATTAGGAAAAGGTTCTTCACCCAGAGGGTGGTCGAGCACTGGGACAGGCTCCTCAGGGCAGTAGTCACAGCACCAAGCCTGCCGGAGTTCAAAAAGCATTTGGACAATGCTCTCAGACATGGAGTCTGGTTTTGGGTGGTCCTGTGTGGAGCCTGGAGTTGGACACCATGATCCTTGTGGGTCCCTTCCAACTCGTGATAGTCTATGATTCTGTGATGTTATCATTCTAACAGAGTTGGTTGTGGGGAGATGGCTATAACGTGGTCCCACATTTGCCCCGTGCCCTGCTGTGTGGGTCCCTGAGGACAATGTGGTGCCCACAGTCACATGCTGAGGCTTGCTGGGGGTAGGCATAAGGAACACAATGGCCTTTATATGGGGTTCTTCGTACCAAAAGAACCATGTTTACTGGGTTGGCTTGGACTTTGATAGGAGTTTTCCTTCCAGCTGTTATTGTCGATGTCAGTGGCTTTGAAACAGCTCATGTAGGGAATTAATTCTCACATTCTTCTAGCTGTGGGCTAAGCAATATTTCCAGTGCTTAACAGAAAGCATTATTAGACCTGCTTCGTCACACTAGAGGCAAAGCTAACCATTAGAGAAAGTGGGTTGATTAAGGGACAAAAACGTAAGCAGTTGTTATCACAAACCTTTCCATGTGATGGTCTGTGTGCTGGTCTCAACTGAAGCGTGTTTATTTTGGATAACCCTAAATAACACATCCTCAAGTATGGTAACAGTGTATATGAACTGATTCAAGAGCACAAGCCTGACCTGAAACTGAGTGGAAACAATACATTGAATCCTCTGGGGCTTCCCCATAGGAATTGCTCTGTATTTAGATGTTGCAGTTCAATACATCAGTCTAGGCTGCATATAGAGCAGCTCTTGTGGTGCTTGCTTTGAGAAAAATGTACTGACTGCCACTGACAAGACCACACTGAGACAAGTGAAAACACAGGGGCTGCAGTGAATAGGCATATCACCAAATGAAAATCAGCTGGCTCAAGAATAACTGAACAGTCAAGGGAAAATGCACCCATTTCAAATTAGCTGCATGGCATGATTTGAAGAGGAAGAGAAGAAGAATGTCGGGAACCCAACAACTCACTTTTTCGCAAGCCTTAAAAACATGGCAGGCAATGTGAGAAGAAAAAAGATGTGTTTTTTGTCCTGCCTGGGCTCATGTGACACAAGCTGGGGCAGAGAAGTTTAAACCTGGCTTCCTTCTGCCTTTCCACCCTCTTTTGGCTCCATTGCTCTTTGCTAGCATTATCTGAACTGCTCAGTCCTCAGCAAACACCCAAGTAGCCACAATATGGGCAGGATTATTGCCATAACCAAAACAGCTGATGAATGAAATAAGGTGCTTGTTTCCTGGAGCAAAAGGAGGGGAAAGAGGAAGATTTAAACATTTCTCTGTGGTGTTGGAAACCCACCTTGACTAGAAGCAGTCCCTCATCTCGTTCAAACCACCAGCGCCCCTTTGACGTCAATTGGCAGCTGGTTGTCCTGCCCTGTCCAAGGTCTGGCTGCAGCAGCATGAGCAAACAGCACAAACCAGGAGGGAGAGAGAATGTGGGAGGCATGATGAAGCCCTGCAGTCCTCCCCTCTGGTTTGCTCCTGTCAGCCATCACCCACAACATCATTTTCAGATGTGGAAGGGTGTGGGCATGTTGCCTTGAGCATCTCCCAGACTCGTGGTGGCAGTGGGGCTGGTGGGTGATGGAGACCTCAGTGAGAATGGATGCAGATCTCTGTGCTGAGATGTTGTTCAGGGCTCATGGTCACCCCTGACCACCCTGGAGTGCATGGCTTCTTGTGCTTCAGGGGGCTCCATAGATGCAGGCAGCAAGTGCTGCCTCCATTTCAGCTTGACCAAGCCAAGGTCATGGAAGGGGCAGCTTAGCAGGGAATGGGTGGCTGTCTTTGCTTCCCCCTTCCCACCTCCTCCCCCCTTCCTTTTTTATAAATCAGCTCTGTTCTGGCTCTTACTTACTGACAACTTAGCAGGGAAACTCTACCCATGAGCATGTGGTAGGCTGAAAAAAAGTCATCCTCTGTAGAGCTGAGAGTTGGGACTTGGGTTTGGGCATGCTCTCCTAGGCAGAAGGAAAGCAGTGCGTGTGCAGGGCCAACCAGCCATGGATCCCATGGGTGGGAGGGAGGCAGCAGTTTGCAGTTGGCTGCCTGCCCTCACTGGACCAGGTTTCATGATGCCAACCTCAGACTGAACACATACTATAGATGACGGGGGCAGCCATTGCATAAGATTCTGTGTCCTGCCACAGCTTGCAGGAGGAGCCGGACAGCTATAGTGAGCTGGGGCTTAGGGAACGGGTCAATTGCACCAGATAGCATCTCTGCATTCTTTGACTGCATTTCCCAGCAACAGAAAAGCAACCAGCCCTCTTGCTTTTTCCACCTGAAAAGCTTTCTAAAGTCTTGAGTTTCATATTAGGGGGGTTCTGCAGCCCCTAAAAATCTTCTTTTCTTAAGCTGTCCTGAGATGAACACCCCAAAATGAAGGCAGCCAGAGTTGCTGATTTATTTTGAAAATGAAAGCATTAAAGACCATTAATTTTGATTTTCTTTACATATTTAAGGTGAGGGCTAATGGAGCGCTTGCAGCTGAAGGTACAACACAGACATCCTGTGAGCTGCCTGCTCCTGAATTCTCATAATCTATATTTATTTCAGGAAAAGGAGTTGTTGTACAGGTTGGTGACTACAATTGAAAACTATAATGGTCAAAAAAGGTTGGAAGTGAACCTTTCCAATGAGAGAACAAGTTCCCCAGCAGCATGGCTATTGTTCAGCAGCTGTGTTTCTATTTCTCTTTACGTGTCTAACTCAAGGGCCAATTTGCAGCATATATGGACCTTTTTCCTAACAGCTCTAATGCACTTCAAGCCAGGCAGAAGTCTCCTCTGAGACTTGCAGATTGAATCCCCTAATGTCATGGGACAGTGGGACACAAATCCCTAATCCACTTTAACCATTTTTGGTTGAAATGCCTGTAAAAAAGAAAAACAACAACAACAACAAAACAGAGGGCTCAGCTGACAACACACAGTGACGGAGGAAGACCAGTTTTGAGATGGGACAAATTTAGAGGCTGAACAAAGGCTGTGGGCTGGGTGGGTGGGTGCCAGCCACACTGGATGGGCCATGGGTGCCACCAAGCCCAGGGGGATCACTCACACCAGCAGAGCTGCAGGCAGGTGTTTCCATGAGCAAAATCTCGAGAGCAGCTGCTTGCCAAAATAGACGCCACACAATAAACTGAAAAAGAAAGTTGCCCAGATGGCTTGGTGGCGGGACGAACGTGCACTATCAGAGACAGCCAAAGGCTGTGGGAGGTGGTGGGCACAACTGGCAGGTGTTTTGATCCATGATGGATCATCTGCTAAATGGGAGGCAGTGCTTGCCACTGCACCTCACTTTCCCAAGAGCAGCCATCCCTGTGCAAGCCCCCATCCCTGTCAGCAGCACCTCATCCTCCCAGGGATGTCCTCACTGGAGATGCCAGCGGAGCCATGCTGGCCAGAGGGAGTGACAAACCAAAACATAACACCCACATTTCACCGGTGCTGAAGTGCAGCTGGAAATAATGAATCAGCCAATCCTGCCTTAAATCACAAGATGTGTGCCCAGGTCAGCAGGGTGGTTTTCTGTCTGCACTGGTGCTTGTGTGTGGCCCTTCCACATCCCTGGAAGCTTTTGGCTCCTCCTCATGAGGATACAAGTGCTTGTCCCGCGGACGCCTGGTCCTTGTGCAATGTAGCATCCCAGGAAATGAGCCCTTGCCAAACAAAGATCCCACTGAGATATTGCGCAAATGGCATTTGCAGCAGTGCAGGGCATCACATGGGCAAATCTGACTCCTCCAGAGTGAAGTGCAGAAGCGTGACTCCAAACTGTATGCTGCAGGGCATGAAGTCCTGCTCTGAATTTCACTCCATACCTCTACAAGCACCCAACCACACCTATCCTGCATATCAGAAACCTGTGTGCAACAAGCAACTCAAGCCCATCTGAAGGCAGCCACTCTGCCTGACTGCAAGGAGCTGGATGGCCCCCATCTCCCTCCCTGCCTTCCACCTGGACATGCTTGAAACTGGTGGGGTTTCCTCTGGATTGAGTGGGCCAAGCATATCATGATGTGATGGCAATCACAAGGTCAGGCTGATGGCTGGGCTTGAGGGTTTGAAGGTCTTTTCCAACCTAGATGATTCTACGATTGTGTCTCAAAACAAACAAACAAACAAAAAAGCAAGTAAAAAATAAAAATAAAAAATAAAAAAAGATCCACAAGAAAAGGGAATGAAGTAGAAATGCTCTTCTTCCTCCTTTCATTCCCAAACAAACTCTACCAGACTACATCTGAGATCACCCTGCTGTACCCCTTTCTGAGCCACACATCCCAATGTCAGCATCCATGTCATGAGCGGAAAGGCTGGCGCTTCACCATGCCAGTGGGTGCTGATGGGAGGGAGAACCACCAGCCACTGCGTCTTGGCCCAGATTTGAAGCTGGGATCCTCTGGGATCGGGAGAGTCTCTGCTGATGGCTATTTGCTTTCATGATGACTATTTGCTCCCACCCATATAACAAATAAACCTGAGCACCAGGGGAGGCAAAAATCCCACAGAAAAAACAATTCCCAAGATGCTTAGTGATGGAGGAAAGAAAAGAGAGGGGAGCTTTGCCTTTCACCGCTGCCAAATGAGAAGTTACCAGAGGAGGGAGGGATCCCCTCAGCTGAACTCCCAGACCTGACAGCTGCCTGTGGTGGGACCCAGAACATGAACAGTTTTCATGGCTTGGGACAGGCAGCTTTCATTTGGGTCATTTAGGAACCAGCAGAGTACACTGTACCAGCAGAGTACCAGCAGAGTACCAGCAGGTACACTGTGTGTACCAGTAGCAGGAAACAAACCCCTGGCTTCCCTCCCATGCTCTGCTACCGACTTGCTGTACAGCCCTGGCAGGCCTCAGCACCCCTGGGTCTTGCTTCCAGCCATTTTGCTGCTGGAGCTGTGAGCCTTTTGGCCAGGGATTCAGGTTTCGTGCTTGCAAGCAAGAGCATTAATCATGTGGTGTAAATCCACTGAAGTCAGAACAACAATTCTGATTTACACCAGTGTAAATTATTGCCTCTGCTTGAAAAAATGTTGTTGTTACATTGGATGATGTCCCAACAGCTCCGCAAAGAAGGGAGTGGGAGAAGTTCCTCATAGACGGAATTATTGATTTATTCACTGCAAGCTATCACGCTGTCTTTTTACTTGTGCAAGGCTTGTAGTACACACAAGAGATGAAACAGGACATAAGTGCTCTGTGGCCCCTTCGGCACAATTGCTGGGACCACATGGAGTACTGAGTATGGCACAAGCAGATGGCCACCTCCTGCTCCAGGACCTGGGTAGGCTGACACCAGCAAGGCACTGCAAGGCAATGCAGGGTTTTAGCTGGGGCAAAAACATTTTGTAAATAAAGCCCTTTCACATATGTTTTTGAGGGGTTTGTAGGTCATAGAGCAAAATGAAGATCCCTGATATAGATGATAGCTCAAGAGCTCTTGGTGCTTTACGAGGCATAAGCTGGCTTCTTCTGGCTAAGAAGCAGCTCCCATCAAAGACTCAAGGGACCTCTGACAGCCGGTATGAGCCGGGGGTCAGGGAGAGAGGTCACAGCCCCGTGGGGGTGACCCTGATGCCAGAGCTGTTGGGAAGAGATCAATTGCCTCTGCTTGCGAGAACACATCTATTTGTGGGGAAAAATTAGTATCTAGTCTCCAGCCACCATCAATCTGCCATCTCTTGTTGCTGGTTAATTCACTTAGAGCGTTCTGAAAAAAATATATATATAACAAGGAAAAGCCGTTTTCTTTATATAGTCACCTTCCAGTGATGTATAAATGCTCTGACAGATAATTATCAGTGTTATTGATTCTAACTACTGTAGAGACTGAACAGGTGAGTGCGAAATAGAAATTTATTTATAAAGATGTAATTGAAACAAAATCCATTCTGCAGGACTGAGAGCTTAAGTGGGGGAAAAATGCCTTTGGTGTTACTTCTTTGCTGCCTTTGCAGGGGCTTTGGTGGGGTGAAGCCTCAGAGCATGTTTCCAGAAAGTGGCTTTTTCTCCTCCCTAGGCAGGAAGGATGTTGAGTCTGTGGCCTTTCCACCACGGTGTGGAGCAGGAACACCTGTCCAGGGGCTTCCTGTGCAGCCCTGGGCCACGGCACACATGGGGTGCAGCCAAGGAACATGGTCACGCATGGCAAGAAAGCCACCAGAGCGACCCTTTTAGAGGATAGTCTGGCAGTAGAGCCACGGGTGCTTTCTAAGTAACATCCTGTGGGCCTACTCTTGGCTGAAATAAAAAAGCACCACAACAACAGCTGAAAATAGTCATGAAAACAGCCAGAGAGAGAGACCCCTGGCTCAAAGCAGACCAACATCCATCAGCCCGAGCCTGCTCCACAGCAGCACATCAATAGAAAGCTGTATTTCAAACACAGAAGCCAAGCTCTTACTGTTGCCATTGTGGCTGGTGTTACTTCTTGCAGTGCTGGGTCATGGTGAAGTGCCCTCATCTCCCATGAATCTCCTCTGAGCAGCAGCACTGGCACGTCTTGCTGCTCCCCATCTGGAGACCTGGCTCTTCTAAGGGCCCGGGAGCTGTAGGTCCTACTGCTGCCCTGCTGAAGCCCTCCTGCATCCCTTGTGGCTCTGCCAGAGGCACGTGGGAGACTGAGCTGTGGCTGCTGGCCCCGAGCACTGGGCTCGCTCTCTTGCAGCTCCACACAGCCTGCTCAGCCTCTGTTGCTGCTCGTTTTACAGCTTCCACCCTACACATCATGGAACGGAGAAGGCCTCTTGGGCTGCACCTTGGGGTCCAGCAAGTCAATGAATCAAGCACAGCAGGCAGTCCCATCCCCTGCTCAGTGAAAGTGGTGAGGACGTATGCAGGGGGCCACATCCCCCGCAGTGCTTGACATAGCTACCTATGGAGGCTGCAGTTCCTCCAGGGCTGTCAGCTTTTCATGAGCCTTTAAAATAAAGCAGGAAGGCTTGCAAGCAGATGTGAATCCTGTGCTGTTTCAGCCAATGTTCTGCTCTGCAGACATCAGCTGTGGAGAAGTGCTTAAACCCTGCTGCAGCGCCGTATTCCCAGAGTTTGTACGTAAACACTTTCTAAAAGCATGAGTGGGAGTGTGTAGCTCTTTCAGAGCAGACCGGATGGTTCTCTCACTTGACATCTCCTCTACTTGAAACAACATCACTTTGTTGAATTTTGTGGCTTTTTATGTGGAACAACATTAGCTCATCCAAGTCTGTGGTTTATTTGAAAATGAAATTCCGGTAAGCTTTTGTACCATCTGGCTATGTCCAATTGAATCAGGTTTAGCAAGAAGCCACTGCACACGTGTGCACAAACACATATACACCAGAAACATCGTGATCATCGTAATCAGTAATCACAGGAAGCTTGACATCGTCAGGGCAAAGGGAGAGAAAAATCACTGCCTGAATCATCTCCCAGCCGTATGTTTTCTGTGGGGCTTGGCTTCTTCCAGCAGAGGGCATTTTGCAAGCCTTCCTCCTTGCTTCGTTCCTACCCCCCACCCCCTTTTTTTTTTTTTTTCCCGTGGCAAGGCGTTTGACGTGAACTTCCAAGTGGATCTAGATGTAAATCAAACACAGCTGGGTGAATTGCCAGGCAGTGTGCCGCATCAAATTTATAGCCGTTCTCAGGTCATAGCACGGTTTTCAAAGGAGCAACCCTGATTTATGCTGGCTGAAGATCTGACCAGCCACACTGAGGAGTGAGGGAAGCATACAGGAGGGGTTTGGGGCCAAGGTGGTGGTGCCTGCTTAATCCTTGCAAAAGCTGAGGTGTTTCTCTAGTTGGGACCAGCTCCTGTGGCTCAGCAGGTAGCGGGACACATGACAAATTCTTGACAACTTGCCCATCCACGGTGCTCTGTGTCTTCTCATCCTCCCACACTTGGGCACACAAAGGCCTCTGACTGGCAAATCTGAAGAGAGAAAAATGTGGCCATCACCCAGGTACTCAGAAGACTGCCAAGTATCTGTCATCCTAACCCCTGCGAGAGTTTTGCTCAGTTGTCTCTCATGGCTTCCCTGCATTTCCGCGCTCAGCTACTCACAGACCAGTAGTGAACATGCAGAATGGTTAGGGCAAGGGAAAAACTATGGTAGGGAACATGAGGTGCTCTTTAGGCCTTGTAGGACAATTTTCTGTGAGAGATGAATGCCAAGTCCCTTGGAACCAGTAGGCAGTAGGCACCACTGACTCCAGCAGGCATGGGGTCCCTACACACATTCACCTCTATAGACTGGGGGGTGGGGGAAAATAATAACTAAATAATAACTAAATGTATATGTTGACTTTACAATAACCTCAAAATATATCAGACATTTGTTTTTAACAGCAAGCAGTGGAAATATAATGGATGAGCTCTGACGATGAGCCAGCACCACTAAAACATTCATGAGCTGTGTATGTCAAGGGCACTGCTCTCTCCAAGGGGACTGTCCCCAGCAGCAGCTTCAGTTTTGGATCAAGGCCCGTAATTACATGAGCAGGGCTTTTGAAGAAAATTGGCATTGACATCTCCACTCAGGATGCAGTCTTGTTTTTTAACCTTGTATTACATGCATGTAAAACTTGTGCTTGTACACCTGGAAGTGTTTTTCCCTGTGCTGGACATGAAGAGAGACCAGGGACCCTGGAAAGCCTGAGCACTGCAGAGGAAGGTGAGATGCCCCCTGATGAGGGGTGCTTTGTCCTAACCAGTAAGTCCCATCTCCACTCCAAGCCACTGACACCACCTAGTCCCCCACGTAGCCTAGAGCTGCTAATAAAAACAGATATTTGGCTCATTTGTGGAAAGTCTGATGGGGCAAAATCAATCAATCAATCAATCAATCAATGCTGACAGCAAGGGTTTTTAACCAAGGAAGTGTTTCTGAAAGGTGGACTCAGTGCGGCATTGCACCGGCTGGTCTGTGGTCAGGAAGATGATGCTGTGTGATAATCCTGCTCTAATTCTTTTTTTTTACAAGGGTTGCTTTTATATATAGAGAGAGTTTTGCCTCCGGCATATGCTGTACTAGTGTAGCATCTCTTCGAGCACTGTGTTTTCCAGGGTATGTGTGAGTGACAGCACCCAAAAACGGCAGCTCTTACATAAATAAGGCAGACACTTCCTCGGTGGCCCCACCAGCACTGTGGTAGCAGCAGCAGACACCACCAGCCTCCCCCCACTGCGATGGCCATTGAAGACAGTCCCCTCCCTAGGGCAGAGGCTGCTACACCCATGCTTCACTGGGGCATGAGCTTGTGATGCCATGCTACAGCAACTGGCTTAAAATATGAATTTGCACTGTGTCACGGTTATTTTGCTTGTGATGTATATAAGTATTAAAGGTTGCTGTTGCTTCAAAATGATGTATGTTGAGTTTTAACGAGCAGCCTAATTGTTTTATTTAGCAGAGAATGGCCAATGAAGTATTACGAAGCCAAGTTTGGCACTTGGTTTCCTTTAATATTAAGATGTAAAAGTCTGATTTGTACTGCCTGTAAATTTGCTGTACCTCAGCATGCAAATGCTCTTGAATAATTTAGGCTTTATATGTGAAAGGCTGCAATATACCCTGAAAAGATTAATATTCAGCAGACGTCCATCATCTAAGTAAACATATATTTTATTTTTTTTCTAAAACTGTATTGAGTTTTCATAAATTCTCTTAATGGGTCAGAAACCATCCTGGCTGTTGTTCATGAGATTTGTCTCTTTGTCTTTATTTATTCATCAAGAAAACTTCTCCTGCATAAGGCTTAGACATGTCTGACCCCTTGAAAGAAAATGAGTGGATATTCTTCAAACACTTGCTCAGGACTGAAAGGAAATTTAAACGGCTGTATTTCAAGCTGTCTGGAGAAAAGACTTCACAGCATTCGCATCTAATCGGTGTCAGCTTGACATGTAAACAGGAGGATGGCAGGAGAGCTTCCTCTGCCATTGATCCTGTTTGAGCCCATCAGAAGGGGAGGTGGTCACCCCGCGGGACATGTTCATCCCTGCATGACTGCAGCTTTGCTCCTGTGCTCCTGTGCTTTGGTCAACAGGAGCTTCATTACAGGCCATGGTCATTTCAGGCCACACACTGCACATACCAGTAATTTTTCTAAACATTGTGACAGGGCAGTGCCATAGTTCCATTTGGACAACGAAATTCACTGAAATGTAAGAAAGAATGAAAATGTGCTGAGCTCTAGGCTTAGCTATCAGCAAGAGTAATCAGATATACCTCCATCAGATATGCCTGTAAAAAAGCTGATATGAGGTGGAGTCAGAAGATGTATGGGATTTATCTGCAAAAAAAGCTGAAAGAAAATTAACTAGACTAGATTATAAAATAAGTATCAGCTTTGAAATGGTTGACTCTACCCATAAGCCAAAGTTTCTGGTTGGAAACAATCAGAGCAAAGTAGAAGTAAGGAAAAACAGGCCTCAGCAATGAATTTTGGTAGAAGTCCAAGTACCTCCAGTCTGAAGCAGTCTGGACCATCTAGCATGACCTCCTGGCAGGTGAAAACCACCTGGGTGTTTTAAAACCAAAGCTCAACTTTCTACCAATTTGGATGCATTTGACTGTTCAATTTTGGATCACACACATCTCTGGGGTTCATATCAAGCCTGGCAAAGGATGAATTTTGGAGTATGAAATCACAAAGGTAGATATCAAATCACAGCAGGAGAGAATTACTCTCTAAAAACAGTTACTCTAAATGTAAATGACTAGGATAATGACTATTACAGATGACAACCGTAGAGGCTGGAGGGAATGAGTGATTTCTTAGAAATTACCTAGTCATGTCAGGAAACACGAGGCGAGAGGTTCTGGTATAAAGGATGATGCTTAGCACTTCTGGGAGAAGAAGCCAAGTTTCCATAACTGTGGGCTGACACCAGCAGCATCTTCAGCCTTGGCATCCAGAAGTTTCTACCTTGATGGCACCTGTGGATGCAGCACTTGTTTGGCCAATCAGAAATGTTCCCATAAAAACAACAGTCAACCTCCCTGCCTCATCCCACCCTCTTGGGGAGCGGGGCTGGCCTGGCAGGGGCCGAGCTGTGCATGCATTAGGAAGGACCTGGAACAAGGGGTGGTGGGTGAAAGGAGTCTGCAAAGCTGATATGCAGTATTGGGAGAATGCTTAGAGTCTCATTCAGACACAAAACTGGTTGCAAGAAAAAATAATATGGACCAAATTGTTGCTGAGGGTTTTGTTTTCTCTTTCTCAGCTAATGAGTGTGAACATCGATGTTTCCACAGCTGTGGGCAGGTGGCAAGGTGCAGCATGCTGCTGCTGAAACTCACATTTCCATACGCTCTGTCACAACTGGAAATACTGCCTCCGTGTTGTTTCCAAATAACCAACACTAGAGGGTAATTTGAGCGCCTTATTATCGCTGAAGGAAAGTGCCTACATAAAAAAAATCATGCTTCGCAGAAGCGCTCCAGCAGAGCGGTGTCGCACCAGTTGGCACATTCCCTCTGAAACACAGCAGCACCTCACTCCCACCACCTACACCAGTGCCACACCGAGCACCCCTGGGGACATGGGTCCTGCTCCTGGCTCTGGGACACATGGGACTGGGGTGGCCTTGGCTCCCTTGGGTCTATGGGGGCCACTGTGCCCTGGCAGCCCCCTGCGGCTTGGCAGAGATGGGTGAGAGCTGCAGGATGTTGTGGGAAGGTGGTGGCCCAGAGTACACACTCCTCAGGATGTCTTGGCGCTGTTCAAACATGGGATTAAACAACTGTGGGTGTTTTCCCAGCCCCTGTCCCTCTGCTTCACATTCCCATGTAAGACAAACTTGACTGAAGCACTTGAATGCTTATAGGTCCTGAGCATTGCTATTTTTCATGGGTGTGGTTGTAAGGCAACAGGTGAGAAACTCTCCATGAGCCTCCATAAACAGAGATTTAACAAAAAAAAAAAGAGTCTCTGGGAGCGTTTTGGAAACCAGCACTTGGTATTTCATTGAAATGCTGTGTCTGGCAGGAAGGATATAAACAGAGCCATAAAAAGAGATCCCAGTGTCTAGTCCTTTCATTTAAAACTGCAGTCAGTAAGACTATTTATTGCAATAAATAGTCAAGGAAGTATCTTCCATCAAGTGACAGCGCATTCCCATACTGTAATTAAATTTGAAGCTCAATTACTATTCTATAAGTCAATGGCATAGACAGGATTATTACAGGAAAATCCCCAGGGATTTTCAAGACTGGTGCAGAGAGGTGGAATGGAACATTCACTGTGGGCTTTTATTGCCGTGCTGTAAATCTGAATGCAGCAGGACTGGGTCCCGGGCTGGCAGCCCCTGTGGGGCAGCCCCACATCACAGTCAGCTGGAGCCAGCCACCCTGTGTCATGCACTGTTCACACAGTTACCAAAAATCCTGCCTCAAGATCTGCAAACATCTCAAGAGAAATGGGCTGGGGCTATTTGGTCCCCAAGAACCACAGGCAAAGGCTCCAGCACCTCCTTTTCTACCAGGAGAAAAATTTCTCCAGCATAGAGGGCAGTGCTTCAGGGGAGGTAAATTTGCATTTCATGACTATGGAAAAACAGGAAAAATGTGGATGGAAACAAGCATGGTTGAGCTGATGCTGAGAACTTCCAGTGGTTTCTATATTGCACCGTACCACCTTGAAGCCCCATTGCTACGTAAGCTCAGGGCTGTTCAGAGCACAACAAAGCTCCTGTTGAGAAGTGGGGACATCTTTTTTCCCCATCTGACTTTGTTCCTGAAGTTCAAAAGAAAATTATGCCTCTAAACTGCCAGCAGATACGTCTAAGATTACGAGTATATGTTTTGCCAAATAAGCTGGTACTGTTAGAATAATTTATTACTGTTCACACAAAAAATATCCCTTTCTGGTATAACACCAACTTTTCAGTCATATGGACACAATTCAGATCCTATAGACATGTGCTTACTGTCTCAAAGTCTTCTTTGAGCAGCGGCTGCTGCAAGGTCCTGGTCCTGCGCTTGCAGTGGGTTTGGTGTTAGGGCTGGGGATCACCTCCAGGCACGAGAGGCAAGAGGCGAGCCCAGGCTCCATTGTCTCCTCCGCACTTGATCTGCCACCAAGAAAAGTGCCAATTAGTGCCAGCTGTGCTGGACTGCTTGTGGCAGGGCTGAGATGGGGCCTGGATCTGCCCCTCCCCCTGCCCCCCCCCCCCCCCCCCGTTTTCTATCTGCAGCATCTGATGATCTGAGTCCACCCATCGATGTCCAGGGCATCCTGGGGTAGAAAAATCTGAATTCTGGCTTAGAAATGAGCTGAATTCATCACCAACTCAATGCACCTCTGGCAAAAAGCAGTCTGTGCATGGGAACAATTAGGATACGTGCAATTTTTTTTTTTTTTTTTTTTTTTTTTTTTTTTCAAATGACATCCTTTATTTCTGCCATCTGCATAAAGAGCAGATACTTTGGAACCTAATGAAAGAAACCAATGGGATCAATGGGATTTCTCAAATATATATATGTTCAATGCTCTGTTTTATTTCATATTTTTGAAATATAATAGATTATTATTAAGAAAGAGTCATGCAGTAATAGCTCCCCATACTGTGAGGGAGCCAAGGAGCCAGAGCAGCCTGGCTTGGGTGATTTGCAGCTCTCCTGGCTCCCAACACTCACTGGTCCCATGGCAGGACCAGGCAAGCAAGCTACTCTCTGAAAATCAAGAGGCATCAATCATCTAAAAGTAAATTCTTCTGTTTTGCAGATGGCTGCCAGGGTGCCACCAGTGTAAGCTGAGATGTCAGCTGAATAGCAACGGTGCACTTCCCGGCATATTTTAGCTCTCTTAGTTGTCATTTCCAAGTTATGGGGACCTTGCTGGGGTTTGAGCCATCCCACAGGACTGGCCTATGCCCATGCCCTCAGTGTTGGCGAGGGGTGTGCAGGTGTGTTTGAGTCTGGCCAAGGAGGCTTATACTCTGGTGAGATGTCACCCTCAACCTGAGGAGCACCAGGCTGTGCTTCAGCATCAGGACATCACAGGCTCCCTGCACAACCCTGTCCTGCTGGAGCTGTGCGGGAATATTTTGGTGTGGGGAGGGAATCAATGATTTTTTTCTAAAGCTGTTGCTTCACTAAACAAATTGGCTTCCCCAACCCGTAAATAATCCCCAGGCACCAGATTGCTCTTCCAGAGTCACCAACATCACATGGCAAGCACCTTGGCCAATCGTTTAGCCACAGCGTATTTGCAATTTATAGCTTACTTCCTCAGAGCCCTGCTAAGTCATTAAGCAGCCTCGCATGTGGAGACAAGGTTTAGGACCCAGAGAAATCAGGAATGAGCCACCCTCTCCTGCAGGGCTGGCCTGCACTGATGGGTTGTCCTCCCTGCACCACGGCTGGCTGGCTGAGAGACCAGCCATGGGGAGCCGGCTCTGGCCAAGAGCAAGTTGCCCAAGTTGCGGCCAGGCCTGAGGCCCTGTGCAAGGCAGGGCCCGGGCATCCCAGGGCTGGGGCCCTGTGCAGTCAGAGTCACAGGGTGCTCCCTCCGTGGGGGTGCCAGCCCCCAGACTCTTTGAAGGCCAGGGAAAGGCTTGCAGAGGTTTCAGGGAGCTTCAGATGAGGACTCGCTCGCTTCCCTCCAGCGTCTGTCTGGCTTTTGAATAGCTTGTATAATAAGTTATAAATGACAATTAAAACATAAAATGAAGAGGGGACCAGATGGCTCGAAGCAACATTTAAAAATACCAAGACTATTTCTAAACACAGATCACCATATCCAAAACAGCCCTGGGCAGACTTATCTGAAGGTTATTTGCTGGCCTGGCTGAAAGGACATGTGTGGTCTCAGTCAGTTCTCAGAAGATGCTGTTAAAATGACATTTGCCAGCAAATTTAGGAGGGAGGCCCAAGACTTAGGCTATCCTGAGGACACAGCCTGTTGGCTCCTCTCTTTTAAGGCGGCTGCAGCGGGGGTTTGCTGAGCAAAGGCAGTTTTGGTGAATGGCCCCATGGCACCATGAGGAAGATGAAGAGCTGTGCTGGAGGTTGGGCTATGCAGCATCCTGTCTTCCCAGACATCTTCTGCTAAGGATGTGGCTGCTCACACCATGGGTGTTATTGACATGAATGCCTACAACCAGCAGAGAAAGCATTTTGTCCCCTTCCTTGCCATCTTCACTGACATAACTTCTGTCTCCAAAACATTTAGCCAGACTGGAAAAATTGCAGAAAACCCATATGAAAATCAGTCACGTGAGTGGGGAAACCATGACGGTGAACCTCAGGCTGAGGGAAGGATGTTTGACTGGTTTACCCTCTCCTGGAGAGATGGGAAAAAACAGGGCTCATGGGAATCAGCTTTGTTTGTCCTGGATATAGCAGCTGGGCCAAAGTCTGAGCCAGGCAAGCACCAGGCAGCAGACTGACCCCGTGTCTTAGTCACGTGAAGGCTTCCCAGCAGGTTAGCTGCCTTTTCCAGCACTATGCCCCAGACCACAGAGAAACAGCCGAACTAAACTCTAGGGCCTGTGCTACACAAGGCATGTGAGTAGAGGCTCACAATGGCCACTTTGAGCTTTCTGATTAATGGTTCCATTTTTCCATGTTAAAAAAAAAAAAAAAAAGATTATCATTTTTTTTTTTTATTTTTTTTTTCCTGATCTTTTACATGCCTCCACCTCACTCTTTCAGCTGAGCCCGGAAGCAGAAGTATCACGTTACTATGAGAGAAATGAGTTTTGTGGTATTTCCATCCCCTCCAGAGCCAGGAAACACAGACAATTTTGCAAGACAGCTTGTACTCAGTAAATTTCCAGCTCAGTTTATATTTCTGTGTTTATTTAGATTTGTGCTAACCATGTAAAATAGCACTCATCCCAAGTGAGGTGCTGTGGACAAACTTTTAAAAAAACAGATTTTGTAGACCAAGGACCCTGAGCAATAGCTTTTTCACTGGACTGGTAGCTTCTGGCTAAGTCCTGTCCTCTGAAAAGACAACCAAGATTGACAAAGACATGCCCAGTCAACCTCTGGTAACAACTCTTCATGGTAATTTGAGAGTAACCTTCTCATAAACCCCACCAGTGCAACCACCATTCCTGACGACATTTCCCCGTACACTTGAGACCTTCCCTTGAACTTTACTTCCTCCCCTTTCTTGTTCTGCATGATAAATTATGTCTGTAGCACAGCATATTTACAGCTCCTGCAGTCTTTGGCTAGGTGCATGATGCCCCCACAAGCATCTCCCCACCTCCCAGCTGAGCAGCCAGGGGCTCAGGCAGATGTTACACTTCACGAGAAGAGCAGGATGGCTCCAGGGACTGCACTCTCCTCTCCTGACTCCTTCTCCTTTAGCAGCAAAGTTCTGCCACAGGCAGAAAAATCTGCATTTCCCATGGGACGGCAGTGCTCGCAACACCAGCTGCTCTGCTTGTTTAGGTCTGCAGCCAACCCGCCCTTGTTTCTGCATGCCAGTGTTCCCAAATACCCTCAAATGGAGTTGCATGTGTGCAAACCATACACGATCACACACATACACATTTTGAGAGCGATCAAAACAGAAAGATGAAGGTTTGGGGTTTTTTTGGAGACACCAAGAATTCTGTTGTCTTTATCAAATTAGGGTAAACACTTTAAGGCCAGAAAAAGCCACTGTTACAGCTCCCTGGTGGGTTACAAATGGGCCTGAACCATCCTCAAAAACCAGCAGAAGTTGACCTGAAAAAACACAAACTCTCAGCCAACTGCCATAGTCCAAGAGCAACGAAGACTGAAAACGTTGGTTTTGAATCTTGTTTCAAAGTCACCCTGTGCTTGGCTGAGCACAGCTACAGTCTCAGCTACAGCTCCCAAGCTAGCAGAGCTCTTGCATGTCTCACACCATAAAACTGGCACGGCAGGGAAGGGAGAGTGGTGAATACACCCTTACAGCTGTGGGAAGAGAGCAAATGCTCCTAGGAGAGGATTAAGAAATGTGAGTTGATGTATCACAGTTGAAGGCCATTGCACAAAATTATGACGAGGTGCCAGAGTCCATGGTTTACATGGCAACTCTGTGCTATTGGGAACACAGCATGCTGCAAAATTTGGGGGCCAGAAGGGAGTATTGTATAAAGAGATATGGAGCTTCCATGCTGTAACAAGATCCCCAAACCACTATTCCCATCTGGATGAACTCACAGGCTTTTGAATGGTGGGGGTGGGTGGGAAGGTAAGACCCACATAAAGCAATGCCTTGGCTGGCTCCAGAGCCTGGTGTCTGCAGCTGCTCCCTGCCACCATGCATGGCAGCAGCCCTGCTGTGACGGTGTCCTTGTCCCTCGGCCACCCCAAAATACTGTCAGAATGGGGCTCAGCCAGACTCAAGCAACATCTCTGAGCTGGCTTCCACGGGTGGCGTGCTGCTTTTCTCCAGTGGGTTTTGTTAAGATTTGGAGCAGAAGCCGTTCATCGCTTTGTATCACTTTGCCATCTCCGCAGTTTAACAGGCTTTAGACAGCCTAAAGCTCCATGAGTTGGTTGAAGCTTGTGCAATAATTTGCCTCAAGAAGGACTGTTAAAAACCCCTGCTTGTAAAAAATTAGATAATGCACTAGCTGACAACACGGTCTGCAATGTTTAAATGGAGTTTTTAGAGTCATATGGACATGACACTGCCAGGTCATCTGTGCTCCTAAGGGCTGAGTCTGTTGGTCTGGCTTCCCAGCCCTCCTGGGCCGTTCTGGACATGGCTAGGTCTCACCCTCACCGGAGCAGCAGAGATGGAGACATGGAGCAAGATAGCAAAAGGTGGGGGGCGTAGGGTAAGAAATCTGCTGTGCAAAAATAAAAATAGGTAACAGTTGGCTGTTTGCAGCAACAGAACACTTTAAAATAGCCAAGTTATAAAGGCTATTTGTCTTGTGCCTTGCAACTTCCTGCTTCACACTAAAAAAGTACAGCATATAAATAGACCAGGCAAGTGTGAACTGATGATAGCAATACGCACCACATTTAAAATTCCTGGAGCTTGAATTCCTTTTTCGTCATTTCATGTCTGTTTGGGATGATTTTGTGCAAATAGGGAACGTTCAGTCCAAGCACCTACTAACAGGAGCCACACTGCCGGTTGCTCCTGTGGGCATCCCGGGACAGCAGAAAGGTTAGCAGACTGGAATCTCAGTTTTCTCAGCTTAAAAATAAACTTGGCCACCATCTCCAGAAAACAAGCACACTCATTCCAAAGCAAACATCCTCGCTTGCAGTTGCTTTTGTCGCAACAGCAGTGACTGTGGAAACTAATGAGCCTAATTCGCTCACCAGGGCACACTGGTGCGAGTCCACTGAAGTCTGCATAGCTGATGCTGAGAGAGACGCTTGCTCCCTGGAATGCCTTTTGAATGAGAAAGGTATTGAAAGCAGAAGCCCCAGTTCTAAGTTTCATGTGTGAAACAGCCACCATTTGAGCTGAGGAGCTTAATTCTGGTTTGGGGGCTTTTCTTTGAATATGTCCATAATCATAGGTTGAAAGCTTACTGTATGAAAACACATTTTCTCTTAGGACATACCTTTTGCAGATGATCTAAAAAAACTAGTAGCAAACAAGTTCCTTTCTATTTAACTTTACAGTCATACCTTAGAATGTAATAGAAAGTCTGTTCTACTCAAAAACTTGGCAGGTCGGTATCATGACTGCACAGAAATAACAGTATGCTCCATTTAATAAGATTTTTCTTATTAATTAACAGCCTTTTTTTTTTTTTTCTCACCAAGACCTCATTCTTTTCCTCATAAATACTGACTTTCTGTAATAAACACAGTTGAAAAAGAAAAAAAAAAAAGAAGAAGCTTGTACGTTGTATATGTTCTCCTGTCCCAGGTTTGTAGGGTACTTCCTTTTTTTCACAAGACCACAGATTTCCTCAGCCGGAGTCATCTGGGTGCAAAGAGACAATGGCCTCTGGCTCTTTGTCTTCCTCAATCATTTCACCTAGAAGAGAGGGGAAACCTCCTGGTCTCTCTCTCAATATGCTACTTAAAACAATTACACTGAAAACATGAAATAAAAAAGTCAGAAAAAAAAAGTCACACACACAAGCCCACACCCCCCCAACCCAGTAGGAGAAGTCACAGAGAGCCTTTAAGCCTTTAACCTGTGCACTCGATTATCTGGGGGCTGGATTTCCAAAATCAAAGTGTTGAACTGGCACGGGGAGCCTGTGATGGCAGTAACAGGCTCTGCAGCACCACCAGTAACTCTGCCTTGAAAGGATGTTGACTGCTGGAAGCAGAGATAGCTGCACGAGCGTGTTCTTGAGCACACACATCACATGCTGCTTGTGAGCCCTGGTGGGGCTGCCCAGTTGCTCTCATGAGGCACATGAGGACATGGAGTCACTCAGGCCCCGCTGACTGTTGTACGCAATGCTCAGGATGCTCAAAGCCCCGCAGTGATTCACTGACTCCTCAAGCCAGACCCAAGCAAGTGGTGAGAGCTTCCCTGGGGCTGAGGGCTGAGCCAACATGCAATAGGATACCCTGGGGGCACTGGGCACCATCAATGATGCTCACAGCCATCACCTCAGTGACAGTGAGCAGAGAACAAAAAGCACTCAAGCAACTTATATGCCTGTCACCACTCCTCCAGCAATCCAATCCCTTCTCCTGAAGGGAATGCTCTGAGCCTGATGCAAAGTAAATTCTCACTTTCATTGCTGGACTTGGCCTCTCTCCATTCAGGACTGTGCTGATGGCACCTGATTTGTTGCGTAGAAGAAACTGCGGCATAACCCTGGAACATTTACTGCAACAGCCCAGTCTCTGATGTGGGACAAATGCCCCATGTTTCCCAGAAGCCTTCAATTCAGCAACACATATTTCCCTACACTGTAGCACCAAGAATAAGCGAGACAAACACATATATTAAATGACATACTTTATTAAAAGGTACATTCAGCAGCAATGGACACATTTACTTAAGTAGATTTTAACTGTCAAGGAGCTTATAATTATAAAACCCTCTAAGACATTAAAAGCTTTTAGATGTTTTAACTTTGCAATCATTTCGTATAAATAGGCTATGCAAATGATGATGCTTGTCTAAGAAAAAGATACCCCAGCTGCACTAAACAGAGATATACATATAAATATATGTGTAAAACAATGATTTTATTCCCTTGTTATAAACTCATTGACGGGTATATTTCACAATCTTTAAGGCTTGGGCTCTGGCTCCTGCAACTATTATTCAAGTAAAAAGCCTCCTGTTGAAGTTACCACATGGATGGGTACAAGATTACTTGCATGGATGAGAGCTGCAGGACAGGGCCTAAGCTGTGGCAGAATCAGTAAAAACATCAGAGCGCTCAGTGACATGTATTTACAGTCTGTGCAAGTAGCATCACCTACTTGCATCGATTACAGGGGGCTCTCTCTGAAGCTATAAACAGCAGAAAGGCAACGTGGCAAAGGCTAATTGTCACCTATTAGCTCTTAGTTCTTGATGGTTTTGCTCTCCCTTCTCAAGAGCAAAATTTGGGTTCTTGAAGGGGATGTCAGTCAGGGCACCAGACAGAGCACCAGCAGCATGCAACTGCACCAGCTCAGGGCACAAATGCATCGAGTCTCAGGGGTTCTGCCTCAAGCAGCAGAAACCTCCCGTGATGCACAGTGGTTCAGCTGCTTTTCCAAGTGTAAACAACAAAAGTGCCAACCACTTCCAGTTGTAGCGACTCCCCAATAAATAGTGAATAATTCATCCTAGTTCTGATAAACTGTGCTCTATACCTTTAATGGCCATACATATGCGTGAGGAAGTGGAAATTGCTATTGAAACAGAAGCTGTGACTAGATCTGATGAGCTGCATAAACTCATTTGAATTAATACAGCTGCAGGGGCTGAATCTCTACAAACTTACCACTGACCTTATGTTTGTGTGCAACTCCTTTGGCTTCATGCTTTACAATAGGACTAGTCAGAGGCAAATCTGGCCTTATTTTCCATGGGTTGGTTACTGCACGGCATGCGGCTGATGCAAACTCCCATAATAAATTCACTGTACGTCTCTCAGTGTCAGACGATAATTGCTACATGAAGCCTATCCTCACAGACAAGCCTTACTGAGGGGAGTTTTACCAGCACAGCTATGCTGGAGCAGTAGCGTCATGGCCTCATAACAGTAAGCATGAAGGCACACTCCGAGATTTATTCCTAAAAGATCCCAGTCATTCACCAAAGACAAACGCTCTTCTGTATTCCACTTTGAGCACTCCTCTTGCCTAGCAGCTTACCTACCATCAGCTCCTTGTGCCACATCATCTGCTCTGCTCTCCTGCCATCAGCCAGCACTCTGCAGCACCGACCAGCCCCAGGGCTGCCCACGCTGCCTTCAAGCACTCCTCCTGCCCACAAAACAACTGGGGTTTGGATGGACCAAGGCTGCGATACCAACACTGCCAGAGGAGCTGTAGATGACTTCAGCTCCCCACCCTTGTGTCCCACTGCTCACTTTCATCAGCCTTGTGCTGGTTCTGATGACGACCACGTGCTCCTTGCCTTAGCACGTGAAGGCAGAGCTCTGGCTGGATCAAGGTTTCCAGAAGAGTTTCATACAGTAAGAATACACCCTGCACCTGGGAAAGGCCATGACTTCTCACAACCATTTAGCTCTAGGGGCTAAATGTCCTTACTGTCAACACAGTTTCTTTTCAGAAAATACACAGATTTCTGCTTTTCACACAGTATATTTGAAGGACCCAACAGAAGCCAAAGGGAAATGCTCCAATGGTAAGCAGTCAGACCGTAAAGTACATTATTTTTATCTCATCCACCTCTTTGACACACAGACAAAAAAGGATATGGCTTCCAAGAACAGGCCTGAATTTGGGATGAAAGGAGGGAAATGCTCCTCCCTTCTCTTTATTCTAGGTCTGCTGGTTTGAATTGTGTCTTAATAACAAGACAGCATTTTTTTCAGGGAGATACTAGAAATACCGGAGCCAACAGTATTTTCACCCTTTATCAAAATGGCTTTTGTAACAAAATCAGTAAGTTACAGAGGGAATTTGTAAAAATAATTTGCTTTAGAAAGTGACTCCACTTTAACTGGGACATTTTCAAATGCACTGAAGACAATTAGGTATCCAAAATCTAAGCAAATGAAAATGAACTGGGACCACAACTTCCATTTGTGCCCTGAAAATCTTCCCCTAAATGCCTCTTGGGTTCTGTGGATAACTTGTAACTCTCCTTTTCAAACCATTCCAGGAAGTACAGAATACACCAGAAACCTGCACAGATGATTTGGCTGCTGCCTTTCTTAGAGTCTAGAGCTGGAGGAGAGCTCCTCTGGCATCTGTCTCCGTCCCCCGTCACCCAGGCTGATCCTGCAACCCCCGAAAATGAGGAAGAGCAGGCAGAGGAAGGTTAAGCCCATGATCTTCAGCTCAGAAGAAAGCTGGCAGAATGTGGTGCTTATTTACTAAAGTCAACTCTCGCTGACAGTGTGTTTATGGAAGATAATGACCCCATTACGGCTCCATACAGAAAGGCACTTCTAAGCTTTTTACAAAATAAAAAATATCTATAAAAAAATCCATACATGCTTCAAACTACAGAAATATATATTTTTTTCCTGAATCCTCCATTGGAACTTGAATTTTAAAAACAGTTTAACTCCTCAGTATGTGAAATCTCATGGCCACATTAATTGAGAACATCTGAATCCAGGAGAAAGAAATCACTTCCAGTTATGTTGTCAGTGTTATGTGCATAACATTCCCACAGCTGTAGATCCATTGTGCTCAATGTTATAAATAAGAAATTGCATGGTGACAGCTAAAATTCAAAAGCATTAATGTTTCTCTTTGCAACTCTTTTTCTTCCCCTCCCCCTTTTTTTTCCAGTCTTTTGAGGTTTCTCCCCTTTCCCTCCTAGTAGAAGTTACTTGAAGCAACATTGTTGCTTACCCAACTGACATATTTATGGTAATTAAAAAATAGTACATGCCAAGCAAATATGACTAATGTTGCTATTTGGCAAATAAGACAAGGAGCGACTTCTACTGATTCTGAACCAAGCGGTTATATTTGCGCTAATAAACATTTCTCCTTCTTCTGCTTGTCTTGGTTATTCCAGCACTTTGAGGAGAAAGCTGAAGGCAGCTTGAGGGATGTGGCCAAGCGCTGCCCTGACTTCCATCGCAGGCAGCAGCTACCACCGAAGCCATTGAGTTGCAGAGCGCAAACCCAGCTGAGTCAGACCCCTTGAATGAATACAAACGAGCTCCCTTGTATCTCTTGCATTCTAGGTCGTGGTCCCTTTCAACCATGAAAAACAGCTACAAATTGTTCCCAGAGCTAAACCACTTAACATCTTGGCACTTGGTTGTTTCTAACTTTGTAACAATAGGCACTGTTCACTCCTCTCAATCTCAGCTTTTTATTCTATAATAAAGCAGGAATACTGATGAAAGGCTAGTCACGGCTTCTCCCCATGGTATCAGGGTGGTGGCATGTGATGATTCACATGGGGTGTGTTTGATCCAAGAAAGCCCAGCCTCTGCTTATTCTTCCTTTGTTCTGTCATCTAAGGTGGAAAGGCAGAGAGAGAGACAAGTTGAGATTCTTTTTTTTTTTTTTCTTTTCACTTTTTACTATTATTTAGCAGTCACAGAACAAGATACATATAAGCAAAACAACAGGGAGTGGAATTCTATTCTTCAGCATTAAAAATTAGAACTAAGAGATGCCTTTGAAGTGGGAGATCTGTTTCCTGCAAAGGATGGACATTTCATTCTCATTTGTACACTGTTCTTTTCCAGTGGCAGGTTTTACAGTGCATCCCTTGTGCTGCTGTCGTGTTGTGTAGCCCTGCAGAGTGTCAGCATTTGAACTTGGTGCTATACAATGAGAGAATTAAAAGATGGTCCCAACTCCAAAGAGTTTAAATTTAAGCCAGGAAAAAGCAGGTTCAGGTGGAGTGGGATGAAAAAGCCACCCAGGACAGTAGGATAAGCACAATAAACAACAGTTGCAGTTCATCCAGCCTAAACCTTTGTCAAGTTTCTCACAGGGAGAAAGAGTTTTAAGGAGGGATCTGAAGGGGGATGATTAGATAACTTGATGCCACTGGAAGTGCTTTCCATAAAGAAAGCATGAAGATGCTTTTCTGAAACTGTAATGAACAAACTAGAGGTGACTGGCATTTTAGGTAAAACGGGAGCTGGCCTTTTGACCCTGCAGTGAGAGAAAGGTGGGTGAGGCAGAGGCAGGGCTGTGAGGAAGGCCAGTACCACTGTATGCTATGGGAGGGGAGACAAGGAATGGACACAGAGGGCGACACAAGCGAAGCGACAGGCTCAACAAATTGTTCTCACAACCACGTAGTGGATATTTAGCAGGGGGAAAACCCCAGGTGTCAGACTCAGAAAGCTTCTACAGACTCCTATCAGTAGGCAGCTCTTTCTGATACTGCTCTTGTTTTACTGCCAGGTTTGCAGTACCTGCACATGCAAAGCCCACCACTGCTTCTGCAGCTTCCCTCTGTCCTCACACATCCATGGTAAAGATTTCATAACTCATTCCCCTTACCTGTTCTCTGCTGTTGCTAATGGAGTACAATTTCAGCCCAAACCCCTATCAGTGTGTCTATTCAGAAAGCTTACTGGAAGATAAAACTTTTCTAGGACAAAAGTCTCTTTTGTAACACTGTCCTGACTGTGACCTGATGGAAGCCAGTGCACTCACCCACATGCGCTCAGGTTGCTGCCCAGGGCAGGGAACTCACCTGTTCCTTGAGCTCAGCAAGCTGACTGGAAAGCTGTTTTACGAGGCTCATGGTTGACTCCAGCCTCTCCTGCAGGTTCCTGATTTCATTTTGCTCACTGTCACCTTCATTGCTAACCAGAGACATGGCTCTCATCCGAGGGAACCAGTCCAAATTCTTCTCCTACATGGGGATGAAAGAAACAGCAATGTTACTGAGGGTTTATGCAATACTACTTCAACAGTATGAGACCAGAAAATGAAAACCAGAAAATGAAAACTCAGTGGGACTTCTACTCAGCAGACAACACACAGCAAAGTGAGCTTAACAACCACTTTATTGAGCAGGTATTTCACACAGTCCTTTCTATTCTTCCCTCTGTCTACACAGAAGGCACCAATAGCAAACTCTTGGTTCTCCACTGGCGCACCTGGACTGTGGTGTGGGCTGTCAAATCCACCTCCCATCTGTGGCTCTGGCATGCACAAATGCATGGGGTGACTTGTCTGGTACCTCCTCCATGCTCCCTGTGCCTTGCTTTGAAGTACATGCGAGACACATTTCCCCAGTGCCTCTCTTCAGCCTGGCTGGCCTCCACCTGTCAGCTGTCCCTGCAGCAGTGCCTGCGAGCCAACATCAGGAAAACGAGACAAGCTGCAGTCCTCTCTAGGCTGGCCTGGAGCATGCCTACTGCAAGAGCGGAGGGATCTCAGGTTGAGTTCAGCTGCCCACAGGGGCAGATTCGGGGTCCTGTGAATGGCTTGGGCTTCAGTGTGCCACTAAGACCGTACGTCTCAAACACATGCACAGCCCCGCAGCCAAGGGCTAACCTGCTAAGGACCAAGCACCACATGGATGTCCATGGACTCAAGCTATGAATCTAATCGTAACAAAAATGTAAGTTGGGATGGTGTCTATCAGCATGAGTCTGAATCCTCAGAGACACACATATTTGTGTGTAGCATGTAACAGATGGAAACTGGAGGGTGCAAGCCTGGGAGGGGTGGCAACTGAGCAGCAAGCAGCCTGATTTGCCTTAATGCACGAGACAAGAGAAATAGGTCCCCTATCTACTGATGCGTTACATTAGCGCACCTCTGCCCTCCACCTTGGGGGGAGTGGGAGGATGTGGTTAGATCATATGCATGATGTTTTGCAACAAGCCCCCACAGACACGTGCACTTGAAAACTTTAAGAGAAATAGCATGAGCTGGAGCATGGTTCTTCCCATGCCCTGCACGGTGGATGGCTCCCCACAGGTAGCACCATTTCCCCTAATTTCTACCCCCTCCCAAGGGCAGATTCACAGGGATCCAAACATTTATGAGCCTGGGGAAGTGCCAAGTGAATACAGTTTTACTGTGCTTCCAGAGAGAGAGGGCTGCTTTCAACTATGCCATGCTCAGCCTCAACACCAGACCCTGCCCTCTGAGAGAACATGGTTAGAAACACCCAGGCTAACTCAGAAAGCTGCAGTGAGGATGGAAGCACTTACAGTGCTTATATTTTTCCATTATTTGGGTTAGCCCAGCCCCCTCTGTTACCCTGGATAAGCCTAAATGCAAAGCCATACGAGTTCTGGATTGTTTTCTTCGTTTTAACTCAACAATTCTAATGAGTTTTTGTCTGGCTGCACAACCTCTGGTCCTGTCACTATGATGACAAGATGTCTGGGGAACAAGATGGTGTGCCCCTTCATTGCATTTTGCAGCCCATGGTTCAGTCAGCCGTGTGCACTGGCGGAATGAGGCTTTTCCTCACTGCCCACTTCTTCGAGCCTCGTGATCTCATTATGACAATTTGCTGCGGTTACGCATGATGCCATTTTCAATGGGTCATAACTCATTCAAATCAAAACCTGCTTTCACCAGCTCTGCTGGTGGAGATCACGTGCCTCCTCCCTGCTGGATATCCCTGTCGGACACATGGAGCAGTAGACTCTGATTTCTGCTGCAATCCTGTATGCTTACAAGACCAGCATTCATTTTCCACGAGCACGCTCTGATATTTATTTTAAATTTACTTTGGCTAGGATCTAGCAGAGCATTCATCACGTGCCTAGCATTAAGTGCAGGTGTAGTCATCTAGACTAAGCTTAGTTTGTGCACTGCACTTGGCTGGATCAATGCCTTTTTTTTTTTTTTTTGGCAAAACATTTGCCAGCATATTTGTCTGCCACTACAGTCACAGAAAGTGAATTCAAAGGAGTTACAGTGAACAGAGCTGCAGTTGTGTCTGAATATTTCCTGTAAAGCTCTGATATCTGCCCCCATCACAGCTTCTCTTGCTTGAAGCACCTGAAGGTACCAACCTCAAGGACACATTGCCACAGGAGTCGGCTGAGAGGCTGAAGTCCTTTTTGGCAAGACTCACCACAATGCCAAATTTCTAAAGCCAAGCTGCAGAGGGAGAGGAATTTGAGACACCATCACTGTGGTTCTCATGTTTGCTGAGTACTGCTGCCAGGACTGTGAAATGCACTTGCTAGTTTTGTTTTCCATTCACCACTCCCTCGCTTCTCCAGGGCGCAAGGCAGAGACCACCAGCTGTGTTGGAAGGGCTTTTGCAGACTGACCCTCCACCATGCTGCAGCATCCAGAGGCACACTGCACAAACCCGTGTGGATGCCAGACATCCTGGCTCAGTTGTCTTGCCTCCCAAGGCTCCCAAGTGTCACCTGCTTCCCTCCACCTCTACATAATTTTATACTGTATGGAGAGAGGGGTGACCAGGAACAGGTGAAGACAGGGACAGGGCAGGCAGCAACTCACCAGCTGCCACACAGCGCTGCCAACTCTGAACCCTGTGCCAGCCTGCCTTGGCCATCAGGAGCCCCAGAGTCCTGGGAGCTCAGCGACAGACGCTGCTCACCCCTATGTGTCCAGATCTGCCTTCCCAGCAACGCTGGGGTAATCAGTCCCAAGAAAGAAATCCAGCTGCGGTTTAGTTACACACCAAGAAGATCTGGACATTATTTTGACAGGTTGTGGAGGATCAAGCAATGGCTTGAGCCAAGTTCTAAGGGAAGCTGATGGGTCT
The DNA here is from genome assembly GCA_011075105.1 of Heteronetta atricapilla. Classification (NCBI taxonomy): domain Eukaryota; kingdom Metazoa; phylum Chordata; class Aves; order Anseriformes; family Anatidae; genus Heteronetta; species Heteronetta atricapilla. The sequence continues at coordinate 75,371,433 of CM021731.1, read as the reverse complement.
GCATGGACTGGAGATCTCATAAAAATAAGTTACTGACTTTTATAGCTGGGTGAAACAGCTGATCACAGGTCTCCCACCTGGTAGTCCCAAGTGCTGTGGAAGAGCTTTGCTTCTTGATTCTCGCCTGCATACACTTCCAAAGAAATCCAGTCCAGCCATGTATTTTGTCATGAAAAATATCAGACAACCTGATTTCAAGTTAAAAATACTTATCTGGCCTTCACCAACAATCCCATTATAATGAGCACACAAGTTATACTCCCTTGCTGAATGGCATGCTTTTGCTGGTCAATATTATCATGTTTTTTTCATTGGATTGAGACCTGCAAAACTCTAGTATTATTAAAGGGCAGCATGAAAATTAGCTTCAGCACATGGCCCTATTTGCTGAGCCTGAACCACAAACTAACAGCAATTGCCTCTGGAGACAAAACCTTTCAGTTGCAAACCTGCAAGGCTCTACAACGCAAATCGGAAAAGGTTACCCTGCAAAAAATTTTAGTGAATTGGAAGTGTTCACAGGGGGACAGGCACTCTGTGACTGCTTGGCTACAGGAAAGCTATTTTTACTCCAAGGTAATTGCTTGCCAATTAACTTGAGGTAGTTAACATGTTTGTACAACACCAAACATTTTTTCAGGGAACTTAAATATTTATGGGCTCAGTCCAGGGTTGACCTTGACCAACTAACACATGTTAAAGCTGGAGCATGCCTTGTCTGCGCTGCAGGTGTGCTCCTGCTGCCCTCTAACTTGCTGCCACCTACCTTCTTGATTGGTGTGGGGACAGGACTTCGAAGTGTGTGAGCTGCCATGCCTTAGCCATTATTCTTAGAAATCCATCCATTTTGCCCGAGATAGAATTCACACAGACATTTTGAGCCAACAACCTGTGCAAGCAAGGCAGGCTGCTGGTAGGGAGCAGGACAGACCTCTGCAAACAGCTGCTACAGGACTCAGTCTATAAGCAGCAACCAGGCTAGTGCAAGGTGGCATAACTCAAGCAGAAATTAACTCACACAGGGTGAGCTATGTGGATGCAGCACTCCAAAATGAATTGTTACAAAGTACTGAAACCTTCTTTCTAAGCAGCTGGGGCTGAAGGCAATATGTTTTTACTGTTATTTCATTCTCGCACAAGATAGCTGCTCTTCTTAGCCCAACCGCAGCAGCCCACCAACAGATCACAGCATCTTCTTGCTACAGTGTCCATCCTTGAGCATGATGTGTGCCTTGCAGAATTCATATTTAAGTATACATCTGTGTCCAGGACAGAGAGTCAGCCAGACAGGAAGGCTGCAGGGACAGAAAGGAGCCGCAGCCTCCCCTCTGTCAGTTCAGCTGGAAGGAAAAAAAAAAAAAAAAAAAAAAAAAAAAGGCAGGTGGGGCTAGCCAAAAGGCTGTGGGCCAAGGAGACTGCACACGAGCAGAGCAGACATTTCATGTGTTGATCCAGCACACCCACTCCCTCCTTCCTCCCCAGCAGCAAATTCCCCTGGCAGGACTCCATTAGGAGAGAAGGCTCACCCGGGGCGAGCACCTCTCTGCAAGGTACCCTGCGTGCAAATAGCCTCAAGGTGCCCACTGCATGGGCACACACCTGAGGAATCACAGGGCTTAGAGGATTTGCTACTCACATTTGCCAAGAAACCCCACAAACCCTTTTTTTCAGAGAGGAACACTCAGACTAAAAATCTATGTTTTCCTCCTGGAGTTTTCTAAGCGACTTTCTCCTGAGCATGGATGAAGAAAAGAGGGAAGAAATTTGTTTTAAGTTTCTATACTTTGTAAAAAGTCTTTCTTGAGCCATCCCTGTCCTGGTGGCACGGCCAACTGGCTTCAATTGAACTCTCACGCTGAGCTGAATCCATGCCTCCAGAGTAATTGGCAGGGGACGTTTCTTTAGGAGGTGTTGGTTTCACAGGCTAGCAGAGAGATGGATCAGCTGCAACCAGCAGGAGAGACTGTGCTGAATCTTTTAAAAAATAGATTACTAGATAACAATGAGAGAAAATAGGTCAAAGAGTAGGACAAGGGGGATGAAGTAGAGGAGTGAAGGCTGCTTAATGCGTATTTTCTGCCTGTGCCTTCGCCATAGGCTCAGAGTACCGCACCACCACCAGCTGCACAAGACTTTCATTTCCCTAGAAGGCACTGACTCTTAGCCCTTTCTACCCCCTGATCCCATACTGCAACATGAAAACAAGCAGCTTCAGGACTTCCCTCCTATCTACACGAAAAGAACGGGAGCTGTGACTACTCAATGACTCCTCCTGGGTTGTGACCTCCCCAGCTGCCCTCGCCTTCCCCAGCCCACCACTTCCCCGTCTTGCAGAAGCCATTCGCTCCTGCGTGACTCAGTGAGGCCAGTACATGGCCATCAAGATTAGTTAAAACACAGCTAGGCTCCAGAAACAAGCATCCTTAAAGCACTCAGATCATCCCAGCTAGAGGCTGCCGAGGAGCACGAAGGATGAATATGGAAATTGCTACGAGGCTCAGTGTGTTGCACTGTGCTGCAAGTGGAGCTCGGCTCCATGATGCGCATTTGCTGGCGTGTGCTGCGTGGATGGGAACTGTGGTGGCAGCCTGCCAAAAGCCTCCTATGGCTTTAGAGAGATGACCAGTGTGTGCTGGGGTGGTGAGACCCTGCTTCTGGGGCATTCAAGGGAGCCACTGCTGGTGGCCTCCACATCCCACGAGTGGCCTTGCTGGGCAACGCTGCACAGCTCAACCCCTTGCAACTCAGTTGTGCCTTCTGACCTGCATCTCCGCATGAACAGAAACAAACTTCAGATACTGCTGCTCTTAGGCAGGCTGTTCGTGTCCTTTCAGGTACAAGAACTAGCAGGGGCATTCATTCCCCTTTTCCAACCCACCACCTTGAAAAAATACTTTAGCTCCAGGTACAGAGAGGTCTATTTACTGAAAAACGATTCTGTGTCTGAAGCGTAAATAAGTCCATCCATTTCTTTTCCTAGATCAGTTGCCCATATAAGCAGAGCGTGATCAGTCCAAGCTACCTTTTGAACACTGTTTTTTTTTTTTTTTTTTCCTGCCTAGGGATGGAAAACTGCCTGGTCCCAAAACTCTAGCTATGTAGCTCCTATAGTCAGCTTAAAAAGGGATTTTAAAGATTTAAACTATCTTGTGCTTTAGATAACACAGGGCAATAACCCTTTGGGCCCTGCCCGTTAGCCGATGGGTGAACAATTGGCTAACGGGCAGGGCCCAAAGGGTTATGGTAAATGGGGCTGCGTCAGGCTGGCGGGCGGTCACCAGTGGGGTCCCTCAAGGCTCCATTTTAGGGCTGGTACTTTTCAATATTTTTATAAACGATCTGGATGTAGGAATAGAAGGTATTTTGAGCAAGTTTGCTGATGACACCAAACTTGGAGGAGTTGTGGACTCGGATGAGGGTGGAAAGGCCTTGCAGAGGGATCTGGATAGGTTGGAGAGCTGGGCGATCACCAACCGCATGAAGTTCAATAAGAGCAAGTGCCGGGTCCTGCACCTGGGATGGGGAAATCCTGGCTGCACGTACAGACTGGGCGATGAGATGCTGGAGAGCAGCCTAGAAGAGAGGGATCTGGGGGTCGTGGTAGACAGCAAGTTGAATATGAGCCAGCAGTGTGCCGTGGCAGCCAGGAGGGCCAACCGTGTCCTGGGGTGCATCAAGCACGGCATCGCTAGTAGGTCGAGGGAGGTGATTGTCCCGCTCTACTCTGCGCTGGTGCGGCCTCACCTCGAGTACTGTGTGCAGTTCTGGGCACCACAGTATAAAAAGGACGTGAAACTGTTGGAGAGTGTCCAGAGGAGGGCTACGAAGATGGTGAAAGGCCTGGAGGGGAAGACGTACGAGGAACGGCTGAGGGCACTGGGCCTGTTCAGCCTGGAGAAGAGGAGGCTGAGGGGAGACCTCATCGCAGTCTACAACTTCCTCGTAAGGGGGTGTCGAGAGGCAGGAGACCTTTTCTCCATTAACACCAGCGACAGGACCCGCGGGAACGGGGTTAAGCTGAGGCAGGGGAAGTTTAGGCTTGACATCAGGAGGGGGTTCTTCACAGAGAGAGTGGTTGCACACTGGAACAGGCTCCCCAGGGAAGTGGTCACTGCACCGAGCCTGACTGAGTTTAAGAAGCGATTGGACTGTGCACTTAGTCACATGGTCTGAACTTCTGGGTAGACCTGTGCGGTGTCAAGAGTTGGACTTGATGATCCTTAAGGGTCCCTTCCAACTCAGGATATTCTATGATTCTATGATTCTATGATTTAATCACAGACAATAATAATTTGGTTCAGTGCATGATTCAGCTAATCCACAATTTGATAAACATTCACCCTAAACTACAAACCCAAATAGCTTTCTGCAAATCCTGTTTGACACTTTAATGTTAAGAATGTATTTGATAAGCAATCTGCTGTACAAAAATATAGGGAGGGAAATCAGGAATTGTTATGCAGCTAAATGCAACCACAACAGTAATTCAAGGAAAATAAAAATAAACCTTGGTAATTACAGATAAATCTTTATGCAACAAGAAAACTAACATGTCTGGCTGGGTCTATACTGGATTGATAAATCCTACAACTTCCACAGTGCACAGAAAAATATAGAAAGCTGTTTTCCACTAAAAGAAGTTTGGAACTGTAATGCAGACCCACAGTCTGCTTTAGCAGTGCCATTGATGCATTTACTTTTAACTTGGCTGAATGTTTTTGAGGGCTGCAACAGAATCTATCACCTGAATTCTGCATAACTGTGAGTTCTGCAGGACTGATATCTGGGCCAGTCAACTTATGAATGTCTCATGGAGTTTCAGTATCAGTGTTCTGGTTTGTGATATCCCCCCCAAAGATGATGAGGAATGATAATAAACCTCGAATCTCTGATGGCGTATGTGGCTATTTTCATACTCAGCTTGAAACACTGTACAGAATCCTGCTTTTCCAAGAAAGAGACCGCAAAGTTCCAGCTCATCAAGCAGACATGAAACACTGGCATTTACCTCCAAGAGATGAAAACAATCACAGAAATATTTTCTGCATGTGATCTAGCACTGCTGCTGTGGGCAAAACCATACGTAAGCGATAAGAATGTGACTCAGTGGCATGCTCTTACAGTGAAAAGGCCAATTGCATCCTGGGCTGCCCCAGCCAGGGTGCAGCCAGCACGTTGAGGGAAGTGATTCTCCACATCCAGCTGGCACTTGTAGGACTTCATCTACTGTACCACGTCCACTTTGTGGCATCCCAGTACCAAAAAAGACATTGACAAACTGGAGCAAGGGCTTATGAGAGCAAGCTGAGAGAGCTGGGTCTGTTCAGCCTGGAGAAGGCCAAGGGGTGAGTATTCACAGAATCACAGAATTGTAGGGGTTGGAAGGGACCTTGAAAGAGTATTGCCACTTGCAACTACCTTGGGGCAGAAGATGGAGCCAGGCTCCCCTCAAGGCGCACAGTGTAAGGATACAGTGGAAACTGGAACATGGGAAATTCCAATTAAATAGAAGAACAAGGTTTTGTTTTTAGTGAGAGGATGGGCAAGTACTAGAACAGATGCCCAGAGAGGTGGTGAGATGCCCATTCTTGCAGATACTCACAATGCAAATGGACGAGACCCTGAGAAATCTGCTTCATCTTGATCTGCTTTGAGCTAGGTTGGAACTGGGGGGATCTCTGGTGATCCCTCTTAACCTGAATTGTTCTATAGCCCTATGCTAAGTGCACCCTGTGGAACACACTGTGACTCCCTTCCTCTCCTCTCTGACTTATGCTGACATGCTCTGCTGTTGGGTTTGCACATGCCTGCTCTCCTTGGCAGCAATGGCAAAGCAGCCCTCTGCCACCACAAGGGTACAGCAAGGAAAGTCAGAGCTCTGCACCAGCTGAGAAAGGAGAACCCTTACTCTTTGCACTGTTTCCTGTCCTAGAAACAAAGCCCCTGAATGAATTCTGGACCTGCAAAATAGGGAAATAATAGGCCAGGACAGCAGGAGCTGCACAGAGACATTTTCTGCGGCATTGTTCTTCCTTCAACTCTGAGCAACCTTAGCCTAGAGGGTGGAAAGCACAAACAGAACTAAGTAGCTTTGGCACCAGTGCATGAGGACCACACCATCCAGCTCCCCTCCAGGTGGAAACCCAGGGGGCCTGCAGGTGCACTGGGACTTCAGCTGGCAGTGGGCTCATGGCACAACCTTTGTGTGCTCAGGGGGCCTGAGCTTTCATCCCACCCCAGCACTAGCAGGCACCTTCTCTCCTCGAAGCCACATTGCCTTCCCATGTCTTTCTTTGCCTGCAGCATGTGTTCATTTCTCAACTGTTGCTTTGTTCTGCTGTTTCCATCACTCTCTGCCACCTTATCTCTATCATAACTCTGAGAATTGATATTCTCCTCTGCACATCTTCAAGAATCCCAACACTACCATCTCAGGCTAGGTTTTGGTGCTTAATATGTGTGCCCTTAAAATAGATATAATTACAGATTTGTGCAAGATATGACTTTATTTTTCCACATTCCTATGTTTTTATGTTGTTAGTGGTTACAGGGCATGCTTTAGGAAAAACACTTCAGATTATTCATTTAAAATAATTAAATTATTTCTGATATAATCCCTGGATCTTGTGCATAAAGAAACATCTGGTACAGAGATTAGAAAATAAATGTTCTTGGCTTTTTTTTTCTTTTGTTAAACAGATGCTGTTGATACAAAACACAGAACTGTAAATCATAGCCTGCATGTGGACACAGACTGTCACTACTGAGCAGAAATTTACTGTGGCTAGATAGAGATTTGAAACAGCAATGAATCACTGGCTTACTAACTTTATTCACGTGGGTATGGTTTCAATATTCTGACATTAAGTGCACATGTCCTTAAAAAAAGAACCTTTTAATGGCAGCATGGGAGGCTCTGTTTTAGTTCCAGCTGTCTCAGTAGAAGAACAACATAATGCAATGGCTGTCTCTGCGCAGAGGCACCTGGCAGTTCTCCATCTCCTCCTTCACTGCTCACTGCAGTGCTGCTGTTGAGTTGCACAGGCTCAGTTCCTCCAATGCCAGGTGGCACCTCTCAGTGGCTCACTGAGGGGACCCCTGTGACAGGAGGAGGGCTGAGCTGCTCATGGAGCTCCACCACAACCAACAACGTGCCTCCAGCTCCAGCTTCATTTTCCCTCTCCTTCCCCCACTACTCTTACCATCATCTCTGCAAATTCACTGTTCATTTGCCATGCTGGCTCACATCTAGCTGAATGCCTGTGCTTTCCAATGATATTGCTGTTGTCTGCATTTAAAGTGAACAGAATTATGGTGCTTATCCAGACCCATGCCATTCCTATCCGCTCACCACCAACCTGCACAGACTCTCTCTCTAAAGCCCCCATTCTTCTGATCTTCCGTTAGTATTGATTTCCTTTTGCAAAGCATTCTAGTAGGAGCACTCTAGATACTGAAGTCCACTAATACCACCACAATGTAAACACACCCTGCAGAATCATACCACTTCTGGGGACAGAGAGGTGGCCTGCTCCTTAGATACATACCTATTGTTCAGCTGGTAAGGATATCACAAATTTTGATCTCTTTTTGTCAATGTAAGTGCTGGTTTCAAACAGTGGGTCAGGGTCTAACTTGCATGTTAACCTCCAAACCATGACCTTTACTTCATATCTTTTGTAGCATGGGATTCAGGCTCATACTTGTTGAAATGTATGCTTTTTTTTTTTTTTTTTGACATTTAGCTTTAATTCTCTGCCCCTGTCACCTTGCATTTTGCAAGTACTGTCCATTTTCTAGCTTTAGCTTCAATTTGGTGTAACAAAATCTTTGGGAAATATAAAGACTCAGCTGGAGACTCATTTTTCAGAGGCTCAGGACTTGACCTTGTTCTCAGCTTTGCACAGGCATAGCTTCACTGATTGCAGCATGATTGTTCTGGTTTAGGATACTCCCGGCATCGAGGCATTTTCAATCCTGATCTCAGTGTTCTGCTTTGGGTCCATTTTAACTCTGATGTATTTTGCACATGGTGCAATATGAAAGGACAGCTTAAAGTACATTTTTTTTTCTTTTAAAATTAATTAGAATTATTATCTATCCTACATTACTATCCCTAATGGGCTGTAGAGAACAACTGTCTTTTTAAACAAAGGTATGATCATGCATTTACCACACACTTGCATAAATGCACATACTCGAGCATTTTTCAGAGAGGAAAGAGATGCAGGTTTCTCTCTGAAGTCTCTTGACAAAACACCACCAAGCCATGGCCTCCTTTCAGCCATATGGGCCTGAACACTCCAACATGCTCTGCAACCTGTTTTCAAACCACTTGCTGTGTTCAAATGCTCACCTATGGCTTGTGGGCACTCTTCTGCTCAACTCCTCTGCACAACTCCTCGCCTGCATGCACGGAGGCCAAAGAGAGGTCCCTTGACAGCTCTGCCTGTGGCTGGATGAGACACAGATCCCACCAGGTCCCACAAGGTACCTTCTGGGACACACAGGTCACTTTTATTCCCAGTGACTTTGGGAAATAGGTGGAAACCAGCAAAATTGGGCCCTCGAGGTGAAACGTCTGTTCACTCAGGTTCATGTCTGCCATTTTCAGAAGCTGCAGGCACAAATCAATAAAAGAGAAAAATGCATTGCTACAATGTGAACTTCTATCTGCCTGTACCATACTTTCATTTAGCTCACTTGCTTGCATTGTTAGGAAAACATTGAAATGGATCCTCTGTACAGATTTGTTGTTCCTTTTTATTTTTTCTCTTTCTTTCTTTCTTCCTTCCTTTCTTTTTCTTTCTTTCTTTCTCTTTCTTTTTTTCCAACCCAGCATTTAAATATGGTTTGTTCTGTTCAATTAAAATGTATTTTCTCTTGAGGACAAGCAGATGATCAGTTTCACAAATCCAGAGTTACAATTTTCCTTCAGCAGCACCCAGTAAAATGAAAAACAGAAACAAAACATTTTAATCACATGTGTATAAAATACATAGGGTTCAATAAATATGATTTAAAGTTGCCTGTTTGTTTTGGAGACTCTTTAAGCTACTACTACTCCAAACTCACAGAACTGTAATGTGATTCCTGATCTATTGAATTTTGTAGGATGGCTGTAGTGGGTTCCATTATATATAAATTGGATGCAGCCAATTTACAATCTCCGATATATACTTTTATCTCAAAATGCCCTGTGAGGCAATTGTGTAAAGTACTTTATCAGGGATTGTTGTTGGTAATATTGCAAGATTTCATGATGTAAAAAATACATCAATGTCATTTAAATTGAACAAAATGGTTCCTGTTTTTTTTTCTGTACAACATTTTTAACAATCTTCTCAACAAATTTGTTCAATAAATACTGTATGAAACAAACATTTTGCACTTTGTCCCACAGATACAATTTGCCAACCTGATTGATTTCTTTCTCTACAACTAATCTGATTTCTTTAGGCTATATATCTTCTCTTTTATTAAAGATGATGCAATCTTAGCTTTTTATCATACACACAACCACTGAACTAAAAAGAGAGAAGATTCCATGAACTAGCTTTGAAACCAAATCGAAAAAGCTGACAAAAATCTCATAAAGATCCCAAAAGATAAATGGCACAATGAGACCAAAGTTATACAAATTCAGAAACTTATCCATGCAGAGTAATACAGACCTGTGGATTTTTCTTCCCACAACAGATACAGTAAACAAGCTACTTCATCATATCCATGAGACCTTGTAAAATGAGTTCATACTACTGCTGCACACAATCCTCCCAATTCTTAGTGTCTCTCAACAGTGAGAACTCAGAGCCAGTGCTACATTTTGCAGCTTTTCCCTGTTCTAATTCTTGCAGAATCTCATCCCAGTATTTCAAGTCCAACCAAAGTTACACATATTTACTTTTAAGTAAGACAACAACCTCAGACTCATATCCCTGTGCTTTTATTAGTGGCCCTCCTATCTTTGGGAAACTCAGAGTCCTTCTTTTCCTCAGAATCTGTAGCTGTCTTAGCTGTGGACAATTTTGGAGTGCCTTTCTCATTCAAGAACCCAGAAGCTTAGTACCACTGTAATACGAAGAACAATAATTGTTTTCAAATGTTGCAATAGTATTCTCAAATAACACTGAATTGTGCCCATGTTTTTTGCTTCTCCTAGAGTACAAAATGAAATGAATTCAGTTTGTATACTTTGCAACCTGATCATCACATCATTCCTCTGGGCCTGAACTTCTTATCAATATCCATAACCCCAGTTAAGGTCCAGGTTTCATTAGGTAAAGCCATATACTTCCATTCCCAAGACAACACAGCCTTGGCTTCTGCCAGGTTTTCAAGCACAACCGTAGGTACTTATCCAGTGCCATGGATAGCTTTATTCATCATTTGAAATCAGAGAATAAAGGTCTGCCCACACACAGATCCATCTCTGGCCCCATGCTTCTTAACAAAGGGATAAAAGATGGCTTTTGCAAGCTGCCTGTAAAGTTAACAGCTCCAGCCTCTGGCAGGTCGAGGAGGGAGTGGATTCCAGCAGGGAACCACAATCCATGTCCTGCCAGCAGTGCTGCTCGGCTTGAGGACGCTCCAGCTGGAACACCTCCACTGGAGGTTCGTGGGGATGTGCAAGTTTCAAGGAACACTGCCTCATGTCCAGACCCCTCCTTGAGTCCTTAAGCAGCAAACAAAGAGGAACCCAACTTGACTCATTTATTTTAATTTGCAAATTGAATGAACTGAATTTGGAAGAAGGACAGGGAGGCTTTAACTACACTGTACTATCAAGGCAGAACCCATCCTTACAACATAATCAGTCCTTGAAGTCTTAATATTGCTCAACAGACAGACAGCCGTATCTTTCAAATGCAGAGGAAATCAAGCTAAGCTTACAACAGAGCTACAATACCACAGGGTCCAAAAAGATCAGTGCTGGGTATTATCAACTGACTGCTTCCAGACCTCAGGGAAAAAAACACACATCTCAGGATGAATATGCTTTTGGATGGTTTTAGGTTCCACTTTGCAAATTGCAATTACATTACAGCTTTTTATTCAGAAGTAATTTCAAAGGAAAGGGAAAAAAAAAAAGCCAGGCTTGTGCTTGTACAGGGATCTGTCCCCCTAGGGTTAACAAGAACATGTAAGGCTGAGCACGGATGTAGCAGGGACAATGGCATTGCACAGTGGCATGGCCATCCCCTCAATGATCAGCTGGAGGGATGAAGGCTATCTCCACGCCCTCACCGCACACACCACATCTGCCTGTGCTGTAGCACCTGTGGTTGATGCTGATTTTTCTCTCACTCCAGCTAATGACATCATTTCTAAGGAAGTAGGATCAGATCCCTGGCTTCCCAATTCAAGCATCAACAGGATAATTAATTTGGCCTGTCTGGAAAGGATGTATATAAACTTAAAGCCACTAAAACCTCAAGCTTTTAAATGAGGTCCCAAAGGAAGCTCACCTGTCCTTTTATTTCCCTATACCTCACACATCACCTGGTCAACGAGGCCAGCCAAAATATTTATGGTGGACCAAAGAGCCCAGTTCTGAAAGATACAGAGCCCCTGAAGAAGAAAAGATGTTCAGCTCTCTTGTAGAATAGGAGCTTTGTACGGAGATGCAAAGTCCTCATGTGATGCTAACTTTTCATGCTTTGACAAACACACAAATGAGCAGAAAATCAGCTAATTAGGCAGGTTACTATAATTGCTTATTTTATAAAGTAGAGAGGGAGGTGTTGAGTTCTTTTGTAAGATAATAACATAGATGCAAAATTGTATGGAGAAGCAAAATAGTAATGGGCTACCTGAAGAAATGAATGTTATTTTTGAACAATAGGAAAAGCAACAATAGAAAAATAATTCAATACTTAGCAGAAGGAAAAGCAAGAAACTGTAATATGTTCTGTAAATATAAAACTGGGTAACACTCAGGTATATGAGAGGAGAGGGGCAAAAGCAGTGGCTGAGCCTGTGCTAAGCACAATTCCAGTTCTGTTCAGTGACTGCCTATCACCACTCAATGGCTCTGGGATCCTCTGTAAGTTTTAGGCAGGCCTTTAAGCAGAAAAATGACTTTTTTCCAGGACTTTTTTCCAGCACCTGAAGTGAAGCCCTGAACATCACAGAGGGCCTGCTTCCATGTAGAAGGGCATAGAGAGACTATTGCTCGCTCGCTCTCCTATACTGAGAATAACAACAAATAGGAGTAGTAAGTCATCTAGTCATCTAGTTAGACATATTTCTGGATGAGGGCATTGAGTGCACCCTCAGTAAGTTTGCAGATGACACCAAGTTAGGTGCGTGTGTCGATCTGCTCGAGGGTAGGAAAGCTCTGCAGGATAATCTGGATAGGCTGTACCATTGGGCTGAGGTCAACTGCATGAAGTTCAACAAGGCCAAGTGCCGGGTCCTGCACCTGGGGCGCAATAACCCCAAGCAGAGCTACAAGCTGGGAGATGAGTTGTTGGAGAGCTGCCAGGCAGAGAAGGACCTGGGAGTGATGGTGGACAGTCGGCTGAATATGAGCCAGCAGTGTGCCCAGGTGGCCAAGAAGGCCAAAGGCATCCTGGCTTGTATCAGAAACAGCGTGACCAGCAGGGCTCGGGAGGTGATTGTCCCCCTGTACTCGGCTCTGGTGAGGCCGCACCTCGAGTACTGTGTTCAGTTTTGGGCCCCTCGCTACAAGAAGGACATGGAGGTGCTTGAGCGAGTCCAGAGAAGGGTGATGAAGCTGGTGAGGGGCCTGGAGAACAAGTCCTACGAGGAGCGGCTGAGGGAGCTGGGCTTGTTCAGCCTGGAGAAGAGGAGGCTCAGGGGAGACCTTATCGCTCTCTACAGATACCTTAAAGGAGGCTGTAGCGAGGTGGGGGTTGGTCTGTTCTCCCACGTGCCTGGTGACAGGACGAGGGGGAATGAGCTTAAGTTGCGCCAGGGAATTTTTAGGTTAGATGTTAGGAAGAACTTCTTTACTGAAAGGGTTGTTAGACATTGGAACGGGCTGCCCAGGGAGGTGGTGGAGTCACCATCCCTGGAAGTCTTTAAAAGACGTTTAGATGTAGAGCTTAGGGATATGGTTTAGTGGGGACTGTTAGTGTTGGGTTAGAGGTTGGACTCAATGATCTTGAGGTTTCTTCCAGCCTAGAAATTCTGTGATTCTGTGATTCATATTTCTTTAATTGCTTATTTTATGAAAATCTGACTGCAGATTAAACTGACATTGTATTTCCTAGGAAATTAGCCTGTCAGTGAGACCACACATCTTATTTAGCACCCAGCTTTTGTGCTATTGGTATAACTGCCACGGTAAGTACTCATAATGTGACATGCATTGATTGTATCAGTCTTTTAAAAGTAATTAAGGAAAAGTTGCATAGCTTAATGCTACGTACATACATCTCATCCTTGCAAGTTTTGCTTTGATAGCATCTGCTCTTTTTTGGATGAAGGCCAGTTTTTAAGAGTCAAATAAATCAGACATAACAATAGGAGCATTATTAGCTTCCCCAAAGTTATAAACTCTATGCCCCACTCTGGCAGAACATTTGGGTGCACAAGTCCAGTCCTGTGAGCATGTCAAAGTCTGTAACTTGCCAGATCAGAAAATTTGTGTTGAACTAGAATTTATGATAATGAAGAAACCTTAAAAATACAAGTTTATTTATAGTGAGACAGTTTAAGAACCACAGCTCACAGTCCCTGTCAGATTTAGCTGTAGCAGTTGACAGGGTCACCCCTGTCAGCTGTGTGCCCTTTCTCCCTGCTGATTCTTTTTCTATCAATAAAGAGGCAAAGAATCAGTGGTGTGTCCTCTCCTCAAGCAGTACAGTTCAAACTGGTGTGGCCAACAATTTTCACATTAATACTCCAGGCTGTGAACTGCAGAAGCTCATGAGTGAACAAATGCATTGCTTGTCCTGCCCTCTCTGCTATTGTTGTGGTAAATTTCAACAGAAGGGAAGGGTGGACATCTGGGGGAGGATGTTTCTCAAATTGTCTAGCTTGAACCACCAGAGAGTGTGTAAAAAACACCCAGAACATCAGAGTGTCCCTTCTGCAGTACGAATGTTACCTTGGATTGACATTTCTCTGTTTTAAGTCATTCTTAGATACTACCCATACTGTGTTTAGCAATCCTTGGCTGTAATTAGGCTATCACAGAATGGTTGAGGTAGGTTGAGTATCTATAGACTAGAGCGAAAAATTAGCAGGGAACTCAAAAAGACAACGGATAACAGAATAGAAAAATCCTGGATGTCAGAACTTTTTTTTTTTCTTCTCCAAAGAAGTTATATTTTAAGACCTGAAGTCAGCAGCCCTTTTAGTACATATATTTTATTACATTCTCTGAAAAAAACTGTCAGCAGTGAAGAACAGCTTGTTCTATGAACCCTGCTCCTGCTTGCCTGCCTGCTGTTCCCCTTTCCTTGCAGTGCTTTTTCACTGCCTTTACCTCATCCACTTGTATTTCCTTCGGACCTGCCTCCTCCAGAGCTGGGGTTCCCCGTGGATTGCCTGGGGATGGCCATGGAGTAGGCTGGACGTCTGGCTCGCTGCCTGGCAGTGCCAAAGGGTGGGCAGTCAGGCTCATGACACACTGCTGTCAGGCTCTGCTTGGCTCCTGCTTCTGCAGTTTCAACAGGTAGCTGCTTCTGCTGAGGCTGCCTAAAATGCAAAAAATCCTTTTGCAGGCCACATACTGGCATGCCAGGGACTATCCACAAGGAAGCCTGGCTCTAGGACGGATTTGCCCACTGTCCCTGCCATGGCACCTCTGATACCTGACAGCTTCACTGGGGTCAGAGTTGCCCACGAGCCTCACAGACTTTGGCTGGGACCTTGCAGCGTCACTGCCAAGGTCTGAACCCAGGGGCATCAAGGCAGAAGAGAGGAGGAAGCCGACATTAAATAGCTTGCATTGCCCAGTGCACAGTATGGGCAGAATGACAGCTCAATTTTCAAACTTTAGTACTTAAAACCAAATCAAACCAGAACCAACCCTCCTTCCCCCCCCCCAAAAGAAAACAACATAACAACAACAAAAATAGATTTTTTCCAAGTGGGGAAGGCATTTTGCCTCCCAATGTTCAAGACATTATACCAAATATTTATTTAATAATATCAGTAAAATTAAGCTGACACCTTCAAAATGAAGTTTCTAAATGTTACAAATGAAGTAGTTAAAATATTTTGTCACATTACCAATGGCTAGGCACCAAAGTGTCTTTAAAAGAACTGAGTAAGTAAGAAAAATTGCTATTCAGAATTTCAGGCTGATGTTGCTCAAGCTGTCTTTTCTGCCTAATTCTTATAATGGAGATGGGATTTTTTCTTTGGATTTCAGTGGAAGTACTGGGATCCTGAATAGCCCGAAGAGATGATGCTTAAGATTAGGGATTTGCTATTCAGGGAAGATATAGTTACAGACAAAAGAAGGTGTAAAGGAATACTTTTAAGATACTATCACAGCATAAAAGGCTCAAGGTCCCAATAACCTCAATGGCAGGAGGACAGAACCATTAATTTCCTACTGAAGTTTGCCTTGCTTTATGGACATGGCTTAACGCATCACAGTATCTATCCTTTACTCTTATGAACATAGGCTGGTTTTAGAACAGTTTTCAGCTGATTGAGGAGTTATGTAATTGCACCAATTACATCCAATTACATAATTAGAGTAAATAAGTAATAATATAATTAGGTGCTGTAATTATGTAGTTATGACAGGTAGCACTAATGCTGATAAAATCCATTATGAAACTTGCTAAGAACTGCGGACAGGGCATGCGAGAACAAAACTTTTACGGCTTTGTTTTCTAAAGTCTGTCGTTCTTCCAATGGGCAAAATAATTAATGTAATTACCATGCCTACAGCATTTTATTTTTGCAAATGAATGGAGGTACAAGCCATAGGCTAATTCGTATCTCTCTCTGACTTGCTGCAAAAAAATCAGTAACTAATCATCTACATTTTTTGCCTCCATTTATCTATTTGCAGCTATCAAAGCTTAGGTGAAATCTGCATGTATCAACTGCATCGCTGAAAAGAGGAGCCTAAAATTTGGATGTTAACCTTCACTGTTCCAGTTATCACATTAAACTGTCTCCTCTGACAAATGGACACAAGGAACATTCAAAGATTGCTGTATCGATGCAATACAAGTTATGTGCATCTCTATGGGTTTACTAGGGATGGGATTTCTGGTCAAATGGGTCAGATGAGAAGTTTTTTCTGCTGGAATGAAAATTCAATAGGGGAATCATTCGTGCAGTTTCTCAGTGCAAATATAATGCATGTATCCAGCTTTTCGAAGTTTCTGTATTTTTGGATATGAAGTAATACCTATCTGGCTTCAGAGAAGAAGCCTGGAAAATAAACAAATAATAAAACCTACTGCCCTGATTTAATATTCATTAATATTTCAACCAAGAACTGATACAAGATCATGTGCCAGAAGAATGGGCTTCACTAAAAGATCTGAAGTGCTTTATTCCCATCAACATCTCCAAACAGACACTGTCTAAAAAGCTAGAAGTGAATAAACTATGCATTGTTTTACAATACTTTTTATACATGGCACCTTTTTTCTTAAAAAAATATATAAAATATTTTATATGAGCTGGATAGCTACTGATTACTTCAGTCACTTCTCAGAACAGTGTGCTAAGCACTGAAGCAAATTCAGATACTATGGGAAACTCAAAATCGCAGCAAAAATTATGAGCTTGCACCAATGTCTATGCTCCAAAGGAAGAAAGCAAAAGAAGTCCTCTGCCCCAAGGACTTCTGAGGCTAGAGACATGCAAGCTCATGGAAATGCCTTGAAACAAACCACCTCTGGAATAGAAATGGAAGTGAACTTGGGAACCTGCAAAAATATTTCCTTTGAGTGAGGGCTGTATATATATATTTTTTCCATTTGTGCTATTACCAAACCTTCAATCCAGATGCTTCACTGTTTGCTGAACAAATGATTGGTAAACAAGTTTCACAGTCAGTCATATTTTGGGGTCTTGATGGGTCTAGACAATGAAGAAACAAGACTACCAGAAAATGCAGACATTTCCCCTGGTGTTTAGTTATACCGATAACCACTCCAATGTTGCTTTCTGGAATACAGAAGTAGAGAAGTACAATTAATAATTGGTTCCTAACCATAATTGTAGGCATAGTGAGGATGACACTTGGAACTAAACTCCACTTTCTACTAAGAAGCTACTGAAGCATACTCCAAAAACTGACCTACATATATATAGGGATGGGTCTGAACCTTGAGGATTAGATTTGAGTAGAAATTCTCTCCAAGTACTCTGGCTGTGAAAACACTGAATTTGATCCCTTAAAGCTACAGAAACAGCCATAAATGCCTACCTAATCATAATAAAAAACTCATAGAGCTAGGAGAGCTTTTCCAGGTGTACTATTCATGGAATTTCATATTCTGTATCACCCTAATGTAAATTCTCAGTCCTCCTTGTCCCCTTCAAAAATGCCCTGAGACTGAGCTGTTCTTCCACCCTCCCACACACCTTTCACTTTTTTTTTTTTTTTTTTTTAAATAAATGAGAGCAAAGGTTTGCCACACTTCATCCAAACAACAGGTGACCTTTCAAGGATCTCTCTCTACCTTTAACCATCTCCAATTTATTAATCATCCACAGGTCCTGCCAGCACATTCTACTGTAAATTCAGACATTCTTCAGGTTTATCTTCCACTGCATATAGTGCTAGCCATACTGACTTTCATAACCTTCTGGCTTAATTAGTGGCACCCTAATTAAAAAATAACAACTTCTCCCTCTCATTTTTGACTTGCTGGTCAATCCGTCTTCTGCCACAATGTCAGAATCATAGAATCATAGATCATCTGGTCCAACCTTTAACCTAGCACTGCCAAGTCCACCACTAAACCATGCCACTACACGCTACATCTACGCGTTTTTTGAAGACCTCCAGGGACAGTGACTAAACTACTTCTCTGGGCAACCTGTTCTGATACTTCACAACCCTTTCAGTGAAGAAATTTTTCCTAATATCCAGCCTAAACCTCCCCTCGTGCAACTTAAGGGCATTTCCTTGTCTTATCACTTAGTGCAGGGGAGAAGAGACCAATCCCCAGCTTGCTATAGCCTCCTTTAAGATAATTGTAGAGAAATTGTACAGTAATGCTATCCATTACTGAGTGAAAAATGCTTTTGAACAATACTTCCATCCTCCTCTTTGTCTATAGTCCCCATTTCGCTATTAAGTATTGTAATCCACTGCATGTCTTGCATCTTTTCTGATATGCTGGGCATTATCTTCAAGTCAATTCAGCAAAGGAAACGTCATATTCTTTTATTGCCTTTGACTTTGAATGCTGCATACCCTTCTGTCTTGAGCCTCTTCACTACGCATTTTGTACTTCCATCTGAACTACAGTGTCACATCCCCATAAGGTCCCCATCAGCCTCATTTGGTGATGAGTCAGTTCCACTGGTAAGTCCCAATTCCCTTGTGAAAGATTAATTTGAAGTTTGCTTCTCTTGTGATAGATCCTAAGCAGAACTTAAATCTCTTATCAGGGACTTTGTTACCTCTTCCAGAATCACAAGAATGGTTCTCAGCCTCCAGTTGGCTGAAAAGTCTTAAGCAATTTGTTTCCCTCTTTGTCTTAAGGCCAAAAATTGCTGCAATGAATGTAGTACATCTTGCATATTTCCAATATAATTTCATTATTATCATACTGGGTTTGAAACACACAAAACACATAAGCTACATCAGCACTGACAGATGATACCTGTAAAACTACCTCTGGGTGTTTCACTTTTGAATCTTCTTTTGGCCATAAGCAAAGTTATAGCTCTCAAATTCTTCTAGCTGAATCACTTACTTCTAGGAAACTCCATTCTTCCAGTCAGAATATTTTATTTAATTTCTTAATAGTCCTTCTACCATGTGGTAACAAGTCATCTCTGGCTCCAAGAGCAAGAGTCATTTTATTCTTCACTTAAATGTTCCCAATTGATTCTGCTTCACAGAACCAGTATTTCTGCAGAACACCTACCCTAGGTTTTGTACTGGGGAATTTAAACTACACAAAGAAAGATACAATTACTAATCCCATATCAGCCACCTGCAGTTTGTTCAAACATTTATTTTTCTTTTTTTTTTTCCCCACTCCTCCATTCCATTTTCCATTCCTTCTAAACATTACAATACATTTCTAGGTTCGTATGTTTCTCTCCCTCATCCAGAACAGCCATTGATTTTATATATACTTATGGAAAAAAAACACAAAACAAAACAGAAAACAAAACAGAAAAGCCCTCTTTCAGAGGGTTTAATAATTCCAAAACCTTGATTACTATTAACTACTCAAACCACCAGTATCCTGCCATAGAGCATCTTTGAGAAATCAGTACAGTGCTTGAGGTCACACGTTTTGGCACTTTTCTGTTAATGTTTTAGGTATTCAAACAGTAGTTCTGACTAGTAATGCAAACGTAAAATACATTAGTGAATTGCATCAGAAAATTCAAACCACTGCTGCCACAGGATGAATACACTTACTATGAATATTAATGCATCCCTCAGAATTAAACATTAATACTTAACATACATACTCTCAAAGTTAAAAACCATATGAACATTGCAGGGAAAGAGAGGGAGAAGAGAGTAGGAAAGAACAGACAAAGGGGACAAGTCCTAGAGCCCAGAGATGTTGATTCCATGAATTAAAGAGCATTTCTGAGATAAGCTAGAAATATTTTCAGGTATTAGAGGACAACTTGACACTATGAATAATTTCCTGTAATGGAGCAGAGAATGCAAGCTTTTGTCTTAGCTTTTCTATCTCACACGTCAAACAGAAGATCCATTACTGCCTAACAGCATAAATGCATTAAGCTGGTCAATGGGATTGGCAGTTCTAAGTTTCCATGGACATAGGCAGCTCCCCTGTACTTGAGCACTAAATTCCCATGACCTGCTACACTGCCTTCCCACATAGCGGTAATAGCACTTACAAAAGCTCTGTTTCATCACAGCATTCAGTTTAGACCTGCTGTCTGAAACATAAGCCATTCTTCAAGGTGAGCTCTGCACAGGTCTGTGCAATGTGAGTCATCTTCTCCAACTTCAGCCAGCTCCCTCTTAGGACTCTTGTCTAAGCTAATAATTTTGGCTCTCAATGGAGTGAGAAAGGCACTGCCATGGTATGTCACCCCAGCCATCCTAGACACCTATCTTAAGGCAGGATAAATGATAGAGCTTTCTGTGCTGACATCTATTTAAACCAGGTGCCTGACTTTCAGACAGCTAAAGTTAAAGGAGAAGACTTTTCCTCTTGGCTAGGCTGAGGACTATAAGAGCACCCAGAATTTCACAAATGAGATTGAGTAGGATGCATAATGAAAAGCTCAATGAAAGATAACAGAGTAGATATTCTCCATAGGAAATGTGGCTCCAGAAACACATGAACAGCAAAGCCTGATGTGCATTTGGTTACACTCACCTCTGGGATTCAGACATATGTTAGTCCTTCAGCCACAAATCCCAGCATAGGCCCTTAGCAGTGCAGTAACTGACAGGAAATCCACAAGAAGAAAATGGTATACCAGATAATCACAAAAAGTAGTAAGAAATGTCCCTTGAATGCCACTCTTTGTGGGGCTGTTCTGGAATTCATCAAAAATAAAGCCCCAAACCAGGTACCATTGACAACCCATCCCTCTCTTTCACTGGAAGGAACTCTCTTTGGCAGTAAGCTGGAAATGAAATGTGATTGAACATCTCTCTGCCCCTGTGTCATCAAATTTCTGTCTCTGAATCCAAGTCTGAATCCAATAAACTCTTCATGATGAAGAGTTTCTGCAGCTCTTCAAATCCCCGAAGAAGATCTTGGTCTTTTCAATAGCTTGTTCGGAGCAGTCATAGGAGAAAACGCTACCACCTCAACACCGACCGTGTGCTTCACTGTTCAGCAGGAGACATTATTTTTCTGGACAGCAGCCCAGAGACACTGGACAAAGCAGTAGCAGATGTTATGCATGCTCCTCTGCCTCTTGTTTGGCTAATGAGGGAGTGGAACCCACAGAGCATGACAGCACGAAAGCCAAACTAGCAACTGTGGCCTGTGCCTTCATCTTTTTCATTATGTTTAAGACTGGGCTTTGTTGCAGACTGTCTAAGACACGTGAAGAGATCTTTAAAAATACAGATTGATGCTTCCCATTGTTCAGACAGAGGGAAAAGGACAGATATGCTCTGCTCTAACTGCACGGCACATCTCTCAGTTGCATAAAGTACATGCCCAAATTGACTTACCACAATCATTTGTGCAACATAACTCTCTGGACCAGTGTATTCAGTTGGATCTTTAACTTTGACAAGAACTATAAAGTACAAATAATGCCACATGTTGTGTTCTGACTTTATATGCTCCTCAAACGAAACTGTCTTGTTATCGAATTTGTCTCTCTCCAGTCCTGCAAAAGACATGAACATAAAAAAAAATCAACATAAAAATACCCAAATCTGTTAAATATGTTGGAGAAAGGAATTTAACTTAATTTAAAAGTTCATAAATGTGAAGGATCTTAATTTAAAAGCTATAACCACATACAGTAATTGCCAGGCAAGAAAATACCAGGCTAGAAGGCATTCCTGACAGAATTCTTTCAGCACAGTTTATTCTGTTTTGTGATATTTCCGCTTAATAACAATAACAGTATAATAAATATGTTACTGTTTTACAGTGCCTTCTATGCTGAAGGCTATAAAGTACTTTACAAGTGTTGGCTCTGATTCTTTCTAAATGTATACTGGTTAGCACACAGTATGCAATCTCAGTCCTGATCTTGCTAGGATTTATGCACGCGCTTAGCACCAAGCATGTGAATAGTCCCACTTAAGCTGCGGTGGGACTGTTTGTGCACTTAAACCTAGCAGTGAGGGTGAGTCTTTGCAGAGATGTAGTTGTAAGAATTTCATTTTATTTTTTGTTGTATCCAGTCGAATCTCTGAAGAACAGTGCCATAGTGAGGAAGGTGAGGATTCACAAATGGTTTTCTCCATATTACAGCTCTCCTCCTTGGATCTCTTGTAGAGCCCTCCACTGATACTATAGCCTCTGTGCACTGTGGCTGTTCATCCCTGTCAGTACAACCATGGAAACAACACCTAGCCTACAAAAAAATAAGGTATTTCTAAAGTTCCCCAGGCGAGTGAAGGTCTGCCCCTCTTTGTGACTGCACCTCAAAATAAGCGCGATTCATCTGTGGGCTTTGTGAGGATGATTTTCATTTAATTCTTTTGTTCCCTATTTCACATCACCTTCTGAAACAGGCAGATTTTGCCATTGTTACCCTTCTGGAATGCACTGTGCTGTGAAACAGCAAGCTGTACTTTCATCTGCATCACGCTTTGTGAAATAAAGTCAGCAGCTGCACCAACTCCATTAGTGGTGATGATGCGAGTGTGAGACACAGCTCTTCTCCCTCAGATTCTGGGTAGAGACTGAGAAGCCACCTCTTAGCAAAGCTTACCTTTTGACTCCTAAACCAAATCTCTTTCCTACTGAGAAGGAATAAATTTAGAACCAAACTTGGACGTTTTTACAGACTTTCTTTACAGAAGATAACCACCCCTTAGGTTCACACTTCATTTATTGAGAAATAGTTCATTTTTTGCCTTTACCCATCTAACGTCTCCATAGCTCAGAAACACCTACCACAGATGAAACAGGTTGTCTTCAGTATTTCCTCCTTTTTCTGCTTTTCACTCCTGAGATCAGCAAATGTATCAATGATTACTCCAAAGATTAGGTTCAGAACAATAATTATGACAATGAAATAAAACAGAAGATCATAAACAACTCGCGCAGCAAACAAGGGCTCCTGAAACAATAATAAGGTTGCAATAAGATACAAAAATAGCACCTCTCTAAAATATTAAATAACATTTTCACATTAGCTCAGTAAAGCTATGCATCTTTCTTTTCATATGCCAAATTCTGTTAGCTTTACTTACAAAAATAGATAGGGACTACCTATACAAGTAGGCAAAGAAGATATGGCTTCATATGCCACATATGCTATCTCTTCAGTATTCCTGTGGTCCCTTGTGCTGTTTCCTATAGCATGAGGAAGAGACTAGTTTGTGTACCAGGTGCAGTGTAGATGCATTACAGTAGTCTCCTCTACTGAAGATAATTATCTTCCCCGTACAGAAACAGGGATATACAGTTTCTAGTACCCACTGACAGCTATGATAACTCTTCTTTGTACTGCACTGTAGCACATAGGGATATACTGATGGTATGTTCTTGTGAAATATTCCAAACTGATGCGAGGTTTGCACACTGAACAACTGTAAACCAGGGGAGAGTGCCTGCATGATGACAAGACCAGTCTACTATACTCTGTCCAAGCAGAGAGCATCGATGGTTCTAGCACTATGCTAAACCAGTGCCATGGCTATAAGTTGGCTCAGGGTGGGAAGACCACTTTTTTGTCTTCCTAGAACAGCATGCACATTCCACTTTTAAATGCTTATATTCCCAATTTTCCCATAGTTTTGTATGTTCACATCTTAGCTATTTTCCTTCTTGCTAAGGATGGATTGGACTCTCATTAACACCTCTAATAAAACAGCAAAGTAATTCTGTGGCAAACACGAGACAACATTCAGTGTAAGAAGGAGGAACATAAAATTGAGGTCCTTCTCTTCACCGTGACACTAACTTGAAAGCCATTGATTTTCTCAGCTTCCCACACAGTCATTTGGATATGTGCTACCTTCTGTGACATGCTTTAATGTAGTTAGCATCAGGTTACTACTAAGCAGCAAGGGTAATTTTCAAAATTTTTAAGTGTTTATAGACTTTATGGGGATGGTCTGTAGTCCCTCTAGAACCTCCTGTTCTATGAGTTAGGACCTATATTCCTACTGCTCACACAAGGAGCTCTTCCACCCAGATCTGAGTTATTTGTCTCTGGACTCTTGCAAGCTCTGATGAAATATCACTTGTGAGTTTAATCCTGTTACAGTGTGGACCACCAGAAAGTGCAGCTAGATTACCTTTATTTATGCTGTTCTTCTTGAACTCAAATCAAAATGCATAAAACCCAAATATTACGAATAATTTTTAAATGAACTGCATTTTGAAGAAGACTTCAGGAAGAGGACTTCTACCATGATGTATGAAATTTTGTTTTGACTTTGATGCTAGTTCAGTATAAATAAACAACAGGACCTATTCTAGGGCAGATGCCAAGCTGAAATTCAGCTAAAGAAATGTTTTAGGTACTAGAATGCAGAGTCTTGGCATACATTCATCAGTCAATCCTTCCCAAAAGTTCACACTTATAATTCTTAGTGCAATAGCAAACTGATCTAACCCAGCAATACTTCTTAGCAGTGCTTAGAAGGTTATGACATGCTCCAGTTTTCAAGAAAGGATAAACTACTGCCTAGAGTTTCTTTCTTCAAGTAATATAATCACACCAAGCATAGCTCTTCCCATTAAGTATTCCATCTGGGATGTAAAAATTACATGGATAAATCAACTGTGTAACATTAGAGCAGACTAGATAAAAATACTGTCTATAACCTCCAAAAATTGACTTTGGCATTCATGAGATGCACAGGGAGTAACGCATTTCCTCAGCCAAAACACTTACGTCTTTGGAAGGCTTTCTGAGCACGTCTCCCACACCACCACCATTTCGCAGGCCTTGGTTTAATACTGTCACAATACACATGAGCAGGGTGTCACAGGTCCTTTCAATTCCATCCTCCTCTTCCTCACCTATAAAAAGGAAAAGATCACCTTTATGAATCACAGCATCGAATAATCACTCATCAAACAAAGCCATGATTCTCTATGAGAGAAAGCAACTGCAATACACATCTGCCTTTTATAATTCTCCAGCTAGAATTTCAATGATCATTTGCATGTCACTGCTGGTGACATACTTAGATGCAGCAGGCATATTTAGCCTGAAGAGAGACAGCAGAAATCCCAAGCAGCTCTCCCACTAGTAACTCTGTTAATGACCCAGAGCTGCCATCTCTAGTCATGGGAGTATCCCTTCCCTCACAAGTACTCCCACTGGTTTCAGTATGACTGCTTTTTCAGTGGGCCTCCTAAGTGCACAGCTGACACGCAGAAGAGAAACAGCATAAACACAGAATTAGAAGCACACTCACAAAAGGATTGTCTTCCTGTGAAATCATTCCTCTACCTACTAATGTACAAGCCAAGTCATGTTAGCATTTCAAATCATTCATGACAGGCTGGCTTTTATATCAGTAAATCTGTCCATGATCTTTTCACCAGAGCACGTGCGTAAGTGCAGGTCTGATATACATTAATGAAAAACTATCACTGACCTCAGCCTGAAAAATTAGATTCTATTCTTATCGCTGCTGCAGAGCTGCTGTGTGGTTTTGGCTGAACCACAGAGGGTACTATTGTGCGGGAGGTATTTGAACGTGCAGAGGAGCTGGGCTGGAACACAAGTCCCCAGAGGAGCTCCCTCTGCCTCGGCCAGAATTCCTCCCACCATGCAATCCCATGCTGTGGCTGCATCAACAGCCTCCTTTTGAAGAGCCCTGCTTGAGTTTTTCCCAGTGTTCTGCAGGCTTGTGCTTAAGGGTCAGGACTGTAACTGCTGGTTTTCCTGTTTCCCTCTGCCTTTCTCTTTAGGGATACGTTTACTTAAGCAGGGAAAGCAGCAATTCTCACTTGGTTCACTACACACACTTTTTCTAACACAGTTTAATAAGCCTGCTGCAATAGTTAACTGAAACAGAATATTTAACATCCCCCAAAACATCACAGCTGGGGCACTGAGATCCAATGAATTGACCGAAAGCATTCACATTACAGACAAGCAATTTGGACTTAGGACATGGGTTCCCAAACTGTGGTGTATGTATCACAATAGGTACTTGCAGAACAAAGGTGGTATCTGCTGCTTTTGCCACCACTGCTTTTGCTACACAAGCAAATTAAATGGAAACAAACTCCAGATACAAGAAACTCTTAGCAAAAGGAAAATGAAAAGCAAAAGCAGGTATCGGGATAGACTTCCTGTTGAGCTACACAATCATTACTGACACTGCTACCACTAATAACTCCAGATAAAAACAAAGAAAAAAAACCTGCTCAAATATTGAAACTGAAAGGACTGAAACAATGAAACCTTTTTTTTTTCTCTGTCACATCTGGATTTTTTTTTTACTCACACTGTGATCTCAGTCATCACCTCTGCTTTTGCATCCTGTTCCTATTTCCTCTTTCCAAACTTTAATCCATTAATGGTTTTGGAGCTAATATTTGTGCTTGAGAAGATGACTGTTCACAACAGAAATCAAAAAAATCTTTATAAAAGCCACTGCTTCTATTTCACTTACATAGCTAGAGAACAAATTTTCATGTTTTCGCAAGACCTGGGTCAGGTGTTGGAAACAGCAGGTGGTCAGGTTCTGGTGTCATGATGTCAATCACAGGGCAGTACAGTGGGATGATAGGAAGATTCATTTCAAAAATCCTCATCTGGAAGATTCATTTCAAAAATCCTCAGCTGGTGGCCCATAGCTACCTGGCTTCTGAGCCTGAGCTTTGACACAAGCAGGGGCAACACGAGTGCTCACATGGACCTAGCTGAACTTGCCTAGAGTGGTACCATACCTGTGACTGGAATGAGTAAAGAAAATGTCCCGTTCTGCAAAGAAGTGTTTGTACATCTTTCTAGCACTGGTCTCTATGGGCTAAAGAGCACGAAGGGGAGGAATAAGGCCAAGGCCACAAACTTGGGATGTTCCTTTAAGTGGATTAAGCACTTCATCAGGCAAAGACTCAAGTGATATTGTAATGCCCTTGGAGGAAAGAGTGGAAGACTCCAAGGGAGATGAGACCAAGTATTTTGGGGCTGATAGCTCAGTGCAGCAGAGAAGCAGCAGGCTGTAGACAGGATGCGCTCTCTGAGTAAAGTACTGAGTAGAGTTAATCAGACAGGCTTGTTATCTCTCTCACCAAAATGAGCAATGACTGAATGCAGGCTCAACCAGTAAAACTCAAGGCAGAGGCACAATCTCTTCTGAACAAGTGATCAGCAGTGATCTGATCTAAAATGCCAGATTTTTATGTCTCTGCTGTGGCCCTGAGATGTCATTTAGAACATTTTATGTATCCTACAGACAGCTGTGGATTTCTTTATGCTGCTACACCATGAATCCTACCAACTCCCAGGCTGACCAGCCTTTGCAAATCTCCTGTACTCATAGTTTCACCAGAAGGGAGATCTGTCCTAGGAGAAGACATAAGGTAGAATAGTACTTTTTGACAGGTGATTCATTGGCTAAAATGAATCTTTAGTTCTCACTAAATGTAGTTTCTCTAATGTTACTGGACAAATAAAAGCACTCCAAGATTAAGTGCCAGTGTACTCAGATGTTCTGTATAGCCCCCTTTTGTTATTGTTTAATTTTAAAGAAACAGTGGCCAAGAAATAAGAAATGTGAGATTTCTATCATTTAAAGAGCTTGGCAAAAGCCATACTGCATCTCTTTTGACTGATTGATTACTTTTTGAATGTAGCAGCTTTGCCAATAGCTCCTGTGGAGAGACTGTTTTCTCTATCTAGTCAGACAGCTTCCCATTTTGTTTATGAGGCCTGTTTACACTCCAGCTGGGGAGGAAAAGCCTACTTTTATAGCTCTCTCCCACATACCCTTGATCCTAAAAGCTCAAAAATCTGTAGTGGGAGAATAAAGCATGTGAAATGGTGTTATACTGGAACACAGGATAGGAAGGGACCACTTCTGTCCTCAGCTTCAGCCCCTATCAACCACACGTAAGTGTAGCAGTAAGTAGTCTAAGCCTATGGACCATCTACTGCACACACCCACACTGCACAAACATAACAACTGTAGTGAAGACCATACACCTCAGCTACAATGTGTCACAGGATAAGAGCAGGAGAGATGAAGTAGCACTACAATCAGAGGTCCTGCGTGATGCTGTTGCCTCAAACAGCAAATAGAGCAAAGTACTCTGTCAGCTTGATCTATGACAAATTCCTTCCTGAACCAATGTCTGGTAACTGGTTTGACACCAGTAGAACACACCACACAAGCCTTTTATTTTAATGAAGTGTATTTAAAGTTGACAGGGTCCTTCTGGTATGCAGATCAGTTTCATAACACAGGTATCAGAGTAAAAACAGATGGACTGATCTGCTGAAGTAGAACAATTGAGCTTTTCACTTGCAACAAGCATGAAGAAACACAACTTGCCTATCACAAACGTGGCTTGCAACAGTCTGCATTTCCTTGTATTTGCCACAAGCTAGGAATGCATGGATGGACTCCTGCCCATGCTTAGCTGAGACACAGTAAGTCATTAAGAGACAGTTACTTGGTCCTGGATCTGGGCTTTTACTCTTCTGGCTACATTACAACCTCAGCCTAGATGTATGTAAAAAGTATACACAGGAGCATTTTGATATATGCTACACTGTTAAAATCAACTTATGTGGCCCTAAATGGATCTAATAGTGGCTCACTGTGTGCAGGTGAAGATGCTGCAGGTAAGCAACAAGCTTTTCCTCTCAGCAAAGTCAGCTCAAAAAAAGAGACCTGTATGTTCAAGCATAATGATTCAGCATGATATTACAACTAAATTAATGTTGATGCAATTGGAAATCAGGTATGGGAAGCACTTGCATTATAGGCAAGTTCCCAACTGAGTTCTAAGCCTTCCAGGAGTTGAGCACTTCTGACTTCCAACTGACTTCTCATGCAGTATCTGTAGTAATAACACACAAATCCCTCAAATCTAATTGATCACCAGTTTGGTGAGGTTTTGTACTAACCTGGGTTAATGAGTGGGATGCTTGTGGAACAATTCTCTTTTGCACAGGCACCCACCATTGATGTGAGGGTTGTAGTGGGGACTTCACCAATACCTAAGAAAACAGCAGAATATTGATGAAAAGACAGACACTGCATTGACAAAAGGTTTTAAGTCATTATTTTTCTAGAAGCAAGTCACTGATTTGAAAAGTTGAGAAGAAAAAAGCAGAACAAATTATACCACCAACTCCTCCTTCCTCAAACAGCCTGCCTAACAACTCAAAGCAAGCACAAGGAACAAAAACTCAGTTTTATATTTACTGTATATCACAACTATTCCCATTTCATCTCTTGAAATTAATGAATCTACATCAAATGCTGCTACTTCTGGTTAGAAAAAGATATATTCAAAGCAAGAAACAACTGTCAGATATAAAAATAATGTCAGTTTTAGAACCATTAGATAAATTATTCACAGAAGCTGACAAGAAGGACACAAGCTGATGTTCAATTATCCTGAATGTAGAATATTTAAGAGTTTTCAAGGATTATAACACAGTTTGGTACTCATTTGTAAATATGTATGGGTTTGAGAAAAACACTAATTTAACATTCCCAAAGTGGGTAAATGTGTACATCAGCTTGATTTTATCAAACCAATTTTGTCTTGTGCATCTTCAACAATTTTCTGCATTTCAAATCACAGATACAAAAAGGTTTAAGGAGAAAAAATGAAGGCAAAATCATACAACCAAAGTAACAGTCTATGACAATCTCAGTAACATAGAAAACACATCCACTCCAACTCTCTCTTTGTGTGATTTTATAAAGAAAAAAATAAGCACTTGTATTGGGATGCATAATGTTCCATTCAAATACCATCAGCATATTGTCTTGATTAGTGCTTGATCAGAAATGGCAATGTATAAAGCCAGCAAGAATACACATGCAAACACACAACAAAAATCTGTTAAGAATCCAACAGAAGAAACACAAACACACAGGAACTACTGCACTGGATCAGATCAGTGCTCCACAAAATCTAGCTTCCTTTCTCCTAAGATGGCCACAATTATTTTTTCGAAATGAAAATAAACTTCAGATTATAAATTCTTCCCCAAAATGAATGGTAAATCAAATATAAGCCGACTTAGCCCTTTGAAGTTGATCAGTGGCAAAAAGCAAGGTCTATAAAAGGAAGGTCTATAAAAGCAAGGTCTTTTTTCCTGTGGTTATCAAATAGCTATATGAATATATCACACTCCCCCACATCAACGAGTCTTGAATGAGCTTTGCCTCATTTGTGTGCTGTAGGTCCTGAAATAGCAAAGCTAGGAAAAGGCTGACAAACACAGAGCACACACAATTTGGGGTGGATCCTATTAGTTGTTCTATGCTTGCATACAGGTCTGAAGAGCTCACTGTTTGGGAAAATCATACCTCTAGGAATTTAATCAAAAGCTATTTTCAGGTCTTTCTATGCAGAAAGTTACTTCTCTGTCCATGCTCCCAGCAGGCTGCTTGGCAGCATGTAAGAAGATCTCAACACATCAGACATACTTTTTTCTAGGAAAGTGAGTTTGTAACTCTCTGTCCATGTTGGTGAAGTCTCTCATTCTAATAAATTGAAATTCTGGCTTTTTAAGAAACAGTTAAAAACCTTCTGATGATTTTACTGAAGACAGAATTATACACTAAGAGTGAGTGGTGTTTGTGAAAAACACACTGAATTTAAGAGATGCATATATTAACTAATCATTAAAAGATCACATGCCTCATGCAGAACACAGAAAAATCCTAAGCACTACTTTTAAGGTGGGATGAGAACCAATAGAATCCACTTTGAGTTGCTCTTCCAAATACTTAGGAAATGCAGGAATTTCTTCTTTATGCTAGCATGAGTTAGAAAATGTTAAAATAAAATGTAATAAATCAATTGTGAGTGCTGGATTTTAATATTACAACTGAAAAGTCTAGTCAAAAAAAACCCCTACACATGAAATTTTACCCAGAGACTTAATTTAGTCCTAAGGTATATGGAGTTAGTTCTGCTTCCACAGATACAAGCACAAAATTAAAATTTCCCTAGAGCAAAGTTTGGTTAGTCAGACACAAAAGGTGTATTTTGGAAGCAAATTTTAACATAAAAAGCAGTACCTGCAACAGGGGTCCTGATTTTCAACCTGTCGACCTCCATGATAAAGTCATCCTTCAAGAAGAGGAACCCAATGATGGAAAAGAGATAAACCAGGATGAGTGCTAGCACTGCGGTGAGGATAATGGAACGACCATTCCGGGTAACACTTTTTATCACGTTCAGCAAAGTCTCCTCTCTGTACACCAGATCAAACAGCTGGGAAAAGTATAGTGTAGAAGAAAAAAGGAATACAAATCAATAAAAATGAATGTATATAGATACTACATAGGAACATAGTCTGAACTACTGAAACATACATCTAGCCATGTTCTGTAATCTCAGCTTTATAATCACACAATTCACATTGATTTCAGTGGGAACTTGGGAGATAGGAGAGATAATATAGCACAGAACTTGAAATTTTAAGACAGATTATAGCAAAATCAAAAGCTAAAATGTATACTTATATATGAGTCTGACCCAGACACAAGGTAATAGTTATCAACAAGAACCATTGCTTCCCCATATTCAAAAGCAGGCTGGATTAAAATTAAAAAACAGCATATCCATACTATGGATCTACATCCACAAATTAATTTTTCATGTTATTTCCCATCTGATAAACATGCATAGGCTGCATATCAAAAATGCACTCATGAACACACATAATTACATGTCTGTAAACTGTTTCTTTGAGCTCATGGGATCATTTAAAAGTCACTCATGTGAAAGGATTAGGGCCATTTCTTTTTAGGACAAGGTTAAATTCATTGCAATGTTTGTATAAAACCCCAAACTGCTCTTCTTTACCCTGCGCTATATGTTTTCCTAGTATTTAACTTTAAAGAAAAGTATACATGAAGATAATATTGCTTTAAATGTCAAATGCCTCAAATAGCAATTAAATGTGATAAGTGCTTTTCAAGAAACTATAGCTTTTTTCTCTTCCAATTCTATTGATGTGTTATAGTGCTTTGGACCTTATCTATAATATATGTATTTCCACTTCAAAACACACAGATTACAGATATAAAGTGACACACTGTGATTTATCAAAATGGTCCACAGAAGAAGGTATTAGTCACAATTCACAAGATCTGAAATCCACAGCCTTGTGAAAGGATTAATAATAAAGGAAGAAAGAGGGAAGACAATTATCATTCATCCCATACAAGACAAAGCTTAATATGAGGAACAAATGCAAGATTTGGAACACTTTCACTACGAAGTGAACACCTGTAACTTAGGAATTTGGACAGTTATAACATCCATGAACCATGGACATTTGTTGATAGCAGTCACTGAAAAAAATAAGCATTTAAAATGTTTCCTAAACTACATTGCAGTTCAGACAGTATTTTACAGTAAAGAACCCTTACTCACTGAAGGAGTAATACATTTTGATGCACATTTTTTAAGACAGACATTAATTAACAGGTGAGTTGCATCCATTTTGAAAGGTTCTGCAGCTAAAGCCTCAAAATCTTGACTCCTCTGAAATCTGTGCAACTTTGAAGGTGACTTTAATGTCAAGATATAAACCTGGAAAACAACTTCAGCAGGAGCTCTGCCACAGAAAGAACTGAATGCCTAAATTTTAGAGTGCTTAACGCACCTCTGTGAGATGCTGGGAGTTCACTGCTATTCAGGAAGCTGAGAAAGATATGACAACAGGAAGGTGAACACATGTAAATGACCACAATTGAGTCAGTCTCCCTAAAAGTTTCGTGTTTTAGTATAAAGCATAACGGTTAGAAAACAAGAGCAGTGAACCACCTTTTATTGCTATTCAGCATGAAGGGAGCAGTTAGCTGAGTTTAGCATAATTTTGTATGATTCATTTTCACTGCACCTGTATCACATTATAAAAAGATATTCCATCTGGGTAATGGCAACAAAAGAAAATGGAAGTGGGATACATTTATAGTGATGAATCTTCCCGCTACACCAGAGGCATGCCATCTTTATTCTCCAAGTCACTCTTTTATTTGTTAGGACTGCAACATGAACTAAGGAACGGGATCTTTTGATATAGGGATGATGCACACACCAGTGGACAACTCCTGTCTCAGAGAGACTACAGTCTGAAGATACAACTGGCACAAGATATAGGAACAACATACACAGAATAAATGTATGATGGATAGGAATAGAAGAAAGAAGCAGTCTGTGTGATGATTTTCTGAAAAGAAATTGGCAAACTTTCAGCTGTAAAACAGATAAAACAACTTCTAACAGAAACAGGTTCTAATGAAAACAGCAGCTCCTGAGGGGCAGCAACACAACGGCGCGCTAAAAATACACATGATTTGGCTTGATTGTCAGGAAGAAATTGAAGACAGCTGCATGGGTAACGGTATTTTCTATTTTTGCAAACTTTTCCCCTCTGCAAAAGCACAGACTTACCAGGAAACTGTAGAAGAATTCATGCACACAGAGGCCCAGCATGCAGACCAGGACATATGCTACATGATAGAGAAAAGCCATGTCCATGATGACTGCTCTGTAGCCACGCGTAAAAGTTCCACGGTTTCCAACGAAGCTCACCAGAAACACTATTTTGTTGCAAAGCTGCGGGGTGTAAACAAAGTAAATAAAGTAAACAAAGGCTAGGTTTACTCCATCAGAAAAAATCCTGTTCATCTTTGCTGTTTGCAAAAAATCTAGATAAGCTACTTTGACTAAATGCTCAACTTTTAGATGGCTGAATTTCAAATAAGATAAATCCATCTCCAAGGCACACTGGGAGTGAGTCCATGAGAGTAACTGGAAGTATATCACCCCTCCAACCCTGCACTGTCTCATTGTATTCTGATATATCACTATAAATTAATGAGTAGGCAGGGTGGGATTAATGTCATAAGACATTAAGAAAAAACTGGGGAGCGAACTCCTAAAAATTCTGAGTTCAGACCTGAGACCATGCAACAGCAGCGATGAATGCAACTACAAGTACAACAGTAGAAACTAAATAGCATGTGTATGGGGGGTGGGTGGGTGAGGCTGGGAGTGCCTGCCATAAAAAAAAAAAAAAAACAACGGCATTTTGGAAGTACGGTATTTAAGCAATGGCATCAGATTTGCAATTGTTCCTGAGCATGTGAAAAGCATGTTCCTGCATGTGAAAAGCAGTGAAGAAGTACACATGAAAGAAGCTAACCTCACATGTTTTGTAATCCAGGACAAGCAATAAGGACTCATTATGTTTCTTCTTTCAAAAATTTCACATGGACAAGCACTGCTTACTTACGTTTACCTTTGATTATGACCCTGGGTATTTTTAAGCATGCACAATTCTCAAAGAATTGGTGGCAAACAGCCCAATGCTTCGCTGCCTGGTGCTAAGGTGAATTAGAGCTGTAGCAGTCAGGCAGAAATGTAAATAGATTACTTATGAACATAACTGTATATCTTACAAAGCTCAGTAAACATGCAAAAAACAGACATGAATAAATTAAGAATCTGAGAAAGGGCTCAGAGAATTTTTAATTTTGAAAACTTTCCTCAAAAATATAGATTTAAGCTCACAGAACACCTTACAAATTTGTGTCAACTTTGCTGAGCACGTTGGTAGAGAAAATTATTCTTTTCACATGAGGAACTGTAAATTTGATTCCTTTTACTCAGCAGTATTTCTTTTAAATTTCATATTGCTTTTATTTTTAAAATATTTGTATGTTAACAAAACCAAAATCCCTTTTTTCTCAGTTTTTCAGTTTGCTGATACTGCTCTTTCAGAACGACTGGATTTTTTTTTATTTATATATTTTTTTGCTCAACCTGCGAACCTGAAAAAGAAGTTCTTCACACAAGTCTAACCCAGGGATTTTTTTAATAGAAGACCCTTAATATTTCTGCTTCTGCTGAAAATTCTGCCTGCTTTTTAAGTACTTACATTAGCAGCACCAAGAAGTATCAAAGTAGGACCAAGCCCAATAGTATATATAGACCTGAGAATAACCGACACCAAAAAGGGTCGAATGCCAACAGGCTTGGAGATGAAAAACAGCATTGCTGTACAAAGTGCCACTGCAATCCAAAGGAGGACTGAAAACAACGGAGAAAGTGTGCCTGTATGGAGGAGAAAGGGAAAGTTGAGAGAGGCATCTTTGGAGATTCTTTTTTTTATTATTTTTTTAGCCAAGAAATAGATCCAAAAGATCAATTCCTTTGCCAATATAGCTAACAAAAAGAGTGACTCATGCATCACAACTGCTGACCACATCTTGCCCTAATTGCACCAAGAACTATTATTATCATATTATCATAGTATTGTTGATTTGCACGGGTAATAATAAGAGGAGCTAATGAAATTTCCATTAAAATACGAGGAATGCTCAGAGATGAAACAGTTTACCCTTCTCCAGGAGCAAGCTACTAATCAGCTCCCTTCTGCAGGGATCATTAGGACTCCTTCGGTCTAATTCCATGATTGCTCAGCTACAGAAATAGCTGGCCCTTGGGGTAGCGCAGCAAGTGGCACTGTGCTGCAGCGTCACATTTCCAATCTAAAGAGCACCAAAGCGTCCTGCTTTTAGAAAAGCGGCTTTCTTCTGAAGGGCTGCAGGCATTCAGCGGGAGGCAGACTCCGCCTCTGCACGAGAGCAAGACACTTGCCGCAGTGGGAGGCAGCCACGGGGAGTTGAGCATGACAAGGCAGCATCTGCATTGCCAGGAGCTGCTGAATAGCTGTGCCTTACTCCTGGGGAGGTGGCGGGTCCCTGGTCTTGCTGAGCTCCCACAGGCATGCAAGCCGCTGCCTTCAGAGTCAGTCTGTGCAAGAAGATGGCTCCAGGCTCTCTCTGAGTTTTGAGTAATGCCCCTGCTTTCCCTCCCTCCTCTGCTTAAAGCCCTGGAAACACACCATGCTGCTCTAATTTAAAAAGCACATTTAGATCTCAGAGTGCTGTCATACTCGTACACTGACTCCTATTGTTATCCGATGAACGGAAAGGTCAGTGACAGGGGAGAATGGAATAGAAAATTTAGCTAGGCTCACAACAGGAATAACACTATCTGTTTGGCAAGAGATATACAGCTAAGCAGCATCAGTGAGATTAGAAAACAGTGAGGTGAAGCCTATTCTCAAAATTCAGATGGCATCCAAACTTTTCCAAAGTTCGGGAGTGTTTATACCCTTGGCAAAAAGTTCAAGATCAGCTCTGCCGGGTAGTTTCTTTGCCAACAAGATTTGGAAACTTTTAATGGATCCTAAAAAATAGCTTCAGATTGGAGCTGAAAGATAAGACCAAAGCACTCAGTGTTTCTTTAACAAATCATTTTTCCTTCTTCCCTACTGCAAGTCAAACAATTTCATGTCATGTAACATGAGCAGATATGCACGAGGCAAAGAGACCTCATCTGGAGGATAATTTTGCTTATGCCATATGATATAAGAAAATCAGAAATCTACTAAAAGGCAGCATTCTTGGGATGATTCAATCAGTCCAGGCACCTCAAACATGTGAGCATGGCTGGATTTGCACAAGGTGAAGGGAAAAAATGTGAGACAAACTCCAGCTCTGAGATCAGTTTTTGGAGGCTGGAAGTAAAGGGTCTGCCTCATGATCATGCTAATCTTCTTCGGCCACACTTACTGTTTATTGTTCAGCAGTCTCTTTTACTGCTACAGGCACTAGAAACTGGAATCCTGAAACACACTATCACTGACATCACTGGATTACTGGGGCCATTTAAACTAATACTACATAAATATGCAGTTCCAAGTATTAACACTTGGAATTGATTTGACTGCAGACCCCAAGATTTCAGTGAGTATAGATTAACTAAAAATTTAGTAGCTTAAGCGGTTTATTTTTAACTCTTTGTTTCTTCTCTCACCCTGCATAGGCTCTGACACGTGTGTACCCTGAGCAGCTCTTCAGTTCACAAACAGAAAAGCACTATGTACAAATGCTTCCCATTTCCACAGCAGAACCCTGCAAACTTTGCTACACAAGGCTATGGAGATACCTGTGCTGTGACCTGCAGAGAACGCCCCGTGGGGTGAAAGGGCAATGTGGTCTCCATGCCAATATACTTTAATCTGCTGCTTTTCTGTTTAGCCAGACAACAGGAATGTTTGATGGTGCCAGTTCTGGTGTTTGTGAAAAGTACATGTATCTACTAGAAGCTGGACTGCTTCCACCAGCACTGTTCACATGCCATCAGACAGAGGTGACTTTCAGTTACATTACTGACTGGACTGGATGGAAACCCAGAGGTGAATGGCTCTACTCCCATTACCAGTCTTCTTTAGCCCAATTAAGCTTGTTTTTGATCCAAAGAGGCCTCCTGCTAGTCTGCTGCATTTAATGAAATTTAATATTCATTATATTTCCCATGTTGTGATGAAACAGAGATAGAATCACATATTTTAAGCATATTTTTATATAACACATTTGTCCCCTGCAATAGTTGCTCTTCTATCACAATAAAATAGTCGAAACCCCATGAGACAGTTTTTAAATCATTATATTCCACACATTTTAAGACTGCACGTCATTCAAATTGGTCAGCTTTAAGGAATCTCAGTCCCTCTGCTGCAATGAACCCTCCTTCAGCTCAGCAGCTGTAACTTAACGTGTGCAATAGTACACTGCCATATAATAATAATATCTATCTGTACATAAAAGAATTAGCTAACTAGTCTTCAGCTTGGCTGCTATGTTCTGTCCATTTTACTTCACATTGCACAGGACATGTGATGCACTGAAGACCAACTACCACATCTCAGACAACATCTGGTGTCTACTTAGAAGGCACTAAATGGTTGCTGCAGATATGAGCATAACTGAAGATGCAGTTATACATAACTGTGTTACGTTAGAATGGAAAGCATCTAAAATTAAAAGGAAAAATGAAACCAAACTCAACTTGCCTTCATCTCCATCATCTCCAAAGGGATAAAACAGAGCAACTGCTAAATTGATGAATACAGCAAGGTTGAAGGAAATGCTCCCCCAGAGGGAGAT
Organism: Heteronetta atricapilla; assembly: GCA_011075105.1. Lineage (NCBI taxonomy): Eukaryota > Metazoa > Chordata > Aves > Anseriformes > Anatidae > Heteronetta > Heteronetta atricapilla. Next base: position 75,333,473 of record CM021731.1, on the reverse strand, counting down.
GTGTCTAGAGAACCAAAACAGGGGTGGATTATCTAGAAAGGGGAGAAAAGCAGCAATCAATGAAAAGAAAGCAGGCATCAACTCTATCAGTAATGGCCTCAAGGGACTTAAATAGTACAGTTTAATGAAGAAAACTGAGATAAACAAAATAAATATGCAGACCTTTAAAATTAACTAAAACAGACAAACAACAAACATAGGTTTGCCATAAAACATAGTTTCAAGCAGAGAAGCAGAGTTTTTCACCCAAAGATCCCAATACAGATTATTATACATGAGAGTTGTGCCTCAGCTGAGGTTTTAGGATTGGATCTTGTGTGATCTTCTCACCTGCCTCTGAAACTGTAGCCTCTGTGCAGGGAGACACAAAGTCAAACAAACAACTAGGTTTAAAGGCACTCTGCATGCCAGGCAGACAGAAGACCCACAGCAGGTCATCCAGCTGGCCCACTTGGATGAAAAATGCTGATGATATTCAAAGAAAATGGAATATGCAAGGCTTCAGAACTACAGCGTTTTCCCCACCTCTATCAAACTAAATACATCTCCATCTATTTTTGGAGAACAGGTAAAATTCAGTCTGGCTGGGTTTGGTTCTGCAAAAGCTAACTATTTCCCATATGATCCTCAGACATCCAAGATTAACTGCTGACCAACAGCTCTGTGCTGTTATAATTACTCCAGGCTGCAAAAGGACTCCAGTTAAGCCAGGACCTCCATATATGAAGTACTGTATAAATACACAGAAGCAGTCTATATCCCAAAGAACCTATAACCTAGTTAGAAGTGACTAAAAAGGGAAGTAGGGCAAATCAGGGTTAAGATTTTGTGTCCAGGGTCACATAAATGATTCAGCAAAAAGCCTAGGAACATCATCAGAGGGTACTAAGACCCAGGCAACCACTTCATATATGTGACTGCACTATCAGATGTTTAAATGAACATTTAAAACAAGCCTCTATGTGCAATGGTGTGAGAAAACCCCCCACCAGAGAAGTTTAGCTATTTGAAGATGCTGCATTCCTATTAATTAGATTTTAAAGTACTGAGAGTCTCCTGCAAGCCTTAAGAGCATGTTCTTGACTTGCCTGCACCCAGCTAACTTTTCATATAGACTCCTTCAACTGAATATGCCTGTCTCAGGCTTTAGTCTAAATAAACTTTAATTGTGATGAGGTGACTCTTCAGATTTCATTGTGATAACCTCATGCTGTTGACTGCTGGGATTTAAGCACTTGGAGCCACTGCAAATGACATCTGTCAATTTAAGCAATACAGACTGCATGCTAACAGACGCTTGGCTAAAGAACGAACCAACCTTAAACTTACATTATCTTTTCAAACAAAGAAAAATCATGGAGACTTATGGGCCATTCCACTGATGAAAGAAATTGGGGAATTTCTGTTCTGAATAAAAATAAACCAATTTTCCTTGCTTACAGCATTAGGCAGGTCTGGTCTATGCAAGTGTAGGGTTGCGCTGTTTTATATGTATTTCTTAAGCAAGAAAAACAGATACGCTTTTGTTAATAGAGTAATTTTTCTACAATATAGTGACTTTTATTCCCAAATAGACTGTGCAGTTAGGGAGTTATTCTGAAATCATTTATTTTACAACTTCTACTCTGGTCGGTTTGTCAGTACAGACAAATTTTTCACAGTGCCACCAAGGAAAGTGGACGTGGGCCAACAAGATTCATGCTGAAAATTTACAACTGCCTCTGAAAATTGCCCAGGAATTGACATTTAAAAAACCATCCAACATTCCTGTTTCCATAACATTACAGATGCTGCGCTAAACCATATTGCTTTAACTATCCAAACTCCCTGCTGATCTGACCATAGATCCTATTCTTCACTTCCTTCCTAATCAATTGCATAATGCTGCTCTGAGCTGTTAAACAGCTGATGTCTGCCACCCCAGCATTATCTGCATTTTAGCAGTGAACAAAATGATACAATCTCACATATTTTTATATACATACATATATAATATATATCTTCTTTATTTCTCAAGGATACTGTAGATGCTTAATTAGTTAATAGCCTTGATTCTCTGCTCCAAATGCAAAGGGCACAGTTGACAGTCGCTGAGCTGGCAGGAGCTACTCATCCCCAGGACATGAGCAGCAGTGGCAGCCCCATTCCTGGTGAGGCCAGCAACTGTAATGCCCACCAGTGAACTGAACAAGAAATTCACGGTACCTGGCTTGGTTTCCCTGCACCTCCTGTTCAGGTCCCTGCTCTGATCTCTCTCCCATGATCTCAACTGTGCCTGTCAGATTTGCAAGTTGCACGTAGCTTAAGAAAGTACATATGCCTCTCCCACTACCACAGGACATATACCAGAATGGGCTCACAGATGGGGACATACTGCAGCCTAGTCAAGCAAGGCTGATATGAACTGGCAAAGGGAACGGACTCCATGGGAGTCATGCAGATTTAAAGCAGCTGAGGTTCTGGTGAGAGACATTTTTAAGTGACTGACATTTACAAGTTTTTTAATGGTCTTTTAGGAATCTGCAAACCTCAAATATGCAGCTACACATGTTTTTGTTAAATATTAGGGGTCTTGGCTTAATTAGGTGCAACCCTATTGAGTTTAGTGGAGCTACACCCAGTTCATCCATCCCTCAATTTAGCTTTTGGAGTCCAGAACATCATCTTGAACACATTATTTATATTAGTAACTACTCCATATTTTGCCTCTTCTGTGGTGGCATGCAAGTGTCTCAGATGACCTACACTGTGCTGACCCTACACACAAAAGTCCTGAGCAGTTTTGCCTGTTGCAGTATCAGAGTGAACAGTGAAAAGTGTTTTATTAAAACTGAAAATATTGGAAGGCTTAAAACCAAGGTTTTAGCATAATTAAGCTATTTTTTGAATGTGTTATACTTACTCCTAATTTTCTTTTGCCATTTCATCTCGTTGTACAGATCCTCTGTCTGTTGGAAGAAGTCATTGACTTTGCTTCCTTGTTCATCTCTCTCTGTTGTATTGAACACCCGACTTTTGGACTCCCGTGTAAGGAATTCACAAATATTAGGGACAGGAAAGACGATCTGTTCCATTGTTCTATCATGACGAACAATCTATAAATAAAATGAACATTATTATTTTTTTTCAGGATCAGTGACTTTCCAACCATTTTGTTATATCTGTTCTTGCTCACAGCTCCCTTATTTATAAAATAATGCATAAATGATTGGAATGTTACAAAGAAACGGAACCAATTAATCCTGAAACATAAAGTGAAACCACAGTTCTATCTTCAAAAGCTTGCATGAAAATACAGTGACAAAAATATGCCTCAACTGAAACCTAGGTCCAAACTAATCCCAAATACAAAAAAAAGTTCCAATTCAGAATGCTTCGATTTTGCAATGGATTGAAATGAATTTCTGCCACTAAACAGTTCTGAAGTTCAGGGGCTTTCTGATTGATTACAAAATTCTTTCCTCACCTTGAATTTATTTCTATGATGGCAGAAGTTGTGAAGGTGAACATGCAAAAATAGCACCTTGTTACTCAGACAGAACTCATATCTTATCAGTCTTTCTCTCTTACTTGGCAAAAAACCAAGGTTTTGCATTGTTTTTATTTCAGAGCATACTGAGTTATTGGTAAGTGAGCTAGATTTTACTCCATCTCACTACACTATCATCAAAATTGCTTTCTCATTCTGATCATGGAGTCTGCATTACTAATAATGGAGAAAAGCATAGAAAACTCATTTTTACTCCTAAACACATGTTCCTGTACAGGCAGCAGCGGAGAAAAAACAAACAAACAAACAAACACAGACTATTTGACTTTCAAATAAAACAAATGAGATACCCCAACATCAGAGAGCTATATCTAAAATGCTTAACAGGTCTAAAACTGCTTTCAGTAAAAGAAGAGCAAACATTCATTCAATTTAGGAGCAAAGCTGGGGTTAGTTTCACTTTTCCAGTCACAGTCCTGCATTTAAGAACCTTCCTTTCTCTCCTCTAATTCATATTAATTATTTGAACATACTAAAAATCATACCCATCTTAAGCCATTTTTACATATAACATATTCAAGCACATTTGCATTATAAATGAAGAATAATTATATATGTCTGCCCAAGGACATGTGCATTATGTGAAATTGAACAGGCTATTTTGAAGCATCCTAAGTAAGCAGTTGCTTCTCAAGCCAGCAGATGTGCAATGGGACTATGTGGCAAGTGAAGGACTATGACAGAACATCAGTTCAGTCCAAGACTCATATGAAGAGGTAGGCTGCAGGTGTTGCTCTGCAGACTGGTATTCAAAAGGCCTCACAGAGAATAGAGGCCCATGAAATAGATCCCTCCATATCTGCTGAAGAAACAGGCTTTGTTGGATTTAGCAGCCATGACATTGCAGGTTTTAGAAACTACTCTTGGAAGAAGCTATTGGCCATGTAGAAGCAGACCACAGTGCTTGTTTAGATACCTAAATTTGCAGTCTACTCAGACAACTTACTCAGCCAATACTTGCTAAAAGATAACTTAAGAGCATTCATAGTGTTAAAATATGTTAAAAGGAGCACTTAGCTGCTGTCTGGACAACCACAACAGCTATGGAGCTTCCACCTATCTTGTGGTGATACAATGGGAGCATTATCAGGCAAAAAGGATGTTGGCTAGCACAGAGAAGGATGCCAGCAGCAGCCTGTCTTGACTGCAGCCAGGACAAAATGGACTTGAGGTGCTTGCATCAGACCGCTCCCTGTACACGCAAGCTCAGATCCAAACTAGACAGAGCCTGGGAGTCCACTGAAGCTAAAATTATTGGCTCAGATTCAGGGTGATCCTGCGTGAAAACACGCTGTACAGTTTTCATTTTCAGTCAATTTTGGATTTGATAAAGCATGTCCAAGAGATAGCCAGATGCCACTTCTTCAGTCTATGGAAGCAGACATCTTTGTAGCAGAGATATTCTTCTCTTTATGAAGCCACTAAGGGCTAGAGATCCTTCTGTTCCGAACTCCCATCTTGATGCTTATAACCCCATGAAACCTGTAAGAACACAGGATCTGGTACAAGAGTTGAGAACCTAAATACCTCCGTGGTTCTTGATCTAAATCCAATCCATGGAAGCGGTAAAGCTTAAAATAGAGAAAAGAACAGATGAACAGGCTATGCCTTTAAAACAAAAGGCATACTGAATGTCTATATCACTTCAAAACCTCTTTGTACTGCAGCCAAACTTTTAATTTGATCAGTTAGCATCACTGGCTTTGAAACTCATGATTATTTATTTGAGTGATGCACCACGCAAGATTACTCTTGACATCAAGACACAGCTACTATCCACAGTCATTATTTTTCTAACAAAACATGGTTGGTAACACAAAAGAAAGCTACTGGAAAATAATTATTTAGAGCCACTTTTAACATAGGTGCATTCCTTTTTCTCCCATAGCCAAAATCATATCATTTAACTTTCTCTTCTCATAAATTAACTACACATTTGAATAAGCTGTGCTGTTCCGAAGTCTAAACAGAGGTGACATGCCCTGCACAAGATATAAACTTGTCTCATACTCAATATTCTAGTGAGCAATTCTTTACCTCTATCTGTGCCGTATGATTGGCATAGTGGCTCAAGGCTTCATCTCCTTCATCTGGATCTGACCCTGGCTTCAGCATCTGTTGCAATGTTTTATTGTGACGAGCCAACTAGAAAGAGAAAAAAAAATCGGATTTATTTCCTGCTGCTTTGTTTTCAGCTTTATCATCTCTACTTAACTAACACAAATCCTCTCCTCCTCCTCCCCATATACTCACATGCTGAACCCAGTGGGGCTCCTTCCACAGATAACAACAAAAATGTAATTACTTGAGAACAATAGAAATAATTTAGTCTTAAAAAGTCAGCAGCAAGTCTTTGGCTGAGATTTATGGATGGCAGCTTAGCCAGCAGCCTAGATGGTTTTTGGACATTTTTTGACCGATACCAAAACAATAGACTGAATGCTTCTTTTCACTTGAGTTTAGACATAAAATTTGCATACTTTTGACTAGTAATTACACTTACAATTAAATTTTCTCTGTGATTTCAAGTGGCTAAACTGTTCTTCACCTTGTTGTAGCATGGAATTTCAGGGCTGCCAAGACAACATAGGTAACTATTTCAGAGGCAGCTGGACTACAATGGCAGGTAAATACATTTTTAGTGTACAGCTTATGTACACAGCATGTCTGTGCATGCACAGACACATAAATACGCAACTCCTACAAACTTATACAAATAATATATTTTGCATGATTCATAAAATACATCAGATCTTGTTGAATTGTAAATATTTAAAATGCTTGATAACTTCACAAAGGTTAATACTGATAGTGGCAACAAATGCATTCATGATTTCTCTTAGGTCAATGAAAAACAAAAGACTTAATTAGAAAGGCATGAAGAAATGCTACTAAACATGTAGTTTTCCCTATATAACAGTGGTTTTCATCCAAAAACTCTGAGGTGTTTCATCCAGGAAGGTGATACAAGTTTCCCAATTTTAAGGTGGGGGAAATTGAGGCATAGAAAGGAAAGGCTATCTTACAGTCACTATCCAGGTCTTAACTGTTACACAGACATTACCACGACAGACTAGACACAAACATTAAAAGTGACTGCAGGAAACAGGTTTTGAACTGCTGAACACCACAAGTGGGTTAGAGTTGTACTAAGTGAAACAAAGCAGCACGTTGAGGAATTATAAATTAATTACAAATCTACAAAAAGAGTGTCAGGGATCAAGTCTAAAAGTAAAAATTGATCTAAACAGAAATTTAGTAGATTAACCAGAAAGTGATCACACTCATTCCTAAGCCATTTGCAAGTTCCACCGTACCTTTTTTTATCTAAGAATGGTGAGAGAGAGGTACCTATACAATTTGTTCTGTTTATCAAAGTTCCCTAGAATGAACAAAACAAATTTTCTTCCAGCTCTTTGTACAGACTTATTAATCAAAGAAGAATATTAAATTAAATATCCCAAACCAAAATAATATTCAGGATAAATAGTCAGAAAGAATAAATGTATTTCTTACCAATTACTCATGGACAGAAGTCTGCTTGGCCCTTAGAGTAGAGCACTGAGCCAATGTGGCAGAATATCAGCCTTTTAAAAAGGGTCACGAGCTGATACTTATTTCAGGACACATGCAAAAATCATAGGGCAGACAACTGCAGAATAATATTCTTTCCATCACTAATAAATACCTGCTTTCAATACTTTTTGCTTTATCTAGTAAATATATTGATAGTCTCATTACATGCATTTATGCCTTATGAATCTTTCACTTATTTTTAAGGCTAAAAGAGATCCTTAAGACTGACTAGTTCTCCTTCACACAAGGCATATAGCCTGCTCCAGTCAGCAGTCTTTGTACGTCCACAACATCTGCTTAAAAGGACAATGTGAATTCAGGCATTTTGCATCCCCCTCAATACATGCAGTAGCATCACAAACACGATGTGTTTGTGAAAACAAGGTAATTATTGTTTAAAAACTGCCTTCAAATAGTGCTACTATTTTTGCCTTTCAGCTTTATTGAATGTCCCCCTGCTTCTGTACTTAAGAAAGGGCAAACGAGCACCCAATTCACCTTCCCTGTATCATTCATCATTTCGTACACTAATGTCACGTCCTCTGTTACCTGTTTCTTCTTTAAATAATAATAATAAAAAAATTCCTATCTTTTCCATCCTTTCTCAAATAGAAGACTTTCCATGACACAATTACTTTCCTTGTCCATCTCTAAATGGCTTTTACTTTAGCTATAGCTCTTCTTTAAGACACAAAGAAAGGAACTGACTAGAAAGAAAGCAATCACACCCTGCTTGGAGTGAAGAATTAGCATAACCAGAAGCAAACATAGTCCTTTATTTATTTAAATATTTATTTATTATATTATGCAACACAGAAGACATTTGCCTGTATGTCGGCTCTTTGTCTCCAATGTCAACCATTAAGATTTTGAGTCTTCTAATAAATGACAAGTCAAGGATATATGGACAGTTCTTCTCATATTAAATTAATGCCGATTTGGAGAAAGGGACTTTTATATAGATTCTGAAATTTGCATTAGTACCACAAAAACCTTAATTTATAAATATACTGGAATTTGTATACAGAATTGGAAATACCATTTATAAGACATATAAAATCTCAAGATATTAATTCCTGATATGCTTTTAACTGTCCATAAATAGTATTATAAAAGTATGTCTTGAAAAACGTCAGTAATGAAAGTTCCCTTACCATATGTGTTAAAAGGGAAAATCATCTCAGTCCTATTTGGCTATAATGGAACTGACAAGTATAGTATGTTAATTTAACAGACTGCTGGTGATGTGAGACAGCACCAATACAGTGCATATTTCACTATCAGGTTTCATGTGAACAGCAACCACATACGTTAAAACCATGTGCATTCAGTGAGATTCATTATACTTTGTTAGACTGTGCTTTTAGGCATTTACTATCTTGTGCTGATGTGTGGACAGAGTCTAGCATCATTTAGCTGGGGCTTCCTGACACTAGCATTAGATAAAATGATCTGAAGACTGGGCCAGGAACTTCTGTTCCAGAGACACATTGGAAACAAACAGGAATTGCTGACCAAGCTGGAGGAGATACAGCAGATTTCAGAAATGAAACCCATCTAAAGTTGTCAACAGTAGTGCTACACTGTAAGTGCTCATAACATCTTTTCTTTCTGCTTCCCACCTCTTTGTATCCACTGATATTTGTAGTCTAGACATTCAGACAGTAATCTCAGGGCAAAGGGTATATCTATTTTCTACTTGTATTACAGTTCTTAAGTGAGATGGATTCCTCCACATTGCCACAGTAATAAGTACTGTTAATATTTCTGTATTGTCAAAGCTGCATTAGTGAAAGCATGGTGTGGATTGCTCAGATATGAAGCAGAGGACCACAGTAAGACACAGAACAGTTTTATAAATGCTATGTTATTTGGCAACAACAATGTTTTCTGAAGCTTTGCTTTCATGATCTTTCCTTCATCCTGTAACGAACTCAAGGGCACACATGGGCAAATAGGTCTATGTCAACAGATTTCCTGACCAGCGCAGAGCCTTTTCTGAGATCAAAGACACAGCAGTGAAAATAGCAATATAGCAACAAACTGTAACGTAAAATATGGAAAGCTTATCCAAGCTGGTAATATGCTCTAGGTGAGAGTCTGTGACTGGCATGTAAAGGCTGTGCAAGCTCTGACTGACAATTTTACACATTTAACTCCTGTGATGTAGTTGTGTCGCTTCCGTAGTGCTGCACAAATCTTTTGGGGAAGCTGAAAGGCAATACACTAGATGGACATGGACTATAGTGACTAAGAAAAACAACAGCCCCATTCACATTTGCAAAACAAAGCTAAAAAATACACAGGGAGCATAACTGATACAGAAAACAGTCTTCACTAGAGCCTGAATTTGCAGAGAGCCCCCCCCAAAATCACCTCTGAGAACTCTCTCAGTCAGTCATTCACTCATCCATCAACCATACCAGTGATGATATTTTAAATGTCAACACTGTACTTTACTACTCACAAAGGCATGTAAGGAAAAGGAAGCATTAACATATAATGGAGCAGTGATTTCCAAAGAGGGGAAGTGTAAAGCAATAGCTATATGAATAAAGATCATTTGTTTTCAGTCAGTTCCCCAGGAAGGACTGTTGTTCCTCTTAAAAGATTTTTGCTTCAAAAATTTGGAAAATACTGTAATAAACATCACTACAAAATGTGAAAGATTTAGGACAGACCAAGAACACTGATGTCATTAATAAAGAAACACCAGAGAAAAATGACAGAATTACAAGCAATACTCAGTCCTTACACAAAATGATTATAAAATCAGATCTGCTGGTCATTTGGGATTCCATATATGATTAGTAGCATGGAAAAACATAGCAGACACATTTTATGCAATTAACAATATATGGCTTTCCTGCAGGTTTTTTTGTTTTAAAGTCAAAATTTCCTTCAATATAAATGCAATTATTTTAATTTTATCAAAGAAAGAGTGATTTAAATCTGTGAACATTCATGTCATCAGCCTCTCAATAACTCATTGACTTGGGATACTGGATTGGTTTGCTAAAATATGTAGGTAATTCATGTCTGTGTCTGTGGAAAAATTTGGGAAAAGAGAAAGTAACTCTCAATATTTCATTATCTCTGTAAAACAGAAAAAATCCCTTCTGTATTTTTAAAAGAACAAGTCAGTCCTTGGTTCTAACCTGTATGCTGTAAGGGGTTTCCTCAGTAGCATGGTCTGCATCAGAGGCTGTCCGTGTACACAGATGGGACAGTTGTCAAAACCCCTGCCGATTTCACCAGACTTTATCTCAGGCCCAAAAAAGGACAGGAGTCCTATAAGTATGAGCTAGAAACAGCAGGCAGAAGACCTTGGAAATCTGAGAGATCTATGTATATTCATTCAACTCTCTAGCAATTAGAGACTATCAAACATGGGGGTAAAGATGATTTTTTATGATTAGAACAGTACAAAGGGATCTAAATGGGTGACACTTAGTGTCTTGTAAACAAGTATGGTTTTCATGGAAGAGTCAGTTCACTGGCAAAGTGTCAAATGTGTTAAATTGATTTTCTAGAAAAGGCCAAAGAAGTATTACTATAAGTTCTGTGTAACTGGATGAAAAATTCAAATAAAGACACAAATAGTCTCTATGCCATGAAACACTTTAAAGTATTCCTATTGAGAAGTATTACAAAAAAATAAAAATAGAGAAAAACCATCTTTCACCCCTGTATACATTATGCTTGTCACCATTTCTCTGGAGTTTCTTCTTGTACTTGTAAGGCAGCAGTACAATCTGCTATCTAATGGGGAGGTTCCTGGCACACAAGCAGGCCTGGCAGGGGCAGGGCAGCAGCTGGGGAGCGTGCTGGCTGCTGGGGCTCACTGCAGCAAGGGGACTGGATAGACGTGCAAGCTGCAAGCACTGCACAGTGCTCTCTCTGCCTTTTCCCCAGACATCAGCTTCAGCTCACTGGCAAACCTTTTGGTGTGCCAGTCAGCCCCGTCTAGTGTGGCAGGGCATGGTGAGGCCTCTAGACAATCCTCGAAGTTCATGACCTGTGGACCCTGGGGAAAGTGAGGCAAGAGCTATTTGTACAGACCTGATGTGCAATGCATGAGATCTGATAGATGTGCTGTAAATTATCTTCATACCTACTCAGTAACAAGATGTACCGTACTGTAGTTTGCAGCCCAAAGGCCACTGGTCTTTCACCAGGGAGAAAAGAGACAGAATCTAACTTGCAGCAAGAGCAGCACCTGTTCAGATTACTTTCACCTTGCGGTGCAAACAGACTCATGCAGCTGGGACTCATTTACAGATGCAATCCCTTCTCCTTTTTTCCCCTTCAGTCCCTTGGCTCCCAGAGCCAGGCAATGTGAGATCTGGCACCACCAAAACCCCTCACAAGGGGAAACCCCAGCCATCTCACCAAACATTTCATTTTCTGCTTAGGCTCTCTAGGATAAAAAGGCTGCCGGAGATTGACAAGGAAAACCCCAAGGACTGAAAACAACAGCAAAGAGAAAACGAAGGGAGTAGCAAATGGGATGGGTGAGACACACAAGAGGACCGGAGACAGAAAGTGAGATAACTCTTCCTCTGAGTGCCAGGGTCTTAACATACTCCAGCTCCCTGCCCAGGGTGAATGAAAACACTCATATTCCATTGGTAAACAAGGAGAGAAAGAGAACGCAAAGAAAAAGGAAATGTCATCTTAACTATAGCTGAGCAGAAATTTTTATTCCAGTCGGCTGTACTAACAGTAATAACTTCTCAACTCCCTATGTTCCAATCAAAATTGAATGGTGCTTTCTGCAATACATAGGGCAACTTCCTTTCCAGAAGTCATTACAGTTTTATAGAGCGGCACCTTTGCACTCTACCACAAAGCAATCTGTTAACAAACATTAGGAACAGCAGGGATTGAGCAATGGGAGACTCTCAAATCAAGTATTCATTGATTTCATTTAGATGATTATACTGTACAGAGCAACCAAAAGGGTTTAGAGCTAATATTCCCCTGATGGCCTGTGGTACATGAGCAGGCCCTGGGTGGTCCAGAATCTTTGGATTCTGTTCCTGGGTCTTCTGTGGCCTTATGTAACTGCTGAGACATCACCTCTAGTCCCTGCCTCCATGGGGTGTGTGATTCAAATTGTGGGTAGTGATCTGCCTTCCAGGGTATGGAGAAATAAAACACCTTGACATTGTCACATAGGAGAAGCCATCACAGTTAAGTGATCTCTATCACTATTATGTTTGCAGTCCTCATAGTCATTTTATTACTACTTCTGATGTGGTTTTGCTGTTCTTTTATCCCTGATGAAAGCCAGCAGAAGACAAAATGACCTACTAATATTTCAACTAGCTTTACTTCCATTTGTCTTCTTCGTAATTTCTTTCACAGGCAAAGCTTACTTGCAAAAAAAGAAAAAGTACTATGCATGTGGGTAAAGTTCAGGTCTGCTGATAAAATATGTGCTGAAACAAAACAAAATTTAACTTGAGGGGAAACGTTTCTTCAAGGTACGTGTAAACTGTCACGAGCAGCAGTGCCTAAATGAGTCAAACTGGCTCAATGCATACATCAGTCACATCTGTTTTTTGGTATACAGTGGCCATGCTGAACATAGGATGTGGACAACAGTATGCAATAGTGTTCCAACATGATTGGACAACTACACTTGTAGATAGCCCCATGTAAATACTGGGAGCAAAATTTTGGGGAATATAGGAAAGAAGGACATAACTAGATAATGGATGTGTCAAATATGATTACGGGAAGATAACAAGATAGTTCAGTGGAAAAGGAAGAAAAAGCAGAAATACTAGAGCTAGTCTTCTTAACGGTATAATAAGAAACAAGATCGCTGTTGTGGTTTAACCCGGCTGGCAGCTAAACACCACACAGCCGTTCGCTCACCCTCCCCCCTCCCTCTCTGGGATGGGGGAGAGAAACGGGAAAGTGAAGCCTGTGGGTTGAGATAAAGACAGTTTATTAAGACAGATAATAATAATAATAATAATATGTACAAACAAGTGATGCACAATGCAATTGCTCACCACCCGCTGACCGATGCGCAGCCCAACCCCGGCCCTCCCCCCACCCCGGCTAGCCACCCCTATATATTGTTCAGCATGATGTCAGATGGTATGGAATACCCCTTTGGCCAGTTTGGGTCAGCTGTCCTGGGGCTGTCCCCTCCCAGCTCTTGCTGCCCCCCCAGCCTGCCCGCTGGCAGGACAGAGCGAGGAGCTGAAAAGTCCTTGGCTTAGCGTAAGCATTGCTCTGCAGCAATTAAAACATCAGCATGTTATCAGCACTCTTCTCATCCTAATCCAAAACATAGCACCCTACCAGCTACTAGGAGGAAAAATAACTGTCCTAACTGAAACCAGGACAATCCCAGTTACATGTAACTTCTATGAAAGGCAGATAAAACATTGCACCCAAAATAAGACTTTATTAACACGCTTATCAACATGTTACACACCCAGTCTGACAATGACCAAGAACAGCAACAGATCAGCAAGTACATGGATCCCAAATCCACACAGCAAGAAAACTGTTCACCTCTAAAAGACACCAACACTTTGCACACATACAAAATATACATATGAGCTTGAGATAACAGAGCTGTGAATGGCATACCCTTTCCAGGAACTCTCCAAATCCTTTTATCGTCAAGCCCTTTACTTCCTAGGTTTTTCTTCTTATTCAGAACAGATACTCTGTGCAAAATACCTATCTATTGCTACCTATCACGTGGATCATAAAGAAAAGGAAGGCTAGCTTTCCATACAAGCAAAATGAGAAACTGATCACAATTCTTATTTTGGGGGCAATGTGGCAAGGGAAACCACAGTCTTAAGTCTTTAAGCCTTAGGTGTGGCCACATTTTCTTCTTTAAGCCTTGAGAGTAGAATTTGACTGCCACTCAACCTCCCTTGCTCTGGCACCAGGTGTAGAGAATAAAGCAACTCAAGCACTGATACTTCCAGAATGGGCTCACACTTTTCTCCAGGGTCTAACCAAACTACATGGAAAACAGCTCTGCCTTTCACTTGAAGTGTGAGACTTGCATCATCTCCAGCTCTCTCCTCACATTTCCCACCCTTAAGCTTCATCTCATGTGTTTATAGTATAGTGCCATGGTGTCTTTTGCACAGTGTGACCCCCCCAGCCTGGATGCAGCTCACCAGCCCTATCTATCAAACCCATCAGCTCTACTACACACTCCTAGGTTTTGATAGAACACCTCTGTACTTGTACAGGCTTGGATAAGCCATCTACCAATCTTCAAAGCAGCTTGTTAAGAGGCATTAAGTCCTCAGTCAGCCTCCATGATTAAAACATTTGAGGTCTAGCCATCCTACTTGTTATAGCAATAGTGAGGTTAATAGGTCTGTTCAGACAATCTTGTTAGTATCTCACCTCTTTGACAGGTATTTCTGTAACACACAAAAAAATAACTTGGTCATTCAGTCAAAACCGTTATCAGACTAGTGGTGAGATTTCCCAGCTTCTTCAGTCATGCTGTAGAACACTTGCTAACCCTCCAATTAACAGATAAAAATGTCTTTAAAAATAATGTAGGGGCACAGAAATAAAGAGAAGAGAAATTAAAACAATGAATTGTTCTTTCTAATTTTGTACTATGGCTATATCCTCAGTAGAACAGTTTCACCTAGTACCTGTAAAGCAACAGTTCATGGTGGGAAATAAAAAAGTGAAAAAATTACATCTCTGTCCTCATCAAACATTCACAAATAATGCAGCTTTACCCAAACAGTTAGCAGCTAAATGGTACTCTGCAGGCAAACTCATAGAAAGAAAAGACTGGAAAGTCGAAGTTCATTTAAGGCTCCCACAGACCATTCGTAAAACAAATTCTGAAAATTGTTGCCAATACATAACAGCAAAGAAACTGTTTTCTTTTCAGAGCTGGATACTTTTAATCAGTAACTCTTAAAGCTGCCATCTAAATAGTGCAAAGTGGACCTCATTTTTATTTTTCTGTGCTTGTTAAGTAAGTTCAAATGAAGAGGAAAGCAACTGAGGTAGATCTGCCTGTTTACAGATTACAAATTCAGATCTTGTCAATTCTAGAAAACTCTATGATGACTGAGATACCAAATTAAATTATGACATCAGAGATGAGAATTAAAACTTAGCAATTGTGAGGAACAGACATATTTTGACATTCTGATTAATGCTCTTTATTTTTGTTAACTTGTAATTACTTCAATGACTACTGAAAAATTGAGAAAGCTAAAAAAGTATGTCTTTGTTAGAGATGTCCCCCCTGTTTTTGATTAAGGTGTAGGATTTCACCATGCAGATATCTGAGGCCTATTAGAAATGCTCTGATAATATTAAACAAGACCAGACTTCACTTTCATGATATTTCCAAGGCTACCTTAACTTCCCTTCAAAACAAACAAAGCAAGTTCCTCCTAGCTCAGAGTAAAATACCTTAGTTGTGCTTTATATATATGAAAAAGAGCACTTTGGTTCATCTGAAGGTCACCTTTAATGGAAAAGCCTCAGTTCTGCCTTCACCTACAGTAGACTATTACAATTCAACACTGTGTAATACAGCTTTCTTAACAAGGGGTGTTTGCAGCAATCTGAACAAAGCGGCTACATTACATACATTTCTGAGCAGACAATTTTGCAGCTGAGGGCAACTGAAAGTGTAGTCTAATTTGAGGAGTGACTTGGTAAAGATGGCACTGTGTGGCTCCAAATTTATTGTCTCTCACTGGCTTCTGGATTGAACTTACTGCTTACAAATAAAATTATTTTTATTTCTACTTAACACTCCTCCACGTAAACTTAATTGAAAAGCTTTAAGTCAAACTGTGCTCTTTTTGGCCCATCTATCATCTAATGAAGACTGTGTATGGAAGATGCAAGTAGGAAGCTCTAAGATAGGTGTAAGGTTTGAGGACAACAGGTCAAGTTCTCTACTAGTGTAAATAAGTATCACTTGTCTACCTTCAGTGGAGACAGTCCTATTTGAGGATATGGGTAAATGAAGACCCATTCTTAAAATGGGAAGCTAAGTAACTGGCTTGCTGGCGATAAAGAATCAAAGGGAATTAACGTAATTCTCCCCAGCCCGTGCTGTTTCAGACAGCAATGAAAAGGTAGTAAGATTATTACTAATACAGGACTGTAAATGGAGCCTGGGCACAGAAAATGTCTTAAATAAGACTATGTCATTCTCCTACAGGCAATTTTCAGAGTAAAGCTACAGACTACTGTGAAGATTTCACAATACAGATATTCGACAAAGAAAATATATTTCTTCTGGTTTAATGTTTGGGCCCTAACACCAATACAATGTATTTCTCAATGACAAAAATCTTGTAAACCACAAAACATAAGGACACAGGATTAAAAAAGTTAAAGACAGAAGAAGAAACCCCACAAAAAAAAGAAATATTAAGGCCACCTGTACATTAGTGAAATGCACAGTCACCACAGCCAAACAGGATACATACCTCATTAATATTACATATAATAAAACATACATATATGTATAATATATACGTGATCTTAACTCTAGAGCTGTAGAAAATAACCTAAAGCCTTTGTGGCCAGCCTATATCTAGCCTGAATCCCAGCAGCTCCTAGTAACCCAAGTCAACAGGATTCCAGAGGGAAACAGAGGTCCCCATGTAGATCCCTATCAAAGTCATGACAGGATTCTGAGGAAAATGCTTCCAAGAAGGGGAGAAAAAGAAAATATTGAAGGACAAGTTGCCAAGGTTTTAACCTGCATCCTAACAATGAAGGACAAGTTGCCAAGGTTTTAACCTGAGACCTAACAACAGCCACAGACATTTGTTCAATGTTTCAGGTGCTCATTAGTGTCAAGCCCCTGTAGCAGCCTCCATACTGTCTCTCTGTACTGCAGCTGGCTAAAGGTAGGGTTATATACCATCCTAATGAGCCGCAAGGAGGGTGATGTGCGTCATTGGTTTCTGTTTCAATCTAAGTGTAAAAGCTTTGCAACAGCTTCTGATTCTGCTGACATTTAATTAGCTGGTGTCATTTTGATGCCATAGCCTGTCTCATCACGATGATAACTACAGAACAACATGTGGAGCATAAAAGTTATATGAGAAGTTTCAGGTCTGGCAGCCAAGGATACGAGTCCCCTGACAGTCACGGTTTCTGGGACTGGTCCCCATTAGCCCCTTGTTTTGGCACTGCTGTCAGCAAAAGCTTTGCTGTTATGAGAGAGATGCAAAATAACAAAAAAAAAAAAAAAAAAAACAAATGAAAAGCTACAAACCTCAGCAAAGCCTTTCCAAAAAATGCATCCTTGAGATCTAAAAATTTTACTTGTCCTGCACAAGGGAGCATCGTTATGGCACTAACTCAGCGCTATTCATCCTGAAGGACAGAAGGTGAGGTTTATCATGAAGGATAGGTCTGATAATCCTCTGAATTCAAAAGGTAGCTCTGTTTATTTAAGTATATAAGGTATTTTTCATCAAGTGCCATCAGATGCTTGGGAAGGCTATCTCTAGGAATACCTGACAACTGTTCCTTGAGAGATTGCTCACATCAGCTGCAAAATTTGAAAATTTTCCTTGCTATAACAAAACCTGACTGATCTATATATCCACTCAATATTAGATACTGGTACAGTACATCCATTTATACCAGACAAACTCAGACCTTTTTATATTTATTTTGTATTTTTGTCTTTTTTTCCAAAATCCTGCTCTAGCACATTAAAGGCACCACTTCTTTAGAGTGCACCAGTCAGAGATTTATAGAAATCCAAATGAACCAAGCTATTCTGTTCTTGGAAGAGAATCAACTTAAAATCTTTGTCTGCAGAACCTAGGCACAACCTAATGCTTTGTAAACGTAGAGGCTTATGGGGCTGTTTTTGAGCAAAGGCGTTTATCCGAGGATTGGCAAGAATAGGCAATGTTGATCAGCAGACTTAAAAATTCACTGAACAATATGGTTGCCAGATCTCAGCTCTTCTGGCAGATGCTTGCTGGAGCTAAAAGGTACTTCCCAACTAGATGACGATAAGCCTATCTTTCAGAGCAAAGTGGTCTGGGAACTTACAGTTCCCATAAGGAAAGGGAGATCTCTTTTAGGTAACTGTTATGGACCCCTAAAACACCATACAGGGGGAAGGGGAAAGAATGTTCTTACAAGACTTTTCCATTTGGATCCTGTTTCCACTTTTTCCATATTATAACCATGATGCTATTGTTTTAGCCAATTAACGCCCTCTGCAGAATGCGGGGGTTGTAACTGGTTCCACCTATTCCCTATCCTGAACAGTGTTCCAGGTGTTTCTTTGCTTACAGAAAGTGCTTGGAAATGCACACTATTAAGTAAATAATTTCTCTCTTCTTCATTCTGTCTTCTTCATCAACATTTCTTTCTGACAGTCACATTTCACCCTAAATTTATCCCTTACTACAGTCACACTTCCTTAGGCAGAATACTGTTTTTCTGCCTGGGACAACCCTACTAGTTCAGAAAGCTTTGGATTTTCATACCAAAGCACAAGCTGCAGGCAGTGATCCTATCTCCTATCTAGAGGAACATATTCACAGTAATAATTCTCGTGCTCCCCAGATATTGAAGCATGGAAAATCTGTTCACATCATTTCAAGCAAGGTCTTGCCATGAAATCCTTTGTCCTGATTTGAATTGTATGCAGATCAAGACAAACAGAAGCATATGAGAATTCATATTTAACTTATAGTACATATTTTAATAAATGTATTTTATTCTGTGTGCACACAAATACAGACACACAAGAGAAAAGGAGTAACAAGGGTCTAAGGTAATCTATCTAAATGTCAAAATACAGCCAAGTGAAGGAAAGCCGACAGCTGCTTCACACTACAACATCAAAAATAAATACACATAAAAAAAACTTCTAAGTCTTCCAATACTCCTCTCTCCCCTCCCCCAGTTGTATCAATTATACTACGAAAGCTCTTCCTGCCTCAACAATCCAAACAATCCATAATATTAGCAGCACAAGAAACTTTATTTGAAATATATACTTTAGCATGATCTCTTTAAAAGGCTCTTGGAGTACTGATGTGCTCAGGGATTATGCACTTCTCAACTGTCAACTGTATTACCCATTAAATGCCAATTTTCCTCATTAGTAAAGTAGCTGGGATCAAGTAAGCATAGGAGGAAAACCAGTGTAGCAGTTAAAGAAAAGCACTGGGGATCAAGCAAGCTGTCTTCTCTTCCCATGATGGCTAAATGACTTGCTGTCTACACCTACTTCTGGCTTGGTGTCTTCATCTCTAAAACTTGGTAATACCACCTACTCTGAGAGGGGGAAACAAAATTAACTAAAGCTTTTAACTACTCCAAAACCTATAAAAGCCTAAGCTAATTCTTTAAATACTTCCAGATTTACTGTTTTTTTGTCATTTTTCTGTTCTGCCATAGCATGTAAGAGCCCATATGCACATGGTTCTAGGCACAGCGTTGATGTAGAAAATAAAGTGGAAGGTACAAACAGCATGATAAACAGAAAGCCACAGAAACAAAAGCTTTGTGATTCATAGAAATTTACGTATTTGGACAGCTACCTTTAAAAAACACATACACACACACACAAAAAAAGCCTTAGCTTTCTCCTTAGTGAATATATTGTATGCAAGTCTCATTATCAAACAAGCCCTATGTCAGGTGTCAAAAAAAACCTAACTTCTAAAAATAAAAAATACAGCCTGTAGTGCATTAGAACCTCCAAACTATAAATCCATACCATTAATTATTACCAATAATATTGTAAATTAAAAATTACCTAGTTAGCAAATATTCTTCATGTGCATACACCAGTATGCATTATACTACATGAAGTAAACATGTCAGTAAGATTACTTCTATAAAGTTTGTCACATTTGATAAAGAAATACTGATTTTGCTATTAACGTTATTTATAAAGAAAACATATATGGCTGAATGACTTATTTTGCTTAGTACATTTAAAATTAGCACCCAAAGGGAAGGAGTATGACATCTCCAGTTGCTGCAGTATGCTTAGTAGTATATGCAGCAAGAACCTTACAAGTCACAGCAAAATCCTGCTTCTTTTACCCATTTGCTTTTAAGAATTTATCAATGAAAGGGAACTTCCAACAATGTTAGTTTATCAGAATATAAACTAGATCAAGCTTGTGTTTATGCCATATACCTGCATTGATAGCAACAAGCAGTGTCAATTTCTTCTAACTTTATAGGATGGAGGAAATGTTTTTTCAGTAAGTCTTAGGGCCATTAGGAATTTATCATATTTATTTAAGTAGTTTTGGTACTTCCTTGGGATTTCAATAACATTTTAGCTTAACCTCATCAAAACCCCTCCTATTCAGCTGGAGGCTACAATGTACTGTGGAATTTCAAGACCCATGTTCCTTTTCCAGCAAGGCATTTAAGCATGTGCTTAAAATTAAGCATTTGAGTAAACATTTTTCTCATCTGAGAGTCTCAGAACATGCATCATGAAAGGGATGCCACACTAGGTCATACTCCTGTAAAAGCTTTGGGAACCAGAAGGATATTCGCAAGGCACTGAAAATTTTGTTGTAGTACCATAATTTGCTTCCCTACTGCTTACCTACTCACATCCTTCTAGATCAAGGACATGTCTACACAGTTCTACAGGCAGATGAAAGTGCATTCTTCCCAAGCTGCAAACTGACTAGAAGCTATGTAAATGTATTTAATGTTCTCTGAGTCTCATGAATACGCTCCCTCTGAAAGGTACAGTGCATTAGCTAGGACTTCATGCCTGACTTAGAGTTTGCAACTAGCAGAAAAACACAGAGAAACACTCTAAAGTAGATATTGTTAACAGAACTACATATATACATACATGCAATCTAGAGAAGCCTGTGGTTGTAACTACTGCATTTTCTTATTTTATAGACAACATAAAAGGGTCATGAACTTTATATAAATACTACTAACTCCTACAGAGCTTTTTTAGTTTACGAACTGCTGAAATACTTTTTTATAACAGCTGGGAAGCTCAAGCAGTCATCTGAAAAGCCAGAGGATTTATTTGGCCTTTTAAGATTTCATTTTTGTAACCATTTAAAAACTTGATTCTCCCATTCACCTCTTGTGCAGAAGCATTAGACTAAGTATTCAAGTGTTGTATGCCACTATGTCAAAAGCTTTTGTAAACTTTACAGAGACATCAGATCAAGACCAAGTCTCTTTGATGATGGCCTTCCTAGCTTTGTAAAAGAAAGCATAGCCTGCTTTAACAGGATCTTTTAAAAGGGACAGCAATAAAAACACCACAGCAATTACTCTCGACTGAAGCTTGAAAAGAAGAGGTATAAGAACTGACAGAACTATCTGTAACATACCACTGCTATTCACCTGAGACTACTGTAAGAAATTAGGAATGTCAAATTCAAGATTTGGCTCTGAACATGACATTTGAACAAGACAAAGAAAAAAAAATCTTCTCCATGGATTTTCAAGAGAATTGTGACCAGTCTTTAGCAATAACAGGCTTATTTTTCCAGGATGTAAGCTCATGCACCAGCTTGTGCTTGAGGCTGCAGAAGAGCTACATCTGGAATGAGTCCCTGCCCTAAAGCCAGGCTGCAGAGTGAAGGTGCAGTTTAGTGTAAGTTCTTCATGGATAATTCAGTTCTTCTTTTAGTGCTGCTCCATTCTCTGCTCGTAATACATTGAACAGGAAAAGTAGGGAACAGCAGTATCCTGACAGCCCTGAAGCCAGTGCAAGGTAAGCAGCACAGCTACTGCATGTGGCAGGCTGGAGCAGGATGAAAACATAAAGAGAAGGATGACATAGAAAGATTTGGAAGAGAACTGGTAACTGTTATGACATGGCATATTTAACAGTCAATATCTTACCATGGTGTCCCAGGCTATCTGTGTCTGCCTGTGCGTGTGTGTATGCACATGCATACATGTGCCTGCATGTGCATTTGGGGTGGGGGCTGAGAGGGTGTAAAGGATATTTAATAACAGAAATCTCAGCCTTGCTTGTACCATATTTAAAAGTTTCTATGCACTGTGGGTCAAACATTTACAAGAATGCCTTTTGCTTCTGGTAAAATCAGCCACAGGAAGAGCAAGGAAGGATGTAGTGGTGGCAAAATGCAGAACCCACCAGAGCCCTGAAAAGTGCAACAACAAAAACTGAAAGTCTAGGCTCACCAAAATAAACTGTCTGTGTTTGAGGGCTCTAACAGCAAAAGAGGAACTCTTCGTCTTGATTCTGCTAATACAGAGGGATCAAAAAGCCGTAACTAGAGCAAGTGGTCACATGCAAGTGTCAGTAAAGTGACTGAAGATCCATGCTGGTTGTAGGAAAAAACCAAAGTCAGATGGACTGTGAAACTGTAAGGAGCACAGCAAATACATGTTATGTAAATAAGGTTGGCTAAGGTGAGTGGAAGGCCCAGACACCAATAAGCCCCTCAGACACAGCAAAGCAGAAGAGGGCAGTTAGAGTGGAATCAGAAAAGGAACCCAGCAACAATGGCTTTACTAAGGAGGGACCAAGTTCACATCCTGCCCATCCCAGAACAAGTAAAAGAGCACATGTGGAAAGACTTTGGGGTCAAGGATCACCAGTTCTGTGCCAAGAATCATAGCTTTTCATTAGCAGAGGAGAGGGGAAGACCCCACATTGCCTGCTCTTACATTGCTCTGTTTTGATATGGGGCTTGACGTGGCTGCAAAGCCATCGTAAACAGACACATGCACTGTACTATGGAAAGATGATGAAAACAGTAATTTTTGTAAAAAGATGGTAATTTTTTACAGCATACAGAGCCAATCATGCTATTTAATTCTACAGAACGAGAAGTAGCACAGTAAATTGCTGCCATGAGCCTTACACAACCAAAACACCCACTACAGATGAAGCATTTGGAACAGCTATGGAGGGGTTGATGAGCTTCCCTGGCACATGAATACTTGTCTAGGGACAGAATTCACTCTACACCTCAGCTAACTAGTGTACCCTTAGTAGTGACCTCTCTGGTAAAATGACCCCAGCAGTCACCACATATATAGTTTTAGGTTTATATTCTATTCCCCCAAATTTATTTGCCATTGACATGAATGCTGCTAAGTCATTTAACACAAGCTGTAAGCAGAAGACATAAAATACTGACATTTTGGTTTGGCAGACATATAAATTTTCATTATAAGCATTGATACATGGAGTAAATAGTCGTAGAATGTAAGAAGCTACAGATACTTTCCAAAAGTACTGTGATCTTTGATGGGTATCTTATGTACAGACCTACATACAAAACAAGATTTGAGCATGGGCATCCATAACAACATAATAATAATAAGACTTACTTAAATGTTCTGCAAGCACGTGAGCATAATTCAGTGATTTTTTCCATTTCTTGCTTCAAAGAAACATTGCATAATACTAGTGTAAGTAAAGATTGCTTTCCTCTCTTTTTCCATTAAGTATTTAATTCCTAAAAATGCTTAAGTATAATGAATAAACTGAAAACACTTAAGTATAATAATAAAGAACACTCCCTTTATTTCAATTTCTCTCTTCTTACTTCGTAAAAATGTTTTTTAAAAACACATCCCCTTCTGAAATACCAAATGCTATCATTTATGATATAATCCAGAAATATGTGGTCTTTACTTTTTTGATGAAAAAAATCTTTCAATCAAATTTCTTAATGTGATTGAAAAATGAAGAAACTATTTTTGATACCAACTCCTCTGAAAAATGAGTATCTTATTAAACAAAAACCATCAGCGTACATTCTATCTTTTCCATGAGAGAAGAAAAAGTTTGAGGGCACAACATAATACAGATGGAAAAAACAGCAAAGAGGACCAATTATTCTTATTGGCTGAGTAATTAATATATCTAAAATAATGTCAATCTTTTCAATTCAAGTACACTTGATACCACTACTGAAGCTACTAATTAGAATATAGAAGTAATAACTTGATTTATGATATGATTAATATATATGATCTGTTAAAGAAAGACAAAGCTATATGTACATTAATTGCATTGCTCTACATTATTATTTCACACAGATAGTACCTACAAAATTCCTCAGAGTGCCTACTCTTAGAGTGAGACTGCTTACCTGTCCTGCTATCAGCAGCTTTCCAGCTAAGGTCATGTTGTATACAAATGTGAGACAGAAATCACAAGAAAGGATTTTTGATCAGACAAGTTTTGCATGGAATTTAAGCATTTAATACTTTTCTGCAAGCGGCTGCACAACAAGTAAAGACATACCTGATGTGCCAAAATATAGATGTTATGGCCAACATCTTTTGGGGAGATGCCATCATCTCCATTCTCCTCCTCATGGTCACATTCTAGGCCTTGGTTATACGCATTCTTCATCACATCCACCTGCAACACAAGCCGAACCAAGGAGAGATCAAATAACTGTCATTCTCAGGGGAAAAGCACACGGTGTTTGAACACATTCACTTTGTTCAGCCCAAGCTTGGATGGGTGCCCTGCAGTTCTAAAAGAAGAGTGAGCAGCCTGGGAAACACTTTCTGAATAAAGAAGAGCTTGAAGTATTTATGAAGATCCAAACTGCTACACTTCTTGTCAGCAAAACTGCAGCCATGAGATAGGAACAGGAATGTTGAGTCTTTTTGAGAAGGTATTTTCACAGATGTTTTAAAGCACAGGTAGTGCCTTTTGGCACTTACAGTGTAGGTGCGATCCCTCTCTGGATAGAGCAGGCTGCAATGCAACTCAGAGCTCTCTTTAGAGTTTAACAGAAAAAAAAAAAAGCCAAAAAGGAAAGGAAGATATAGATCTCAGCAGAGCACTGGGGTAATTCCAAAGGAATGGAGGAAAAATCCTCCATTCCTCGGGAAGGGCCTGATCCTGCTGATGCCCACAGATCTCCCCACAAAACAGGTTTTTCAGTCACCATTGTTACATGGTCCATTTGTTTGGAAACAATTTCTCCAGACTTCCAATCTATTTAACATTCTTGGAGACCTACACAAGTATCACACCTATTCCAAAACACAGCAATAACTGTTTGTGACTTTTGTTGGTTGTTCATGAAACTTATATATAAATGCACATGCACACATTTCTGTTAGCACTGTTTCACAAACTGCACAAGCTTAATTTCCCAGTCCATGACAAAGTATACTTGAAGACAGTCTACCAGAGTATGATAATTTAGTTAAGAAACAATTACAGAAAAGTGCTTGGAATGGATAAAAATAATGAAGTTGTAAAGACTGAAATCATGCATGCTTGATCCTGTTAAAGTACTTCTGTGAATTAGTATTATCTTGATACATTGTGTCACTATATGCTGCCAACACTCTTCAGCCTAGATGCAGATCATTTTAAAACGTTTTAATGACAGATTTTTTTCAGCCAAAAGATTTATGAATATTCAGAAGTTTTCTCACCAGTTCCCTTGGTCTCATGTTGAAAAGGATTCTTTCCGCATTCTCACTGTCATGCCTGCTTTCCATAATAGCCAGCAAGAGCTTGGAGGCATTGTTCTAAAGATACAAAACCAAGTTAATGCAAATTTA
Source organism: Heteronetta atricapilla (assembly GCA_011075105.1). NCBI lineage: Eukaryota > Metazoa > Chordata > Aves > Anseriformes > Anatidae > Heteronetta > Heteronetta atricapilla. The sequence goes on along the minus strand of CM021731.1, from coordinate 75,307,798 downwards.
AAATCTATTTCATGGATTAACGATCCTTGCATTTGTTTTAGTTGAGATTACCAGGACCACTTTTTTAGTGGATAAGATTTTAGACTACTTGCATCTTTTATTCTACTGACATATTTAATAGGGCTTTTCTCCCATTTTAACGTCAGCATACTGTAAGACTAACTAGCCCAACACGCTATATTTGAGGAAGTATTTTAAATATTAAAAAAAAAAAATCTGACTTAAATACATAGTTCTGTTCTATACTGTGCACAAGAAATGAAATCCCATTTCCTTTTCTTATTGCCCACCTACCAATTTTTGTCACAGCATTCTGTTAAAACAATACTCAGCAAAGGTAATTACAAAATGTATTAGACAAAAGGTTTCATCATTCAGGCCGGTTTTCTTCCTTTCTGTTTTTTCTAAATCCTAATTCATTATTAGAAGAGAGAAGGGAGAAGGGCTGTAAAATAAACTGTTTTCATACATTCCTGGAATTTTGTTTCACTATCATATGTTCTTCAGGGAATGTATAAAGATATCCTTCGCTCTGTCAACAGGCTGCTTTTAACTGAGATCTTTCACACAGATTAACTATTGTGAGCTTCAGCAGCTATAACCCAATAGTGCTTTAGACTTTGGAGACTTACTTACAGTCTTACTGACAGTTAGATCAATTGTTGTGAATAGGAGCAAAAGAATGGTTTTGGAGGTTTAAGCACCTCAACAGGCCTCACTCAGTGCACAACACTTTAGTTCCTAGCTCAGCCAGAAGCTTCTTGTGTGATTCTGGTTAAGTTGTTTAACTTCTCTGTAACTCAACGCCTTGCTGGAGGTGGCGGTACAAGAGTTAAATCTGTTCATATTTGTAAACTGCAGAGACACCATGCCCACGTTCACCTGTTTGGTGAGGCTTCTTAGCCACTGACTGCTTTCTGGCACAGTGTGTTTGCCTTGGTCCACGTGTTGCATGTACCACTGGGGAGCATCCCCTCATCAGTCCCCACAACAGACTGAGCTGTTTGAATACATGCATGTAGAGTGCGGTACCATGGTACAGGTAAGAGCTAGTAAAACTCTAAACCCATTATACAACCTTGTTCTCAGCTGCTTATTGTCAAATGTTAGCAATTCAAACTGATATTTCTCACAGCAAGGGTGTGCCTCAGATAATTAGAAAGGAAAATTTCAGAGGGAAAGGGTTCAGCTGCTTTTGGGACTGAGGCAAAAAAAAAATAAAATAAAAATAAAAAAGATGTTATTTTCTGCATGTTCAAGGAACTTCTGTTTTAAGCAGTCTTTGTTTCTCCAAGTTTTGATAGCAGACCTGAAAATGTGAGGCACTAGAGCCCAAGGTAACATAATAATTCAAGTTGTAGTCCCCAGAGAACCCAGACAAATTTGTCCAACTGGTATTTTTTAAATTATGATTTGAATACTGCACTGTAGAAACTTTCTAGAGTTTCACAACTAAAAGTCCACAGGCTTTCTTTTTGTTAGGCACAGAATCACAAAATCAGGCAGGTTGGACCACAAAGTCATGCGTTCAAGGTTTACCTCCGGACTGATCTTTTCAGCAGCCCCAGCCCTTGCTCAAAGCCCCTGCACAGGGCTGTGTGAAGCTGGGGTCTGAACACCTCCAAAGAAGAAGACCGAAGACGACCTCACAGCCTTCCTGGGCACCAGTTCCCAGCTTGATGACCTTCACAAGAAAATATTTTTTTCTTGTATCTAATTAGAATTTCCTGTACTCCAGCTTGTGTTCATTGTCCCTCACCTCACTATGTTCATGTCCCTCACTATGCATCTTCAAGAGAACTCTGGCTCTACCTTTTCTGTGCTACTCCTGTGGTGGTTGCATCAAGAGGTCTCCTTGAAGCCAGCTCTTGTGTAGGCTGAACCTCTCACCTCATACATCAGTTTAACAGCACTCCACTGCAATTACTCCAGTACCTCAATGCCTTTCCCACACCACAGAGCTCCAAAATAAGCAAGGTACTTCAGATGCAGTCTAGTGACAAACAAAAGTGAAAGATCACTTCCCTCAACCTGTTGGCTGCACTCTCGCAAATACAGCCCAAGATGTGGTTGGGTTTATCTGCTGCAAAGGTATACTGCTGACTCATGCTTAACTTCTCAACCAGGACAACCATCTCTTTCTACAAACCTGCTTCTCAGACATTTAGTCCCCTGCATGTACTATTGCATGGGTTAATCCACCCCAGATGCAGGAGTTTGTGTTTTCCTTTTTCCAAGTTCATGAGGTTCTTATCAGATTATTTCTCCAGCCTGACAAGGTACTTCTGAAGAGTATGCTCCAGCATGGGGAACAACAGATACTTCTGAGCAGTTTCTGGTCTGTGTTTGCTCATAGGTACTTGCCTAGGTTTATGGAACATGGAGGGAAGGACTGCCTGCTTTGAAAGATGTTGAAAGAAGAACTTGGATAAAAGGCAGGCTGAACAGGGACAGAAATTTATTGGAGGAAAACCCAAAATGGAACAGAGGGAGTAAGGATGAAGGCAGGACTGGCTAGGAAAACACCTGAAGCCAGTGAACCAAACAGAAACTATTTCCTAAGTCTGCTGTCATAGCTCCTAACTTTGGGTGGGTTTCTGAAATAAGAAATCCATACTCTCATGGAGCAGCACTTGGAAGCCAGGCAAGATGCACACAAGCAATTCAAATAGTACTTTTGTGTGCAACTGAATTAAGTCTAGAGTATCTCATGGGCAGCACAAAAGGAAATATCTAGTACTGAGTTTCAGAGAATGTGTGAAAATGAAAAAGATATGAGAATGCATGAGGAGAACTCGATACAACTATATTAAGACAGCTGGATAAAGAACTGGAGGATTGTAGGATTAAAAGTCAGCAGCAGATGAAAGGGGAAGATGGAAGGAGAGTGGAAGAATAGAATGAGGATTTATTTGTACATGACTGAGGAACTAGTACCTTCTACAGGAGGGGACTGGGAGTTGAGTGAAAACCCAGGAAAGAGAAGACTGAGCTTGCAAACACAAAAATGAGATAAGGACAAAGAACAATGGATGAGAAGATTAGACTGGGACTGGCTGAAGGATAATGGGATGCCATATGAATTTTTCCATAGCCACCCTTTTGTTTCTGAAATCAAATCTGGACTGTCCACTGATAAGGTCTAGACAGATTCTTCACCTTGCAACCTACATAGCAAAACTTGAACATGTACATTGAATGGCATCGGGGGAAGAAAAAGACAGAAAGTGAGACTCCTAACAGGGTGCTGCTCTGAAAAACTGGATGCTTCTATTCTGCTGCAGAGTTCCTTTACAATGGTGAGTGACCAAGTCAGTTGCGGCAGCATTGGTAGGATCTCAGACTGAGAAGGGAAGAGGACAAGACAGGCTATCAGGAATCTTGAGAAGTTAAGAGTGGAAACAGTGTAAGGAGGCCTCAGTCTATTCGCTCATAGCTGAGAAGGGCTTTGAAGCCATTCCCAGTGCAGGCAATCCTAAGTGCAGAGAGAATCCTACTGCAGCTTCTATGAAGTGAAGAAAGGTGAAGGGTGAGTTGTTCTTACTATCATTAATAGCCAGCTTCTTGCTATGACTCAGAAAAAGTGGTGTGCCTAGAAGTACAGCAAGCAGGCACATCCTCTAGATTTTTGCCCAAAAGAAGGAAATTTCTGACTCATAAGTCACTTTCTCCTTTCCCTTCTCTATCTGATCACCTACACCTGACTTTGAGATGTTCCTTTAACCACTTGTTTCTCATTTTCTGCATGCTTTGAGACCATGGTTTCTATTCCCAGATATCAGTGGTGAAAAGAGGTCCAATACTTTGAAAACAGAATATAAAGTTCTTCAGAACATATTAGTACTATGAGGAACCAGTCCCCAGTTGCTACAAAATGGATATCCCAAATACTTCTGGCCTTCATTTTTCTTTTCCTGGGTTCCCATTTCATCTTATACAGTATTACAAGAAAAGCCAAAAAGACATTTATTAGTCTCTCCACCCTTTTCCAGGGAATTGCATGGGCTACTAGACTGACAATGTCTCTTCATCCTGCCACTATTCAGAGTGGCAGATATTGAGGTCATATGCTGTACCAGGTCTTAAATACTAGTCAGTAAGAAAGGCCGGGAGGGTCGTACTCATAATAACAAAAGGCAGCACAGAACATTGGACATCTGTTCACTCAATGAACATTGTCTATCCTGCTCACCAAATGATTCAGGAGTCCAATGGAAAATATAATCCATGAAGATGTAATTAAATACCACATCACAAAGTATGTGCAAAACAAGGCAAATTAAGACGGTATGTGAAAATATAATTCTGCATGGCCTTTGCTTTGGTTGAAGGGGTATGAGTTCAGTATGTAGTGTTCCCTGAAAAAAGCATCTAAATGTGTTTGTATGCATGTGTGGGACTATATACTTGAGATTTTGTATTTTCACTGCAAAATGTACAACTTCTGAGTTGTCTATAAGCACTGACAGACTGCCAATGCTAAACATTACCTGGTAAACTCAGTGCTGTATTACTTGGATGTATTGTCACTCACAAAAAACAAACAAACAAACAAACAAACAGAACAGTAACTTCTTTGCATCTAATTTGCATCTAACTCTTGACATCACATCTAGCTCAGTTCTGTATCCAGTTCTGGGCTTCATAATACACAAATATGGACTTACTAGAACAAGTCCAGCAAAGAGCTGCTCTGTTAAACGAATTTTCCATTAGGAGTGGCTGAAGAGAGCCTGGAAAAGCCAGTTCAGCCTGGAAAAGAGAGGGCTCAGGGGAATCTTATCAGTATGAAGTATTATCAAGTAAAAATACCTGATGGAAGAGAATGAATGAAGAGGGAGCCAGGCTCTTCTCAGTGGTGCTCAGTGACAGAACAAGAGGTAATGGACACAAATTAAAACATAAATGAAATTCCATCTGAACACAAGAAAACACTTTTTTACTTTGAAGTTGGCAAACACTGGAATTTTGACCAGACAGGTTGTAGCATCTCTGTCCTTGGAGATAATAAAACCCAACTGGTCACCAGCTCTAGCTGACCTTGCTTGAGTGGAGGTGTTGGACTATGTGACCTCCAGATGTCCCTTCTAACCTAAATGACACTGATTTTGTAACACTGTAATCAGTTCTGCAATTTGACCCTTTGATACCATTCACTGCAACTTCTGCTATTTAAATGAGGCAAACATAGTGTCCCATGAAAATGGCTAAACTGGTCATTGTAGCAATGTCAATAAACTCCAGTCTTGGGAATTAGATAGAAAAGATGTTTCACAAACATTTTCGAGTTTTGTAGAAATGACAAATCAAAATGGCACTGGAGTGAACGTAGCTAGGTCTTTACAGAGACTGAAATTTGGACTTCAAAAAAACTATCTCTGAGTTCAAAGTTAAATGTCTGCTTAAGTGTTTTGCTTGAGGGGGACTTGAATTATACTGCCATTCAAACATGTAATTACAGTTATTAAAATCATGTGCAAAACATTGTTGATTCAATGTTTCATTGTATATGATATATGGCTATATTAATTATTTTATTAGACATCCATAATGTTGCCAATATGATGCAATGCAGCTACCACAAAGTATTTGCTGGTTTTGGGGAGGAAACAGACCATCTGCAATGGAAATACTTCATTCAGAAGGCAAGAAAAAATAATCTAAGGCTCTTTGTGGACATGTTCTACCCTGCTTGGCAGACAAGTATAGCTGCAAAGTTTCCCTCCGCATGTGATAGTACACAGACCAGAGAAACTTATCTATGAACCTATCCAATTCTCAAGACAAAATTAAAGCACTCCCACTCTACACTTCACCATTCCCTCAGAGGACACTGAGAAGGGAAATAAAATGTAATTTAATTTAACCACATTGTCAACTTCATTTGACATCTTAATTACAGGTCATCTGATACATTATTCTTTTTCCCAACATCTCCTTCTCAAATATATTTTTTTAAGTCCACAGAATCACAGAATTCAGTATATACAGAGAATGCCTGATGTTACATTGCCTTAGCAGTATACCTGTTTATCAATCCAATGAGATTTTGTGCCCACCACGTGGATTCTTCATGCTAGCTACATCATGTCTATTTGATAGGATTCTTTCAAAAAAGCGGAGGGTATACTCCCAAACACAACAGCCGGGCAAAGTCCTATTGTAGAAGGACTGAAGTGAATTAAGCCGATTTGAATTCATTTGCACCACTTGTTTTCCAGGGCCGCTGAGTATATCATGCTATGATAAGACTAAGTAAATGTCAGGTTACCCAGGGCTCTTGCATAGGTATGTCTTCTTTTATTACTCAAATTTAAATAAACAAATTTACATTTACTGTACCTTTAGCTGAAGCACCAAGTCCATGCAGTATTTGCCAAGAGGGTTTATGTCATTCAAGATGAGTGCAATTATTATATCAATCCCATTAGATTCATGGGTGGCTATGCAGGTCTAAAATAAGAGAAGAGAGCAGAGTCACAGAGAGAGAAGGGAGGGAGACAGGGAGAGAAAAAAAGGGGTGAGGAGGGGACAGAGAGAGAATACGCACATCAGCAAATTTCCCGAACAAGGGTGCAAAACTTGAATGACCCTGTGATTGCAATGAACCTCCCAGCCAAAACAGAGCAGCCTGAAAACGTGCCACAAGTTGTGCTGAGGAAGACTTGGTGCACAGAACTAATCCCAACACTGCCAGTAGTGAGGTATACAACTGGGGAAAAAGTAGTGCAAGCTAAAATTTGCTTGCAGTAAGTCATGCAGGATTAGGCACCAAGTGGTACAAGTTAGAGACAGCAACCCACAGGAGCGCTGCCAGATTTGGCTGGACACACACAAACATAAAAGACACACATGAATCATATTTGCACACTCAAATGCTAAATTTGCATTAAGCAACCGGCATTAATATCACTGTCTTATAGCATAACCTGTTTGCAAACATTAAGGTTATCTACACACATTTGGACATATGCTGCACACAAAGACATTTCTTCACACAGAAATCAAAACTGTAAATATGATCAACTGTACTTCCCCAGTGCTTTTACAGTTGGAGTTCTGGACCTTCTAAGCCACATAAATAAATGTCAGTTGTATAAGCATATGGTATTTTTTTTCTAACAGGTTTACAGGACAATAGGAAAGGAGAAGTTTTTCAGAAAGAGAGATAAAAAACAACAACAACAAATCAGATGAAAATGACAGTGTGGAGCATTCGCTTCTGAAATGTACTGAATGAGATTTGCAGTTGGTGTATACAAGCATAACTATAATCCTGAGTGACTTCTCAGCAGTAGGTAAGCCTAAATAAGTCTAACTAATCATTCCCTTCCATTATCAGTGTTCCTCTGTGTGATAAATGACACATTTCACACTCTGTAAAGTTAGGGAACAAGTTAACTTGAGAACAGGTTTTCCTCATTTCTAGTCCTGTAATTACTCTTTTTTACAAATGTTTTCCCCCATTCATTACTGGATCAAATATGACTGTTTAAAATTTAGCCCACTAAAATACTTCTATTTGCTTGCTTGTTTTCAAAGTTTTAAGTAAAGGCAGTTGATTACCAGCAACAGTGATAAAAGCACTTTGCACTTCATTTGTACATGTTAATGAATGAGCATTAATATCGTATGTATTTCTTCAGCTATTTCTATTACCAAGAATAGATTGTCTTTGTATTTTTGCCCACTTTGATCTTTCCATTTACAATCCATAGTGAAAATTCTGAAATTTCATCCATACAACTCTACTACAGTTTTGTTCTCTTCAGATCAATTACAGCAGAATGTAAGTACATTCTTTACTTGCCTCAGCATAGCACTGTAGAGACATCTACCAACAGTCACAGTTAAAAAATCTTCATTAAGCAAGGCACAGAACTATATGTTTGAGTAGAAACATGGTCTTTAGCCTCATTCATTTTCCTACTGATATCATAATTAAAGGTAATATAGGTAATATAACAGAACAGTAAGTTAAACTCTGTGGCAGTTAGGTTAAATCAGGAAAGTAAATACTAGCAACCGATATAAAACTGAAGGCAAAATGAATGAAAGTGGAAAAACAAAACAGAAAAACAAAAACAAAAACAAACAAACAAGCAAACAAAACCATCACAGTTGTATATGCAATGTACTTTCTACAGTTGTGATTTGAAATCCAAAGTTTCATGAAGCGAGATTTAAACCACGGACCCACTGACATAAGATATAAAACTCTCCAAAAGAACTGGAAACCCTACATGTAAGCTGACATTCTACAGGAAGAGTCTATTTTTAGTTCTGGCTTGAAAGAATTTCTCAGTTCTTACACAGGTTTGACATGTGTTCAGCTTAGTCACAGTATCTGCAGGTGAACTTGTTATTAAGAACACTGAAGAGTTTATGGTAAGCACAAAGATACCACACACTCAAGTAGATACTTCTGCAACCAGCAGTTACTCAAGGCCTACCTGATTTTCATGGCATGGACCTTGGCAATATTCCGTCAAGCTTTCCAATGTCTGGTTCACAAGAGCCACGTTCCTCTCGTTGATGTAAAGCCCCAGTAAGCCTAGTCCACCTGTTGTGCTTCCACAGATACAGTCCAAAAACTGAAGGGTCTCACAAACAAGGTTGTAATTTGTTTTATTGTTCTGATGTCTTAAAAAATTCTGGTGGATGTAGAAAAGAATCATAAAAAAAAAAGGAGAGAACGTTTGTTAGAGTCATGTCAAACACACAGTCTTTTTCATGAAAATCTTGAAGGGTACAATTTATGACTGCATGATTACTCTACCTTAGCACTGAAGTACATTACACTGTAGAAAATATATTACGTTTTAGTGCAGCAGTTGAGAACTATCATTTGATTAAGTCAAGTAGAGAAAGGAGGACTTAGAAACATGAACTTTTCAAACATCTGCAAACACCTTCCTTATATACATCCTGCACACCTGACCCCATCCATCTGTTTATCATGATTCTTTGGAAGGTTCTTGCCCCATAGCTGGGCAGGTAGAGAAGCGCATTCAGACTGCTCCGTAGCAGTGTCAGTGAAGAACAGTAGTTTAGTTCAAGGCATCCCCAGCACTACTTTCAGGAAGGCTACTGGACACTACACTGAGGCATATTTAGAGAAAATTCATATTGCAAAAGTTGCTATGGGGACAGTAATTTTTACCAGAGGAACTGATAGCAGGGACTCATATTGCATCTTGCAGCTTTTAATTATAATATCTAGGGAAAAGAGCAGTACCCAAACTTTGTCCAGAAACTTCCTGGAATCTTCAAGCCTGTGGTAAGTGACCCACCATTTGTGCAGAGAAACCAATTTAACAGGAACTTTTTGAAACCTCTCAACTCCATGTGGCTATGTTAAGGTTCCCAAGCCACTCTGAGGGCGTAAACATGCGCTTAAACTGAACATGCAAACAGTTCTTGAAAAGGGCTGTATTATCCCTTAGGCCAAAAGAACAACAATATTTTAGACACCCTTATTCTGTAATAGGAGCCAGGCACAGACATGTTTTCCTTCATTCATGAAGTTCCAGCTCCTGCAATACTTCTTTTGCAACTCTGCTGAGAAACACTTTACCTGGAGCTCTCGGTTGTGGTTCTCACACAGCAGCTGAAGAAACCTCAGTATTGGCTGCATGATTGCAATAGCAGGACTCATTATTGCTTCTTCTGTGGACTTCTCTTCTGCATTTGCAGCATCTGTTCCTGAGCCCATAAGATCTATTTCTGGGTCCATTTCTCTTCTATATACAGAGTAAGCCTTGGATGTTGCAGAAGATGCTTCTGTTAGCTGACCTTTCATACCCTCTTTCAGATGCAGTGTTGAACCCTTCACTGAAAAAAAAAAAAAAGATAGTTTTCCTTAATTTTTGAAGCTGTTTTTCCTTGTTTTATTAAACAGGAAAAAAAAATAATAATGAATGTGACTTTTTCTTTTTTGGTGCCTAACTTTTTGAAGACCTCTAGGCAACTTACAAAGAATATCAAAGCAATATTCATGCAGGGATAGCATGTTCCAAATAAATCACAAACCAGAATTAAGTAGAACATTAAAACAAAAAGCCCTACTATTTCTCTTCCATATACAATGAATGAGAACAATGGAAAGACCACAGGGTGAGAAATCAGTTCCTGTGCTTGCTCTTGTGAAATAGCCCCATTAGCAGCAGCCTCTACTTCTGCTTCTCTAAAATTTGGGTCTATATCTTCTACTGGTGTAACTTGGCATCGTTTCACTGACTTCATCAATGATAATTCCATGTAACCAGCTTAAGATATGGGCTGCAATTTAGAGAAAAACAGGCAAATGAGGCAAATTAGTTATGATTACTGTTAAATCTTCTTGATCAATGCAGGATATTATCAGTGGTGCAATACATACAGCTTGAATGTAATGCACTACCCTCTTCCGCCTTCTACATGGGTGTCTCCTTACCTCTCTTCTTGGGAACAGATACAGTTAGGTCACTATCATCGTCTTTCTTTTTGCTCCCCAAATCAATAGTGTTCACTGTCACTGTTGATCGTATCTCTTGCTGAGCAGCTTTCATGTGGTCATACAGGACTTTAAAGAATTTTTCTGACTTTTTTTGCTCCTTCAGTTGCTGATAAGTTGAATACTGAAGGAAAAAGAAAAGAAAAAAAAAGACACTCAAGATATCATTCTTCTAAGAAAAAAAAGACACTATTTTTGTAAAACATATAATGAATCATTACTTCACTTACACAGAAAAAATGATGGCCACTGCATGACCAGTTCTTTCACAAAGTGATACACAGGGCTGGTAATGAATATTGATCATAATATTTTTACAGTTAGCTAAAACGGTGAACAGTGTTATTTGCAATCTTTCATATGTCACAAATGTCACACTCTGAAATTAAATTACTTCATGACACTCTCCATTTCTCCAGGCATTTTGGAGTTACAATATTCCATTTATAAATAATAGTGAAAGTATTTTGTATTATGTAACTACAAGGGGAACCACGAAACATCTACATTTACATGTAATGTTACAGCTTAGCCTGTACAAATTCTTACTTCTTCACAGTCACAGAACTGGAATTAAAATTTTAGGTTTTTAAGTCCCATCCCTTGGTATTACTGTCAGGCAAGCTGAGTACCGTTTCCAGCAGTTTACAAACATCTGTCTCACAAGTGAAGTCCTTTTACAATTCCCTAACAATTCATTTTAGAAAGCTGCTACAACACCTCACTTCTTTAACACTTTCTGGGCACTCTGTAAGGGTGACAGATTGCACATCTTTTCTTACAGAATACATATATAGGATGGGATTCCTCACTTTTAACTTTCATAGTCTTGAAATGAGGTATATGTTGGTTACTTAGGTTCCCTTCACAGGCAATGATGAGATATGTGGAAATGCAGGGAGAGATTTATGCCATCTCTCCTCTCTTATGGTATCTCTGCTGATCATAGATACAGTAAGAATAAACAATCATCTTATTTGGCTTGTGTGAGAGTGATATTCACAAAAACTAGAATCCATAGTTTAAAGCTGATATTTCCTATGGAATGGGATATTCCATAGACCAATTGGCCAAATGGCCAATTTTTCTCTCCGGAGATTTGGAAAAAACACTTCAAATGTTTCCAGATTTTTACATTTTTGCTATGATAAACCTGAAGGTATTGTAATTATTAAATTTACAATACAAACCTTGAAATATCTGGATATAATGCTCATATGGCAAAGACCAGATTAAAAGAAGTACTGTACTCCATAGAAAAGGACAGTTGAAAAATGCTTTCTTCTATTGAAGAGTCTACAGTATGAGTATTAACAGGGCTTATTTACATTTGCATTTTAAGAATACATTTTATAGTGATAAAATTCCTACAGAACTCACTGCAAAAATGTTCTTTTTATTTGTCTCCAGAATACATGCATTTGAAAAGCAGTATGTGAATAAGTAAATCAAACAAGTACCTGTGTTTGTGTGTTTCCACCTTCGAGCAATGCAATACCAAGCAAAATGCCTTCTGAGAAAATTCTGTCATTTTTGGTGTTTACTATAACATCTATGACTAGTTCTGATGCACCCTCTTTATCCAGAAGGCACTGAATATCAAACATGGATACCCCAGACTTATCTGAGTCTTGTCCTGCAAATCCACCTGCAAATCAGACAAATAAATATTCATGTTTGTTTCATGTATATTTATGGAAGCAAATCTATTAGTAAAAATTGCTTTTTGCATACAGTAGCAATGTAATACATCTAATCTTGAAATTCTGTTTGAGGCAAAATTTCCCTTGATACAAACAAGATTTTTGTGTGAAAGTACAATGTTCGGCTCCAAGAATAAGGAATAAAACAAAATCCCAAACCACTGTTCTACTATTCTGACAATAAAGTCTGAAATAAAGTTGGAAACAACACTGCTTTGTCCAGAGAACCCCCTTTTTTAAATTCCAGTGTTGCATACACAAAAATGTGTAAGATCAGTGGTCTAAAAACACTTTTAAATGTTTTTCAGTCATGGGTCCAATATATTACAAGGATTGATATATACCAGTAAATCCACTCTAGTTACCGATATGACCTTCTAGCTAAATATTTTTGTCAATCTAATTCCTAGACCAGCAACATCACGGTGTTCTTTAAGAACTGAGACTTGAGTTAATCCAATTTAATTTAAGGTGTGATTTTAAGGGACTTTGTTGAACTGTATTAACTCATTAAATCAACCATCTCTTATTATTACAGATCATCTTTCCTGCTATACACACATTTAAACAAATGTAACTGCATCTACCACATGAGGAAAAATACGGTACTGTTTTAAACAAAGTAATACCAACAAAATATATCAGATGTTAGTAATGAAACCATATATATATATATATACATACACTTTTTACAGAGAGAAGTAAAAAATATTAACTCTTCTCCTGTTTGCCAGGGAAATATTTGATGTACAAGATAGACAGACTGTAAACATTTCCACAGTGTTAACACTGACATAGTCACTGATCTCTGGTCAGCTGATCATTTGGAAATACCCACAGATCTGGATGTGCCTTTAACATATGCTGAAAATGCAATTGCAAGCTTTATTATGATTCAACTCCACACCTTAGTCTACCTTATTTCCTATGACATGCTATTTTTGGTACTATTAGCCCCCTACAGTAACCTCCAACAGCTTCTATAACAGAATCATGCAACAATTAGTTTATAAGGGACTTCTAGAGGTCATCTACTCAAACCTCCTGCTCATGATGGTTATAGCAGGTTCCTCAGTCTTGTCCAGTAAAGTTTTGAGCAAGTCCAAAAAGTGATGTTCTACAGCCTCTCTGGGAAATCTGTTCCATTGCTTAACCAACATCTTTTTGAAAATCTTTTTCTTATGTCTTATTTTTTCACATATCAATAAAGGATCTGGAATTTCAAAAAGTTGTTTGGTTTCCAGAAACAGCAGTATCTTTGTACAAATGTTTCATGCTTTGCTGGTTTCCTGGATGTGAATTTACTAGCAAATGGTGTTACCAATTGGAATTGAATTGAATGATTGATTGGGGGGGCTAGTTCCTACTTCAGTGCTGCCAAATGTACGTCAGCCATCTGGGACACATGTATGTAACTTAAAAACAGGAGAAGTCTGATACTACCTCTCTTCTAACTGGTTACAGAATTGTTTGATTTATTTACCAACTAAATCCCTGGAACACTTCCAATGTGCCTTTTAGGAGAAATGGTACTGCTAGTTGTTTCTCTTAAATTGTGTGTTGATTTACCTCCCACTTGTGCAGTTTTGCTGTAGCTGGCAGACAGAGGCCCATTCATACCACTTCCATATTCTCCTTTGAAGTAGCGATATAGGAGTATTTTCCTTAAATTGTTGCCCTGTAAGAGAAAGATAAAAATAGCAGAATAAACTACAGTAGCGGCCAGTTTTCTTTGTTTGAAAAACAAGCTGTTTAACATTGATACATAATCTATTAAGTCTTTCCTTTATAATTAGTCAGCATTCATATGGTAAAGTGGTCCAGAAAACAAGCATCTAATGGTCTTATCTAAGAAATTTCATTGCAAGAATTCTAAAATACTGTTTCACAAGCTTTCTTTGAAGTTTATTTTAAACTTATTGATTATAAATCAAATACTTCCACCTCAATATTTTTTACTGGATATCTGGAATATGTAGATTTTGAAACACGTTTTACAAAGAACTAATGCTCTGTAGTCTGTGCCCTCCCGCCATGGCAGTCCTTTTTCTGTTTTCTGCATCTGAGTAGTATCACTCCCTTTTCTCTGATCTCATATAATCCATCTGATCATCTGAAGGAAGCCACATCACATGAAATATTAAAACAGAGATATGACATTTGGTAGAAGAGCTTAAAAAGCATTCGCTGTATCTTCTTGTTCCTTTACTTCCAAAACCACAACATGTTAATATTTGCATGCAGCTCTCTGAAGATCTTCCCTTTCATTTTGCATATGTTCTGCAACACAAGACACACTGAATTAAGAGTAGGGTACCAATTGCTTGGAATTTTCATTTTGCCTTTGGTCTCCTAGGAACACCTGCAGTCAACAGGTTTATAGCAGTCAACCTGCTTTATAGAGTAAGCAGGTGACAATGACTGTAGGTGTATGTGTAACCTAAGATTTTATTAAGAAAAAAAGTATGGAAAGGCCTCTGATGATTACCACAGAAGGAGAAAAATCATTCATTTCAACAGTTAACAGCAAAATGAGACTACTTTTTCCTTACATTTACTCACCTACTGTTTTTAAAGAAAAACAGGTCTTAAAAATATGTGCACCAGAAGCATTCTCAGTATTTACCAGCTCATCAGCATTTGCATGTTAGTGTGACCATCAACTTTTCAATTAATTCATCACCATGATCACCATAGACACCAAGCAGTGAGGAAGTAAGTCCCAGAAATACCTCAGAAAGTACTATCCACACACATCTCTGTCAACTTAGCAGTATTTCCAAAGGCAGGCACATGCCACTCCATGGTTTCATTGCTTCACGTACCTCAAAAAGAATGGGCTTGTCCACCTCACACAGGTGTCAGAATGCAATATTCTGTATATGTAGGTTGACAATGCAAAACATTCTTTCCAAGTTTTTTCCTTTTCCTAGAAAACATTCTGATGTTTTCATTTGATAATAGTCTATACAAAGTTCCCTCAATCAGCCAAGAAAATTGCAAGACCCATATTTAAAAAAAAAATAATCAAAAGCCATAAATACAATAGCTGCAAGAAACCTACACATCTCCAGTGCCACTGAATTTATTAGGTGAATTTTTCAGGTACGTTTAAGCCAGCTGTGGTCTACATTACAGAGGAAGACTGAGAACCAGAAATCTCTGAGGACCACACATGGAGACAGATTCTTTCCCAGCCTAGTTTGCAATGGGGTTTAACCCTATATGCATCAGCAAAATACGCTAAGGAAGCTCATAAGAAATTTCAAGACGTCTAAGCGTGCCAGCTTCTCCTGCTCAACATCCTATACCTAGTTGTGACCAAACTCCAGTGTCTTACAGGAAAGTGAACCTCACTTCCCACACCTCATAAAGAAGACAAACATATTATTGAAGAAGTGAGAAACACACACTAAGAACAGGGATAAAGTCTTTTCAAACTCTCTCAGGTGTATATATCACAGAATCATGAAACTGTGTCACACAAATAGGATCACAGAGGAGACTCTTCATAATACTGGACCAGGACCCAGAAACAGGCACTGCATTGAGACATGGTTTTAATAAGAAAGGCTGGTATTTGCCATACCATTTGATTAACCGCTAAGCTTGAGTCAACATCCTAAACCAGCAGTCTATGCAGTCTATTGTTGACTAACAGAGCACCATGGTGAATTATATAAACAGCCACAGTACGGTCATGGGAAGAAACATCAACAAACATCTATATATTGTTAAAAATAACACCCATGATCACAAGTTTTATTGTTCAATCAAAACAGCCTTTATTTTATCAGGAAAAAATGTTTAAGACCATGAAATAGCATCTGACTAATAACCTGAATGATTTAGCACTTGGGTCTTTTTGCCTGGAAAAAAGTAACTGTTGGCATACCTCAGATTTTTTCCTGCCTTGCTACCTTCAAAGACAACAGGAGGAGCAGTAATAAGAATACATTTTTCCAGCTGGCTATGGAATGAGGAATCTTGCCCTGATCGCACCCAAACTAAGGCATGGACTTCATTTCCTGCTCCAAGGAGCAAGTTTTCATTATTAGGATTCCTGCCCTCTCTCCCTCCCTTTGTCTCCCTCTCAACCTCCCATGAATCCAGACAACACTTTCAGTTCTCATAAGCCTGCCAAAAGTCAAGGGCATTGTATTTGAAAGCAGGAATGGAACCTCTGCTTTGCCTGACAGTTGTATCAGAAATGCACCCTCAGTCTCAGCCCCACATTTGCAAGCTTATGATCTTCAGCTCCCTTGTGATGACCTTGGGCATCCATGCAACTTCCCCAGGTCATTAAGTTTCTTGTGAAATTTAGCTCCCACTACAAAGAGCAGAAACTGCTTCTCTGCAGCCCAGCAGTATGTACTGGAGGTGAGGAATGCACAAATGCTTACACAATGTTATCAGAAATGTGAGTCATGCCCAGTGCATGATGGTGTGAGGCACCATGCTAGAAAATGCTGAAAAGACCCTGCACCCAGAACAAGTGCTGATACTGCTGGTGTGGGTGCCTGGGTATGCTTCTATGGGAATGCCTAAAAACACTCAAGAACTGCCCCAACACGTGGATGAGACAAACTGCTGCCAGGGCAAGCGAGACAGCCATGCCGCTGATGTCCTTGTAAGCAATTTCCTAACTTAGTACACCCACAAAATTAACAGTGCCCAAAAGCAAATGAGTGCAGCAGTAGTATGAATAACCAGTTTGCAGCAACCATTACTGACACATTATTGAAGCAGAGGCCAAAAACAAAAGCACACTAGGCAGCACAGTACTGTCTTCCCTTGACTATGTTTCTACACGCAACAGAAGTCCTGGCCTTCCAAGCTGAATCTCTCCACTGCTGGTTACAATAAACTTTTCTTTATAACTCTTATTAGGGTATGGAATGGTATGTAAACATCATTCAGCTGACTGCAATCCTTCTATAATGGCTAGAACATTGTAAAGCCCTGAAAAAAAAACACAATGAAATATAATAGTCTTATTGTTACACATGAATACAACTGCATTGTCTCTAACAAAAGCTAGGATAAAGACTGAGGACACAAGAAAGCAACAACTGGTTATTGTTGAAGTTTAAAATAGCTAGGGATTGACAAACAAAAGTTTCCAATAGGGAAAAATTATTCCAATAGGAACACGTAGACACAAACAAATTAAGTTTTTCTCAGTCCATATTTCATTATACTAGTTGGTCTTTAAACTTTATACAGCCCCCTGTATAACAGTGCCAGACTTATTTGTCCTGCCTCATACAACTTGCAGATTGCATAAGGAATTTGAATGATGCTTTATAGTCTGTGATCTCTATAGGTCTGGGGATCTCTTCTAGTTTTCACTTATATTAAAATGATGAGGTGGAAATGTTCAAATCAGTGACAACACAGAAAAGGCAGTCATGTCCAACAAATATTTCTCTGACACAGTGGATGATGTGACTATATTCCTGTATTAATCCAGGTGGATGCATGAATGATAGGCACATTACATCTTCAGATGTCAGTAACTTGTAGCCAAATATTAGAGGAGCTGTTTGGGACCTCTAGTCTACTAATACAGGTTTTCAGTAGGTTTGGAACAGAAACAAAATCCCAGAGTACTAAGAGAAATCTAGTGTGTAATGACATTCTTAGAAAACTTAATTGGGATGACCTACATAAAATATAAGCTGTGAGTCAGTTCTGGGCAAAACAAAGGAATTGATGATTTTGAGCTCCATTGACACATAATTAAACGAAGGTACTATAAATCAGCAGTAGTTATAATATTGGCATCATGTCGTAATAATTGCCTCAGTATGGGTTTAAGAGAAATAGACCTTCTCCAACTTCTGTTGATTATCTTCTCTGGTTCTGCTCATGGTGAATATACCACTCTGGTGAAGTCTGATAAAGTGCTGGTGTGACACAATCCTGTAAGCCCAGACAGAAACTATTTGAAGATCTTGTGGTCTACATTAGGAGAACAAGCTGGGTGACAAAAAATATGTAATTCACATAATCTATGAAGATAACATGCCACCTTTTCCTGTAGTAAATATAGATGAGGTTTGAAGCCTGGCTTTCTACGAAGGTTGTTTAAAAAAACCACCTACACATTTCTTCTACACATTTCTTCATTTATAAATGAAATTTCTGTTTTGCTTGATCTGAGGGTCTGCTTTGGGATGTTTTTTTGTTGTTTTTTTTTGCCCATTTTTATACTATTTTGTTCCTTTATTTCCTTTGGCAATGAAATACAATAAGGGGAAGGACAAGTTCTGTGCAAGTGGCTTCTGCGAAGATATGAAGCATGAAAACTGAAGAACCCTTCATTAATTTATGGTTCAACCTGCTTTTGAAATGGAAGATGGCATAGACATCATCTCAGCTCCAAAATGGATCAACAGGTATACAGCTATCATGTGCACAGTGTTACACAAGCATGTGCTTAGAACAGAACCTCTAAGTCTTAACTCCTCCTACAACCTCAAAGTAGAAATATGCTGTCTTAATGATGCCAGCAGCTTCCAGGGGGCTTGTGGGGTTGGTGAGGTTGTTTGCTTTGGGGGTTGTTTGTTAGTTTTTACACAGAGTGAGCATTTTCCTAGTTTTATCTTTTATATCAAGATCTTACAACAGCCAACTGATAGTTGAAACTGATATATTTTCACCAATAAAATATGTCACCCAAGAGAAGAGTTATTTGTACACTGGGGCATTTATTCACCCCTAGGAAAAAGCACTTTTAAAAATGAGGTTAGGTTCAGCTGGTGTCCAGCACTGCTTCCACTAAAATCAGTGGGAGCTTTGCCAGCAACTTCAGTAGGAGGAGTAGACATGTACTTTGCCTGGCAAAAGTTTTTATACAACTTTACAAAGGGGAAAAAAAGGCACCAGACTTCATGACACAGTTCTCCTAGGAGAGCAGAACTGGCCACCCACACCTCTCAGCTGTCTCTCATTAGGCAGAGACGTCCCACATTTTAAATGTGCCATTGTTCAGTCCTACACAAATCTGGTATTAATCCCACTTGTCTTAATACAACTTGACTACATCACAAATGCTAACTGATAAACCCAAGGTTGTAACTAGTGCAGAGATCCATTGACAGGGTCAGATAAAATAAAGAACCACAAGTATGACCTTTCTCTAAACCCACACTACAGTGGTTTAAAAAGTAGTTAATTTTTTTTTCCAGTCTTTCAGTTCTGTCCTTTGCAATTCCAGGTTCCACATAAAGCTGGAAGCTGAAGTGCCAGAATATTGCAAAACAAATGCTATTGCCAGTCTATTTTAAATATGGATAGTGAAAAGAATACTGGATACATTGCAAGAAAACCAATTTTTGCCTGGCAACTGTCCAATTTTGTAACCTGAAGAAGCTCAGGAAAATGACATATTAAAAGAAAGATTATTTTTTTTGGCAGTATCTCTAAAAAGTGTCTCCACTATGAATACAGCAGTAGATGAAAACAGTTTGGATTAGTGAAAACCTCAGCATTGGCAAACTCAGATTTAGATTGAGGAAAAAAGCATTTTAAAAAATCAGTTTAATTTTGTGTAAGATTTTACTACTGGGCCATAAAATACTACCTGTCAAATGTTTATTTTGTTGTCCAAATACAGGGTCTCTAAACACAGTCATAACATTTATAAACATGCAACAAGTCTTTGTTATAGCCAAGTATTACTGTTAATATCTCTCACTTTTTCTGTTGCTCATTTGGCTACATGGTTTCCATCTGTGGTCATAATGTGCAAAACTGATTATTTTTGCACATATGTATTTTTGCCTTTGCAACATTGTCTTGTACAAGACAAAGCATTGAGGCGCACAATAAAGCAAGTTCTCCACCACTGAAAGAAAACAATGTAAGATTTGACCATGATTATTCAGAAGCATTAACGACATCAATAATGTACTGTAGGAAAAGACCAAATCTGAAAAGCATAATTTTCAAAGACTAAAATTATCTAACTCTTGCAAACTTTCAAAGTGATTCACAGGGAGTTATGCACAAAAATCCTATTATTTGTTAACAGGATTTCTGTGTGGAACTCTCCATGCTCTCCAAGGAAAATTTACCCCTAAGTGTCCTAATGTGAATATTTACAAACACAGACGCTTAATTTCCAGATTCATACTTATGAATACTACAGTGCTTTGATGTTTTAAGAGCAATTTGAAACAGGTAGCTAGGGAAAAATAATAAAAGTGGCCAAAAAGTACTTTCATTACATTATTCTGTTTCACTGTGTTGCTATTGTGTTGAACTACAAAGACAAAGCACTGCAGATACCTGATTTACTATATAAGGGATGCACTGCAGACATACTTCCTATCCTATTTGAATTAGGTATACTAGGTTCTTCACTAGTGGCTCAGGATTTTTAAAGTGGCTCAGAAGGCACTTCTGTATTTCATTTTTCACCTGCTCATTTTTACGAACCACCAAGTTCCACTGATTTCTCAACTTCATCCTTTTTCACTAGAAAAGATTGATGAAGACGCTAC
Source organism: Heteronetta atricapilla (assembly GCA_011075105.1). Lineage (NCBI taxonomy): Eukaryota > Metazoa > Chordata > Aves > Anseriformes > Anatidae > Heteronetta > Heteronetta atricapilla. Next base: position 75,287,090 of record CM021731.1, on the reverse strand, counting down.
AGAAGTTCAGAATTTGTTCTGAGGCATTCCTGATAGTCATGTCAGCACTTATGTTGGAAGAAACCTACACATTTGCTAAAACAGGCAATCAGGATTATTTTCTAATTCAGATTACCAGGCCTCTTGAAGTCTTTCAGTGGACTTGCCATGAGTTTTGGATCCATTAAATACCAAATGACTACCTTCTGGTCTGGGGTTTTATTGTGGATATGCCATTGAACCTGTATCACCTTCTTGGATATGCACAAATGCTCCCAGTTAATCCTAGTCACTTTGCAAGAGCTGCTCTGTACGTCCTTTTTTTTTTTAAAAAAAAAAAAAATAGTTAATATTAAAAGGAACCAATTCTCAGCATTTACTACCTTACAAAATCTCTTCCTCTACTCTGCACTGGTGCAGTCTCACCTCTAGTACTGTGTGCAGCTTTGGACACCACTATATAAAGCCATAAAACTATTAGTGTCCAAAGGAGGGCTACAAAGGTGGTGAAGGGTATAGAGGGCAAGATGTATGAGGAGCACCTGAGGTCCCTTGGTTTGCTCAGCCCAGAGCAGAGCAGGCTGAGGGAAGGCCTCATGGCGGCCTGCAGCTCCCTCATGAGGGGAGCGGAGGGGCAGGTGCTGAGCTCTGCTCTCTGGGGACAGCAACAGGACCTGAGAGTACAGCATGGAGCTGGGACAGGGGAGGGTCAGGCTGGGTGCTAGGAAAAGGTTCTGCACCCAGAGGGTGGTCAGGCACTGGGACAGGCTCCCCAGGGCAGTGGTCACGGCACTGAACCTGCAGGAGTTCAAAAAGCATTTGGACAATGCTCTCAGGCATGGAGTCTGGTTTTGGGTGGTCCTGTGTGAAGCCTGGAGTTGGACTCCATGATCCTTGTGGGTCCCTTCCAACTCGAGATAGTCTATGATTCTACAAAAATAATCATGGGATGGATGTCTTGTCTCAAAACAATCCCAAGACCTTACCAAAACCAACCATTTTTCCACCAAGGCCACTCATTCCTGCCTGAATACTACAACACCCAGTACATGTCATTGCCAGAATCTCTCATGTAATTTACAGCTGTGCTTTTGACAGTGACCATCAACCTTAGCTACATAGATCCCTAGAAGTGCTGGTTTCTTGAACTTTAGGCATTAAGGAGAAATCCAAGTGCACGTGTGCATGCATGTCTACCTCTAAGTACACTTGCATTTTTAGGTGCCTAAAGACTGTACAAAACCAGGCCTTAAACAGCATAAAAGGAAGGATCTGAACTGACTTCAACTTCTTGAAAGGCAACATACAACACTGGGCCAAGGGAGTTTGCAGTACTACAGTTTGGCACAGACCGCAGCCACTGCAAAGGAAAACAGCTGGCCAAAGCAGATTTAGGCAGCAGTAAAACTGAAGCAGCTAAGTCTGGAAGTCTGTTTTGGGGCAGTTCAGGACAGCAGCAATATTTAAACAGCCAATGTTATCAACGGTATATGGAAACAGCTTTAGCATCCACCTTGCTGGAAGATGAGCACGCATCAACTCAAAAGAATAGCCTGGATGGGGTCAAAATACACTATGAGATGGCCCAAGTTGTATTTGCAATGACAGGCAGATTCTCCCTTTGCTCTACACTGCACAGCATGGCAAAGAAAACAAAGTATCTTCCTCCATTTTTATGCCGAAGAGAACAATTCCCACCTGGAGCAAAGCCAGCTACTGCCCTGATCGTACTCTCTCTCTAAAAACAGGAGGCATTTTAGACAAACAAAAAAGTAAAGCTAAGTTAGACACAATACAAATCTAGCCCCTAGTCTTTATTTTAGCCACCCATCTTGACAGGGATGATTTGAAAATATTTTAGTTAATTCAATGTTCTCTGATTTAAAAGAAAAAAAAAAAAACACCTTAGTAGTTGGAACAATTTTCCAATAACCTTAATTGGGAATTTTCCTTAATTGTTAATTCTTCAATTGTGTTACCCTTTTCATGATGGCCGGCACTTTAACTTCAGCACATAGAACTGTGTGCTTGCATGAAAATTCCAGCTCACATAAAAAAAAAAAAAAATAAAAAAATAAAAACAAACAAACAAAAAACAACAACCAACCAACCAAACAAACAAACAACTACACACACAGACCACTAAGATTTCTAGTGCTCCAGGTCCCAGGAAAAGTACATGAAAATGTGAAATCTGTGTGGCAAGAGCCAGAGGACAAAAAGAACAAGAACTAAAAAACCCACAATATGCTGTTGTGTTTTTGATCATTAAGAAACCAAACCAAAGTAGTTTCATTTTTAGGAGCCTGACTCATGACTTCCATTGCCAGAGGTGGTAAATATCAAGTAAATATTAAGCAACCTTCTTCAGCAGATTTGCTGATTCTGTGTGCTAAGAGGAGCTCAGATCCTTGCTTCTGACTCTCAGCAAGAACACAGTCACTGACACTTGGCTATAGTAAAGCACCACATCTCTTGTTCCTCATGCAGCAACTCAGCAAATCTGCATATCCACTGTCAGCAAAGGAGCCCAAGTAACTATGAATTAATGATGATCCAGAATTATGAAATAAGGCCAGCCCAGAAGGGAAAGACCCCTTCACAAAGTATTAGAAATGGCAATCACAAGTAAAATGAACTGATTTAAGATCTGAGCTCTGTTGCTGTTCTGGCTGTGCTGCCACGTGGAAGAATTAGAATCTATGATGACCTCAACACTGAAATCCTGGGGAGGCTGGAAAAAAGCATTTGGCAAGTTTATTCTCCAGGAAAGAAGAGTGATTTGCCCTTCTTGATGCAGACACTATGTTAGCCCAACATACTTCAACTCCCATTAATGCTATTAACATTTAAGCACCTGTACAGGGGCCATGAGGGTATACTTATGCTTTTACTTGTGGATTCACAAAACTGCAGTGACTGGATGCTGGAATTAGTCTTTCTTGGCATATCTAGAGTTCTTTAATAGAACTTCCCTTCCAAAGGACAAACATTCTGATTTCTGAAGGCATCTTTTACTAGGAAAAACTCTGTTTTCAAAGCAGTTCTCAATCTCCCCTTTTAAATTAGAGGCCGATATTAGCCTTTCTACTCTTGGAGTCTAAGATTTCATCAGTTCAAACAAACAGACCTAATAGCATCCTTTGAAGAGTGCTATGGAAATAATTCTGACTTTGCATAACACTGCAGCAGAAGTTTCATAAACCAGTTCTATTAGCCCAAGCTGCTGAATGAAACTGAAACATTGTTAACAGACTAACATTTTGGTTTTAATAACTTCCAGAGGTATATTAGCTGTCATGCCAGATTTCAATAGCTTCTTAGCTGTCTTTTTATTTTAGGAGCAACAGCAATTTCTAAATGCTAAGTTTCACAAGATCAGGAAAAAAGTTATCTTCTAGTTTGAACAGAAAAAAGACACATTCAAGCACCTCTAGAACTAGCTGAAAAAAAAGACCAAAATTTGCTCAAAATTAAATCAGCTGTTCAAAGTTAGAGAAGAGGGAGAGACAGAGACACATTTTCATGAGGCCATCTTAGCTTTTTACATTCCCACTACTAAAAGACAGATTCATGTTTATATAAAATTTAATATGCAAGCTGTTCACCCATAATATTAAATTGCCCCTCTATATTTAATATTTGCTAAAAATGCTGGGTTATTTATGACAGAGATAAGACTGCTGCACATGTGCAGTAGCTGTTTCATCATAATATATTTTAGTATACATTTATTATGAAGCTCTTGCCATTATAGTGCCTAAATTTCTATTGCTGCCAAGGAGAAATATATTAACACTGGAAGGTTCCTACATGCACAGCAGGTAGCTATGGAAATAGAAAGTCATATGCTTCTTCAGAGCTGTTAAGTAAAGAATACATTGAAGATGAGCATGAAGAAAACCTGCTCTGGAGGTCCTGTAACTGTTTGCAATTTTTTCTACTGTGTTTCAAGAGTGTTGATATCCTCACTAATAATGACATCTCTGATAAATGGCATGCGACATCCCAACATTAGGGTTCAATGGCATTATGAAAACCAAGATGAACTTTATAGTTCCAATATCTTCCCTCGCTACAAGAAGGACATCGAGGTGCTCGAGCGAGTCCAGAGAAGGGCAATGAAGCTGGTGAGGGGCCTGGAGAACAAGTCCTACGAGGAGCGACTGAGGGAGCTGGGCTTGTTCAGCCTGGAGAAAAGGAGGCTCAGGGGTGACCTTATCGCTCTCTACAGGTACCTCAAAGGAGGCTATAGCGAGGTGGGGGTTGGTCTGTTCTCCCACGTGCCTGGTGACAGGACGAGGGGGAATGGGCTTAAGTTGCGCCAGGGGAGTTTTAGGTTGGATCTTAGGAAGAACTTCCTTACCAAAAGGGTTGTTAGACATTGGAATGGGCTGCCCAGGGAAGTGGTGGAGCCACCATCCCTGGAGGTCTTTAAAAGACGTTTAGATGTAGAGCTTAGGGATATGGTTTAGTGGGGACTGTTAGTGTTAGGTTAGAGGTTGGACTTGATGATCTTGAGGTCTCTTCCAACCTAGAAATTCTGTGATTCTGTGATTCTGTGATCTAGAAATTAGACTATATGTGCCTATCAACAAATTAGTGTTTTGAATGAATTACAAAACAAAATTCACCAGCAATCTTAGGGGCTATGTAATTCACATTCTAGTGATTTCTGTCATTTCAGTTTTCTGATTATTAGTAAAACAAAACAAAACCCTCCCTCCTGAATGCAGCATTGCTGCTCCGCTTAATTAGCACATCTCTGTGAAAACCTCAATAAAGCTTGAATGGGGTGGGAAACAGTATAAACAAAATTAGTGCCTTAAATTAGGTCAATAGTATATATAGTTTTATCTGAAGTTGTGTGTCTACAGCAAGTTGCTATCTTCCAGCAGGCTCAGAGGTGTGCTGGGAGCACAGAGAGGTGTGGAAAATCTGTCATATTAAAGATTGAGATTGCTCACATTGGAAAAGAGATGAAAAGATGTGATAGTACAGAAAAGTATGAGTGGTAGAGACAAGAGGTCAGGAATTCCTGTTTCCTCTCTCATACAAGTTGGGGCCTTTAGTGGTATCCAGAGATGGTCAATGAAAAAGGGATAAAGAAATACTTTTAACCCCCACATAATTAGATGGCAGAACTCATTACCATGGGAAGTCACCGAGACCACAAATTCAGCAAGACTCAAGAAGGATTTGGGCATTTCTATAGACAACAAGAAAAACCTACTACAATAGAAATGTTAATAAAACAGCTATGGGAAAGAAGACAAAATCTCATGCTTTAGGGGCCACAGATTTATGATCTTACTGTTAAGGATTATCCCAAGACTTCAGGAAGAATAGGAAACTTCAATTCTGCCTACAGTGGGGATTCTTAGACCTTCTTCTGAAGCATCTGCTGATGGCCACACAGAGAGACAGCACTCTAATCCTCTGGTCTGATCTTCTTTGGCAATCCTCAAGTGTTTAAAAGAGAACATGAAGTATAACAAGTCTATTTGTACTGGATCCAAAAACTAGTGCAGTGCACTGTAGATGCAAAAGAAGAATTGTTTTTATTAAATCTCCAATGAGGAGACACCCAGAGTAGAATGTTACAGTGACCCAAAACACTGTCTGAAACTCTACATTGTACAGGAAAAAAAAAAAAAGGCAGAATTGCCATGCAATAGAGTACATTAACAAAATCCTCACACGTAAAATGTCTGCATTTTGTCTCTCTGTCTTCATCTTTGCTTAGTAATATGATACTGCTGTATATAAAAATAATGGCAGGTAGAAGCCACTTCAGCTTTTGAACAAAAGGCAGCTTCTTAGGGAGAAGCTCTAGGCTCCACTCTTTGGTGAGACATTCTGCAGGTGTTGACCTGGGGTACCCACGTTCATTTGCTCAGCCAGGTAACTCTTCAGCCTTGTCCTTCTACCTCCCACAGCTCATTTTTTTTCTCTTGTACTAACAACGTCCAAAATACTTCATCTTAGACACTAAAAAATGCCTTTGCATGGCATAGACAGCCACAGCATCAGACATCTCAGTACTGATGACAGCCTATGAACACCAGATCCCTCATTTAGCCCTAAATAACACTGCCCAGAATGTCACCATTATTTAGTTCCTTTGATTAATTACAACTTTGCAATGACTTTGTTACATAAATTGGTTTCCTATACATATTAAGCGCCTTTCTGTCTCCCTGTGACTCCACTTTTTGATGAAATGTCTTTTTGGCTGCTAAGGATCGAATGTCACTTAGGCAGATGCCTCTGCCTACACACCTAATGTCATTTTCTGACCTAAAATTCACCATATGTAGGAAGAATTATTAGTATTCAAACAGTGGCACCCAGACCTGCCAAGACTCAGCCAAAAGCCTGACAGATTTATATGGTACAGAAGGCACAACGTACAAGACTGGGAGAGGGTCTGGATTTTGTCTCTCCTGTTTTGCTGTCTTCCATCTTTTTTCTTTCTTCTCATCCCTTCTGAATTTGCCTTTTTCCTCCCTGCCCACTGGTTATACCAATGTCATGTTATAATACCACACATGTGACACTTGATGTTTAGCTTCTTCCCCTCAGTAACTGGTAATCATGCCTTCTTGTTTCATAAAACAGCTCTGCAGGGGATTGGAAAAGGGCAAGTGAGTATTTGAGAAAGAAGCATCTGGCTATTAGTTGGACTTGCTCTTCATCTTTCACATTCAAATCACTAACTTCAATAATAAAAAGCACACTTGATGATTCATTATAGCAAAAACATTGGAACTGACAGAACAGACCAAGATGAAGCAAAACGATGTCAAAAAAGGACATGACAAGCTCAAGGTGGCAGGTGAAAAGAAGTTCCAACCATTTCATTCAGTTTTACCTAGAATTTTGTTCATGCTTTGGTATATGCATGGTAATACCTCTGACAAAAGTAAAAATACATTATAGATTAGAACAGGAATAAATCGTCAGTGAACATGCACCTTACAAAGATTTTTCTATGAATATGCATTTTGCAAATCAATGAGAAGATGGGGAAGGAAAGAGGATAGCCTTTGGAGTCTAATCTTGGGACCCATTCACTCAAGGGAATTCAAAGGAAACTGAATACACTGAATATACGACTGAAGACCTACATGAAGAGGTGCTGTCTTAAACTTTACATTACGAAGATTCTTCAGTGGTAAAGTACAAAGTAGAAACAATTTGGAATTTCCTTGCTGTGAAGCCCTTGACATTTTCAGTGTGAGACTTAGGTTTAATCTGAATAGGTGGGGGCAACAGAATTATTTGCACTGGTAAAGGCTTTTTGTATTGCCCTCAACAGCAGAATGCAGAGGCTCAAACTGCTAAATATGAAATTCTATTAAAAAAAAAAAAAAAAAAAAAAAAAAAGCTGAGCCAGTCTCTCTTTAGAAGTACCTGATGTTTAAGAAACAGTAAATTGAGTCAGTATCCGGGAAGGTGCGTGCTCTGACCTACGCGAGAAGGCAGACCGGGTTCTGTGTTATAGGCCAGACAGTTACCATGGCTACCTCACTGCTTTAGGTGCAGAAGCTAAACATTACAAACAACTTTGCAGCGTTAGGCTACTGGCCTTGTAACAGCACTGCTAAATGACAATGAATTCTGAGATAACCATTATGATCTGTTTCTTGACGCACAAATATAAATTTTATATAAAGAAAAAAGCAGAACTGGGAGGAATTGCCAGCTCTTACAGGCCTCACTCCTGAGGGATGCCATGGGCCTGAGCCTGCACTGATGATGAAGGGAAGCGCAGGTAGGCACCTTGTCTGAGAACACTGTCCTCCTGCCACAAGTTTTACCTAGATTAGGGCTCCAAGTTAGAGCCAACACAACGCAAGTTGGAGCCAACACAACACAGGCATAAGTAAAGACAGCTATAATTAAAATAACTCAATTAGAAAAGGCAGGGGGCAAGTTACTCTAAAAATCTACCATGGGGTTTGTGGTATTGCACACGCTGACTACATGAAAGGACAGCTATTTCACATCGAATGTTATACTGTATTTCCGCATCCTTCACAGATCACTGGGTCTTTGTGGGGAGATGCTAAATGCTCCTGTTGGGCAGCAGGCTGCATGCTTCCTGACTGCCTTTGGGAGTCAAGAGATGCCACGGGTATCTTAGCTGGACAAGCATGGCTTCACCACTGCAAGCCCATCTCTTGGCCTAAATACCCCTCCAGCTAGCAAATAGAGAAAGAAAATCGTCATCTTAACTCTATGCCTAACAGTGGCAAAGGATAATCACCCCTGTCCACCCAACTATCTGATCTATTGATCAACCAGCCAGCCCTTTTCCAGACAGCGAGCGCACCTGTTTCCTCCCTCACCTAGAGCAAAGATTCACAGGAAACCACATGAGAAACTTTCTCCTGCTTTTGGTATTGAATTGTACACAAAAACAGTTCAGGCACAGGTGAGGCCAGTGTAATGTTTCAGGGGATGAAAAATCCATCTCAAGGAGACTTACAATAATATAAACTATTTCACAGCTGAGAGCTCACATGGATTGAACACAGTTCTCATAGTTGGTACTTATATCACTAATTAAGATGCTTCTCAACAAGATTACAGATGTAATTATTGCAAAACTAATAGCCAAACCCTTTCATAAGGCACAGCTGCTAAAAGACAACATGTCAGAGTGGCTGCTAGTTACAAGCTAAGAAGTACACAGAGAAGTCTGAGCTGACCTCATATTCAGACAGGTGTGCCTGTCAGGTACATTCAGCTCAGAAAATTCAGTTGTGCAGATGTGCACAGCTAGAATGTTTCATGATCAAATGACATGCATTCCTCCCACTTCTTACAGTCCCCTCTAGCAGGGCAAAATGGACTCCTTCCACACTTTGTCCAAAGTATTTGGCAGTCAGTGTGTTTCTATATTGTAATGCTATATTTTGCACTGAAAGCACCCTAAGGTTATGCTAGGACAGAATGATCTTTCAGCCTCAGAGGCATGTACTGTGCAAATGCAAAAGGCTCACAAACAAAACTAAACTCTTCATCAAAATGACTAATACCTTAGATCTGCACCATAAGAAAACACCTTTTTTTTAATATCAGTCTTTCTGCGTGTCCGTAATTATAAGAAAGAGTAATAAGGATCATATAAATGCCAAAGTAACTGATTCTACCTGCAAACTAAGTAGGCAGATTTGAAAGTAGCACAGCACCATCAGCCCACTTAGATTGTCTGATAGCTGGGTGGGTGCTTAGGTCCCTACATGGAGCTATTAACAAAAATAACCCTTGATTTTGATCTAAGCTCTCCTCATCCACATTTTTACTGCAACTACCTTCATTTTGTAACTGTGAGAAGCAGTTACTGAGAAACCTTTACACCAGTAAAGATAACTGGTTTCTTGGTGAGCAGGAGTAGAAAATGTCCTAACTGGTTGTGAGTGATGCTTTTTACACTGCTCACTTAGCACAAAGGAGGGGAATCCAGTCACCAGCCCCAGCAAACACTGAACAGACAGTGCTAGCAGCAAGGGTAAGACGATAGTGTGGCCAGAGGGATCCTATCATGGCTCTCATATCAGCAGAAATCTTTCCACTTGCTACAATGGGACTTGGATCAGGTGCAAAGGCTATCACTTCACATTTCCCTGATCCTATCAGCACAGCTCAACAATCTAGTCCTGCATGTCTATTTTTGTGTGGTTACGGATACAAAATAAAACAAACCACAAATCCACACACAAGCAACTTCAGTTAATATATTAACGAGAGGAATTAGTAAAGTAGGTAAGAAAAGGAAACGAGGAATTTAAACATAACATTTTAAATTGGGTATTTTCCCCTCTAACAACGTTCCTGTCTATTTTGAGTAAACAACCACGCAAAAGCAGCCTGTAGTTCACTATGGCTATAATTATAGTAATATTAACCTTAGCATCCAGATAGAGGGAAAGCAAGGTACCTGACAATGCAAATTAAATCTTTGCCTGTAAAAGAGACTGTGCTGCACCTCTAAAACCATCCCATAATGCCGCTGTATGAGTTCTAAGAAGCGCCATCTGATTTTCTGGATTCTGCCAGTGCTACAGTTTAACATCAAAGAGAGTATTTAAAAATATTTCATTATGTGCTATGTTGGCTGAGATTTGTTGCTATTCTTTGCCCTTCTAATGAAAGGATTAGGTTGATTTACAGAAAGACTTAAACTCCTTGGTGTTTTCCTAGAGAAAGAATCCCACTCCTCCTCATTTAAAAGCTGCTAGCTTTGCTGTAGGTGGTAATTACTTTGAGGGTGAATTGCTGTGGTTTCTGTCTGGCAACACACAGCACTGGCACATGCAATCCCCACACTGTCTGGAAACAGCATTACATCAAACCATCGCTAGTGTCTTACACAACCAACTACAGCTTTTTGAAATCTGTCAGCTCCAGTGACTTGCTATGATGCTTACACTTCTCAGACATCAGCTTCATAACACTTACACAAAGATATAGGACTCTTTTAAAAACAAAATGTGGAAGCTTCAACCCCTAACGTAATCTAACATCTTATGCAGGGAAAAAAAAAAAAAGTATATATATATATATATAAACAGCAACAACTGATTGATTTTAACATCAGATCTGAATTGGGAGTCTGGGGGTGCAGCCATACAACGTTATGGACAGAAACCTCAGAAAACATGAAACAAAACAGAACCATATAGGGTAACTGCACAACGCTACTAGGAAATTAGTTAATGAGTTGATCTGAAGCTAGCCTACAGATCCCTACTGCAGGGCAGCACTGCAAACTGTAAGCAGACACATCCCATAGTTAAATCTAAGAGCTATGGATCAGGTTCTTAATTAAATGCAGTTCTGCTGGAATCCCTGCATCAAAATTAAATATCACTGAGAAATCTTAAATCAAGCTTAAATTTCATGTCTCCAGCTGTCAGACAGTAACATCATGTTACATAAAGACCTGTGAATAAGTAGTTTCCCCTGAAATCAGTGGGACCAGACATCCAGTAGGGAACTGCTCAGCCCAGAGCAGCTGCATCCACCCCAGCATCATAGCTGTGTCTTAAGAAAGCAATAGCCTAAGCCACAGAATCACAGCATTTTCTACATGATTTGAAAACAAACACGTTGTACTTTAACAAGAAATGCTGTAACTATGTCCTTGGAGGATTGTTGTTCTGTACCAAAGAATTACTTCCCTTCCCTCCCCTCCCATCCCCCACTTCCCTCCCCTATGAATTAGTAAATGAATTTCTGCCACAAGCCCTCAAACCATATTCTTCCCAATCAAAGAGTGAAACGATACCCAAGAGAGCGAGGCTGCACAGAACCAGTGAGATCCTGCAGACAGCTAGACTGGATGGAAAGCTCCTGCCACTGCCACACACAGCTGGGCACACACACTCAGAAAGCCTATGGGGTAAAACAGGACAATACCAGAAAGAGTATTGCATCCAAATGACATTGCTGGAAAATGTTCTACTGCAACTGGACAGCTGAATCATTTGTGACCAGACCAAAAAGGACGATACACAACAAAAGACAGTACATATAATTTAATAAGCACACACAGATTTTATTTATTTATTTATTTATTTATTTAGACTCTGGACTATGAGTTTGGAAGCCATTCCTTAAGGGCAGGGTCCATACTATGGGAAAATCCAGTGTACGACTTTGTGAGCAAATATATTACAATCTGCATGTATTTTCTGGGGAAATTATACCTGCAGTTTTGCTCTGCATCTGCATTTCAGTGTTTTAGCAAATGGGGGATGTAATGTCTGCCTGTGAACTCAGCCAGAATACAGATCCAAGAAGATGGGATTCTTATAATGTTTTTTTTTGTAAGATGCAGTGCTACAGGGCCTAAATAAAAAGCTTTTCAAAAAGTCATTGCACATAGCATGAGAATAAAGTGCTAGTCCCAGCAGTAGCCGCACAGCCGGTATCCACATTGTACAACAATCGCACAGCTCAAATCGTGACTATGAAAGGATGGCCCAAACAGCAGGTGGGATGGGGGGATAGTAGGAGAGTCCATACCTGAGCACCTCTCTCGCCAATCCATCTGTTCATCAGTCATGTCACATGGGCTGTTCCCCTGCAAGGAACATCCAGAGGAGCAGAGAAGCTAGAAACACGGGTCCCAGGCAGAGGAAGCAGCTGGCAGGCATCTGTAATTGAATTCCTGGAGGACCTGGTCTATTTTTAAAATTCTCTGTAGGTTAACATTTTTTTTCCACCTTCTTTCTCCCCCACAGGTGAACATTTCCAAAACTCAACACAGTTTTAAAGTTTTATTACATACATCTATGAGTTCCAGCTCTGTGTAAAATCCTGTGAGAGCAGCACTGTACCTAGCAGTCAAGAGCCAGATTCTAAAACTCTGCACAGGGGAGGGAGAAAATGAATCAGTTCTACCTTTAATTGTATATTTTAAGGGTAAAGAACTTTTGTTTTGAAATGCATAAACGTAAACCTCTTGTACTGTACTTAGACCCTACCATTGATTTTCTACCAACTCCAGAATAAAATGAATTCCATTGTTATAGATATCACAGAATCATAGAATGGCCTGGGTTGAAAAGAATCTTAAAGTTCATCTAGTTTCAACCCCCCTGCTCTGGGCACAGTTGCCAGACACTAGAGCAGGCTGCCCAGTACCGCATCCAGTCTAGCCTTGAACGCCTACAGGGATGGGGCATCCACAACCTCTCTGGGCAACCTGTTCCAGTGCCTCACCACCCTCTGAGTGAAAAACTTTCTCCTACTATCTAACCTAAATCTCCCATCTTAGTTTAAAACCATTCCCCCTTGTCCTATCACTACCAACACATGTAAACAGGCATTCCCCCTCCTGTTTATATGCTCCCTTCAAGTACTGGAAGGCTGCAATGAGGTCTCCCCAGAGCCTTCTCTTCTCCAAGCTAAACAAGCCCAGTTCCCTCAACCTTTCTGCATAGAAGTGCTCCAGCCATCATATCTATAGATATGCTGTGCTTCAGTGATAATCTACTAACCCATAGCTTTGTGGGCACGTTGATAGCTAAGGAATAAATCCCTACAAACCAGCAAAATGTGATGGCTTTCTTTATGTTTTTTCTGTAACTGGTATCTGAACAGCATGTTTGCATTTGACCAGTCTAACATCATATAAGGCCACTGGCAGAGCTAACCAGGACTTCTGACTTGCTTTTGTCTGTAAGCACTCTAACCTGCTCAAGTTGTCTTTAGAGCTTTCCACACCTTTATAGCTCCTTTTTCTCCTGTAATGCCTGTTAGACAATAACTGGTGCCATAATATTCTTGCATAGCTTCGGAAAACAGTGGTCACCATTTCTGAGAGGGAGAATGTCGTCAATCTCCATCTACAAAGACCTCTGGCTCTACTTACCTACTTGGGCACTGCCTCTTCCGCAGCCCTGCAATCTGGCAAAGAGGCAGGGTCTGGGATCACTGCCTTAGGCCTGTTTGGATGGATCATCAATGTATGGTAAAAAGATCTTAAATACAGGTTTGAATGGATACTGTGAAACACTGGGGACCAAGCTCTGGTAGAGCTGAAGAGAACAAAAGTTCTCAATTCACTTAGAGCAGAGTCCAGACTGAGCTAAACTCATTTATTTTCTGAGTTGCTGCAGCAAGTTAAATTCTCTGATGATAATGAGCAGTCACCAACTGCACCACCAACTCATTAAATCATCTCAGTATCCACTCATTAGCAAACACATCTATACACTCTGGATTTAAGACTTGATGGCTAGCAGAAATGTCGCATGTATTTGTTGCAGTATAATTTGTATTATTTTATTCCGATTTGTGCAAAATGATCTTTATGTAGCTGCAGCATGCCTCCCTCTGTCTTTTAATAGTGATATATTATCCACAAAAGCTGTTAGTTTTAAAAAAGAGTCAAAAGGAGAAGTCAAAGATGACTTTTCAGCTCCTTGCAGGACAGGGTTATGTAACTACATATCACAATGTATATTTAAACATCAGTATGTTAATTGCATATACAGAAATGAGGTGAAAAGACAGTGGAAGAGAAATAGAAAGGCGGAGAAAAAACTCCACTAAACATCGGAAAAATATAATTTTTGTGATGCTTATTAATAAAAAAGTGACTCCAACAATATCTTCCTCTTGAAAATATAATAAATACAGGATAATAGAGCACGTATCATATAAAGTGGTACTATTTGCTGAATATTTCCCAAGTGCACAACCAGTATACCTGATCTTATCAAGCAACATTGGATTTTGTTGCAAGCACAGCTTTATAAATTACTATTTTCTTACTATATTGGTGGCAGGGGAAATGTTTAAGAAGAAAATGTTTTGACTACTATGCAGACTGCCTGTAAACAGTATATTCTGACCCTAAGAAAGCAGAGAAGATTTAATACAGCTTAAAATTTCAGAGGGTTTGGTTTCTTCTCAGTTCCTGGGCAACAATATTATTCTTTTCAAGGGTAAGACAGTGAACATTAGCTTCTAGCAGAGGGGGAATGATGGATTAAAAAAAGGTATTTTGGAGAAATGGTGGGGTGAACGTTACAGAGTGGGGAATGAGGGAAATCACTTCTCTGCCCTTCAGTTCTGTTATGTCAATTTGTTCTTCGGCTGCTTATTAATAAAAACTGTTGCTGTATTTTTAAGCTGCTCCAGTTTCTCCCAGTTTTTTTTTTTTTCCCTCCCCACAGTCACAAGACCCTCTTTTTGCAGAGAACTGAGTAAAAGGCAAGAGGTTTAAGGCAAGAACATTTGCAACTTCATACAGACACCCCTGTGTAACACCACTAGGGAGTCTCACATAGAAAATAATTTATGAAAAGTACTAAAAGGCCTCCTGAATGCACAAACTTCAGCGTCTGCAAACCAGCAGGCTTTGACAAAACTGTCAGCCTCTTGACAACCAACCTGTCAGTCACACTGAAACCTGAAGAGTCCACTCTGCTGCCTATGAAGATGCTTTTAGAGGCAAAAAAGACAAGCACCAAAGCCCTCTGTGAACGAGAAACAAAACCTTTTTCTGTGATCTTTTGGTAGTGGCAGGGCAGGGGAGAAAGAGGAGATATCATTGTTTGTTTCCTTTTGTTGCTGCTGATGTTGTTGCTGTTTGAGCCAGGTTACATAATGCTTAATTTCAGGCTCTTTTTGGTGGCTTGATGATGTATATGCAATGCAAATACCCTTGCTGGAATTACAGGAGCAATTTATCAATTCATGTGCGGCTAATCAACCCATTTTCTTTCTAGTGTGTAACAGTAAAAGCTTATCTCATGCAGACTCACGATCGTTCCACGCAACCTAATTGAATTTCAGGGCCAAGAGCGTTGCACAACACGTGACGGCCTCTGCCGGAGCGCGGTGCCAGACACTGCAGGCGTTACATAATCACACGCGGCTGCTGGCCGGGGAGGACGGCGCTCTCCCTCACCTCATCGGCTTGGCGGCTGGCCTCTCCTGCCATCATGCCCCGCAGCCCCAGCCCGCACGCCCCACTCACATGTATGCTCACATGTTGCAGGGACCTTTTGCAACAGCGCAGGAGAATGGGACTGCTCCCCCCCACCAGCCAAGATGGTTCATTAAATTGCTTGCTAGGTGGAGGAGATTAGAGCAGGTGAAGACACGCACAACGTCCAAGGTAAAAGCTGTCTCCTCACACTAGCTACCCCATGCTGTGGGGGGCGCAGGAGCTGACCTCCCTGCCTGAGGGTGCTCCCGGGGGAGCACTGGCTGTGGCACTGCCAGCCAGAGAGCGGCCACCCATGTGTTCCTCAGGCACCTGCTGCTCACCACGGGGTCTCGGGCCTGGCGAGCCCCTGAGATGGGGGTCACACAACTGACTGCACCTTTCCCCCTCACCCCAAGGTACACAGAGGCCAGAAGCCATGTCCCTGCTCCTTGCTGGCCCACTTGAGACATCTCCTGGCTTGCGCCCTAAGCAGGCCCTCAGCACGTGCAGGGAGGTCTGGTAAGTGCCCTCTTCTGCCTAGCACATACTGATCATGCCAGGTATGACTCACCTGAAGGGATTTTCCACAGACAAGGCAGGCACTATTTAATAATGGATATATCTTAACCGCTGGGGATAAAAGCATGCTCCTCCCCATGTCAAAAGCGGGGGCTAGATGTACTTCAGGCAATGGGATTCCTACCAGTTTCACCATCTGCAGATCTGCATCACCAAATACAACAGCCACAGGTCACCGCTGAGCGCTGGGAGGAGCAGGCAGTTAACATGCATCACAACTTGCACCGGCCTCATTCTGACTTCCAGCTTACTGAGCTGCAAGCTGCCAGCCATCCCATGCATACTCATCTTCAGTGCCCGTACACCAGTGGGCGCTCTGTAATGGACAATGCTATGTCCAGGTCTCTGTGTTTTGTCTTCCTTTGGACTGTAGGTTTTTGGAGCCACCTTGACCTAAAATTATTCCTCCAGGAGAAAGGGCATTGCAACTCCAGCTAGCCAGCACAGCAGGATGAGTCTTTGAAGTCTGTATGACTTGAGAAGTGTCTCCTTTCATGTATGCCAACATTTCCGAAAATAAAAAAGGCATGCTTTTCCCAATAGAAGACAACTTCAGAACAAGAATTTATGCAGATAAGCCAAAGCCAAGCTTACTAAATCCATGTTTGTTAAGACTTCATACTATTTGTTCAACAAATCTTTCATTCACAAAGCCCAAGAGCACACTGTTTGCTTGATTCAAGGCAGAGAAAATGGGCACCAAGCCAACTGCTAGGTTCTGCACTGTCACACACAAAGTCCTGGTTCTACTTTCAGAGAGACCTTTGAAGGTGAGTCATTTGGTCCTCTGGAGAGAAGCCCAAAACAGGCGATGGCTTATGATACTTCAAAGTACCCTCTGCTGCCCCACCACGTTCCACCGCAGCAACACATTGCAAGGAGTGCAGGGACTGGGCAGCAGACTCTTGGCAAAAAGTGACAACATATTCAAGCAGCCAGCCTGTCAGAGGGGAGATCAGTTCCGTTACCTTGTCCTTCAATGACCCATCTCACAGCACAAAAATCTAGAATGAAGTCAGTCTGGGCCCAAACACACAGTGTCTACCAAGTCAGAAACAAGCATTAGTGCAATATATATATTCACCAACTTCAGAAAAAATAAGACAGTTTCCCCAGGGCGGCTCTTTCTCAAGTCAGATAGGCACTGTAACTTGTTTTAGCTGCACATGTGCTTCTCTAGCAAGAACGTGTCTGAAAGAGCCCCTTTGTGCACAGCTGCAGCTGCCCAGTGGCTGCTTTGCCACCTCCTGTGGCTTTGGAGGCCCCTGCTGGAAGATGGAGATGTACATGCACTGTGCAGTCTGGGGCAATAAAGTAGCTCCTTTTCATCTGGCAAAGCTGTAATGTGAAATTAATAGTTTGGAATCGTGCAGAGGGCTTGAGAAATCACATTCAGTTTACTCTGATTTTATTACCTCATGGTTCTTGAGTGGGGCAGTCAAAGCGCTGAACTTAAGATGCAGAAGCATCTAAAACTAGCCATAAACTATTGGCTAGTTCAAAAGAAAACATATCGCAGCAACACTTCCTTTCCTGCTCTCAAATAAAGTCTGTCTTCAGCTAAAAATCAGAATGAAACAGAGAAAAGAGGAAGAAGTGTGTAGAGAAATAGGAATGATAGATAAGGTTTAAGAAATCAATGGAACTATTTCTTCCAGTTTCAAATTCTTTACTGTTTAAAAATTAGTTTAAATACACATTCAATTAACAGATGTATCAACTAGTTGACTTGTTTGACTAGTTTTTTTGTTTGTTTGTTTTGTTTCGTTTTAAAAAAGAAGTACAAACCCCTGCATTTAGATTACCTGGTATGCTAGGATTTGCTACTGAGTTAAAACAAGCTCTTTCAGTATCACAAGTATGGAAATCATCTGTTTATATAAATAGCTTCACTTAAGTCAAGAGCCTATCTGCAGATCACGGTCCAGAGGGCCAGCCCTTCCAACTAACCTCCCAGTGTATCAGTTAAGACCCCAGAAGGAGCCAGTTCATCTGCCTCCTCCTAATCCTAGCTCAACATGTGTGCTCTGCAGGCTAAAACACAGCCAGCTCTGCTCTCATTTGACTCCATTTCCTTTGGCTGTGTGACATAGCAGGTTATTTGCACACACAGGCAGAAATAGGTAGTACTCTACCCAGATTTCTGCAATACAAATTACTTGTTTCTGACTAAGCACACCACAGACCGAAGCAGTCCCTTAAACTTGTTACTCTTGCTGTTGGTTTTTTTTCTCTTCATGCAGACATTTCTACACAAGGCAGCAGAACAAAAATCCAAGCTCAAATAGCAAAACCTGAGTTTTTCCTATACATGATGTTATTCACTGTAAGAATAGTTCAATGTGAAGAAAAAAAGGAAAGTACAGCTTAAACCATTCAACTTCCATTTGTGAAAAGGGCCTTCTGGGTCCTTATGGTCAGTTTTGTTGTCAGAATTAAAATTACTATTTGATCAAAATGCTAACAACAACCGGGGCAAATTTAATAAAGACTGTGATATAACAACAACAATCCTCTGTGTTACCCCAGGTAAAATTAACTGGCCATCACCCACTTTACTGCCAGCAGTGAATTACCACTGTTATTTCCTCTGCCTCACAAAAGCAACCTAGTTAACATGAGTTTCTTCACAAAAATCATGAAAAGGCTGCTTATTCTCTATTCTGCAGTAGCATTTCCAGCCACTTTGAAAAACCTGCCCTGACCAATAAAAGAGGAAGAATTTCATAACTATGTCCAGCATTTGTATAAATGCAAAGATTTTCATTTTTAGATAGCCACAGTCAAACTGTGTATATTTAAAGAGTTTGATTTTCAAAAGGGCTAAACTAAACCCAGTAGAGTGGCCTGGAGGAACCCTAGAACTGAGAACTTCTTGTTTCTTGTAGCTGAGAAAATACCTGGTTCAAGCAAGGTTTAATGCTTTCTTAAGGTTCAGTTAGGAACAGGGTCCCTCCCGTCACACTTTTCTGCATGGTTGAGATTGGAAACAAGTATTTCCCCTCTATTTTGCCTCCAACTCCAAGTTGTTTCCCTGGAGTCAGCAAGAAGTCTTCATACCAAAGACCTGAGAACTCAAGGTTATCTACATTTCTTTGGCACTTGGGACAGACAGAATGGCATCCAGCCCTACTTAATGTGGGGTTACTGGGACACAAACTGGACCATATACAGCTGAGGAGTCCAAAAATCAGCTTGCAGTTTCCTGCACAAAAGAGGAGGAAGGTAGCAAAAAACAAAACAAAACCAAAAAGGGTGGAAGGGGATAAAAGGCTTGCAGGAAAAAGGAATATAAGGATACATCACTAGTGTAACTCCTCAATACTTAGAGACAAAATGTTTTGGACAACTCTGCCAAGAGGAATTTCCAGTCTGATAAGGTCCTTGCCCCAACCCCAAGTGACAGCTCTGCATCTGGAATTATCAACACTAGTCCAAAACTTAAGATCAAGCTTCTTCATCTCACAGGTCAGCCAACTGAGAGCCTGTACAGTCTCCTACTGACATCCATGCACATCAGCACGTTACGCATGTGACTGCTTATGACAGAAAGCATTCGCACGTGCACCCTCCGAGCAAGACCTGACTGATGGTTAAACTGCAGCGGGAAGAAAATGAAATAATCAGACTTCACTGGCAAGATGCCTCGTGCTGCCCATGAAAAGCTGTTGCAAGGTAAACAAGGCACAACCTGCACAAAGTGCTCATTGCCATAAACTGAAAGAACACTTTCAGGCACTGCCTAAAAAAAAACCTCTCTGCAAAAAGCCCAGGGGTCAAAGTGACACTGAGATAATTAAGCTCATAATCCTCAAGGTAATCATCAACTCCAGAACAGGCCCTTCATTGAACAGCCTGGTGAACGCACATCATGTAGATATTCTGGTCTTTTCCCTGGGAACTCCAGAGGTCAGGTAACCAAAAATGAACATGGCTTTCATTTAAGTAAACAAGCGTGTGCATAATTCAGTAAAGCATATTTCAAACTCTGGGATTTGTAGAATAAAATTTTAAAGGAAAGACACTCCAAAGGCTCAAAGGAATCCCAAATAAACTTCTTGCAATTTAAAAAATCTCATGATTTTCAAGCCAACTCTCACAATTTGTTTGTTGGCCTGACTCAGGATTTTCAGTGCTTAGGGTTGGCAACTCTGACTAAGCAGGGATATGAAATAAGAGCAAGAGTGACTGCCCGCCAGGCTTCTGTTTTCCTGGGACAGAAGACAAAGCAGCTCTGACAATTCCAGCTGGCAATACCATCCAGGCGCTCCTCCAAGGCCAAACATGCTGGGTAAAATTCTCATCAGACAAAAAACCCGTATCAGAAGCAGTTACTGTGGTACTGTGGTTGCTTAATAGCTGTTTTCTGAAGTTCAATATAGCATATACTTTCTTTTCCTTGAAAGGGGGCCGGGGGGGAGTTGGACCACAGTATGGACTAATCCCTTGCCAGATGTCATTAGTGATGAAGTCCCTTAGAAATTACATCAGTATGAAACAAATCAGAAAACAGTGAGTTTCCATTTCCTCCTCATGTCTGGCTAGACAGAGACTTCAACATCAGCTTTCATCTGTGGCCTGGGATCAACCCTCTTCTGCTTCTTGCTTAGTGTAGCAGGGGTTTTAAGCAAGTAATTGCAACCATTAAAAAGAAAAATAGCTCATTCGCTCCTGCTCCCCCATCCTTGTCAAATACGGACTCCTTCATTAGGCTTCCCCACATTAGGCAACGTGTGTCTGCACATTGCACTAGTCTCTCTCCTTGCTCCAGATGGAGGTAAGAGGCTCCAGCTGGGGCATGTCTTTAGCCAGGGCCCTTGCATCTTCCTGGGTGATGCCTAACCCTGAGCCTTCCTCTCTCTGCAACAACCCCAAGCATCCCCTCCCATTTGACAAGACAACCTGGACAGGAAACGGAGTGCAACTGCCACCTTCTTGTAACCCTTCCTGCTCACAGGGTGAAAGCCAGGAGCAGAAGCACAGTGAGAGGCTGAGCAGAAGGGCCTTGCTGGCTCTTACTGCCTTTGCTTCCCTGAGAAAGGCAAGAGCATAGCCCACCCTGGTATCTGAAAGAGATGCATCCTTAGTTCTTCGTGTTTTGACTGACAAAACCAAACAATACCATAAACTGAGATTTTCTATAGCAACTCCATTCCTAAAACACATTACCAAGTCACAAATGTTTGACTAAAGCATTTAGTCAAACATTTTCATGTTTGACTAAATTCACCTATTCATGCCGCCCTAACTAACCATAACTAACCATTCCATTATAATGAGTCCATTATCTCCTGCTTTATTGTATTTTCTCTTAAAACAGAAATCAAAGATTTGGATCTGGTGGCATCATGCCGATTTCATTTTTATTACTGGCTCCCTAGGTCTATCATAAATATTCATTGGCCATCCTTAATACAATGCATTGAATTCTGCTCACTGCTATCTCTGGTGCAATTGCAAAGTACAAACAGGGCTGTTGCTCAAATATATTAAATAAAGCAACAGCAAATTTGTGACAGTCAACAACAACAACAACAACAACAACACAAAACAAAACAGCCCTTCTCCCTTCCAAGGAAATTCAAGACTGAAGGAGACATTTTCTCTCACCCTCTCCAAGACTGCAGACATTTGACTGCTGTGGGAATTTGTGCAGAAGCAGCAGCAGCTGACCTGCTCCCACAGACAGGAGACATTTTTGAGAAGTCCACAGTTGCCACACAGTGGTCTCTATGATACTGCAGCACTCCTCTGTGCTCATCAATAAAAGTTACAAATACTCCCCATCAGAGATACAGTAACTGCTCAGAAACATAGATCTGATGTATAGCAATTAATACACAGTGTGTGTGTGTGGGGGGCGAGGGCGGGTTGGGATGGGGGCAGAAAAACTTCCTCCTGCTCACAGTCAGGAAAAAGGTTCATTCAGCTTTATCCTCCTAACACCCCAGAATAACTGCAGCTATCCCAGATATCATGATGCCTGCAATTTGTTTCTCCCCCCAATACTCATCACTCCCACATTCCTTGGAACTCCCCTTCTCACCTCAGACAGCTCCTCCTAGCACTGGGCAGGTGGGGTAGGAAAATACGTACTGCACCTATATGACTTGTTCTTCCTCTGAGAATAAACACAGATACAGGCTTCTCAGGATGTGACCTGGATACTTTAAACAAGCACCGATTGCTAAAATTTGGTTGGCCATGGGAAATGTATTTTTCCTCATGTTGAGTAACTCTGAGAGCATTAAGGTATATCAGACGTTTTATATTCTAAGCAAGAACACATACTCCATTAAAAACAAAACAACACAGCAGAACACAGAAAGCACATTCAAATATTTATCTTCTAATACGAATCCACCATGGAGGTAATATGCTGCTCATTGCAAAAAGAGATGCAATAGGAATAAATCATCTATCTAAAATAAATATTTACATTTATGCATATGAATACATTCTTACAAAAAATTCCTCAAATCTGTAGATGTGAACCATGTGATAAAACTTCTGACTCAGTTTATTTACTAATCTACAACACACCTTTGGGGTCACCTTAGGTCAGTACCTATCCCCTTGCCAACCTAGTAGCTGCTAGAATCTTCTACCAAAAAATCTCTGGCTGTTTTCATCACAATTTAAAATACATAAATAAAGTCAGAAAGAAATAAAACCTTGATACTGATGCCTTCATGACATAGAATTCAATTCAAATAGCTTTAATGAGCATGGAATTTAAATTCTAGATGAAACGAAATCTTTAGTGAAATCCATCCAACATGTATTTTTAACTGAAAAGCAAGAAATAACCCAATTATTATTTTTTATATAAAGGATCTTGATCAGGTCCAGCAATTTAGTATTTCAGTAAGGTGACATGAAGCACCTTTTAACTAAAAGTAGTATTAATAGGGAAGGATGCCAAACAGTTTGCAATAGGTTGGAATCTCTCTGCTGGCTTTGCTGTTCTTCAGATAAGATCCATAGAAAGGAATTCATGTGAAAAACTGAAGGAAAAATACATGGAGTATCTAAATGTCACAAACACTATGCAGAGGGGAAATTACAGAGCACAGGTTGGACATTTGAAGTTCAGAGCAAGGAAAAGCTACTCTAGTTTGTCATTGTTTTGTCTGATACTGTCTAAATGCATGTGTCAACCTGCTTGAGGGTAGGAAGGCTCTGCAGGAGGATCTGGAAAGGCTGCACCGATGGGCTGAGGTCAGCTGCGTGAAGTTCAACAAGGCCAAGTGCCGGGTCCTGCACCTGGGGCACAACAACCCCAAGCAGTGCTACAGGATGGGAGATGAGTGGTTAGAAAGCTGCCTGGCTGAGAAGGACCTAGGGGTATCGGTCGGCTGAATATGAGCCAGCAGTGTGCTCAGGTGGCCAAGAAGGCCAACAGCATCCTGGTTTGCATAAGAAACAACGTGGCCAGCAGGTCCAGGGAAGTGATTGTCCCCCTGTACTCAGCTCTGGTGAGGCTGCACCTCGAGTACTGTGTTCAGTTTTGGGCCCCTCACTACAAGAAGGACATCGAGGTGCTCGAGCGAGTCCAGAGAAGGGCAATGAAGCTGGTGAGGGGCCTGGAGAACAAGTCCTACGAGGAGCGGCTGAGGGAGCTGGGATTGTTCAGCCTGGAGAAGAGGAGGCTCAGGGGCAACCTTATTGCACTCCACAGGTACCTTAAAGGAGGCTGTAGCGAGGTGGGGGTTGGTCTGTTCTCCCACGTGCCTGGTGACAGGAAGAGGGGGAATGGGCTAAAGTTACACCAGGGGAGGTTTAGGTTGGATATTAGGAAGAACTTTTTTACTGAAAGTGTTGTTAGGCATTGGAATGGGTTGCCCAGGGAGGTGGTGGAGTCACCATCCCTGGAGGTCTTTAAAAGACATTTAGATGCAGAGCTTAGGGATATGGTTTAGTGGAGGACTTCTTAGTGTTAGGTCAGAGGTTGGACTAGATGATCTTGGAGGTCTCTTCCAACCTAGATGATTCTGTGTGATTCTGTGTAAATCAGTATCTACAGAAAAAATATTTTACAGTATCAAATGCTCCTTCAGAGGAAAGATATATGTGAGAAGGGCAGATACAAGTTCCGAAATGATTTATCATTTAAGATCAGTGGCTTAATATTTCTGAAAAAAAAAATCTGGATAATAACATATCATATTCTGTGAAAAGAAAATGTGATAAATATGAACTGCTGGGAGTCTATGGTCTTTATAAGGAAATGTATTTACAACCACAGATTTTCTCAGCCTTGGTATCCTGCCACTAGATTTGTTTAAGATTTGGAGAATAAATAAATACATAAATGCAAAACAAAGGTTTTGAAAGTAAGAAAAAATAAGTACCAACAAACAGTGAATACCAATGCTCACTCAACTGTTAGCTGATTTAAAAGTACCTTAAAGTCTCCAGAGATAATATATTTGGATGATGGTGACAGTTAACAACTACATATTAAAGAGAGGGCAAAATCAAAGCACCCAGTCCTGTAAAGAAGGCATGTGCTTCACTCTCACTGCAGCAGATTAAAGTGTTTTGTCTTTCACTAGGTCATGACTTTACACTTCAGAAGAGGTTAGAAATGCTCTCTCCTCCCTGTCCTTGACAGATGACTTTCAGTTTTGAAGTTCCTCTTCAGATGAACAAAATGCACTCTGCTTGAGACTATGCTCTACACACACCATAACAAGCACCTCACAACTGGCCTAAATTAAGGAGCTTTGAACATCCCTCCAAACACAAGCAGATGATAGTCCAAATCTGGATCAAATGCCTTCTGCCTGTGACTTACAGAAAGAAGTGTCCCTTAAAAAGAAGTCATGCTTTGCATAGACTGAGTTATTCCACTTGCAGGTACTTGCACTAGAATCAAAATACATCTCTATAAGATGTGTTGATGATTAGAAAGCCAGTAGAATATCTAGGGATGGTCCAGAACAATGCACATTACAGAAGAGGTACCATGAAGATTAGGGAAATTAATTCAGATTAGTCTATTTTATGCTGTGTGTCAAAGCACCAGAAATGTGCAGCAGTAACAATATCCCTTAGTGGCTGATGGACTGAGGCACTAAATACCAAGGCTAACAACACCTAGCTAGTAAAAACAGCAGTGCCACCTGCTTTGTGGTATCTCTGTGCTTAATTATTCCAGCTTCCAGCAGAGAGAGGGAGTAGAGTGAAACTGCATTAATTTGTTTCATTGTAGGTTTTTGTTTCTTTGGCTTGTAAAATGTCAGCATATGGATATAATGAGGAATTACCGCACTTTAAGGGTTTGACCACATTTACTGTTTAGTCTTGTGTATCTGAATGCTCTGACACTCCTTCTGCTGCAATTACTGGCTCAGAGGATTCATGGCAATAGCAAAGCTCGAATCTTCCACTGCATTGAATCAGTGCAGGCTTAGGTTCTACCACAGACCACTGCCTTCATGTAAACCCTCATACAGACACAGTTCGTCCTACCAATACTTGAACTTTCTGCCACACTTAACTATTGTGACAAATTCAGAATAGTGGCTTCTTGACCATATCAGAAGCAAGTACTGGTCATAGCAACCAGCCTGCCACAGCTAAAGCTGACCAAATGCTTTTCCTCCCTGCACCTCCTGTTCCTTCCAAACTGTGGATGCTTTCCTAAGGCAAGGTTTTAATGCAAGATGTTTTAATGCAAGGCACTGTCAAAATATCCTTTACCACCTCAAACGTAAAGATATTTTTTTAAAGAATCATTATAAACAGCACTGAGCTTAAACATTCTCCAACAGTATTTCTAACTCCATATTACGTTACAGTTTTACTGAGCTTAGTAAGGAGAATATTGACAACAGGTAAAAAAAAAATCAAGCTTGTGCATAGTCATTTTCCTATATGATCAAAAACAAAGCAGATAGCAAAACTGGTGAAAAGAACGTCTGTAGTGCCACTAATCCAAAATGTGAGTAGTAACACAAACAAAGGTATTTCACATCCTGTTCTTTCTCCCACTTAAAATGTGTCCTTTTAAGTTATAATACATTATAGCAACCCCTCATGTTTTGAAATATTCCTTATTTCCCCACTTATTTTTTTACCTACATATGTTATTTATCTGAATGCTGTCTAATTCACAGATACAAACAAGTAACTCCATCTTGAAAGGATGAGGTTATAGAATAGAAGGCAATGTAACTTAGAAATGTCTTTGATTTGGAGCTGCAACAATGGATCGACACTGCAATGGCTCCCAGAAACCTCTGCTGGCTTCTAAGGCACACAATGAGACCATTTTTCCCACCAGAAAAAGACCTGCAGCTCCCACTGACTTCAGCTTGACTGCTAGATCAATACATTCATGAACTGGGACTTTTTATTCCTTTTGAAAAATTAATTCAAGTTTTCTCAACAGCTGCACATGAAAAGACATGTTCTGGCACAAAATGACCAATAACCAATAGTGGCAACATCTGGGAAGTTTGTAGTGAAAAAGAAGCTGTACTAAATTTCACATGTATATTTGATGTTGTTGCTGAAAACAAAGAGGGGAGGTTCACTTACATTTCAGAATTAAAGTGGAATACAGAAATGTTAACACTCCAAACTGGAAGTTTTAATGGAAATTCTATGATTTTAAATCATAAAGCTGGTGCAAGTGTATTAAGATAAAGAGATAAAGAGAATATTTTTTGGGAATTTTTCCAGGAACAAAAAACAAAGTGAGAAGCACAACTGCTTCTGACAATTAAACAGCTTACTCAGTCTATGTTCTGCTGACACTTAAAAAATAGTCAAAGTTTTCAATTATTTATACTGTAGTTCAACAACTAAAGCAGTAAAAAGGTATAAAAACTTCTGCAGCACTAATAACCCTTTCTAAAGTGTTCAGTCTATTTATGACTGTTTTATCTAGGAACAACCATTTGGCAGGATATACACACTTAGATTCTGCCATATTCTCTTATGCACTATGATGTATTAACACTCTGACCAGCCAATAATGTTACAGTAAACTTGTCAAATATGCACGTTATCAGAGAGAGTATTTTTCCCAGAGATGTTGGCCTCATTTAAGAACAATTGGGAAATCAGAAGGTTGTACATGCACAAGGCATGTCAGCAGTCAGAGTGGGCTGAGATGTTGTTGTAAGAGCACACTTCAGTCAGAGTTCAACAACTTCATCCAATTCATTGAGGGTGGGTTTCAATTAAGCTCTGAACTCTCTTTGAAGCAACTGGGAGCACTCACCTCTTCTAGCCCACCAGCACTGTTGTAGGAACAGCAGGGCAGCAAGATAATGTTAAGATTTTACTCTGCTCCAGTCATTTGCAAAGTGTTATCTGTGGACTACATCTCTCAGGTGCTTTTGGAAATGTTCTCCATATTCTAAAACACATATTCTGAGGTCTACAGTCAGCATTCACAAAGAAATTAAACTGAAATCAAGCACTATGGCAAAGGTCAAGAAAAAGACTTGAATAAAAAATTCAGAAATTCTAGACCAAGTTCCCTCAGTTCTTGTAAAATGGGCATAAAACCCACCAGCAATAAGAAACAAAACCGGATGGAATGGATCTAGCCCAAGTGTAGTCCTTGCAGTCTCTCCTGTTTCTCTTCTTAACCTGTTAATCTAAAGTATACTTCTATCTATACCACAGTATAGGACGTATTAATTGTTGACTTCCTCCACATACTGCTTCACCCAAGTGCTTTAGCACAGTTCTGGAAGAGTCTGATGTAAGAGAGAGGCTGCAGATCAAGTTTCATTCCAGTTAGTTACCTAATCAATACAAATAGGACTAGGACTTAACACAGAACTCCAGGGAGAATGTGATAATCATCTGCAATTACTTATGAAAGCCAATCAATGACCAAGAGGTTTAATGTGTCATTTATATACCTTAAATCAAACTTCTGAAATTAAACTTTGATTCCTAACACAATCAGATGTTGCAGCACTAAGCAAAACAATGCACAAGCAAGCACTGCCTCAAAGGCAAGCTGCAAGGACAACTAAGGATGGAGCCAGGAAAGCACGAACAGCATAGCCCAGAAACACACCAGTATAAGGAGGCTCAACAATAAAGTTGACTCGAGGGAATGGATGTGGGAAGAATTGGGAAAAAAAACTACAAACAGTGAAATAAGCTCCTAAGGCTATCTTTTCCTACTGTTCCTTCTACAAAACAAATGGTAGTCAAATGAAAGGTAAGTTGCCAAATGAAAGACAAAGACAATAGAAGGCCAGGTTCCCAGACCTGGATCTTAACTGTGGGAAGTAAAAGGAAATAAAGAGAGGGTGAAATTTTATTTAATTATTTCTTCCAGGTTTCTTACTGTGATAAAGTCTGCAGTACCAGAGGTTTACCATTTCTGTCAAATTTATCACACAAAATACATTATGATGGATGAATAACAGACTCAGGCTCTCTGTCGGGGAATCATGTGTCCCTGTGTAGCTTTGTTCTGGTGTTACTGTTAAATATGTACTTTAGTTTTTGTAGTATCAGCATAACAAAATTGAAAAACAATGCAGGCAGTGACATCACAGTTCAAAAAAGTTGGAAATGCTCAATAGGCTATTCATTGTGATATTTTTGCTATTCTGAAGGCCATATTGTGAACAATGACTCATAAGAGTAGAAAGCCAGAGATGCGCTTGCAAATCATACAAGCTTGTTTGCTCATTTATTTGTTTGCACTGACTCATTATGTGCCTCACATGTAAAATTGATGGGATTCAAGATACAGCATGAAGGAGAAATTTTGTTTCCCAAAGAGCTCTTCCATCCATCATGCCCTTGCCGCTACTGAGATGATGGAAGTAAGAGAGGGGTCTGGGCATACACCTCTTGATGCCCCCTCCTGAGAAACAGAGGCTGGGCTGGCTGGGTGAAGTGCCCCTACATACCAATGGAGCACAATCCCTCCGGTGGCTTCACTCAATCTTAGCTTATCAGCATCCACAACTGGGAATGAAGAGCAATTAGAACAGGAAAGGTTTTTTGTTTTGTTTTAGAAGTCATTTGTTGAAGCATTGCTTTTCTTCTTCCCCCCCCCCCCCCCCCCCCCCCCCGTAGTTCTGATATGCTGTTAACTTTTGACAGGTCAATGCAACTGTTTTACTGTTTTGGAGAGGTTTGGCACAGTTCTTCATAACATACAGTTACAAAAGCAAGTAAGTTTTCCCATGTGATGCAGTGGTATTATGAACCCAGAAAGCTATCAGAGTAGGAAAAAATAATAACTAAGAATAATTTCTGCTTCAACTGTGAAACTCGTCATAACGTTAAGAAAAACAAAACACATATTTCTGCCCACATTCTTCTTTGAGCTAGCTTATTTACAGGAGATGAAGAGCAGGTTGGTTTGCTCTGTGTGCTCTGGTTGTTTCTGTATAGAGAAAGGCTAATGTTTTGCTATTTCACCTTTGTCTTCATTTCACTGTTCTTCATTGAGATTCTTTTATCCTGTCTAGACTGGGTGACATGTTCTTATGTCCATATGTTGAAATCAAAACAAATAGTATACAGTCAAAACAAAGACAATGTGAATGTTTCACATTTCTGATATATGGCTCATTTATCATAAAGAGAAGAGAGTCTTGCTACCTTATCACATCATTTGACAGGACCAAAAGACTTAAGTGTAAAAGTAAGTCTCATACGTTCAGAAATAGCCATAGACATCTTAGTCACAAAAAAAATAAAATAATATATTTCTTCACGTTAGATTAGGACTAAGCTTGATTCTCATAGCTTTTATATCTGAATGACGTATAATTTTGCCAGGTACAAGATATGAATGAGCACTGTTACTTAGACATGTCAAAATATTTGGGTTTAAAAGCCTAAGACAGTGAAACAATGTGACACTGGGTTGTGATCAGCATATTTTCTCAAAATAAAGTGAAACCCATGAACATACTTGACTAAACATGTCAGCTGTGAACACATGAAAATAAGGGCTGGGAAATATTAGGTAATAGTTCTGTGATTCATATTTCAGAAAGAATAATATTGAAAGAATTTGGGGGAATACTAAGAAATATGGATAAGAAACCACACAAAAGGTACAGGGATCAGGTTTAAAACTTTTAGAAAGTGACAGCTGAGATATAAATCTGAATCTAGCTACCGATATGCAAAGGCACAAGGCAAAATGAAGTAAGTATTTGAAAAAGATTTTGTGAGACAAAACTGGGTAACATGAGGAGAGGGAGTGTTAAGAGGTGTGAAAAAAAATTAGACACTTTACAGAGTACAGACTATGTCAGTTCTTCACAAAACTGGCAACTCTGAACATTACATATTCCTGTCATACATTTATGATTCTTAAGTATACGGATTACAGAAGTCTGGTACCACAGTCAGCGGGGAAAAAACTGTACACTTGTAATTAAAAAAACTTATGTTTTCAATTGATTATATGCTAGATAAAGCCAGATGTCAGACCTAAGGACTAACTTCCAGAAATACAGGATGTTCAATACATAATGATCCCATATACCAACACTTGCTACTGCTAATTCATCACTTTAACTCTTGTAGAGTCCCTGATACAAAATTATTCATGTAAGGCACACAGTTTCTTTAGTTTAAGTCTTACTTTCTTGTCTTGCCACATTGTTTCTGAGACATCACATCATCTTTAAAACATGTAAGAGATTGAAATCATGTCAGATTCTGTTACTTTCCTAGCGCCAACATTTTAATACCATGCAATTAGTTCTATATTTAATAGTAAAATGGTAGCAGTACCTCTTCTGCAAAGTTAGTTTTCTTGTCAAGCATTTCTCGTAATGTCTGAAGAATTTTAATGCAGAGCTTTTCTTCTTTCTCCATTAGCTTCTTTGTGTGATTAATCAACCTTAAAGTAAAATATTAAACCTTAAAGAGAATTGCACTTTGTTACTAAGCCATGCTACAATTTCTTCATGCAAAAATTGCCCGTTGTTATGTTTTTTCTCAATAAAATAAAAGTAGACAAGAGAAATCATAATTAAAAAAGGAAGTGGGACTTTCAACATGTTGTGAGTTTTTTGTTACAATTTGTGTATCTTCTTGCCATACAGAAAGCAGAATTCTACATCCACTTTTTCCTGAATGCTTC
This sequence comes from Heteronetta atricapilla, assembly GCA_011075105.1. Classification (NCBI taxonomy): domain Eukaryota; kingdom Metazoa; phylum Chordata; class Aves; order Anseriformes; family Anatidae; genus Heteronetta; species Heteronetta atricapilla. The sequence continues at coordinate 75,255,975 of CM021731.1, read as the reverse complement.
CAGATTAAGATATAAACTTGCTTTTTCACCCTTTCTTTATCTATTTAGAGATGAGCAGGCATTCATCTTAACGATGATGAATTCATCTTTAGAGGTAATTAGTTCACTATACATTTTGAAATCTTAAAAGCTATAGCCTTTATACAACTTCTAACCTCAATGGTGTTCATAATAATATTTATCATATAATTAGCAAACAGCATCCACTCAAAAGGATCCAAAAGGATCTCCAAAGCATTCCTAAAACTTTTCATGGAGTCATTCAGAAATGCAGTTATTTGGATGAAACATAACCGTTGTTTACACATTCACACAACTTTACAGGACTGTTTTAAAGTCAGAAAACAAGGTTTATTTCTGCCTCCAGCTAAGACTATGATGGGAGTTTGAATTTTAAATCTGATTAAGCAGAAGAAGCAGAATGCCAGAAGAAACCTTTCAGTCTCTGTACAGAGCAAGTCCTTGTACTGCGACTGCAAAAACAGAAGAGAGGAAGAAATCTGACGGCTTTAGACTGGTTTTCTTCGTTCCGTACCAGTGTTGACTTACAGTTGACAGAACAGTGTTCTACATATTATGGCCTATGATCAGCACACAGCAAAGCCACTGTGGCTACCCATTTACACAGACCCATTAATAATCCTAAATTACAGACACCTGAAGCAGGGTTGAGAGGGATGACATTGCATCATCTTTAGCACAACAGAACAAATTAAATTACTGCTAAGTTTGTGTGCTAAGGCTATCCTGGACTCAGTAGAAACACCATGCAGGACTCTCCCATGGTCATGTTAACCAAATTTATGAGCTATGAGTCCAAAAAAAAACAGCTTTCAGGCCAACTGTTGAAGAGCTACATCTTTATCTTACGATATCCTGCATAGTCCTGCAAAACATTCTTTGCCATGGAAGTTAATTAAATACAAGAAAAACCAGTTTATTGCATTACAGGGGCCACATTCAGCTGCCCTAGACTTCATTTGGTACTGACTTTGAATATAACTTTGGACATAGGGAATGGGATGGGACAAGCTCAGAATTTAGTTTCATTTTTCTAAACATATAAAGTATATTGTTATAATGCTACCTCTACAGAATATGCAGAAAGCCAAGGAAACAGGCGAGCTGCCTAATGTGTCTGTTTCCCTCACATTATCTTTGTTTAAATTAGAGTTTCTCAAGGGCAGAGAGGGCATCTCACTAGTGGACTATTAAAAAGTATTGAACATCTTTATTTCAATGCACAAACTGCACATTAAGAATCTAATAATTCAGGATCAGATGAGGTGCCAGAGAAATATATTGTAGAAAGATCTGTTGGCACTTTAAAATAAAAAAGAAAAGATTTATTTGCTTTATCAAAAAAAAAAAGTAGCACTGCACACCCTACTTCATTACGAATTCTTCAAGATTCTACCACGGGAAGTCCAAGTTTCTGCTGTCAATTTGAAGAAACTTAATAGCAAAAGCAGCCCATTAGGAAGATAGAAGTAGGTTGTGCCTGTTCAGAATCATAACAAGCTACTGAGATTCAGTATCTAGGCAAACAAGTCAAGTAAACCTCTCTCCCTACTCCTCTCCAGACTCCTAAACCTCCAAGAACCATAAAACATGCAGCCAAAGACCTCAATTTAAGCTTTCAATATGAACTCAAGACTACTATATGCTTAAGTTGCTGCTGAAAATCAGAGGTGAGTGCTGTTGAAAAATTTAACTCCCTGTCATCTTTTTCAAAGAAGCAAATAGGTCTCTCCTTAAATCACTTACTTGGACATGAAAGCACCACATCTTATCCTGGCATCGCTCCCCTCAGGAAAAAGAAGCTCTGGACTGTGCAGCACATCAACCAGCACTGAGAATTCAGCTTGCATCATGGGAGTGAACTGCTGCTCCAAGGAGGACACTACATCCTAGGAAATAAAGAGGAATGTCACTACAGCTGACCAAGAAAACTAGAATAAAGTTGCCATGGAGCTGCAAAATACTGTGGGCTACCTGACACATTTCTGGCACTTGTTAGCCCAGGTTACAGTAAAGCAACCTCACTCCTTTCTCCATGCCACTCCTCAAACTGGGTGAGGAGGGGAAGGTGCCCATTACTGTTCATGTTGCTATTCTCTTTCAAATTTCTCCTCTACAGTAATGCCTCAGAAACACCCAGGAACAGTCAGGATGATGATGTGCTAGAAAAACACTGCTTGTCATATACATGAAGTTAGTATATCACCTGAAGTGTTCCTTCCTGGGTGTGTAGGGTTCCTCCATTTTTCTGGGTTCTGCTGTTTTCTTAGTCCATAAACACTTGATGTCATTTAACCACTACATGCAGAAGGTGATTTTCATCTTGTAAGTAATCTCCAGTGACACAAACCTGACATAATAGCACCTATAAAGCCCAGTACCTCCCTCCACACCCCAAACAGGACAATGACATGTGACCATGACAAGGCAGAAAGGAGATCCTTCTCTGTGGATCACTTTGGGGTAAAAAACCACACTTCCTACCCCTGAGTGTTGGCTTCATTCTGAACAGACACCAAATAAGAGCTGAGTCCTCTGCTCCTCCCACCTAGAAGTACAATGTTCACTGTAATCCAGCACTACAAATGCAATGAGTCTCTTTCTGGTGTTTTTCCCACTTGGCCCATATTATATAAATGCACCGCCATCACTAGCACCCAAGCAATTTGCTATTTTGTACCTGTAGTTTTTCTATTATATTTCTGTAATCCCAGGCAGGCCCACCAAGAGCTTCTTTAAAACGAGGTCCACTGCGGGCTGACATTCTCCACCCCATCGCTGCCCTCTGTACCATGTTAGAGTGACTCTTCATGAACAACGTGTTGACCTGGCTATCCAAATCCACTGGAATTGCAATCCCACGGTTCTTTGCTTTAGGAGGAAGAAAAAAAAAAAAGAAATTTACAGTGGGAAAAACTTCAAAATCTTCTGCAGATCATGGCATGCAAAATCCTGATACCCTTGAAGTTGGGGGACAATGGAATGGAGGTTGGGATTTCACTTCAGTGGGTTTTAAAAATAAAGATCAAAACCTAAGCTGGTAAATATCAGCTATACTCTAATTAAAGAAAGTGAGCTGTACCACTTAAAATGAGATGAGGATCATTTCCAGTACATATTTTCATAGGTACAGACATTTATTTTTTAAAGTTTTTTTTTTTACTAACTCATAAAAAATCAGAACCACAAATATTAATAAGAGTAACAAAAAGAATACACATTATTTTTTCAACAGCTAGTTTTTCCTGTATTCAGGAGTAAATTTGAAAGATCTTCTTCTTAGTCGACATATGCGCATTTAGCCAATTTATCCCAAGTGCTGTTTATTGCTTTTCTGCCTATTTATCTTGCAAAATCCTTGAGAAACCAAGTGCATACAAATCAAATTTGAAAGACCATCTCTTCTTTCTCTTCCTTCAGTTTCCTACACAGCCAGGGTTGTTAAGGGACGGGATTCTTGGACATCACTGCAATATAACTGATAAACAGCTACAATTGGTAAATCCAGATCAATATTGTGATTATTTATTTAGTTATTTATTTAAAGACTTTGGGGGTAGGGAGGAGGTAACAAAAGACAGAGTATCAGAGAAAAAAACTGGGGGAATGACTTGTTCCAATTCTTACAGTACATCCACTATTAAAGTACCATTGCATAACGAACTGTTACTTGAAAGTTTGAAAGACAATGCTAGAAGGTAACTGCCCTTTCCTCTATGAATATATTTGTACTAGCTGCATCTCTCCATTCCACAGAACCATAGATTTCACTGGAGATCAGAGTGACATTCTTGTAAGGCTCAGCATGAGTCACCTGAAATTCAAAAAATAAACAAGGTATTGATGCAGCAATACCTCTATTTGAAAGATTAGGTCACATTTACAAGATTAGGCTTTATATTCTAAGTCTTTTCATTTAGTTTCCATGGCGCAGTTTATGGTTAATAAATGTAGAAGTTGAGTGGGGAAACAGTTCGTTTGGGGTTTTCTACCATAAGCTGATAGCAACTGACTTTTTCTTTTCTTACTGAAGTGCTTTTTAAAAAGCATTAGCCCATACTGAAGTTCTGCACATGTCATTTCTCTATGGCATTTCCCTACTGCTCTGCACTAACACAAGTGCTTTGCATAGGAGTAGAAGGCTTCAAAAACATTCCATCTCTCCCTCCTATTTCTTAAAAATTTAGGTCCTGAACTCACGATGTCAACAGATGCCCTTCTTTCCTAAACAGAATATCCATCAAAACCAACAGGAGCACATGCAAGCACAAAGGCATGCATATGGCTCTGATGAATGAAGGCTCGTGTGTTGCCAAGCACAATGAGTCTCATTTCCCAGCCAGAAACTTTCCCTACCCCCAGATACTACACCGTAATACCAACATTTATAATAAAATGAAAATTGGCTGTAAAACTCAACCCCCAGTCTCAGACTACAGCAAGTATGCTGTCATGTGCATCCTCATCCTTTGAGTACCTCCCACTGGTGCAGGGTGCCCTCCTGTCCCTGGTTCAGCAGTGTCTGTGAAGGTGTATCCTGATGCAGGACTGGAGCCTTCAACTGCAGATTAGGGTGCTTACCTAGGATGGAAGAGAGCTCTCCTATTCTATTTCTGGTAAGCACTTTATTTTAAATAGCTTGCCACACAGACTTAAAAAAAAATTGCTTAGGTCAGGATGGGATGACATGTTTCCCAACAACCATACATTATTCATCATCATCAGAAGCACAGCAGTTTCAACACTGGCTGTTGATTTTTCCTTCCCATTCTCTACTTGCTTTGAAGGCAAGGTTCTGGATTATCATGAGGAAAATACTATGTATGGCTGGCCATTATTTCTAGTGACTGTTTTCCATGTTACTTGACTGGGTTGTTTTTCAAGACACATTTGCCCTGTTGCTGCTTACTTTATTAAAGAAGTCCATTAATGTTCTGCCAGAGTGGTTAGGGTGCTGCGGCCTCTTAATGCAATTTATTGTGTCCTAATGTCAATCACTAGAGCGTTATTGGACAATGCTTACTTCTCAATTAAGTGGCACGTATGCAGAATCCTGATATACCTAAAAATAAATTTAGCAATGGGGAGCATGCTGTTCAGAGGAAAACCCAGACTTCTGTAGTCCTACAGATGCCATTTGAAGTTAACAACTTCCATCAATGTCTGAGTAGCAGTCAAGGACTGTGACTGTTCAAAGAGTTGCAGCTAATTAAAACTATCACAAAGAAAACCAGAGAGAGAAAAAAAATACTCCTTTGTTTTGAAAACAGTTCTTATATGTATAATTCCATTTGTAATTAAGATTTGTATTGGTTGTCAAAGGGCACTGTTGAAGTCTAAGCTGTAAACAAAGCCTTTGTCTTCTTATTTCTTTGCAGCTTGTAGAAAGTTTATCTTTCATTTGTTTCACATTTCATTATTTAAAACAACATGAAACATATTTTTACATTTTGGAAAGCTGATGAACAAATGTGAGCATAAATATTTATTTTTAATTTAGGTGTTGTAGGCTGCTTTCCTCTTCAATATGTGTCAATCTCCCTTCAAGTATGAACATAAAATATTTAAAAGCATGTTTATTTTTGTTCCACTTAGAAATACTTCTGGACAGAACTCAAACTTGCAAAGTAGGGTTAGAGCTGGTAGACAAAGGAGATAAGAGGGGGTAAAATTCTGTCCTTCTCTGACTGGTGAACTTGGGAAAAAAGCATGCTACATGCCTGCATGTAAACTGGTACAATAGGTACCCAGCAGGATACTTACCATGATGGACTAGAATATGTCTTCAACTAAGGTGGAAATCTGCCTTGAAGTGGAGGCCACAATGCCTGCTTATATACTGCCTAAATCCCAGCTAGGCCACTCTGCACAGGGCTAGTCACACCCTGAATATACTATGCTGTTTTGTCAATGCCAGAACAACATGATTTGCTGGGAAATCCTTTGCATGACTAACTCTCTATCTGATGCTCCCTCACAATTAATTGTATTGGCAATAACTACAGCTGAGTCAAGACAATTGAGCAAACAGTACCAGCAGAAATGGTAAGCAACACAGTACCCCAAATTCAGTCAGGCCATGGCTGATGTTCTGTGCTGGATGGTTCTGGGCATACTCAATGCCCCAGCAGCTTTCCTCCCCTTTCCTGTTTCAGCTATGAAACCGTACTGCGAGATGAGGACCCAAAAGAAAAGGTGAATATTAACGATGAGAATCAAGTACCTAAATTCAGACCCCACCCTATGAGCCACCTGGGATCTATAGAATTCCCAAGAGCATTGTCCAGCTGTTAAGTGAAGGGCTGAAATGGGCTGTGTTTTGTTGAATTACCTGCATATAAGTCTCTTCACAGAATCACAGAAATTGGAAGCAGAAGGGCCTGTTTCACAAATTCACTCCATTAACTTTGGTGGTATTTACAAAGTGCCACAATATTTAGTAGCTTCATGGTATTTAGTACATTTTGCACTACTTGAAGCAATCCCCAATGTAGGTTTTATGGGGGACACACAGGAGCTTTACCCCTTAGAATTCCTCAAGGAGGAGTGGGACAATTTGGGTCACAAAATACCCACAGCTGCATCCATCTGTGAGTCCCTTACTCTCCTTGCATTTTATACCCCTCCTGTACTCCCAGACAACTCTCATGTTCTCCCACACTCCCAGTTGTCACTTAACAGAGCGATGCATTTTTAGTTCAATTAATTTTGCTCCATGAATTAGTCCCTCCATCTTCTTAATCATTTACTGACTACTTAACAAACACATTTGGATGGAGAGACACTAATGCTAGCAACAGCATGACTTTTTAAGGAAAATAAAAGCTTTGTGTAGACAAGACACAAACCTGCCAATCTCGTACCCTTCACTTGGATGTTTTTTTCCAGCAAAAAATCTATGCTAAAATATTTATCAGTCTGTAAAAAGATCATCATTGAATTTTTCTTGCAATTAAGGAAACACAAGCAGTTAAAATAGAATAAAATATGTTTTTTCATCTGAAATGTATTATTCTTGCTGTCAAAAAAGTAACAACAGGATAATTATCTTATTTGAACTAAAAATTGAAAATGAAGGTCTAGCTTTGTATAAAATGGCAAAAAAAAAGGACTTAAAAACTCAAATGGGAAAGGAAACAAAGTATTTTCAAAGCTGAAAAAAAACTGTTTCAGGAAAGTTCATCAATGTGGACATTAAAACAAGTATGATAATTCCAAAGAAGCATGAAAATTTAACATAGATTTCATGTTTAATGTTTCCTATTTGTAATTTGACAGGGAAATGGAAAAGTTTTAAAGCACTTATAAGCATGGTCAAGATGCATCACAGGAGGGTTTTTTTTTTTATTCTGTACACCCTTAAAGGGGTAGCAGTGAGATGAAACTGGAGAATAAACACAACTAAAATGGATTTCACCCTTTAGACCATTTGCTCTTCTTGTTACAGACAATCCACGTTCTTTAATCCCTTTTGAAAATGTATTAAGCTTCATTTAAAACAAAGCTGTATTTTCTGCCATCCCTCCTCTCCACATTTTCTAGTGGCCTGTTGATCATGGACATCCTTCTAAAGTTGGTTCTCAACCTCTCATTTACAATCTAACTTTATTTAGATTACTTGAAGCCTAACATACTTTATATCCTGATGATTTGGGGTCAGTACTATCCTTTAGATAAAAGGTTTCTTCGTGACCATTAATCTTCCTAAGTACTTTTGAAGAGAAACAATACAGGGCTTTGTTTTGCTATGGAAAAAGCATGGAACTCTATTATAAAGTCTCTTCTTGTCATAAAATTTCTCCATTCCCCTGATCACGCTAGTAGTAGTTCCTCTGCACCTTTTACAGTTTTGAACTTCTGAAACAGAATTCTTACAAAACTTGTCTCCAATTTTTCAGCATAGAAACACAGATCCTCTTTTTGCTTCTCCTGCATAGTATCCTAGAGTACTACCTGACAACAAATAATGTGATTTGGCTTGCTAACAGATTTTTTTTAAGGGTCTACTAAGAGAAATAGTCTAAAACAAAATGTGGGTTTCTATCTGCCACTGTTTACTCACCTGGGAAATTAAAGTTATTTAATTATTGGTGGTGGTAACAAAGCCATGCGCATGCTACAGAAACCATCCTTCACATACACAGTATCAGAGGGAAGATGCAGTTTGTATAAAATATAGGCGAAAAAGCTAACGGATACTACAGAGACAAGACTATAATATAACTAGATATATCTAGCATGTAGCTCAGTACACTGAGGTGCTTCACCCTTGTAATAGAAGAGAAAACTGATGCTTAGGGTTGAATGTACAAGAACCACTACTTAATTCAGAGGCCAAGGCAGTTCTTTGCAGAGGTCCTAGAAGACTGGTCAGCCCTGGGAGAAAGAACTTGGAGAGTGTCCAGAGGAGGGCTACGAAGATGGTGAAAGGCCTGGAGGGGAAGACGTACGAAGAACGGCTGAGGTCACTGGGCCTGTTCAGCCTGGAGAAGAGCAGGCTGAGAGGAGACCTCATCACAGTCTACAACTTCCTCGTAAGGGGGTGTCGAGAGGCAGGAGACCTTTTCTCCATTAACACCAGTGACAGGACCCGCGGGAACGGGGTTAAGCTGAGGCAGGGGAAATTTAGGCTTGACATCAGGAGGGGATTCTTCAGAGAGAGGGTGGTTGCGCACTGGAACAGGCTCCCCAGGGAAGTGGTCACTGCACCGAGCCTGTCTGAATTTAAGAAGAGATTGGACTGTGCACTTAGTCACATGGTCTGAACTTTTGGGTAGACCTGTGCGGTGTCAAGAGTTGGACTTGATGATCCTTAAGGGTCCCTTCCAACTCAGGATATTCTATGATTCTATGATTCTATGAACTTCTCCAATACCATTTAAGATATACAATACAGATCTTTAGTTTTAAGGACAGGTGACATTCCCCATTTTTACCATATGGGAAGACAGCAGATTGTTTTAAAGGGAAACTTTCTGGCCTCCACCATTCTCAATCTTGCAAAGATTATAGAATGTAGGAACTGAAAGTCCTTTGGTAATGAACTCATTTGAAATAAATTAAACTGTTTGTCTTCTTAGTTCCTCTGTTTCCACAAAGATCAGTGGACTTCTTAAACAATTTCCATGTGTAGCAATTTTGCCAGTGAGAAGACGTTATTTTGATCACTCATTTTTGGATTATTTTTAAAGCAAAAACTCAGTGCTATGTTATAATAAAGAAAATTGAGAGAGTGATCTATGTAAAATGTGTTAATTTTTGTTAATGTGATAATCTGCTTCAGAAATCCAAGAACAAGAAGAATTACTATACAGAAACTATTTTGTAATTATTTATTTTTATATATTGTATTAACTGTAGCCAAATGTTTACTAGGCAATAAAAAATTGATGCGCACTTGTATCTTTGTATCTCCAAATCTCTTGGAGTCATAGAAGGGTCTGCTGAAAAAGTCAAGCAAGCCTCTATACTTCTTGCTGAACTCGAAGGCAGAGAACTGCCTGGAGACAAAGACGCAAACGAAGCTTGAAAAGCTTATGAAGTTTTTCCCTAGTGGTCAAGTGGAGTTGAAGTACCAAGGTTATAAGAAATTAGCTCCTGCAGCATATCCTTTTGTTGACCTGGAAGATAATGTACATTCTTACAATGCTCATAAGAAGACAGATGTAATGATCTTAAGCTCTTGAGGCAATACTTATATTCACCTGTCAGCAACATAAGTAGTAAGCACTGAGCAGAATGTACGTTGCTTAAACTTGCTCTGAAATGGGTCTTTTAAAAGTGCATTATTATATGGACTTTGATATCTTGGGAAATCTGTGTATGATCTTTCTTCCTGCTGAGATTCATTTCTAAATCCAGGGCTACTACTACAAAAAAAAAAAAAAGTTTGTTCTTTCAACTCTATACTACATTTATTTTCCATCAAAAGTCTTTGGTCCCTGCTGTAAATCTGTCCAATACTCTATCTCTCTGATATAAGCAAAATCTTTCTAGAGTTTTTTTTTAACCCTGCTGTGATACATGAAGGCCTTAACATTAAAGCTGACAGATTCTCAAGGTAAAAAAAAAAAAGTTCTCACAGATTCCTAGCCAAAATCCAAACCTAGTCCATAGATACAGTCAGAAAAAGAGGCAAAATGAATAAATTAAAAAAAAAAAAAAGCAAAGGGAAAGGCTGGCCTAACTGTATTATGGAAGAAACCTCTGCCTGCTCAAAGAGCACCATTTTGTGCTGGTGGAACACCCAGTGGACACGGGACCCTGGTACGCACAGCAATTACAAGGGCCTAGATTTTAAAAGTCATCAGTAGCTCCAACTGGGGTAGTTTTTCCAAAGCTTTCAGCAGGGCAGAACAGGCCTATTCAATTAGCCAAGGCAAGCCAAGTTTGGCACCATGCATAAAATACTGAATATCACAAAAGGCTAAAATCTCAGCTAGCCACCTCAACTTTTATACAGGGATGTATAATATTCCATTTTCCACTTCTTTAGCTTGCTCTTTTGGCAACATCTCCTCAACAGGTGCCTTCTCCCTTTCTGCACTGGCAGAATAAAACACCAAATAAAAATTTGTGATAATTTGCTAATATGATACAATTGTACCAGTTGTATTCAATATTGGTACCAGTAATGAATCCTTAAACAGTTATTATGATATGGACAATGAAATCATCAACTTACATGTTAAAGTGTGCTTTCAGGGCCACCTCTGATGCTACCAGGCCCATGGCACCTCAAGATGACACACAGCCTGCTTGCCCTACTGTCACTGCTGGTGACGTGAAAGTCCCAGAGGAGGACACATGGTGGTGCCTTTCATGGGCACCTCAGCTCCACTCTCCACACTTGACAATACCCAAGACAAGAATGGGTTCCCATGCATGGGAAGCCAGAGCAGCAAGAAGACTGGACCCATAGGACAGCGTAAGGGCATAGTTTAAATGAACAAATAAAACAAAACACTGTGGATCATCTTTTTATGGAGACCCACATTTTTTCCCCATCTTGTTGCTGTGGGGACAAGTTCAGCATGGCTGCCTCAGCACTAGGCTCAGGTGACTCTAAATACCCTTATCTCTATAAGATAACACAAAGACCTCTCCAAGCTCTAATTTTTTGTTTGTTTGGTTGTTTTTCTAGGTTAAGCTCCACAGAAAGGTAGGCATGGAGCTGTCTAGAAGCATCCAAAGTTGGTCTTAAATACACTCTCACCTGCCTTACTTCTCCTCTCTTTCCTCTGACTCCCAAAGGAAGTAATTTACTGATGACTCTTTCCAGAACTGCCAGAGGTGAGCAGGAAAGGAAGCGTTAAACACACAAAAAAAAGGATTTGTGGGAGTAGAGCTTTATTTTAAATTGTAGTAGCTGTAGCATAAAGAAATAAAAGCATAAACATCTTTAGCTTTCAAAGTTCTCTTACCGGATGGATCCATAATTAAATCATTTGCAAAACAAATAAAACATCTGAAGATTGCTAAGTTTTTAGGTAACTGCTATTCTCACTCACACAAAAGTTAATGAGATATTTTGGCTACAATGTTAGATGATACCCCTGTAAAACTATCCCAAAATCTAAATTTAGAGTTGATTGTTATAGTGCCACAGATACTGCAGATGGTTACGGGACTCTCTCATATTTTTTATCATTATTTATTAAAGCTTCTTAAACATTGCATCAACTATAGCATTTAGCCAGTTTCTGTATGTCTCTGCCTCTACTCAGTTTTGATTGATGCTGAGGAAAACCTTACTCTATAAATTCTATAGAAACTAGATTGAATAATCTGTTTTTCCAGTTGTGGCCGAAGACTTTAAAATACTGTTCACAAAAATTTAAGTTAAGAATGAAATTTTGCTAGTCTTAGCTCCGTACATGGTGAAGAATCTTTTTTATTTTGTATTTTTTATTTTAGGATGGGATCACTCCCGAAGAAGTTTTAAATCTTTGACTTAGTATTTGAATTTATTTGAAAGCAATATAATTTCCTAGCTGCCCTTGGGACCAAATGTGAATTAAGTGCCTGTGCAAGGCAATATGCCCCCTTCGTGGCTGACTGTGTACAAGCAGTAAATGCATAGACCTGATGGTGATGAGTAAGCAGCGAAGCTATGAAGTGGCGAAATTCTGTTTTCCATGCCTGACTCATTGATGGGACAAAACCTGAACAAGCCCAGGATGATGACGGATAACAACAAATACCTCTCACAGGAACTGAAGGAAAAAAGATGAGTGTTCTGATGCACGATTCCAGGCATCACTGCTCACAACAGCCGAGCACAAATGGAATTGCTTACGTTTTCTCATACCCTACATGAAGCTTCTGTTTTATTTCAATATCATAACTTCCTTGAGGTCAAATTCAACCATCACTCATTTAGCAAACCTACCTCTGTGGCCTACAGGTTCACCTACCAGCCCTATTTGATGGAACACATTTGAATGCATTATAAAGAGACAAAATTTAACCTCAAAGTGGGATTTCTTAAATTACCACTGTCACAGCATGATGCGATAGTCAAATAAAAAAACATTCAAGCTCAGATAATTCTGATCCTAAAACATAGAGAAAAGCAATGAAGGTAAAAACCTGGCACCTACCCACTTCAGCCAAAGTTTTGATACATGACTCCACTGAGGCTTTCTGAGTTGGGTTTGGCCAGGTACAGTTGTAAATTCTAAAGGCAGACTGCAGCAGCTGAATAAAAACAGGTTGATGTGTCTGAAAACAAAAAGATAAACAGGTAATTTCATACTTTGCAATCTCCTCACAACTGTCCTAAGATTTGATATAACATAAATCACATGCATGGGTTGTTTTTTTTTTAGCTTGTACACTCAAGCTGCAGATCACTTAAATTCTCTTTGCTCTTCAGGGCAGGAGGGAATGCAAATCATTTCTGCACCCTACAGAGGCCAAATCATGCAGTTTTTACTAAGATCAGCACTGATATCAAGTAAGCACAGTTCAGAGCAGAAGGACTGAAGAGTCTTCCTGGTTCTCAGGTGCATATCCTTCTTGTCATAATGCACAGCATTTTTCTCATACAAATACAAAGATAGACCTTGATTCTGAAAAGATACTCTATGTATGTCTACAATGAATTCACAAGAGCCAGGAGTAAATATGACTTTATTGAGCTGTGTGCTGTTTCAGAGTTCTAAAGGGTAAAAATTAAGAATGATTTCAAGAAAAATTAAGCTGCTAGCCAGTGGCATGAGAAGAGAGAAACTGAATGAGAATAAAAAGGTACAGGAACCCTATTCCTTACTATGACAAGGTATCTCATTAATGGGCTAAATTACATATTTGTCAGTCTCTTTTACTTACCTGGAGGCTGGTGCTGTTATCTGAAAATGGAGAATTGAAGAAGCCACTTACAATGTTCATTACAGGCTCAGTGACATATTTCTCCAGAGATGTGTCTGCATGTTTACGATCTGTGGTTGTGTTACAAACCTACAGGGAAGGAGACAACAATGAGTATTTTTAAGTAAGCCAACTATGTTATTTTGTATTTATTACAACCCATGTAATAAGATTTGTTCTTAGTATGATTTAGTATGTTCTTAGAATGATTAAGAACTTAGAATGATAAGATCTATCAGAGCATATTATCTTGAGTTCATGATGTATTTGTGGTAGCTTGTCGTTCTTCTTGAAGATACACATTGTCTTTTAAATCCCATTATCTTCTGAACTAATTCCTTCTGGTTGGTTGTCTATTCTTTCCTACACCATGAAAAAAGATCCCCCTAAATCAGCACATTGCATTCCACTTACACATTTAGACAGATTCAAGAAGAAAATGGACCTTTCCTCCCCTTGTGAAGCTAGGTTGGAAGAGACTTTAGAGATAGATGAGACATAAACACATTAGATTAGAAAGATTTCATGTAATGTTTAACTTCTTGCTACAATCAATCACCACAAATGAGTAGCAATGATGAAGCCCATTTACAGAAAAAAAATTAAAGAGAGGGAAACAGAAGGAAATACCGTAGACATTCCCAACAGCCTTTCAGATTTTAGACAACATTTCTTAAGAAAGCCACATAAGGAAAATATGAATGAAAAGTGAAAAACAATGAAAGAAGAGAATGAATGGTACTGGGACAATTTTGGAGCACAGAAGGATGATTAAATAGTAGGAGGATATGGAAAGATTTATACAGATGAGTCCTGAAGAAACCCTTTGGTACAACACTGACAGTTTGTTGCTGCATAAAGATGTCAGGCTTAAAGAAAGGAAAAAAATACTGGGGTGGTATACATGCTTCACTATTATTTTTTTTTTTTCAACATGTATTAATATTTATGGTCATTTTGAATTTGCATATATCAGTGAAAACAGTAGTAAAAGGAGACCTAAAAGGAGTCTACACAGAAAAATACACAGTGAGAAAGGCAAACAAGGACTATAGACTATACTCATCCTACCTCCTACCTCTTCAACAGCCTTTGAATAAGCAGTTCTAGTCATGTTCAAAAAAAAAAAAAAAGGAAAGACAAAATTATTCTCTCTCACCTATGCAAGCCACAGACTTCTGTAATGTTCTAAAGAATCTATGCAAGAACAGAATTTATTTTCTTTACAGACTTCTGGGAAAACTTTCAATTTACTATCTGAGCTTTTAACACAATCATGAATCTGTGTAGTACATAGTTATCATTACATCACTTTATGGATGGGGAACTTAAGTCCAGAGAAGCTGAGTGAATTGCTTAAGATCACAGAGAAAAGCTGGTGATAGAACCAGAGAAATAATCTGCAGCACCTGAATCTCACACAGGGCAAACATGCTCTCCAATCACACTGTGTCACTGCACCACGTGGATACCACAAGACAGCAATTTCACCAGCAGGCAGGTTACTGATGTGACATCCAAATGCATCCACATTCAATGGAAGATTTGACTCATGCGAACACAAAAGCATTTTGAGTAGATCTTAACACAAAAGCATTGTCATGTGGTAGGCAGAAGAATAGCCAAAGATAACTTGCAACCTACAAGAATTAAGCATCTAGAGGAGCTCTGTCCGTTTTTCTAAAATGCATCAGATAAATAAGTCATGGCCCAAGACAGTGCATTTTTATCACCCCAGAAAAGGAAAGGTTTTGGTCAGAGAAGCAACAGTGCCTAAATTGAAATAGCAAACTCTTCAGCCCTTCAGTTTGTGAAAATTATGACACCTTCTCTTCCCTAATTCTCATGAACATAAAACATGGAGTTAATAATAAAGCTTAAAAAAAATTAAAAAAATCATACACCTAAAAACCTCTTGATGTTCTTCTGCTTTTAATTAATCTGCATGCCCATTTTCTCTGGAACCAGTAGCTCTGAAGCTGAGCATTTGTGATCCCAATGGGAAGAGAGAGAGCTGTGCAGTGCTAGCATGGTGAATTTAGAAATCAACAAAAGTAAATTCCAATATGTTTTTAAGCTTTCCCCTTCACTCATCTAACAAGCAGAGCCCTATGTGGGGACACAACTGTTCTCTACCACAGGTCTGAAAAATTCCCATCTTGGAAGGAATTTTGAAATCCTCTCATTTGCTCTTATCCTTCTGCCCTTTAGGGACTAAAAAACGTTTCCTTGTGGAAGAAAAAACATGAAATTAATGAAATGGAGATGAAGATTGAGAAAGCAGTGTTTAAAAACTCCTTAAGAGGCTTTGGGACTAAAACTCACATGAATAATACTTCAAAAATTCTGCAGAGAAAGCCATGATGACTTTACAGCTGTCAGATGCCGGCTCTTCCTTTAATCCTGTTCAGAATACAGCTGCTGATTTACGGAACAAGATACATGCAGGAAAAGAAAGCCATTCCTTGAGCAGCACCCACTTCACTTAGTGCTACACTCTCTTTCAGTCATACTTGGGAGAAAGTAGGTTGGCAGAAACTGTAGAAAAAGGGTGTCTTTGAAAGTGAAACTGCTTTTGGCAAACTGAATTTATATACAAATCCACCTAGTGTCTGTTTTGCAATGTATCACATTGTTGAAAGAGAATGACAGTTGAGGACTAAATATTTCCTTCTTGGGTGTAGCAACAAATAAGAAAATAGTTTGTTTGTTTTTTTTTTCCTTTCTTTAAAGGAAAAAAATAAAGTAACAAATCCAACCTGAGGATAACACTCTCCTCCTTTCACTTTACTGCTCTCTAATAACAGACTCAGACTCAAAGCTCACAAACTCACCCACTGACAGCCATTTGTAGCAGCTAAAAGGAAAGCATTTCCCCCTCCCCCACACAAAAGCATCTCTTTTAGCTCACTGGAACACAGAGGATCAAAGGGCTCTTTTTCTAAATGCTTTGAAAGCTATTGTAACATCTTTCATGAAGCTGACAGCATTCTAACTGTCCTGATAGCTACATAACGCTGATGTATTTATAACACATGGGCTCTGCCTGGGACCCAGAAAACCAAATCTTAACAAATACGCTCAATAACATAGAAGATACAGCTACCCAGAGGGACCTGGCAGAAGAGCATAACAGGCCACTTCAGACATGCTTGTTTAGTTCTTTTAGCAGTTAACCTTAACTAAAAGGACTAATCAGGCACCTACCCTGAGGTCTTTGCAGAACAAAATTAATCTGCATTTTGCAATTCAGAGAAAACAGCATACATACACAAAATACAGCATTAATAATATGCTCACTATTCACCTCTGAAGACCTGGAATCTAATCTCTTATTAGAAGGAGAAAAACAAACTCAAGGCTCACTAGCATCAGGACAACTCTAAATCATCTGGCACCAAGATGCATGTCTCCAGGCTCGTGAAGGGACAGAACTGTGGACAGAGCCCTCTTTCTGCATATGTCTGCTTCTAGCCAAAGGGCAAGCGAAATTGATCATATTAAATGGCTAGGGAGGGCAGTCTGTCTAGAAGGTCAGTTCCGGGACACAGCAGGAACGGATAACCCAGAAAGGGATTAAAACAGGAGAAAATACTTCTAGGGATAAACCACTGTTAAAAAACAGAATCTCCCTCCAAGAAGGTTTCTGTTCTTAATTTTCAAATGAGGTTGGTGTGTCCAGATCTTTCACTGTAGAACAGAGCCACAGAAACAAGACAAACAGCAAGAAAATAGGATTTGCAAAGGCGTCATTACTACTGAAAATGGCTACCACTTAAAAAGAGAGAACAAGTGTTCTTGTGTTAACCTATCCCCAGAAAAAGGCAAAAATAAAAACATTTATAAGTTTTCTGTTTCACAAAGAAATGACCAGGTCCCTGTGCCTATCAAATACCACAAGTCTCTGAACTCATTCTTCTTGTGGCCATAAATCATGGTGATTATTGAGGTATGGTATTTTCTCCCAAAAGGTTTTAAAGAAATTATTTTGTGGCACACAATTAGTTTGGTAGAAGTGTCTGCTGCAGGTCTGAATTGAGATTCTTTTACCTTTCCTTCTCTAATTTCAACAAAGCAAAGAATGTAAGGAGTGAAAAGATGAAGGATTATAAAATGTAATGGACCATGGACCAGGAAAGGATAGGCATGCCTTAAGACAATGTGCTTTGTAACACCTCTAAAATGCTGTCCAGCAACAAAGATCAAATACAGGCCACAAGCACAAAAAAAGTGTTTCCACTTCTTTAGAGAAAGAGCAACTCTATTATTTGGCATTAATAATAGGCTCTTAAAAGAAACATTACCTGCAAGAGAAGGGATATGAAATATAAGCTGTACTCAAACTAGCTTCCCCTCGTAATTCCACTACGGTATGTTGTCCTTCTTTAAGTCATCTGTTTCCCTGTTTTTCTGCCTCCAAAGCATCAGGAAATGGAAGCCTAAAACAACTGATGACCGGAAACTTAATGCAACAAGTGACTCGGGGTCTACAGGAATTGAATGCCTATAGTACTAACCCTGTCCCATCACCTTGCAGTTGATAGCTTATACACAAATTAGCTCTACACGTGCCTTTTGCAGCCCCAAGAATGTAGAGATAGTAGAATAAAAGACTAAAAACAGGTCAAGGTGAAATTAACAAAGGAATATGAGACAAATAATTTCTTTATCCCTGTATTCACTGTATTAATAGAGTAAACCAAGGAAATTACAGATGTTTTTGTTGTTTGTTTTTAATTACCACTGCAATGACATATAACACACACTCACAGAAGAACACATTTTCAACCCAATTCATTGTGAGTCAAACCCATACATATGACTTATTTTTCTGGAAGATAAGAGAAGGGTGCATTGGTTCCAAAATACCCTTTTAGAAAGAGAAAACTGTTAGTAATTAGCAGGTTGAATGATAAATAAAATACAATAGAAATGGCAATCTGTTAAAAAAAAAATGTTTATATTCAGCCTTGGAAAGAGTAGTTAACGCAATAAATGAAGTTTGCAGAAAGAAGTTATTGACAGTTCAGTTGTCATCAACAATAATACTGCAATATTCATAAAGCTTACCCTTGCCATATCAACAAGGAAGTTCTCAAATAACTTCCAGATATGGTTACTGGCATAGATTTCTTTCATTTCCACTTCAGTGTCCACATAGCAGTGGTTAACAAAGTTAACATAGGCGATTTTCACCTGCAGGAACAGCAAATGCACAAACAATATGAAATGGAACAACAAAAACCATTAATATTCTGTTGTCTACCTGCAAAAACACTGAATTATAAAGATCACCCTTTACATAATAAGAAACACCAATAGCAGTAATACTGTACATTTAGTTCTGAAGATTTAAGTGGTAAGTGTGGCAACAAATGAATTAATGTACTTAATGAATGATCATGTGAAGAAAAATTGAGAGGTTTTGCAAACACTCTAACATTAACCCCCCTACAAAACAAATCAATAATTATCTGATACTAAAATTACACACAGACTAGAAAGGGCCTGGCTCCCAAGTCAGGAACAGTCAAAATGGAGGACACCCAAGGTACTAGTCAGATGATCCTTGTGGGCTGATGCCTTGAAACAGGCTTGCTAAATATCAGATAAAGGTCTTTAACAGAGCTGAGACTGCAATTTCTATTTTTCTACAATCCTATGTAGCACTTATACTCAGGGTAGGTCTAACTCAGACTCAAATGGAAGAGAAAGCTTGTGCAGAACTGGAACTAGACATTAATGTTAGGAGGAACTTTTGAGCAAAGCAAGCATTTTAAGCAAGCATTATAAGAAAAGAATCAGTTATCACAAGGTGGCTTTCTCATGGCATGGAGGGATTACGCATTTCTGCAAGGCCCAACTGTGGTGATATGAGAGCCATGCCTCCATCGGGTAGCCTGTAGAAATCTCACATCTCTGACCAATGCATAGGACCAGAACAAGTTCCTGTAGAGATTGTGAAAAGATTTCTTTTGATCACATCAGGTTTGGTACAAGCACTTCCATTCTCATCAGCCTGAGGTACCACAGTCCTGCTGAACTAGTAGCACCTGCAGAATTAGGCCTCTATAAGAAGTGAATAAAAACATTTGCCAGACTGGAGCCAAAGTTAATAATAATAATAATTAAAAAAAAAAAGAGTTCACAACAAAGCTCCCACTGATTTCAGCATGCCCAGAATGTTACCCCACAGTTGCCAACAAATTGAGGCAGTGGCAAAACATTAATTTGACAAATATCTCTCAGAAAATCCCCAAAAAATCACAGATCACAAGCTGACTAATGAAGTGCTGTACAAGGGAGAGTTTTCTATTCAAGAAAATACTAGCTATCCTTTCTCGTTTAGTCAACTTCACAAGCAACATCTGTTTTCTGTGCAAATATTTAACTTTTCAAGATATTAGAAATAACAAAACATTTTCTGAGTTTCTAAAAATTATAAGTCTGCTTCATCATTCAGTGAATCCTACCTCAGGTATGCAGTCATCATGGGTCACCACTCTCACTATATCATCCAGTGGCAGGAGTGAATTGCACTTGATCTCTGTATATACATTTTTTCCTTCTGTACAAGCTGCTAGCAATTCCACTAGAGTGATGTGATATGCTAAAGGTCCACTCTCATCTGCTCGATCTCGCTCTGAACACATCATTTGGAGTAGAACTGGAAATGATGCTCTGTCATTGTAGAATATCAGCACATCTTCACCACCATTTATCAGCTGAAAAAGACACCACAAAGCTTTAAGTGCCCTGCAATGCAATCATTTTCTTAATTATTTAGTTCTACCTTTAAGTACACAAAGATTCTCTAGCTAGAGAGAGCATTCTGGAAAAAAAAAGAAAGTTAAGTCTGATGTGACTTACCAAATGCACATTTCAAAACAATAGCCAAGACAAACTTCTGCTCTTATCTACTGTAAGTGCAAATCTGGAACAATTCAACAAGGAATGAGCTAATGCAAGCTGAACTTGAAGTTTAATCTCTAGGTAACTCTGTGCTTACCTAAGACATTATGCCATCCTCATTATTCCCACTATCGCAATGTTTGTTTGAAGTTAATTAATTACCCTTACCTCTTGTTATGAGGCCAGGATGCATTATTATCCCTATTTTATAGATAGGGGCTTGAGGTACTGAAATTTAATCTTATGTGCTACCTCACACAAGAAGCCTGTGCCTCACCCAGAATTTAACCATTCTTCTGTTAGGAAGAGCTCAGCATCTGAAACAAGGATGAGTCTTCCTAACTGTGCAAATTTGGCAGGTGAGTCTTAACATGGTCATTGCCATGCCAGCATTTTCATTTAACAGAGAACTGGTGTATGTGATGAATATTTGATTTTGCTACAAGTACATTGCTAATCTCAAGAGAATCCAGAGCAGAAGTGGATGTTGGCAGCACCATTTCAGCAGATCTCACAGAAAAGTTTTGCTCTAAAACTGTTTTGTACGTCCTTCACACACACCTATACTGAATATGTGAATAGAAAAAGGAGGACTAGAGAAAACTTGATTTCCTTTTACGGTAAGATCACCCATCTAGTCGATTAAGGGAAACCAGCTAATATGATCTTTTTGGATTTCAGTAAAGCTTTTGACACAGTTTCCCGTAGGATCCTACTGGACAAAATGTCCAGCATACAGCTAAACAAAAACATCATACAGTGGGTGAGCAATCAGCTGATGGGCAGGGCTCAAAGGGTTGTGGTATGTGGGGCTACTACATCAGGCTGGTGGATGGTCACTAGTGGGGTCCCCCAAGGCTCCCTTTTAAGGCTAGTCCTCTTCAATATTTTTATAAACAATTTACATGTAGGACTAGAAGGTGTTTCAAGCAAATTTGCTGATGACACTAAACTTCGAGGAGTTGTTGGCTCTGTTGAGGGTGGAAAGGCCTTGCAGAGAGATCTGGACAGGTTGGAGAGCTGGGCAATCAACAGCTGCATGAAGTTTAACAAGAAACAGTCCCGGGTCCTGCACCTGGGACGGGGAAGCCCTGGATATATGTACAGACTCAGTTAAAAGATGCTGGAGAGCAGCCCTGCAGAAAGGGATCTGGGGGCTGTGGTTGACAGCAAGCTGAATATGAGCCAGCAGTGTGCCCTGGCAGCCAGGAGGGCCAACCGTATCCTGGGGTGTGTCAAGCATGGCTTTGCTAGTCGGTCAAGGGAAGGGATTGTCCAACTCTGCACTGCACTGTGCAGCCTCACCTTGAGTACTGTGTGCAGTTCTAGGCACCACAGTACAAGAAGGATGTAAAACTGTTGGAGAGTGTCCACAGGAGGGCTACGAAGATGGTGAAGGGCCTAGAGGGGAAGACGTATGAGGAGCAGCTGAGGTCACTTGGCCTGTTCAGCCTGGAAAAGAGGAGGCTGAGGGGAGACCTCATCATGGTCTACAGCTTCCTCATGAGGGAAAGTGGAAGGGCACGTGCCGATCTGTTCTCTTTAGTGACCAGCAATAGGAACCGCGGGAATGGTGTCAAGCTACAACTGGGGAGTTTCAGGCTGTGTATCAGGAAGAGGTTCTTCACTGAGAGGGTTGTTGCGCACTGGAACAGGCTCCCCAGGGAAGTGGTGGAGTCCACATCCCTGCAGGCATTGAAGAAATGTGTGGATGTTTCACTGCACCAAGCCTGTCGGAGTTCAAGAAGCATTTGGACTGTGCACTTAGTCACATGGTCTGAATTTTTGGGTAGACCTGTGTGGTGCCAGGAGTTGGACTTGATGACGCTCATGGGTCCCTTCCAATTCAGGATATTCTGTGATTCAATTAATATTCCTACTGGCAGTGCTGCTCTGTGAGTTTGTGTGGAGCCGTAGACCTAACTGCTCTCCATCACTTTCCTTTTAAACATAGTGAACTCTCATTGAAGGTGTTAGTTCCCATAAACCCTTTCTAATACAGAATACAACTTGGCAGCACAATAGCCATACTATTTTGCAAATAAGGCACTTCACATATCCAAGTCCACACGTGACATAAAATCCTAGTTTACTGAATTCAAGGGTAGAAATAAAGGTTGGTGGAGCTGTAAAGAAATAAGAAAGCAGCAAAAGCAGGAATGAAAATTAGTCTCCCACAGGAACTGAGAAGTAGCAACTTTCAGGAAACAATTCATTACATTTTCCAGTGTTACAAAAATTTCAGTTTTTGAATTTACACTGTATGGACTGTGTTTTCCTCATTGCTTTCTTATTTTTACTTTGACCATTTGATAGAAAATTGTGATTTCAGTTGTTGCTGCACTTCCTATTCCTCTTTTTATCCTTGGATTTTTAAAATGTTTCCAGTCTGACCTTTCAAAATAGATATTTTCTGGACAATTCACAGAAGAGAAAAACGTTTTTAAAAGTACAAGTGCTTGGGAGAGAAGGAGGAGACAGAATTGGAATCCAGAAGTCATAAATTTAATTGCACTCAATGACAATGACAAAAAGAAAATGGGGCAAATAACAGTATTCAAAAAGTTGGAAAATTGACTTATGCAACATTTTAATACTCATGTCTGGAGTATTATGCTCTTAATACATTTTAAATACAAAATAATAAAAAATCCACAGCAAACCCTCCAGGAAGGTTTTGTCACTTTCCATCAAGTTGACCACCACATTCCTGCATGCTTTCTACTTACGTATGATTTGCACAAAGAAGAGGGAAGATGAATCTTCCGAGGTTTCCTCAGAGTTAGAATCTTATGTCAAACCCAGACATATCTCTTCCAGTACTGCCTGATAAAAGGGCAAGTCAAGTTGATCCCTCATCCTTTCATGTACTTATCACTGATGAATAAGTAAGGAATACTAGGGGATATTGAATTTGTGAAATATGATGATGCACGGCAAACTTGCTACATACTGACTGTGAGGAATCACAAACCAAAGCGGACAATGTTGCAGCATCACAAAAGAGCTAAGGGGACAAAGTAATAATCTTAAATGCAAGGAAAGAAGAATATGCCATTGTCTTTCCCCAACTTATCCACTTTTAAATGTAACTTGCAAAGAGAATCCAAACATTGACCTAAGAAGAAACAATTCTGTTTCTAAAAAACAGAAAAGGAAAACAAGTATCTGTTGCTAGCCAGAGAAAGTTCTCACTGAGCTCCATGAACTAAGTTAAAGGAGTTAAGAATTCTATTAAAGTATAACAAAGGTTGGCCAGCATCAGAGGAGCTGTTGATGCTACACAATGTATCAGTCTGGAATACTAAGGATAATAGAAAAGTCTGTTATCCCATTGATCTGATTCAAAAGTAGATTTTGCTTTCCCTTTTGTAATAATGTTTGCAATGACAGGCACTGTTCTTCCAGGAACCTCAAAGCAAGCTTGTAACAAGAAAAAGTGCCCTAAGGAACCTTTCAGGTAGGTCAATATAATTAATAGCATTCCAATGACATGGGGAACAAGATATGAAAACACATGAAGAAACCAGATTGGGAATTTTCAATGTATTTTATGGAAGTACTATTTCTAATGGTATGTGTTCACATTCTAAAACATGTAAATACGATTAGTTTATCACTTTCTTCCAGTAAACAGGAATAAGCTACAATATACTTCTAAAAGGTAAAAGAAAATACAGGAGTAGTTACAGTCATGTTGTACACTCTCAGTCTAACTTGTCTTGTGGTAAATTGTTTACACAACCCATCTGTAAGCACAGGAAAGTTGCACAGCTTATTTAAGGTCACAAAATACATCTCAGCTGTCTGCTTACAAACTGTCCTGACTTCTCAATTTCAACCATTATGCTACGCTGTTTTTGTTACATAGCCAAGCCATTCAAATTTCACTATTAGCATTCTTTTCTAACAAATCATAATTGCTTAACTGTAATTCCCTACATTTTTTTAAGCAAGTCATCATCTTACCTTCTTTCATCAAAATAAGGGTGTTACCTCCCCTCCCCTAAATTCCTGCAGAATTCATGATGTAAATGTCACATCCAAGTTGATTTTGATTTTCATCATGCAGTCAGCTTGAAAATGTAGTATGACAATTTATATTTGTGCTATTATATATCAGTAACAAAACGTATTTAAATTGAGAAAAATCTCAAAACTGTGTTTGATGAGAAAGTAAAAATCTGCAAGAAGCAGAGGTGGATGGGGAAATATCTAAAAGCACTGAGGCACAACTATTTGAATTATGTAAATAAAAGGCTTATAATTGATATTACACTTTCAAACACTTCAGTCAAATTGAAAAGGTTGAGGTGGATTTCATTAAAGGTTATCCATGTAGGCTGAAGCTTTATTTTCTTAATTAGAAGTTTTTCCTTTGCTTTGCTGTGGAATGAAATTTCAGCAGGTTTTAATTCTGCTCATAAACTAACTATAGCTTTCCTCTGTTTTCTTTCTGAAGATACGCTTTGAAAAAAACAAATGCACTTTGAAAAGTGTTTGTTACTATGAACCTACCTGAGCTTTTTACCATTTGCAATTTTCCCCACTTTATTAATCTCATTGAACTTTTAAAATAGTTACAGTTAAATGCACAGGAGTCTGCAAGTTGAAGACTTCATTTATCATGCACACTATAAATCCTACTTGCAGAGAAGTCAATTAGGTATTTCCTTAGTAACATTACTGGCATAAATGTTTGTCCATGAACCACTCTGTGGAATTTATCAGGTCAGAATCCAAATTTAGCTAGTTGGAGTAGTTCCACTAACTCTAGCAGAAATGCCCCAGAATTACAACATCATAAACAAAAGCAGAAACTAGTAGGTAGAATCATTACATGGTTACACAGTAAAAAAAGTGGTCTACAACACCACTTAAGACAAATTGATAGAGGTAAGAGCCTATTATACAGTAAAAGAGTACCACAATAGTTTAAGTTGGGCATGTTGATGGGATCCTAAGATACACTACAGGAAAATGAAGGTTTATGTAACTCAGATTTACATGCTACATCTTCTGCAAATAGACATCTCTGTATCACCATGATAACACCCATGTTTTCTTTCTAGTAGCTATACAGATGGCCTTACAAACTTAGACTAAACTCCCTAAAGCATCTGCTAAAATATTATTTATGATACCAGTTAAAATTCTAAAGCTATGATGCGATTTTATCCCATTGGTATTAAGAGCAAAGAAAGCAACCTCAAAATACTAATTTTTTAAAAAGACATCATGTGAACAATTAAAATATGAAGCATTAACTTACCTCTGTCATTACCATGTCCTGGCATTTTTTCACATATTTGCCATCTGCTTTTACAATGGTCTGCAGGAAACGCAAGTATTCCACATGACGGCCATGGGTCTCAATGCAGTGTACAAAATGCTGCACCACTCTCTCACTGATTTCATTACAAAGAAGGTAGTTATTCATGAAGATGTGCCGCATGGTTTCAGCTTCCAGAAGCTAAACAGATTAAAAATGAAACAGCAGATTTATTCTGAGGTTGAGAAATACACGGGGCTCTGGACTATAGAAAGGCATACTGGTAAAGGGAGACTGAAAGAATACAGTGTGTACCAGCCCAGATATTAACCAGTAACCTAAAGGTTGCTTCCCTTTCTGGATTTTATGATGACATTTCTCCACACTTTCCTATGACTCCAAAATGTCCTAAGTAGGCATAAGCAAAATATATGCCCACATAAAAGGTGAAGACACACATATAGTACACTGCTAGAGCACTGTGCTAGAGCACATCCAGACAGTATGCACTCTGCAAACTTTTACTTCAGACTTGCTTCAAATGATCATGAGTCACATGTGCTCCTGGAGCACACACTTCTGTTTCAAATCATCTCAAAAGAATAAGGAATTCACAAACACACTGAGTTTGTGCCACAACATGAACAAAAGCACAGTAACTGAGCTGACCAGAAAATTAGCTTCCAAGGGACAAATATGAAAAAGTGCAAGCAGGCTCCATACTTGGCACCTGAATTAAGTGTTAATGTTGGATACGATGAAATCTGAGATCTAGTCTCCATCACAGTCAGGTCAGCAGCCTTCACTAACTTCACAAAAAAAGCATAAATAAAAAATAACAACACAAATGTTTCCTCAAGTAATACAAATACGTCACAGGTCTACAGTCCTAATATTCACACTTTTTTCTAATAAAAACATGTTATGCTCAGTAGATCTGCCACTGAGGGAGATGTTATTCTGTATGTCCAGATCTGTAAACACACACACACACAGAGACAAATATAGAACTTATTTTTAATCATCATCACCAAAAACATGGGTCAGGTTCTGCGATCACACAAGCTTCATGCAAGCATAATCACAGCATCTTCACCCCTGCCTTACAGTCCAGGTGTAAGTTAACTCATCCTAATAAATTATCACAGTCAAGCTACACACAATGTGATGATGTGACACATGTTAATAGATACTTCCAATAAACCCCATAGATAATACTGTTTTCCACTTTTAAAATAGCAACGCTGAAAACAGTGAAATAGAGGGCAATGATAACAGAGAAAAGATGGGAGAGAGAAGGCAGAGAAGGCATAATTTAATTAAATTACTTATTTAGCACTGTCATTTTTCAGTGAGCCTAAATTTACTTCCATTTATAGTGTTCTATTTAAAATGAAATACTTACCCCCGGAGTTAAAAATAAATTGAGATTTTTGTGGAGGAGAACTTGATTCTGAGGATTTCCTCGGCAGAAATTCTGAAGAAAAGTGTGGGCTAGATTCATAACTTCATTCATCTTTTCATCGCTCTGCAGAAAGAGAATGCATTAGCTGGATGTACCTTAACATACCTGTTATATCTGCACAATGTGAATTCAGCCAGGAGGAAAACAAATCTCCTGACTCTTTACAGGCCATGAATTCTCCCTCTGGTAAAAGCCAGGCCTCTGGTAAAAGCCAGCTTCCTTTAGAGTCCATTAGTGATGATACCTTACTCTGAATCTACTTGACTATAGGGAGTCATAGGTAATGACACAAACACTAAAGTTTCCAATTCATTCCATTCAGTTTTCTGAGACTTGGGTCTCATGGCTTAGCCGACAGTTACTGTTCTTCCATGAATTTCTGGAGGACACTAGAGGTTGTTTTTTTTTTTTTTTGTTTTGTTTTGTTTTTGTTTATTTTTGTGGTTCTACTATTTAAAAAAAGTAATAATTGCAAGATATGAAAGGTACTGATTTCAAAGCAAGATTTCCTAGTGCACATTTATCATTTCCTCATTAAAAAAAAGCACTAAGTGGCTTGATTTTCAAAAATATTGTTTAGTCTGCACTGATTTCAAGCTTCTGAAAAGCTTTGACTTTTATATAGCTACATACAAAATACATGTATATGTGCGTGTGTGTGCACCTACACTCATGTTTACACATACATCCCACATAAATATATATGTCTGGTTTCGTCCTGATTTTATATTCTTCTCAAATAATATTCTAACCATGATGTGATAAACCACCTTTATCAACAAGCACTATTATTTTACTGAAGAAAGCTAAACCTAGTGTCTCTATCATAACATTAGTATATAACACTCAGGAAAACACAGCCCAGAGGAGCTTTTATCTCCTTCCAATGCTTCACATAAGATCTAGAAAGATGTGCTCTTCAAAGGGTTATCTAGACCATTCACTTGTATGCTCACTACCACTAAATCAGTACAAAATCACAACATCTTATGAAAAGCCTACAGATGGAAGTAGGCTGGAGGCTTGCCACTACAGAAATACTGAAATGATTTCAGACTTGGTCCTTGAAAGCTTATGTGTTCATCTTATGTACCTAGAATAGCACTCATATTAGTATCTAACAGTGGAATTTAGATACCCTGCCAGGAGCTCCACTAAATCGTAATTTCTAACTGTACAGTTTCTGCAGTTCACAGGCTTGCCCATTTCAGGAATGCGATGACAGCACTGTGACATTCAGGAACCTTAGGTAGTCAAGATTACCTCTTAGTAAAACATATTCTTTATAGACACCCATATTTAAACTTGATCCTGATCCCAAACCCATTACTATTAAGGGAGAGTAAACAGCATCACCATTTTATGTTTGTACCACACTTCACTAAATTTGGCAAGTAGAATTTTTCAGGTTGATTCTTGGGCCTTTTGAGGCACTTCTCTTTACTGAGTTCATGTCCTTTACCAACAAAATTATCAGACTAACCTTTTCATAGGGTATCTGCAGGAGGTCCAAGACTACCAAGTGGGCACCCATATTTTTCAGCAAGCGCTGCTGCTGATTTCGACACTTTTTATTCTGAACACAAAGTTTGCTGAGTCGAATCAAAATCTATAAATAAATAAGTACGCAAAAAAAAGAAAGATGACATATTAGATAAAAATACAAATAAAATATTTTAAAACAACTACTGAATCTACTTATCACAAGTATTTCAAGCAAGTTTCTTGGCAGATATACCAACCTCTTTAACAATGTTGTAGTTATTGCTTTTATTGCTGTCTATCTGAGGTTTTTTGGTTCCATCCTCTATTGGACTCAAAATATTTGACTCCTGTAACAAAGAACATATAACAGAAGCTGATCTATTGCAATTTCCTCAACATGAACTAATTATACAGAGCAACAAGTGAAGAAACAACATCACAACACTAATAGGGCACAGACATAACATAGATGATAAAGAAAAAGACTCTTCAATAACTATCCACCAGTTACTGCTCAGTGATTTACAAGATTCACATTCAAGAATCCTTCTGTTGTTTCATCCTTCTCTTGTTTCATATTTCCAACATGATTTGAAACAATTACTCTATGTCTTCATGCTTCTGATTCTCCTAAAAAAAAGTCCTTAAAAAAAAATAGACCAGACATAAAATTGAATCAACAAGGAATTCAAGCACTATGAGAATGGGAACCATAACAATATTTCAATAGCCCACTTGCTCTGCCCAAAAACATGTGTTTTCAAATTTCATTGTGTTCTCAAACTTCCTAATGTTTTAGGAAATGGAGTAATGCTAAAAAAGACATGTGCACACCAATCTGAATGTTTTGGTCACCTGTAACCCCTCTCTGGACTTTCTCAGTTAATTGTGAAGATTAGGAGTTCTATAAATTCTATCTGGTCTAAATTTCCAGCTAGGCAAGAAGAGCTGAACCACCTGGCCATAGAAATAGTTTATAACAGTGTCAGCACTGCTGTTCAGCATGGTCATGTTGATCTATGCAACAACTGTGGATTTTTATTTGTTTAGGTTGTTAGTATGCATGCTGCCTTCTCTCTAGCTGTTTGAATCAATACTTTGGAAGATATTTCAGACTCTTTGCTATAATTAACCACTCTTTTCTGTTCTGAGACTGTGGGTTAACCAAGATTAATCTACTTGTTACTTTTATCAGCCTTCTTCCTTAATCAAAGTAGTTTTTTATAATCCATGTGAACTATACATCTTATCTGGAAATGCTGATCAGCATTAAACTGCTGAATCCATCCATTTTTCCTAACAAAATAAAAACCTGTTTATTGAACCAGTAATAGTATTCCAGGGGCTTAGTTATCAAGAGATTATCACACCACTGGGATACCAGAGACACTCTGTTGCATATCTTGCCTTGTTACGCCCCATGACAGACATTCTCTGTCACTCTTTTCCACAGGGGACAGGAAGTCATAGAGCTTAAGTCACTGAGAAAGGTTCTCTTCTGAGAATCTCTCTCCTCCCCTCTTAGGATATGGGATTTTCTGGAAAAAAAAACAAAACTTTTTTTATTCATAAAGTTCACAGGCAACCAGGATATCACTCTGCACTAATTTTGAGATTGTTTTAACAACCCCAAACAGAGGCCCAGGTTCTAGCATTTAGTATGAGTAGTTCCCCACTGCTTACAATCTCATTCAATTCAGCATGATGGCTATGTGAGGCACTAATCTGCATCATGGCAGCACAGTTTTGCCCTTCATGGGCTATATTTATTTAACAGGGGAGTGAGAAGCATTTGCAGGCTTCAGTTCAAAATCTCAACCAATGCATGTTGCTTTAGGAGATGTTTGTTTAAAACACTTTCACGAGCCAGGCAATCTACCAAAGACCAGCACAGGAGGAGAGCAAGGAACACTAAACACCTGAGGGTGCTGAAAGTTTATACCATTTGAAACTTCTCTGAACTTTGTCAGATTCTGAAGATGAGAAGTTCTGTTAAGTTTCACTGGACTGTATTCCAGTTTCACCTTTGAGTCCTTTTACTGAGATGTATATTTCTCCTCCTCAGCTCTACGTTTCTGGTGCTACACCACCAACGCATCCTCCAGTGACAGGACAGTAAAGACCACACTTTGTGCAGTCCAGGGTATACATAGACTCTTAACACCCTTACTAGAGCCACCCAAGCAAACAGGCTCTATCTGCTTTCCCTTTCCAAAGCAAGGCTCAGTTATGTGGGATTGTGAAATGTGTTAATTTGATTCGTGTCAGTATGGAACAAAGCTAGGGCCGCATGGTGAAATATAACCTTCTATTTAAGAAAAACAGAGTGATTAGTGTACATAGTTATTGTATCATGCAAACGAAGGGTCCAGCAATTCTTGTAAATAGAGGGTTTGAAGGGCGAACATTGAGACTCTAGTCTGGGAGATAAGAGGACCAAGGAGTTTTTTTTAGGAAACTGCTGACTCTTGCATGGGATGCTGCCCAAGCCTCTGATACCCTGCAAAGAGATCCACCAGTAAGGAGAAAGGGTGAGTTGAAGGACGACCGAAGGACAAAGCCTGGGAGGAAGACTACAAGCCTTCAGCACAAGAGACCCCCAGAAAGACCACCAGAGACTGACACACATGTGTCTGGAGAGGGTTCGGATTCTGGGAACTAATTATAATAACCCTGCCTTTTCTAGGAATAGTGATGAATATGTATTAGTCTAGGAGCATAAAAATCAGCCACTTGATGTAATAGGTCTTGGTGGAGCAGAGACTCCCGGTGCACCCAGCACTATTTGCTTGCCTCTATTCATTTAATAAATTACAAACTTTAATTTTAATCCTATTTGGGACTCAGTCATTTATCACAGGATCAATTTCAGCATTTCTTCCTAATTCTATGCAGCGTCTAATTCATGTCTGACCAAAGTCCTAACACTCTTTCCTGTAATTCTGGTCTCCACTTCCTACCAAAATGATCTTGCATGGCTGTAAAATCTTGTGTTGTGGATACTTTATTTAGAAGAACAGGGCCACTGTCCTAAAACTTCTGGAGTTATGTGACTGTATTTAAAAAACAAAACAAAACAAAAAAGCAAGTCTCTAGCCCTTGACCCGAAAAATGACCCAAAAAAATTCAAAAGCCCAAGGGCAAATACATATATATATATATATATATTTTAATCCTTATGCCAATCTTGCAATATTAGTACAGAAATGTGGGCTTAACATACGACTGTCCTGGAATGTAATTTAAGCCCTTGTGCACACTTCAACATTGTCTGAGATAAAATAAGCACAGACCAATGGAGCATGTTTCCTAACGACCTAGATGTTCATCCAGATCAGTACCAAATACTCAGGACCCATTCCAAAAAATCATGGGATCTCACAGGGATATTTATGCGCTTGCAGCTAGTCACCTGCTTCATACGTTGTAGATTATGACCAGTGCCTCACCTCTTAAATCGGACTTAAGATAACAAAGAGTAAATGCACTATAGTTTTGCCAGGTAAAAAAATTTCCTGCCAATTAAAGAATAATTTAACAGGGAAAAAATAATGGACAAGATTCTGAGCTACTGTAAACTGGTGCAGCCCTCATGGAATGACCACCAGATGATCTAACCAGTTTTGCAGACTACCTATTACTGTTCTTGTACAATGCACTCTCAGATCTGTCAGAGATAATACTGTGCATCTGCTGAAGCACTGCTAATTCATACAGATCCACTAATGCCTCATGGGGAAAAAAATCAAAACATTCCACTTAGAGATGCTTCTATCTCAAGCACCTTGTTTTGACACCCCATCATAGAGTTTCTTTGCCATCAGGGCTATCTGTTGGAATAAAAGGATCTTATTACATTTCAAAAATACATTTTGCTAAAAAAACCTTGTAATATCCAATTCTGTATCCTGTAGTCCCATTTCCTCTTCCATTCATTAAATACATAAAGGACCATCTTCTTTCCTACTAGAGATAAGCTTGAGGAAAGTAAGAAATCACACATACTTATGCTCATGGAGTCCTCTCCCATTCCAACACCACTAGATTTAGTTAACTTATATCAGAGAGGTAGGACCTATACTGTCCCAAGAAACTTGTGTTCTCTTTTGAGGGGTTGGATTTTCCCCTTGTAAAGCCACAAAAAATCTACTTTCCCATCTGAAAGGCATAGAGTGTCTTATAGACATCTATAAACATCCTCTGTCTTCTCAATGGCTCCTACTCTCCCACAATGCACTGGCTTCACAATGCTGTATCATCTCCACTTGGCTTCCTACTTTCTTGCCAGTGCAGGAGAATCTTGCCACATAAGAAAATAAGGAAAGTGCTCTGTCAGAATTCACACTTCATCTCTCCTCAATTCCTCTGATGAAAATGAAAGATTGGTAATAAATGTTGGTGGGAAAGCCTTCGTTATCAACCATTTTGTCACAAACCTCAACCACAGCAGCTCTTGCAAAACTCTGCATTTTCTTATAAACTCACACAGGTGTTAGGCAATTACATGAGGATCTCAGCTTTCACTGAAAAAAAAAAAAAAAAAAAAAAAAAAAAAAAAACTAACTAACTAACTAAAATCTAATCTTCATGGTTCCAAATTTAAGTTCAAAAGTCTGTAAAAATCACAATATTCCTCAAGAGTCTGGGAAACTGAAGGTTAAAAAAAAAGTTGCTCACTTCAAAAATCTCAGTATTCTTAGGTCAATTTTATGTTTGGTGGAGAACAGGCTTACTCATGATGTTTAAAAAATGTGGGCTTGATTGTACTT
This sequence comes from Heteronetta atricapilla, assembly GCA_011075105.1. Lineage (NCBI taxonomy): Eukaryota > Metazoa > Chordata > Aves > Anseriformes > Anatidae > Heteronetta > Heteronetta atricapilla. The sequence goes on along the minus strand of CM021731.1, from coordinate 75,222,680 downwards.
ATCTTTCCTAGCTGCAGGAACAAATATTGCCTATTCTTTCTTCTAGCAAGTCAATACAACAGCCAACACGTGATCCCTAGATGACTTCCATGGTTACAGAGTGATGCCATATATACTATGTCTTGCTTGCAAGACATTAAGGAAGACAGCTCTGTAACATTAGAACACAGTTACTGAAAAGAGCAGGAGAAACATTCACCACACTGGTGAAAGAAGTTTTATATTCTGTTCTGTCTAATCCTAAGGCTCAGCCAGAATACTAATTATTCTTGGTTTTGCTATTTTCATTAACCAGATCACCAATTTGCAGTTGTTCATCAAACTACAAATTCATATCAAAACAATTCTAGCAGCAAAGGCTTTAAACTCACCTCTATTGGCTCTTCTCCCCCTTTGGTCTGATTATCGCCCACATCTCCACTCTCATAAGTACTGTTTTTTTCAACCCACAGTTCCGATTTTTCTACAGTCAGACGTAGCTGATCAAGATCAGCCTTGATTTGCTTGTAGTTATCAACATCTTGATTAGACACCAGCAACTGAACCTGGAAATACAGTAAATTGTAAAGCTATTATAGCACTAGCACCAGCACTTACACCTGGGAAATCTGCTTGCCAGTTTCCATTTTAAGTCTCTCTTTTCATGTTTTTTGCAACTTTTCCTATGAAACTGAAACATGGCACAAACAGTCTTTTTAGCCTCCATTCATTAAACCTTTAACAGAGCTGTGGTTGCCCAAAGAATGATAGCTATAATACTCACAGCATTCTCCTTCCTTCTTTAATATGCTTCAAAACTTTTTCAGCACAACTACATATATACAAGCCCCTGAGCTCCCAGCAGACTTAGCTCTGATGCTATGATTATGATCCTCATAAATTGAAACAACACAATTAGAAATAGCTCATTCCATCAGCATGGTACTTCATAAGGAAAGGAAAAAAAATGGAATGACAAGGAATCAGGACATCTAAAGAAAAGTGAGAATGGCCAGCAACTTCAACGATCACCTACATCACCATAATCAAATACTGATAAATATTGTACTTTAACACTGTTAGAGCAGATCAGAAAAACTTGTTTGAATAGCTCACAAACTGATGTTCAGGTTCAGACAGTTTCCCACCATCTGAGTGGATGCCTCTTTATTTCACTTTCGTTTTTTTTACTGCTGAAATTATCTGTTCTTTCTTTTCATTATTATTTCTAGTTCTTGGTTTAGCACAATTTACACATTTCCTTTCTTTCTAATGGTCTTTGCTCTCCCAAGATTATTAATTAAGACAATTTACCAACAAAATAACAACAATCTGTACAATAAATCAATAGGCACTATTAAGAAATCACACTTATTTAAAAGTATATAGTCACATGGCAGAACACTGATATGGAAATTTTTTAAAAAATCACTACTTGCAGGCAAATATTCACTATTTTGTAACACTAAGTTTTCATCATCTTCTCTTAGTCTAGTACAATTCATCATTTTGCAGAATTTATGAATGCTGCTCATCCACAAATATTCATATTTCATGTTCTCTATAGTCTTTTTTGTGTATTTGCCAATCAGCTTTCTCCTTCCCATATGAAAACATATAAAACTTCTCAAACTTATCTCATAATAAAAGCTATTTAGGCACCTAACCAGCAAGACCTAACTTTAACATCCAGGTGGGAGGTCATTATGCTACAGAAAAAATAATAATAATAATAAAAAAATTAAACAAAAGCTTTTCAGGTCTTTATCATTCATCTGTTTTTCAACAAGAGAAACCTCCACATCTTACATAACAATAAGACAACATGTTAGCAAACTCCTTGTCCTGGTTTTAGTTAGGACAGAGTTATTTTTCCTCCCAGTAGCTGGTAGGGTGCTATGTTTTGGATTAGGATGAGAAGAGTGCTGATAACATGCTGATGTTTTAATTGCTGCAGAGCAGTGCTTACACTAAGCCAAGGACTTTTCAGCTCCTTGCTCTGTCCTGCCAGCGGGCAGGCTGGGGGTGCAGCAAGAGCTGGGAGGGGACAGACCCAGGACAGCTGACCCAAACTGGCCAAAGGGGTATTCCATACCATCTGACGTCATGCTGAACAATATATAGGGGTGGCTAGCCAGGGTGGGGAGCCGGCTCTTGGGGTTGGGCTGGGCATCGGTCAGCGGGTGGTGAGCAATTGCATTGTGCATCACTTGTTTGTACTTATTATTATTATTATTATTATTATTTTCTATCTTAATAAACTGTCTTTATCTCAACCCACAGGCTTCACTTTCCCGTTTCTCTCCCCCATCCCAGAGAGGGAGGGGGGAGGGTGAGCGAACGGCTGTGTGGTGTTTAGCTGCCGGCCAGGTTAAACCATAACACTCCTGAAATAAGCATCAGATGGTCTTAACAACATATGTTATAGGGTTACGTAACAGAAATGTCTCTGTCATCTAGCCCCATGACATCAGATTTCCCAGTACTAATCCCCTGACGCATGGAATATGCACATGCAATGTTATCAAGCAGAAAGAGTAAAAGCTGAAAACAGGCTTGGCTGTATTTACTTGCTTTGTTATTTGGGCATGTCTGTATCATGCACTATGCAAGGACCACTGAATTAGATATTGAAAACATCGCATTTATAACAACAAAGCTTTACACACAGCTTAGGTAATCCTGAAGACAGGAAAGTCTTGTTGCTGACACAGGTAAACAGTTCGCAGAACACAAGCTACTACCTCAGTCTCTGAGGGATCACAACAATAAGTCTTACTGTGGAATGTGTGTGTCCCAGATGTCACCATGGACATACTTTTTCAATAGTGGTTGCACAACTAGAATATACACCAGCACATATATTCAACTCTAACAACAACAAGAAAATCTCTGCTTAATTGGGATTTTTAAGAAAAGTCCTTTTAGCATTATCAAGCTACAAACAGCAATTCAGGTGATAAAAGCAGCCTTTTGAAATAGTTTCCTCACAGTTCCCTGAAATAATACTATGCACATCTGTACCTGTTTAAATGCTTGCAGAACTTCTGCTCTCTGGCTGAAGTGCTTAAAGAGCAGATGGAGAGCACCTGAGAGCAAAGGAGGGTAGTCGTGCATGATAAGATGAATGAGGACCCGTAAAAAAGTTCTGCCCCCTTCATCATCAAGCTGAACCGCGTTCTTTTCTTTTCTACAACAGAAATAGGGGAAAAAAAGACCAAATAAATAAGTAGAAAATAAGTAAAAGCTTTTGACATAAATATGCCTGCACACACAATCTTCATTTGACAGTGCTCTTAAAACCAAATCTAATATGCTGTGGGATGTAAATTATAAACACCCCTTTAACGTTTTTATAAGGACTTCAATCATATGGTTGGATGCTGTTTTGGCAATCTTGTAGTAGAATGGACAAAATTGAATTAAAGTAAATATGTATAAAATGTGTCAAATATTGTGATTAAAATCCATATTGCAAAAATATTCGTTTATGTTGCAGATAAATTGTGCCAAGCTTGTTCACAGTCCAAACTAACTGAAGGCAACAGCATTTTATCAGAGATTAATTTGGCCCTATCCTTTTCACTCCTTCCCTTTTCAGCTGCTATTAAAATTTCATTCAAGAAAAAATAAACTAAAAAATTGTAGGAATTGCCAAAAGCATCATATTTCTGGAATTGCTTGTGTAATCTGGAGCAACAGAAAGCAGATTTACACTTAACATATCAAAGCAAAAATAATGTTTCCAAAAAAACATCCAGTCTCTCTGTTCATTTAAAAGATGCAGATGCCAGGGGCTATGTGTTGTTTTACATTATGGGAATTCAGGGAGAGGACTGAAGGCATTGCTCTCACTGGTAAAGACTGAGAATGCATACGGGACAGAGAGGAAAGATCAGAAATCCCATCTTGTGGATCTTTCTCCCTAGGAAAAACTTTAAAGTCTAAGGCTTTGTCTAAATGGGAATTATTTTAACTGGTATAATTATAAAATTGTACCAGCAAAGTTAAACCAATATAGTGATAATGGTAGTAACTCTCCAGTGTGGATATTTTCTGTGCTTTTTTTTTGTTGTTGTTGCTGGTGTTCACAGCATAGCTGAAACCACTTCCAAGACTCTGCAAGCATAACTTGTGATCTACAGGCCTCTGGTGGTCCAGAAGATCATGGCAAGTGGGTCCACAGTTGATCTGTGGAGTCATATGAAATCGGTTACTGTTGGCATTACATTCTTAGTAATTTCAAGGACAGGGTGCAATGACAACAGGTCACGTGATCAATAAGAAATAGTGAGAGTCAGCAATAACCTCCAGATGCAAGAAATTTGGGATGACAGACATAAGGTACACCAGAAAATGGTCTTTCTTTAACAGCACCCATATGAGACATTATAGAGAGAAATAAATAGTGTGTTTTAGTCCAATACACCTGTATACCATTCCCCAGCTGCCTTTGGGAACAAGGCAAAACTTTCTATTGTCTTAGAACTGTAGATAATCAAGAGGGTGATCATCACAGTCTGTCAACCAGTCATATGCACTGGGCTGTTTGCTTGTTTGAAATCCTGGTCACTTGTGGCACATTTCTGTCTACAAGTAGGTTATGTAATAAGTAGCCACCAAAGGAAGAGAAACAGGTATGAAAACACATACAGAATACAGAGACTTTGTCCATGATAATTATCAAGATGAACAAAGAGATAAATATAGAGAAGTAAAACTTCAGAGAATATACCTGCCAGCAAACATGGTTTCAGCCTGAGCTGCAATCTCATCTATGTCAGGAACAATTGCTGGAAAACAATCAAAATAACATTTTATTTTATTTTATTTTATTTAACATACTGATCATTGTATAATCTGCACAGTGAAGAGGAACTCTGTCTTTAAAGTGGAGGTCTTACTGCCTTCCTCAACTAAGCAAAACTCCTTATATTCAAGGGTAAAACAGAAGGGATAGAACAGTAGGAAAGAAATAGGACGGAGGGCAGGGTTAAATTGTGTTTTACTACTACTAAGGAAGAGCCAAATTCTAGTAATGGACTAGAGATACATGGTGCTGTATTACAAATTACACAGAATATGAAACTTTTACATTTTTGTTAGACCAGACAAACCCCATAAAGCAGTAAAATGAGATACGTGAACTTCAGAATATTTGTCATAAACCAAATCATTTACCACACTATTTTTCTGCTTTGGAATAACTTTAATATACCTTACTACTTAAGACTTCAATACTCTTTAACCACCCCATTGCTGCACAGCACCTCCAATTAAATTCTCCCCTACCTGTAGCTCATCATACATACAGCTGTCAGTCTTTCAAGCACCTCTGCATGCACAAGAACACTCCCTTAAATGCCAAGCCATTCCAGTGCCACATTCACCTCGGTTAAAGCAGTCCTCACAACCATTTTTTCCAAAATGTTTGTCATTTTCCAGTGTTTTGGGGAGAGTACAAATGAGAGAATAAATTGCCACAATGGGAGAAAGGAATCACATTTTAGTTTGAGGATGAAAGACCAGCAAGCATATTTTTTTGTGGAATTCCTTAAGATTTTCATTTTCTCACATGCTTTTCAAATTCAAGTGACATGCATCTTCTGGTGTAGTTGAGTTTACTGCTTGCTAAAGTATCTGTAAAAATGTAATAGTCTACACATAATTATTTTACATTGTAACACAATAGCAACATTTACCTGAGGGAATTCCTGGTGTGTCAGGTGGAGAAGTTGTAGAGCTATCGACATGTTCATTGTTTTCCCCAAACTCTCTCTTATAGATAGACAGCAGGTAGGATATTCTATAGTCCAGTCTAACACTGAGAATAAACTACAAGAAGAAATTTAAAATGAGACTTTTCTTCTAAGTAATAACATGGGTTAGGGTTTTTTTGTTTGTTTGTTTTTGTGGTGGAATGTACAAGGATATATGATTATTTTAAATAAATATGTCCACTATGAAATACAAATCCACTACATTTGCTTCAGCTTGCTCTGATTTCTTTTTTCCTTCCCACCATCCTAGGATGTATTGAACACTTCCCTGTTGTCTACTGAATACTAAGAAGCAGACTTATTTGTCCTGAGGCTCCAGCACACTGCCTTGGCCATGCTGCCTACGAGCCAGAACAGTACATCCAAGCCCATGCTGAAACAGGGCTTTCATATTTCAGCCAGGCTTCTAGTAAGCAATAGTGATAAGAAGTGGTGTGGGGTGAAGAGTAAAGATGATATACTCAAGGATCACCCACTCAGATGCCTGACAGATGCTTTCTTTTAATTGCTGGTGTCTTCAGCTGTGAAATCTGAAACTCACACAGGAAAAATCCTAAATCAAACCTGTAAGTGCTGCTTTTACATCGGAAAAGGGAGGAAAATAACCTGGCTATAGACATTAGTACCAACTGAAGGACTGAGAGATACACATCCTACACTTTATCAACTGACTGCCCATCAACTGAGCTTCAGTACTTCCCACGCACATGCTCCTTGCCCACAGTAAATGTAAGCATACAATGCAGAGGTTTACAATTATTTAATGTTTCACATGCAGTGGGGGTGAAATCAGGTACATTAAGTTACCAAGACTCAGGTGGCAAGTGATGACTACGCAAATGGTGTGCAACCTGATTCTTTGATCTCTAACTAAAATCATACAACCTCCCAGACCCAGAATACTGTCATAAGATTTCACTAGGATAACTTGGGACTATGCCATCTAAAAGCAAATAATATGTCAGTTTAATAAACAATATATTCTCTTTAAAATCTTCTAACAAAAGCAAGATTTTTAAAAATACACATTTCTCCAGTCCCCATGTAGTCAACTAAGTCTATCAGGCCATCTGTTTAATTCTGGCTGATAGCAGAATAGAAACTGTTAAGTAAAAATACACCTTTACTTAAAGGAATAAGAGGATATATTGAGAATCCAATTACTATAAACTTAAATATTTCTTAGAATAGAATAGTTCTAATCACCATTTTACTAGCTATGCATGACAATACAATAAATCTGAAATAATCGTACTTGCCTTTTAGGGTAATAGTGCAATAATGAAAGGTAACCTGATTTAAGTTAATCCTTCTTCATTGTACTTTAAATGAAACTGAAATACTCTGCATTACTTGTGAACTAAGGTCATATATAAGCATATATACCTGGGTTCACCCAACATGACAACTTGCTAATCTGCAGTAATTTGACTACGTAACTAAACCATAACTAACAAACCACCAATAAAAAAACAACACAGGACTGCTCTCCAGTCCTGGGTGCTCTTGCACTGAATGTGCTGTGAAACAAAATGTGATTCTCTTTCCACTGAGCAGACACAGAATGCACAGGAAGAGGTTGGTGTCCTGGAATCATTCATCTGTGTATCAACCAGTAGAGCATGACAGCATGGAGAGAAATACATACAGTCACCAAATCAAATGAAAATGAGAAACAATACACATGAATGGTATTCTTTAGGTGGTATCACTTCAGAACACTTCTTTCTCCCCCATAATTCTTAAACTAAAGCAGCTCTGAAAGTAACGTGTGCAGTATTGAGGATAATCTAACAACTGATAGCCTTTCATATGACAAGTAATTAAGGCAATCTAAATAATTTATAAGCATTCGGAACAAATGGAATCCTTCAAAAGTGACAAGGGTACCGACAGATGAGCAGAATTTACAGAAAAAAACTGAAAAATTCCATCACTGCATTAAGTATTGCAGGAATTGGGATTTGATATGCAGAACATATGTGTGCCACTTTACTTACTAATATCACAAAGTGAAAATTCTATGCCAGAAGGCACACTAGTGTTATGAACTGACAGCTTGTCAGTTCAGCTAGGAGAATAGTCTATGGGCTGCTAACAGTGGAAATCTGAAATGGACTTCAAAATTGCGTGGCCTTGCCTGACTTCAGTGGGTCTGTGTCCAATTCTGCCCTTCACCAAACTACTGCAAAGGTAGAGTCAATACTAAAGTCAAATAAGCTACCACAGTGTAAAATGAGTGCTAATGAGACTGGAACAGGAACACTGTCTTTAGAAAACATTAGAGAGGTAGCTTAATGTACAAGTTCTGCCTCTTCACATTTATAGTGATAGAGTTTCTACAGCACCTAGATCCTTCAGAATTTAAACGTAGCAGTGAGGACCACAACTGTACCATTGTTCACACAGAGAAGTTTTCTTCCTCATATCAAAGCATTATTTACTCAATGAACAGATCAGTAAATAGCAAGAATGCAGAACTTGCAACTATGTGAATAAATAGTGTGAAAGAATTGCCATTTAATACTCCATCAATCATTATTACCTGCAAAATCTCAATGATTTTCAATTTGGTGTCCATTACAATCACATCTTCACTCTCTGAGGTGCTTGCTTGCTTGCTTGGGTGAATGCTTGGCTGTACATCAGGGGCACTGAGGGGAAATACAGATCCTCTGCTCAGTACCATTTGGGTCATCATCTCTCCTACACCATGGATGGTCCTCATAACATTGTTTCCTATGTATTAAACACATACGTATATATTTACCATCAGTGTAGCTTTTTTGCAAAGATATATACGACATATACAACTGTGTTGTCAAATGCCTTTACAGTCTTAACTGGCCTATTGAAAAAAAAGTCCTCAATTCCTCATCAAAAATCAGGATGGATTCACTCAAATTACCCAATGGTTTTGTGAAAATTTTCTTCACTCATTTTCCAGGGAATCATTGCTTACAAGGTCAACAGATGGAAAAGGTACCAAAAGCTTTCTACAGCTCTGTTAGTATGTTCAAGAAATCATAAAAAGTAGAGGAAAAGGAATCTCAGTAGTTCACGTAATTCAATCCTTCATCTAAAGGCACATTATTTATATCTAAGTCTTATATATCTAATTTCTGAAAGAGGATTGTTTAACCTGTTTTTAAGAATATTTAATTGATAAATATCTCACCTTTTACAGCATTCCTAAATGAGCTATTCCACTTCTTGACTATGTATATTGTTAGAAGACTTTTTTTTTTACAGAGAACATTCATTGGTATTTCATTTATATCTTCCACTGCTGTAATTCATGACCTTGCTTTGCAGACACATAGGAGGAGTTAATTTTCCATGCCTACTCTGACTGATGTCTTCCCCTTAATGACTGACCACAATAAAATGCTTGATGGTAAAGATGCTTTTGGCACTGCAAAAGCTCAAGTTTCATATATGTCATGCTAACAGAGAGTAGAGATTTGAGGCTGTGAAAGACTGATTAATCTCTGTACACGGTCCAGATGACAGTCCACAATCCAAAGACAACTAAAACAACTAGCAGGAGAAGGACTGATGCATCTTCCCAGAGTTGCTGGCCTTCTACTGTATGTGAATGAGTTAACAAATAGGGCAGAAGCACCTCAACGAAGTCTGGAGCTGCTGCTGAGTGTATGTATACATGTATCTCTACATAACAAGCTGAATAGGAAACATGCCTATGCATGCTTAGACTTGCTGAAGCTCATGATAAATATGATTAATCCCATTATACACACTGACCACCTGGACAGTTTGCAAATCCATATACATTTACACGTGTGCTTTATGTTTCTGTACTTACTTTCTGAGGTTCTGGATGTTGGTTTGTTTGTTTGTTTTAATAATCAAATAACAGAAATAAGAAATAATTATTTGGCTCACAGAAGAGTCATTCCTTCAGCTTCACAGAATCACAGAATCATCTAAGTTGGAAGAGACCTCCAAGATCATCTAGTCCAACCTCTGACCTAACACTAACAAGTCCTCCATTAACATATTTTAAAGACCTCCAGGGATGGTGACTCAACTACTTCCCTGAGCAGCCTGTTCCAATGCCTAACTACCCTTTTAGCAAAGAAGTTCTTCCTAATATGCAACCTAAGCCTCCCCTGGTGCAACTTAAGCCCATTCCCCTTTGTTCTGTCACTGGGCACATGGAAGAATAGACCAATCCCCACCTCGCTACAGCCTCCTTTAAGGTACCTACAAAGAGCGAAAAGGTCACCCCTGAGCCTCCTCTTCATCAGGCTGCTCCTTCAGCTGCTCCTCATAAGACTTGCTCTCCAGACCCCTCACCAGTTTCTTTGCCCTTCTCTGGACTTGCTTGAGCACCTCAATGTCCCAGCTTACATGAACTCATTTAGGAGAAGAGAGAGTTGAGATTCTTTCCCCATTCACTCCCACTTATGTAGCCATACCCTTCAAATAAGTCCTAAGAGATGGTTAGGTACTGAAGGTTGTCCTGGAAGTTAAACTATTATCTGTAATGACAGTACCCTTTGTAAGCTATACATAGAAAAAAATGAATTTACACTCATTTGGGAAAAAAAAACTTTAGTTCAGTCTAGTTACAACAGTACCTATCGATGATGCCAGTTCAGCAAACTCAACCAATAGATACCATTTGTTCCTATACTGGTCTTTCTCTATAGTGAACTTCAATAAGAAAAGCATCCCAAGGAATCAATGACTATCTTCTTGCAAAGGCAGGGAGAAATATGAATGAGAATATCATGCTACCTACATGAATTAGTTTTCTTTCTTGCAAAGCACAGATCTGAACGAATGGAGAAAAGGAAGCAAATGATAGTATCTCTTTGCAGAAACATTGCCAAGACTTAGACTACACCAAAAGCAAACAGAGAATGGAGGAGATGTAGCTTTGTTGAGGTAAACCCGAATTGTTCTTGTATCTTTTGTACGTTTTAATCACCATGCAACTGTCAAGTTTTACTCACATTGCAGAAATGCTCTTCCTAGATAATCTGCTGTAAAAAGCCAAAGCTATATTTTATGTTGTTAGCAATATGCTCTTATGCTCTTATGCTCTTCTTTCTTCAATCCACAGAGCTCAAGTACTGCATGCAGGGAAAGAAGATGCCTTTAACCCTGACTTTAAAAGGAAACATACAGAGAATTTGCTTTTTCAAAGTAAACGAGGCAGATTAGTATCATGTTTGAGGTCCCATTCAGCATCCAGTCTGGTGTGCAATCAGTGTGAATTGGTCTTTTGAAAAAAATACCTGAAATCCCTACAAAGGGAAAATACGTATTTCTGGCTTTGCATGATGTTACGAAACAAAAGTTACAAGTCAAACTAAGGGCTAAATCCTCACACTAGGCAAGCACAGAAAGTTCTGTTTACAACAGCATAAAGCAAATAAAAGTAAATCAAAATATCCTTCCTGCTGCAAAATGAACATTGTACCTTTCAAATCAAACAAAACAGCTGTGGAATAACATCCTGTGAATCTCTTTCTTCTTCCACCCCATTTCTCCCAGTGTTCTAAACACAAATTTGGATCGAACATTATTCATTACATCCATATAAAGCTAGATTACTAAGTGGAGAACCTTTAATCCTTATAGCGTCTCTGGTTAAACTGACTTTTTCTACCTTCTTCATCTCCAAACTGTGATTCAAATGATCTCATTCAAATCATCCTGTCCTTGATGCTGACTGATAAGCCCATTTGAACACAGCAAGGTCTATGGGTTGTGCAGCTCCTTCAGAGCCTGTAATAACCTCGCTTTAAATCTCAGATGGGAAGACACCAGCCTCTCACTCACAACGGAGGTTTCAAAATCCCTCTCACCACAGCTGTGAAGAGCTGAATATAAATAGAAGCAATGCTATCTGGGAAGCTTGGGAATTCTTTATAAAACAGCTTGAGTCAATGGGGTTTAGGGGTTTAGCAGTTGATAATTAAATCACTAAATTTGAAGACAAGTCCAGAAGATACTCTTCTAGAAAACTAGATAAAAATGCAGTTTGTCCCAAATGATCTACAAGAATTTTGCTTTATCTTAAGAAGCTCGTGCCCACCTTTCAAGACTAAGTCAACTCAGTGTAAAGTTAGCAAAAAAGGTAATGTCTTTTTGGACAAGGAGTCATACAAACCTCACTGATGGAAGAAACTTACAGGCAACACAGATGATAGGCATTGATACTGATTCTTCCACAAGTCGGGCTCAAGCCCAGTCCCTAGACCCAGTCATCACATTTACTCATTGTCACTATGGTCCATGTCTCCCTCTCGCTATAGGGTAGGGAATAATCACTGCTCTCTGCTCAGTATCTTAAGTAGAGCAGATGCTCTTGAAGAAAGAAAGCTGGGATTTGCCTGGAACATACATCCTGCATATTTGACAGCCATCACAGGGCTGCTGAAGAGGCACCAGAGAAGATAGGAAACCTTGTGTCAGGATTCAGCTCCCTCTGTGACCAAGAAATTAGTCAGTCTCCCTGCATTGCAGGACCACATCCATAAATGTGGAGAATACTCTCTCCATCTTTAAAATGGACACCGAGAGGTGTGATACAATGAAGACTGGGATGTACTCAGTTAATGGGACTGTGGAGCCTATTAAAACATTCAGGAAATAAAAAGAAATGAGATGACTGATGCCTTTTCCCTGTATCAGCAGAACATCAATGATAAAAAATGGTACAAACCTGTGAGTGGTAGCTGTGAAGGAGCTTTATAAGAGAATCTGTAACAAGGATATAATCTCTGTCCACCATACCCCATGACTATTGACCTCTAGAGACTGATCTAAACAGCTAAATGCAGAAAAGCAAAGGAGGGTTAAGGTGGTACTTACTAATACTGCCATTTCAAATAGTATTTCACTAATGCATAGGAAAGAATTTTAGTGAGAGAAAAGTCTACTTAATCCAGTTCAGTATTTACAGCTGAAGTAGGTAGTGACTCCATATTGCTTTATTTCTGTCAATATCAGTGAAACAAGGCATTATGGGTAAATCCACCTTGGGAAAATTTCTAGCAACTATATGATACCGACAATTATTATTTCTAATTAACAGGCTTGGGAAGAACATTCCCAGAGTGCAAATAATATGGCAATTGGAACGATTCACCATACTTTTCAAGAAATTCAACAACTATGTTTTGTAGTGTCCTGATGAAATGTAGCCATCTCTTTAAGTAGACAGCAGTCAACCAGCACATTTGCACATGGAAATGAGGCAGCTGACTATATCTCCACAATGGGAGGAATTGCTCTATTCTTTGAAAGAAGCCATGAGGATCATTCATGTACATAAAGAGTGGGCAGCAGCTTCTCTTCCAAAAGTTCCCCCAGTAGATCAGCATTCATGTCACTCAGTGCATCTGTCCTGCCTTGGAAGTCTAGATTATGTCAGGCATGGATTTAAATCTGTCACTCATAAACATCAGGGGCCAGCAGCACTCTCACTAGTGACTTGTTCCTTCTTGACGTCCTTTTATGTTCCCTTGGCTTTAATACAGTTAACTCAGCAGGAAAGGGCATGAGTCTCTAAGGTAAGACATACAGAAAGTTTATTGTGGCTTAACAAGTGACTGACTGCATGTCAGATAAGCCTGCAACAATGCAATACAAAATATGTTTCAACAAAAGAGATTTAAGTTCTCAGTGTGTATGACTAAAACAACAGAGCTCTGATCTCAGTTCCAGCTCCAGAGTGCTTCCTGCATACCAGTGTCCAAAGAAAAATTAACTTACTGCCTCAGCTAGTTAACCAAGCTAAAATGAACACAGAGCAAAATAGCTGTGAACCCTGATTACGTTTGTGTGTACTTTGCTAGAGATGAAGTGAGAAGTCTGAACTGTGCCTTTATATCATGTTGCCACCCTTATCCTGCTGACCTCCCTCATTTGTTGACTTCTGTAAGGTCAAGGTCACACTTATCCATGCTTGAAAAGAGGGAGAGAATAGACACTGCACTGTAGAAGTGAGCTAGTTTGGACAACCAACAACTAATCTCATCAGCAAACCACTGCAAAAGTGCTCAGAGCTGTGACTTTGACCAACAGAGGAAAAGAGCTCAGTGCAATTCCAATGAATCTTCTCTTTTGCAATTTTCCCTCCCTCACCCCAGTTCTTCCTCTCTGCTCTTCCCCCTGCCAAGACAAGTTAGTTCTCAAGAACCTTCCATAAGAGGTAGAACCAATTAGAAATGCTTAAATGTAGTCTCACAAGGTTTGCCAATCAAAGTGAAATTACTGTACACACCAGTGGCAATTTGAAGGAGTTACAGATTGACAGACACTGAAATAAGAGGAAAGAAGAGAATGCTTGTCATGTTCTGAAAAGACAACCATGCATCTCCTTTTCGTTACTTTTTATTACAGTGATCACAACTTCCTAATGAATATCAGTTTCTGTCACAAAACTGTAGCACATAATCTCATACAATTTGGCACGACTGACAACACAGCGGCCTCTCAGAGAAAAAAAGACTTTTCAGAGGAGTCAATTATGGGGAAAAAAAATAACAACCACCCAAGTAATCGAAATAGTGCATAATTTGACACTTCATTTTCTACATAAATATACTTTCTTGAGAAGTCATCTACTGGTTGCAAAAATTCTAAAAGCAAAATAGAAAAGTAAACAACCTGCTATGGAATACAGTATGGATGGTAAGTGACAAAATACATTATTTAGAAAGGAAAACAACTGCCAAAGACAGGTAGCAATTAATACCTTCTCTTAAAATTGCTCCTAGCCCATTTCTACGCAGCATCCTCAATTTGTTCTTAGTGGACAAGTATGCACAGCATATAAGGTATTTCACAAACAGTACAGAGAACCATGCAGTACCTGAATGTGTATAAACAATGGCCTGCCTAAAAGGTTGGCAAATAATCTTGCAGTGAGTAGCCTCCTACTTCACAGATATCCCCCAAGACACCAGTGACTTGCAGCCTTGCTTATTTAAAAATTAACTATATGCACCTGACCTGGTCTCTACATGTCACACAGGGACAGTCTGCTCTTACTAACATTGCTCAGTCTTCCTCAGCACAGATAAGAGGGAAGATGGATTCCAACAGTTCGATTTGCAAAACTGCTCAGTCATTTTCTGCTCAGCTTTCCATAGTGCTCATCTCCCTGCTCAGGAATGTAAAACATTTCTGTATTTTCAAAACTATTCTAACACCCAACAGCTCTCATTAGGGAGTGGACAAGCCGGATGCGTAATGCTTCCAGAAACAAGGCAACTAAATAAGAGCTGACATACCATGGGTTCTTCAAAAAGGAGACAACATATAATGGGCTTTTCAGAAAATCTGGTACTTAATGACAAGATAATGATAAGTTTACATGTGTCCAATGCTCCAAAAACTCTTCCATTAACCCGCTCAACACATTGTTCAATCTTGTATATACAAATAGTGGCAGGAAAAGGAGACAAACCAAATGTTTTGCAAAAATGGGGCCTTTTTCCCTTTATCTCTGCAATTATGAAGTCATAAAAACAACTCTCTGGTCTCATCAAACCTGAGTATCATTTGAGTAAGACCAGATGAATGACCAAATGCTTCAATTTCTTCCAAATACCTCCTAGAAAACACTTTAGTTCCCACGTAGGAGGACACAAACCAGAGAGCATGTGCTAGTACAAAAACTAGTAACTCCTGAAACAAACAGAGAGGCTGAAGGACTGCAGTGAATAATAAACTGCCTATGACCTCCACATGTTTTCTCATAGCTCTTTGAAACTACTTCTCTTCTGAACTCTGGGATTATCCATTTCTAGAACAAAGCATTCCCACAGGCTGTATTAGCTCTTAATAGCAAAAAAATCAAGAGAGACAGTAGACTCTGAAAGCCGTTTTTCCTTAACAAACTGAGCAGATGGCCAGCCTCAGTTCCTCCTGCCTTCCCTGTCATTCCCAAAGGAAGCTTTGGGCTAATGTTCAGCTGTGGCTTGAATCCCTAGATACAAAGCAACATCAATCCCATCTGTATGGTGCACTGGCAGCTATAAGAACTACTTTATTAGAGATTTTACTGTTCTACTTCCATGAAGTTTAAGCCTCCTCCCACTTGCCAAAATATTCTACAGGACTGTAACCTTCTCATGTCCCTCCCAAGCACCTCGGCCGGTGGGGAAGGAGCCCTACCTCCCCCAGTCTTGATCAAGGGAAGTTGTTCTTGGGTTCTAAGGAAGATCTAGGCAGGAGACACGGCTGAGCTATATTTAATGTAATTTAAAAGTTAGGATCTCTGCATCAGCTGTTATCCACCACCATCATTCCCCAGTAAAAAATAAAATTAAAAAAAAAAAAAACTTTTCTCCCTCACAGGATACTCCTCATTCAGAAATTATAACAGGCCAAGCCTTGTATAGCAATACAAAGGGACCCAGACTTCCCCTTAGTCAGTCTCCCGTGCCTTCAACACTGCTAGGGGGGAAAGAGAGGAAAGACAACAGCATCAGAAGGGTGCACTCAGAGCCCACTCAGTACCTACAGCCTGAAGCCCATTAGCACCTACCACCACCCAGAAATGCCACTGCCGGACTGACTACACCTATTGCTGTTTCCTCACAGATATCAATATACTTATCTCTCCTTCCTACCAGGCCCACTGCTTTCACCACAGCCTTTTAGGCCTCCTTCCCCATATGCAACCCCATGAAGTCCCAAATCTTTCTTAGTGCTCCTCAGTCGCTCTCGTTTTTCCCCTTAAAGTTAACTTTTACCAGCTGTAGCCCCTGATGTGGCAAAACTGAAGTTTGCCAGTGCTCTGGTGAAGCTTTAGTCCAGCTTCCAAGCTCACTGCTACACTAGGAGACAAATGACAGGCTGCTGAAAGTCCACGACTTTTACCATCATCAAAATCAGCTCTCGGCAAAGCTGACCTTGTATCAAGCCATGCCTCAGCACTGGCATGTTCAAGGAGGTTTTAAGACGGTACTTGTAACAGCAAGTCACTTTCCAAATGACTGCTGACATTGAAGTCTTGACTACAAATGGCCTTGACTCTAGATTTCAGTGAGACCTACACTATTCCTCCAGCATAACTTTTTAAAAAGCTTCAGTGCCATCTTAAAGCATGAAACATTGCCAGTCTTTGGGGATCCTCCAGCAGAGGACCATATTGCAGCACTGCCTAGTTACCAAGGGCTAAATTAAACACCCAGTGGCAGCTTTACCTCTGCAGTTCTTTGCCTTTGTTGATTTGGCTTCATGCAATTTAATTTTTCTATGTGAAAAGTTATAGCCATTTTTAAGACATATAATAACACTTCAGTACCTAAAGGAACATATTTTATTTCAAACCCTTCAGAGCTATATGTTTGCCAGAAGCATTAAGCCATTCAGCTCTGTCTGCGAAAGAGGTATTAATTTTTACAGGTTTTCTACAGAACTTGCTCATGAAGACTAATGAACCTACCATAAACAGGCCAAGAATAACACTTTACTTCTTCATTAGGCTGTTTTTCATTGCTCAACAACTAGCTGACCTCGGGTGAGCCTCACAGAAAACCTAATACATTACATTAAGGGCAAAAGGTGAGGCCACTTCTGCAGTTTATACAGCCCTCAGAACTGAGAAAAAAAAAATAATAAAAAGCACAACATGCAATGCACATACATTTGCTATCCACACCCAAATGAATCTGGCCATCCCAACCTCCAGTTAACTACAGCATACCCACAAGTTCTCCCTTTTTGCATGCAAACTCACTACCGCCTAGCCATGGTGAAATTCCAAACTTCACCTTCTCCTGACATTCTTCTGATGTTGCCTATCCCCAAAACCACAAAGCAGTGTCAAAAATACAGCTTTCTTGCCACAAACAGTACACAAAGGAAAGACAGAAAAAATAAATACGTGTATCAGCACACTGGCCTTGATAGTAAAAAGCATCACAGGAATCAAGCCTTCCAGTTGAGTTAAATCTATGGAAAAGGTATCGATTCCTAGAAGACCAATGGTCTCTGGAATCACATTAATGCACAGGCCTCAAGATGAGGAAAGAAGTAAAGAGAAAAGAGAAATGGTCCATCCCAGAGAATTATACTCTCAGACTGACTTCCCCTTTGGTCTGATAATACCTTGCACTGAATGGCAGTTGTTTCACTGCAGACATCTGTGACTAACACAACTAGCTTTCCTAAGGGTTAAAACTTATTTCTTATCTACCCCCTCTCCCCCCCCCCCTTTTTTTTTTGTAAATTGCTGGCATAGTTATTGCTCCAGTTTGCCAGCCAGTCACTGCCTCATTAGCTCTGCTAATCAAAGTATGCCTAAAGAAGATACTTCAAATTCTTAACTTAGAGCAGCTAACAGACACAGATGCAAGGCTGAGAAACAATATAATATTTTCTAATAGACCTGGAATGATATCTGGTCCTTCTTGGTACAGAAGGCTCACAGTCACAGAAGAAATGGCAAGTCCAACCTTGTTCTCGACACTGTTCTTTCTAGTAGTATTCTCACTATTTCTAGTAGTATTCTTACTACTGGTAAAAACCAATAAAACAGTGCTTTTAAGCACTATGCACTCTACTTGCAGCCCAGAGACTAAGCAGACTAACCAGATGAACCAAAATGGCAGAAGACTAGACAGGAGTCCCCTGACACATTGATATGCAAGCACTCCTTTGCAGAGAGATGGTAGCTCACCACTCCTGAACTCTTCAGGAGAGAGTGGAAGCTTCCCCATTCTGATCCTTGCCAGGGTCAAATTCTTTACATTACAACAAAGAAGCAAAGCTTGCAGCATGACATAGGTGTCAGGCTTCTCCTGATACATTTTGAAGAAGTATTCGAAGATCTTGGGACATCTATGGACACACCTTTACCCTTTACTCCCTTCAGACTATAGGAGGGACGTGCTACTGAATTAAAGATCTAAACACAGCGTGAAGGAGCAGAGATTTTGGTTACTGGCCTGAACAGGTAAAATTGGGCTTCTGTTGAGCCAGTCACAAAAAAAGCATACTTCATTTGAGAAACACAAAGGCAAGAGCAATTGGAACTTATTATATGTAGGTTTTAGACTTATTTGTCAGACAGACTGAGCATACCCTTCCTCTGTGGAAGTAAACGGAAATGGAAGATTCTTACTGCTGAAGGAAAATTCTAGCTATTCATGAATAGCTCCTACTCTGCAGATAACCCAAGTTTATCCCACTGACAGATTTTTAAAGTTGGTGCCCAGCACTGTGAATTGCATCTCAAGACATAATGCAGCTTAAATTCACAAATATATTCTTTGCATGTCATTATTATCATTTACAAATAATGCTAACTAAATAAAACTGAGCTGCATGGCAAACATGTAGCTTGCCTGTTAATGCTACCATGTCAGGTCTTTGACATATGCTGTGGCTATGTTGTTTGACAAAAAATCAGCTATTTGAAAGATCAATTGCTTAGAGAGAAAAATGTGCATTTTAATTCAGAGAGAATAAATAACCAGTATTGGACAAGGCAGATTGCCTCCTGACTATAGAATGATACAGCAGGGTGCACTTATTAGAAAAGCAACTACTTTAACTTTTAATTAAAACTGTAAGAGATTATAATGTTCTTGAAAGGTACCAGAATGACAGCACTATTAAGTCCTCACTTTAACAAAAAATACCTCTTCAGGATACAGGTAGCATATTTTGTAAACCCCAGATTTTTCAAAATCTTAAAGGGAAAAAAAAAGAAAACAAGGTTCCAGTAATAAAAAATATATGTATTTAAAGTTACAATACTCTGACTGAAAACTGAAGCTGGCTGCGACATTTCCAAGGATACAAGCTAGGTAAGAAGCATTACACAAACGCACTTCTTTTCTTTTTCCAGTATCCTATCTCACAAATGTTTCTAGTCAGTTTTCCCCAGTCTGTCCTCATCAAATAATGTCACACCTGAAAACCACATGCACACTGATTTAATTCTGGGTAAGATAGCTGATGGTTAAAATCAAGATTTTTAAAGGCAGCAAGTTAAAATATTAAAAATAATGCAAAGGATCTTTTCATTATCTTTGCAGAACCAACATAGAGAAACTTGCACACAACATCAAGGACTACCTCAGCCATCAATATGACTCAAAATTTAAGAGGTTGGAAAAAATTAACCTTTTTCCTCAAGATATCCAAACCTTCATGCAACTTCCACTAAACTTAATAATACATCCCATTTTTCAGATTTGCTTTAACAGTTGAACACTTGTATATACTTCCTTACATAGTAAGTAGTTTTACTATAATAAGTGATTCTGTTTAAGGACTAAATGTTAAGTAAGGAAGAAAACTACAGGTTGCTGGTTGTGAATTTGGCTGCTTCAATTTTGGGATGCACAACTCTAGGATACTTCCCACAGCCGAGTCCAGCCTCAACTTCCCCCTCACCCTTAAGAGATTTTTATCCATTCTTAAAATCTTGACCATATATTTCATGATGTCCAACAGTGGCAAAACAGGAAAGAGACAAGCTCACCAGTTCGATACAACTCCACATTATGGGAATTGGACACAGGAAGCTGTTATTGGCCTGGAACAAATTGATGTCAATAAATGGAAAGCCAGGACATATTATCTGTCTCCAAATACGCAGCACTGAGTACCCCTTAAAAATCAGATTTTTTTAACAAAACTAAAATGCAAGACCCATCATGTAAAATAAACAGGTCCTACCCAAAGTTCTTAACTTCTATAGACCTTGGATCTACTAGAGCTACAGAATAGTAGTAAAATGACTTTTCTATTTGGTCATTCCTCTCCCCTGGTCATTTGTTCTAGAACCTGCAAACCTACTGCATTTCTGAACAGGCATAATTATTCTTGAAATGCTGTTGCTACGTATCATTTAATATCAAAGTATGTAAATTTACAGTAAGATAGTGATGAAAATTAAAATATACAGAGTCCAAGCTAATATTCTGTAGCAATTTCCTACGTTAGAGTCACAGGATCACATTCCTAGCATTTGGTAAAATTTAAGCATATTTATTTATACCATTAATTCATCAGTCGCAGAGCAGATATGATCTCACCTAATTTTTACTTATTTAAATAAGATAAACATAATGAATTTTGCAAGTTATAGAAGCTAACTTTCTTTAAGAAAGAAGCCACGTCAACTTGCACAACATTAGAGGAGTTGGAGGGAAGCTTACCTACAATAAATATTCTGTGTTATTCTTAAGAGGTAATACCAATATGAATGTCTCAAGTATTGGACCTGCCAGAGAGGATGCTGTGGAGTGAGATCCTTGCCACAGTCTGAAGAGATATGGGGAATCTGACCTCTTCTAAAGACAGTAAGACATCACCCCTCCCCCTGCCTCACTGGAGGGAGGAGTTCCACAATCCTGAATGAGGACAGGGAACAATCCATCTCATTTCTTTGTACATTATGGGAATTGAGTACGAAAACACTTCCCGAAAAAACAGCAGAGCATGCTTATTTAAGAAAACAGCAACACATATTTCAAAAAACAGGCTAGGCTGCTTTCTATTGCAACTCTTTACTTAATAACTTAAGAGATGAGTATTATAAGATAAAATGGACAACAAAAAAGGTAAGACAGGTAACTGATGAAAAAAAAGAAAAACTAACATGTTCTCAATGACTCAGTTTTACAAGACAGAGAATATCTGTAAAAGGGGAAAGGGAACCTTTGGAGTAAGTACAATCTTATAAGTATTATAAGACTGAAAAACAATGTATAACTACACCTTGAGCCTGACAAGCAATTCTTATTGTCAGAGTGAGGGATGATCTAGATCAAATTCCCGAGATCAAATTCCCTCTTAGCCTGTTAATTTCTCAGTCTTCACAGTAGATCCTGGACCAGGTGGATCCAGAATCCAAAGGACCTAATTGACATGAATAGATCTGGGGTCTTCTTCTTTGGCTAGGAGTGTCTGCACAAGATGCAAAGAACTGCAAAATCAGATCCATGGTCTCTCCTCTTCCACCAGACGATAAAGTTAAAAAACATCTCTCAGACTCATGATCATTTCACACACAGACCTGTTTCAGCAGCTCTAATACAGCAAGGTATTAATCAAACAGAGATTCAAGCCCAGTCTCAAGCCAGGACTCACTCAGCCTCAGCACCATTTACAATTCAACACATGCTGACACACAGAAGTTCCAGCCCAGTCTAACACCATCACCACTCCAAGACAGAAAACACAAGCACTTTCTCCATCTTACTGTGGGCTCAATAACATGTTCATGAAGTCTGGAAAGACCAGACACAGAAGCAGCCAACCACACTACGGCACAAATAAGCAAATCTAGCAAGCTCAACTCTTCCTTATGCAGTGTGGACAAATTGCACCAGTGCTACCGCTAAGTCATACCTAGTGATGCAGAGAGAACACAAGCAGGTTAAAGGCCATGTGTTCAGAGCTACTTTCAAAGCTTCTCATTTCCGTGTAGCAAAGACAAAGATGTGGGTGGAAGATAACTACCGGTCTGGCTTTAAAGCACGACTACTTAACAGAAGTCCAATGACTATCCTGAATCAGATTATTGTTTTTCAGTTCCCATCTACTTACTGAGACTCTCATTCACATTCAGCTTACAAATATAATAAGGACTGAAAATCCCTGTATGTTTTAAATGTGCACTGCATGTGAGCACTTAAAAAAAAAAAAGGGGGGGGGGGTGGAGGGGATATACGGAAAGAGTGGAGCCAAATATTCAGCTGGTGCAGACTCTTACATGCCCTAGAACTACAGCAACTTATGCCAACCAAAGTCCTGCCTCTAAGATCTGATTCATTCCTCACAAACGGCTTGCCACATAAAACAAAGTTAGGTGGAAGTTATAAACTGTTGTTATTTCAGACCCAGCATTTGTCTCCAAAATGTCAGGAACTACAGTACTTGCTGATTTCTTGAGCTCTCTCTCTTATCTTGATCTGCCACTAAAGTTTACGCTGATTGGTTTTTGTGCATCTTTTCTTAAGTAAAAGCACTAACCTGTTTTGCTTGAGTAATATATTTTCAGATATAAAATATACTCTTCAGGCATGAAATTCTATGAGCTGGGTGCTCAAAAATATTTAGGTGTTGATATGATAATATGATTAGGTGTTATGAAAATGCTTCTAAATTATGCACCCTTTTGACATAAGCATCTTCACAGCCTAATGCTGCCCATGTGTGGGTATGTACGTACTTCCAGAGAAAGAAGGAAGAATGGTAAAATGCTTGGGAATAGCCATCAGATGTTTAGGATTATTCTGAGTAACAACTGCAAAGTGGACTTGCACAGCTCATGTCTTATGAACTGCCAAACAGAAAAGAGGGAGGCTGAAGACAAGATATGACCATCTAAAGATGGAGATCCTGTTATTTTTATCAAAGACTGTAGAAGATATTTCAACATAAGAATATTTGCATCTCTACAGCAAAATTTCAATGCTATTTTTAAGCCTAGACAGCACAGCCACTTTTAAGACATAGTACAAAAAGCAATGGAACACACAACATTGTCCTTGGATTGTCAAACAGGCACTCTGGTCTGGTTAAAAAAACGACAATGCAACGGAGAAGATGGCCCCATCTGAACTTCCATCATCTGGTCTTCTGCAGTACTCAAGTACCAGCAATATCATATTCTCTCCTTAAGTGAAATGTTGAGGAGACTGATAAATACTTGTGCTATACATGAGACATCAACATTGTCATGCCCATGCAAAAGTTACTTCTGCATTTGTTTGGGATGGGTAACTCAAGGTACATTGAAGCTTGGACCCAGTCTTGAAAATTCAATTCTAAACAAGTGATGGAGCAACAGCATCAACATAGTAACCACAAGTCATGAAGTCTGCAGCTCTGTTCAAAAAGGTTCCTTTTTAACTAACCATCTTAATGTATCCTTCAATACATTCCTGTTCAAGAGTTTGTGTGTGAATGAGACATTCCATAAATTATTCCAACCTAAATATTGATTTACATTCTGGAATACAATTCTTTGCTGCTTCTCTTACCTCCATCCTGAAACTTGCTCAACCTTTCAAAGTATGACGACATAGGAGCTTGTACAATATCTAGAATTGCCAGCAGTGTCCGAGTCAGTCTAAGAAGTTCACTAAAACTATAAAAGCCAAAGTATATGAGGTTTCGAGCCAGATGTACCACCTGTGACAAAAACAAATTTAAAATTAAGGAAACATTGTCAACTTTTGTGGTATTCAGCTGTGCAATACAGTTGCATTTTCTACAGCAGCTTTCACAGAGATCCCTATCTGGAGTGCATTCACATTAGTACAAATCTTTCCAATGATTTAAATGGGCTTTGGATCAAGGCCATTGACATTGAATGTTTTTCAGAATTCAGTCAAGTTGAAGGAGGAAGAGTGAAAACAACATGAAGCTTAGGACAGACTGAAAAGATCCAATTGCATCTGGAAAGGTATATAAGATCAAGAAGAAAAATACCAGGAAACTATTTAAAGAGACAGCAGCCACAGAGACGATGGAAGTCAGAAGAACAGCAGATGTCTGTGGAAAGTTGAAATTGAGGTGACTTCAGATAACAAAAGGCAGAAGCAACAAAGCTTGGGAGGCAGGTTGGAGTAAGAACTGTAAAAGCTGTAAGCATCTCCCCTTTATTCAATTTTATTTGAACCCACGTGAATTAGGCCTGTCTGAAGTTTCTGCAAGGAATTTCAAGCAATATTTGAAACACAGGATTAGATTATTACGAGTATTTCCTTCAGTGTCCTATCCTACACAGAGAACAGTACCTTCTTACACTGAAGAATCTCTGCATTTCTGTGAATAGAAAGAGTGTACCACCATTTATCCACACACACACACCACCCTCTGCCACTCAAATGCAACAATCTCAGAAGAAGCTGTTTGATGGAAGACTAATACTATTTTCTGCAGCAAGTCATCAACAAAAATACTTGAAATAGAAACTGGTGCTTCATTGGGACCATTATTCTGCAAGTACCTTTATTTTGAAAGACAGCATTCACCTAGCTGAAATGAGAAATACCGTAAGTTAGAAAGCAGATAGCTGAGAGGTACCTCAAATGTAAGTTTATTTTTCTCTTTGTTTCCAAAAGGAAAGGGCTGATTTACAACTTCTTTCAAGTACTCTTCTACAAATTCCATAGTTAGTGCAAATTTCCTTTTCATTTCATTTCTTGAAGAATCTGTGAAAGAATCATACCTACAATACAAGGCACAGAAGGAAGGAAAATTAAACACCCCTAATATAAAGATCAGCTGCCACTAAAGAATAACCGAACCAATCATGATGCTTTAAAATCTGACAGTTCTCTGTAAATCACTGTCAGTACTCTGTAAGGAGAAGGAGTAGAGGTCAGTTAATTCTACATAGACATCAAAAGATGGCAGACAGAGGAGGCACAAACCTTCCCTCCAACAGTACCACAAAGTATTGCAATGAGCAGGAATAATGAAGACAGAAAAATATGATGGTTCTGACAGACAGTACTCATAAACGTGCTCATCAGCCAGAGAACAGAATAGAACAGAACAGTTGGAAGGGACCTTCAACAATCATCGAGACCAATTGTCTGATCACTTCAGGGATAACCAAAAGTTAAAGCATATTACTGAGGGCATTACTCAAATGCTTCTTGAACACTGACAGGCATGGGATATCAACCACCTCTCTAGGAAACCTGTTCCAATGTTTGACCAGCCTCTCAGTAAATAATTTTTTCCTAATGTCCAGTGTGAGCCTCCCCTGGTACAGCTTTGTGCCATTCCCATGTGTCCTGTCATCAGCTACCAGGAAGAAGAGACTAGCATCTCCCACTTCACCCACATCCCCTGCACAGAAAGTTGAAGAGAGCAATGAGGTCACCTCTTCTTTTCTCCATTATTATCTCCACCATGAAGACAGCAGACCAAGAAAGCAGCTTGGGACAATCAATTTCTACCACCAGTCAGGACTGTGTTGTCTTATGTGTCAAAATAGTACGTCATCCCACTAACAGAAGCAATACTGTCTGCTGGACTGCTACACTTCTTCCTCTTTGTCTCTTCTGCCAGATACCTCCATTTCTGGGTCTAGCCCAATGGCATTGCTCCATCAAATTACTTAAGCCAGAAAGGGTTTCCACTGAAGTCCATGAGCCCTTCTTCCATACTTAAATTTAACACATGCATAAGTACTTTGCTGGATGGAGGTCAAAGCCTCTGTGAACTGTTTCTGGGGCAATAGCTACACCTAACTGTTAATTCTGGCTTTCCCACTGCAGATTCAAGTTGAGCTTGAAGTACAAAACTGAGTTCCAACCTAGTAAATGTGTAATGTTAGAAAATTTGATTACTTCAAGTTCAGTTATTCTGAGAAAAGGCCATTCAATTTTATCCCCAGTTTGTTCAGTATATGAGAAATAATGTGAGTAAGTAAAATGAAGTAAAACTGAAGATGTGGCACTAAGAGACATGGTTTAGTGATGGGAGTCGGTAGGTCAGGCTGATGGTTGGACCTTCAGTTCTTATCCTGAAGGTCTTTTCCAACCTAGATGATTCTATTTCCATGTAAACCTATCCGTGGAAGCTTCCAAGATTAACAATAACTAATAGCTCATTATTCTGCAGCAAAATAGCTTTTTGCATACATGTTGACATTAGACATCTACAACTGTTTTGTTCTGAGACTAATCCCTTTAAAATACTTCTGTACTTTTTTTTGCAACACTTGCAACTCACTCATGAATTGTGATCTTGGTAGGAATTTCAGTCCACAATCTGGCATATCTGACAGGTACCACAGATTCCTGTGGATCTCTGTCCACATGCATGTGTAGCATCAGACGGCAAAAAGAAGCCCGGAGATCAAAAGGGAGGCTTTCATCAGACATACATCGTAGAATCAAGTCTACTGACAGTTGTGCAGAAATCTGGTTGATGGCTAGATACTGGCGGTCCAGGCACATTCTTGCAAAGAGGTTCAGCTGGTACCTGAAAGAAAAATAATAGCATTTTTCTAACTGATTTATTTGAACACCATGAAACAAAGAACCTCATAATCTCCTTTTACAAGTCTGATGTCAGCCTTTCTTGTGTAAACTCTAAAAATGATTGAGTTACCAACTTGTCATTAAATATGCTAATGTGAGGCTCCAGTCTCCATGAAGACTGGTCTCCCTTCAAAATTCAAAGGAAGCAACGTTCAAAGGAAGGCTGAAGCATTTGAACAATTTGTTATCAGTCTGCATAGGACACTGTTCCTTGATCCTGTCTCCTCTCTAAACCCCAGAATGCTGAGGAACTCCTTCTTCAGAACGTCTTGCTTCCAAGAGCAGCACAACCTAAAAACATAGCCCCATGAATAAGAGGGAAAATTAGACAGACACAAAACTATCACAAGCAAAGAAAACTCCATATTTGGCTGTAATAGACAGCAGAGACTGTGATGCTTTTTACAGGAAAAACCTGAATCAAACTTTTAATCCCAGTTTCTGGTATGACCTAGTTTCCTTTTTTGATATTGACAAATCAACTGGATCAGAACTGCACCAGGCTCCTTGGAGAGTTTACACTTTCTTCCATTTTTTTAAGCGGTTTTACCTGTAGTAGGTAAGAACTTCTAAATCATTTTTTGTGCCTTCCTTTGCCTCCTGAGCTAGGTGTCTGATGGCTTTGCCATGAGGTTCCTTGTTACTGTCAATCCAGTAAAGCCACACTTCCTCTTCATCAATGTCATCTGAGATGACTGGGCATTCCAAGGGATTGTCCATTTGTGTTGAAACCAGCCTGCAAGGACAAAACATTGACAATGGAGTCACTAACAAACTGCTACAAATGTAACAACAGAGCACAGAGCAAAAAGTTATGTTCTGATTATGGATGCTCACTTGGTCTGAATGAGAATGTCAGCATTTCCTGGGCTCAGCATAAACTTGCAGATGAGTTCCTGAGTTACTGGTATTGCTGTGGTGTTAGATACACACAGGTCTGAGAGATAATCCAAGAATCTGTGCAGTCAAAAAACAAACAAACAAACAAAAACAACAGATGCAACAGAACATGAACCTTATACACTACACAGAAACATCACTGTAGAAATCTCTAGCATCCACCACAAATATACTCAGGGGAGCATATACTGTGAGATTTATCAAAATACAATCTTTGCATATTTGTATTATTGCAACTCACAACAGATAAAGATAAACAATAGCTTTGAGAGCAGACTTGAATGGTGCTGAACAATCAGCTAAGGAGAGAAAGACAAAGACCTCAAGTAAGACATTTACCAGCAAATCGAAGGACAAAGAGTTGTGCCAGAAATTAAAAGCAACCTGAAGCTGTCCTAAGCTGATCTGGCAGGGGAGCTCCACTGAAGGCCTTGTCCTTGTCAGGAACCAAAAGCAAGAGCACACATTCTTGCCCATCTTACCTAGCAGGTAACGGGTGATTCCATAACCCAAGTAGCAAGGAGATATTACTTGTGCTGGAGACAGTCATGTGTCCTCTGAGGAACTCCACTGCACTGGAGTACATATCTACAGCTTTTAAAAGACCTTTTAAGTCTCTGAAGTGACACAGCCAACTGTTAGCAGAGAGAGAAAATCTGGCAAGACCGTCTGTATTCAAAGGAGTCATTCTATGTAAAGCCACACTAAGAAAGCTGTAATGCATGGAAATAAGTTTCCTATGAATCTGCATCTCAAATGTAGATCTTCTGATGTTTAACAAGGTTCAGTCTGAGGTTTTACTTGCAGTCAGGACATTCAAAAAATATGTTTCTTGTCTCTCTTTGCCCAAAGATGAGCCAGCAGGGAAGAAGACCAGCCTGGCTCAACAGAGAATTGTGACTTGAGCTCAGGAGAAAAAAGAGGGTTTATAATCTTTGGAAAAGTGGGCAGGCCACTAGGGAGGACTATAAGGATGTAGCAAGGCTGTGCAGGGACAAAATTAGGAAGGCCAAAGCTCATCTGGAGCTCAATCTGGCTACTGCCGTTAAAGATAACAAAAAATGTTTTTATAAATACATCAACACAAAAAGGAGGACTAAGGAGAATCTCCATCCTTTACTGGATGCAGGGGGAAACTTAGTTACAAGAGATGAGGAAAAGGTGGAGGTGCTTAATGCCTTCTTTGCCTCAGTCTTTAGCGGCAATACCGGTTGTTCTCTGGATACCCAGTACCCTGAGCTGGTGGAAGGGGATGGGGAGCAGGATGTGGCCCTCACCATCCATGAAGAACTGGTTGGTGACCTGCTACGGCACTTGGATGTGCGCAAGTCGATGGGGCCGGATGGGATCCACCCAAGGGTACTGAGAGAACTGGCAGAGGAGCTGGCCAAGCCCCTATCCATCATTTATCAGCAGTCCTGGCTATCGGGGGAGGTCCCAGCTGACTGGCGGCTAGCAAATGTGACGCCCATCTACAAGAAGGGCCGGAGGGCAGACCCGGGGAACTACAGGCCTTTCAGTTTGACCTCAGTGCCAGGGAAGCTCATGGAGCAGATCCTCTTGAGAGTCATCAGGCGGCACTTGAAGGGCAAGCAGGCGATCAGGCCCAGTCAGCATGGGTTTATGGAAGGCAGATCCTGCTTGACAAACCTGATCTCCTTCTATGACAAAGTGATGCGCTGGGTGGATGAGGGAAAGGCTGTGGATGTGGTCTACCTTGACTTCAGCAAGGCTTTTGACACCGTCTCCCACAGCATTCTCCTCAAGAAACTGGCTGCGCTTGGCTTGGACTGGCGCACGCTTCGTTGGGTTAGAAACTGGCTGGATAGCCAGGCCCAAAGAGTCGTGGTAAATGGAGTCAAGTCCAGTTGGAGGCCAGTCACTAGTGGAGTCCCCCAGGGCTCGGTGCTGGGGCCGGTCCTCTTTAATATCTTCATCAATGATCTGGACGAGGGCATTGAGTGCACCCTCAGTAAGTTTGCAGATGACACCAAGGTAGGTGCGTGTGTCGATCTGCTCAAGGGTAGGAAGGCTCTGCAGGAGGATCTGGATAGGCTGCACCGATGGGCTGAGGTCAACTGCATGAAGTTCAACAAGGCCAAGTGCCGGGTCCTCCACCTGGGGCGCAATAACCTCAAGCAGAGCTACAGGCTGGGAGATGAGTGGTTGGAGAGCTGCCAGGCAGAGAAGGACCTGGGAGTGATGGTGGACAGTCGGCTGAATATGAGCCAGCAGTGTGCTCAGGTGGCCAAGAAGGCCAACAGCATCCTGGCTTGTATCAGAAACAGTGTGACCAGCAGGTCCAGGGAAGTGCTTGTCCCCCTGTACTCAGCTCTGGTGAGGCTGCACCTCCAGTACTGTGTTCAGTTTTGGGCCCCTCACTACAAGGACATCGAGGTGCTCGAGCGAGTCCAGAGAAGGGCAATGAAGCTGGTGAGGGGCCTGGAGAACAAGTCCTACGAGGAGCGGCTGAGGGAGCTGGGATTGTTCAGCCTGGAGAAGAGGAGGCTCAGGGGCAACCTTATCGCTCTCTACAGGTACCTTAAAGGAGGCTGTAGCGAGGTGGGGGTTGGTCTGTTCTCCCACGTGCCTGGTGACAGGACGAGGGGGAATGGGCTTAAGTTGCGCCAGGGGATTTTTAGGTTAGATGTTAGGAAGAACTTCTTTACTGAAAGGGTTGTTAGGCACTGGAACAGGCTGCCCAGTGAGGTGGTGGAGTCACCATCCCTGGAAGTCTTTAAAAGACATTTAGATGTAGAGCTTAGGGATATGGTTTAGTGGGGACTGTTAGGGTTAGGTTAGAGGTTGGACTCGATGATCTTGAGGTCTCTTCCAACCTAGAAATTCTGTCATTCTGTGATTCTGTGATTCTTCCATGGATCCCTGTGTGTGTATTAACAGTAGCTCACACTGCAGCCTTTCCCTCACTGGAACATAAAAAGGGCCTCTTTCCTCTCTGTAGCCTCTTCTTTTTATGACATTTGCAGGAACTGAGGATCTTTGAGTGCACCTCTTCTCTAGCAAATGTGCCTAAAAGTGAGCAAGGGGCTCAAGAGCCAATAAGGGAACAGATAAAAGCTGGCACACATATACACATACAAGCTGGCACACATACAGACAGCATACACTCGATTTCCTCAGAAATCCAGGTTAAAAACTTCATTATCTACTACCAATCATTCCAGGGTCCAATAGTTTGAACCTCTATAGGTAACATTTCTACCAGAGGGAACTAGAAAATCATTTCTGCTTTAGCACTACACATCTCCAGTTGCACAGGATGAACGCAGAAAGTAAGATGAATTTAGGAAGAATTTCACCCATGACTGAAATTAAGTCTTGGGGCACGACGTAATTAATAAATAGCTCACGGCAGTATTACATCACAGAGATAATATTAAGTAAACAGCACATAACAACACAGAATTCTGCAGTATTTACCTAGTTGGAGCTAAAATGATGCACCAGGGCCTTGAGCAATTCCCTAAATTGCTAACAATAAAGTGGTATTCACAATTACTGAGGACAGTATTTGACCTTCGGTTCCATAATTTCTTATATTTGTATTACTTTGGTACTTCCACAGCTGAAAAATCTAATTAAAAAATTAAACAGATTTTCCATTAAAAAAAATCAATTTACATTATATTCTATCCTAAAGCTAATAAAAAAATTCTGACTGAGCTAAGTTCAATGCCAGAATTTTTCATTTGAAACAAAATCTGGTCTAGAATACATGTTCACTGGGATCTTCACCATCCTAGGCCCCTTTCAGGTCTGACTTGCAATCAATACCTACAGAAAACTGCTTAATAAAAAAACTGCAGAACTGATTAATAAAAGCTTAGTTGACATCTACGTCATTCACACCAAAGTTATTAGCAGGAGAATGAACACAAATGACAGTTTCACGGAGGAGCAGAGTTATGAGAAATTAGAATTTGTTCGTTTATCTGTCCCAGTCCTGAACTAAAGCCAATTTTTCAGAAGTGGTCTGCAAAGTATAAACCTTGCTCTTCACCAAGCTCTAGTTCTGAAACGCAGGTATTGTCTAATTGCAAGAGTTAAGGGTATTTCTGATATTTTATAGTAGCGTGCATGTATTTTTTAGTCTGCAACATCAAAAAAAATTAGCAGGAAGAAAGACAACATAACAATGAATGGCAGGCAGATTCACTGCTGCTACAAATATAAAAGCATATAAATACAGAAAAAGAATATTATGTGTACCACTTCGAACCTTGGCTCTCGATTTCTCCTGAGTAAATTAACAAATGTCTCTATTTCTTTAGCTGTGATGTGTTTCTCTAGCAGTTTTCTGTTGTTGTGCAGCAAAGCTGTGATGGTGTCTTCTGCCAGAATATCATAACCAATCTGGGATTGCATGACACAGAAGTTCTTAGCAATATATTCCTGAAAAAAATGAAAATTTGCATCATCACCTGTTAAGCACTCATGTTTCTCTTTTAGAATCAGAAGAATCTTCCTCTCAATTAACAATCAAAATAATCCTCAAAACTTTTCTCTCTGAACTGGCCCGAACAAAGGAATATCTAAGCACCTCAATTATGTACTCCAGGAAAAAGATGTAATATTAGGTTTGACTAGCTTTTCTTTCATAAACAAAATAAATCCATTAAAATACATACAAAATTCAAGAAATGGCAAACAATTTTTTAAAAGAGGCAAAATGAGGATTTGTATAGTTTTAAAAAACTCCTCTTCCCCCTTTCTACCCTCTCCCAGACAGAAATATTTATGAATAGTATTAGAAAGAAAACAAAGAAGCCACACATAAAAGTTGAATCTTTCATCTTCAGCCCATTTAGATTTAAAAAATTAGTGATTTTTTTCTGTGCTGTGATGTGTAAAGTACTTGATAACATGTTCTGAATTTTATCATATTCATTAGGAGTCTCCAGAAATGGGAAAACAGGCTACCTGACAGAATAACCTCTGGTTTGACTCATCGCCATCACTATATAAATATTTAAGCAACAGAAACAGGTTTTTTTAGCTTTCCCACTTCATAGTCCAGAGTCCTTGAAGGAAGCAGTGAACCTATGATATTCATTGCTGATCACTCCATTCATATAAAAATGCCTACAAAATAAAAGCACTATTCCACAGCATGAGGCCATAATAAGTGAGTGACTTCCTACTTACTACTAATCTACACAAAACCCAGTCCTTTCACCATCCCTGAGGATTACCACAGAATCACGCTTTTAAGTATAGAGTGCAAGATCAAACCTGGGATATATAATTACAGATTTGAGGGAAAAAATTATCTTGAATACCACTAACCTGGTTCTTCCTGTAGTCCTGCTGGGAATGTCTGAGAACTCTGTAACATAACCTTAACATGTATTTGTATGGGGCATATCTCTGGTCACCTAGGTCTTCAAGTCTTAGCATTGATCCTTCACCTTTGTCCTTAAAAGGAGCTTTAAGGATTCCAAATATCTGTTCAAAATCAAAACCACTGAGGATGAAAATCAAACCAAGGCTTTCCCTTAACCTATAGCTGTCTATGTCCACTGACAGAATCAGCACAAGGCCCCTACTGACCCAAGTCAGAAGTGAATCACTGTATTTATTATCTAAATACCACTAAATATTGGGGGTGGGGGGGCAGTGACTATCTCAGACATTACAACTTATGTGTTTAGCTTTGTATTTTCCACCACTTTCTCTTGACTGTTATCTCCAGTTTAAAACACTGTAAGTTAAGTGTCTTAACTTTAGCTAAATTAAAGAAGAAAAAAGAGAACGAATTATTTTTTAATTTTTTTTATTTCAGTAACTTAAAGGAATATTTTTATTAAAGGAATATTTAAGTCACTTTCAGTGACTTAAAGGAATATTAATTCTGACTTACATACCAGTTGGCCCTCGGACAAAGTCAGGGATCCATAAGGGCATCAAATTTTTTTGTACAAGGAAAACACAGGATTGGGACCATATAATAGGCTTGATTTAAATTTGGTCAACAATTTGCTAACAAATATAGTTTAAAAAGTCCTCAGAATTACATGAAACCAACAGAAAGTCCTTCGTGCTTCTATGTGATTCACAGACCAAGAGGTCTTGACTGATAGGTTTTATATCTGACCAATCCAATTAGACATAAACCCAAGATGGCATAAGCCAAATTACCTAAAACACTGATTTTATCAACTCCCTCTATCCTACAATCTATTTGTAAATACAAGCAAGTTGTTAATACAGAGGTATACCTGAGCCAATATATTTTGTTCCCGCATTAATTTTTGTCTTTCTCGGTTTGGCTTACTTATGACCACATCCAAAACTTCCTGCCCATTGTTAGGCACATCAGCAACAAAGAAGATCAGATCTTCTAGTAACTTGGTTACAAACCTAGAATGAACAGACAAATCATTAGCATACAGAGTTTTCAACACATGCTAGAATTCATTAAGAAGTAAAATCACATTTTAGAACAAGCTTTATCTAACATAATGATACTTCAATCACTGCAAAGCTAAGTTTGACATGTACATGAGATTTCCAGGTCTCAGATCAGCAGAGGCTTGAATCCATCATAGATGTTCACCAAGGCATTAAACAACAATCAAATCGAGAAAGGGAGAAAAATGCAGGATGCTGAACTCATGCAGAGTATTCAGAAATCCAAAATCTATACCAGCTGGCCTTAAGGCCCAGAAACAGCAGAAAGACACTCTTACGCAGCCTAGCAAGTATTTTTACTGGTAAATTAGTAATATTGGCCCATGAAACAAGATGATGCACTCACTAGAGGAATAAAAACACACTACTTCCCTACCAACCCAAAAAATATTGAAAACTGACTTGGAAAAAAAATCCTTTTTTTCACCCCCTCTTTGCTACACACAAAAAAAATACTTGTCAGAAGGAAATGCTAAAATGGACAGAGACATTAACTATTTCTTCTTTCCTATCTTCAGGAAGCACAGAAAGAAATAATACTAACAGTGGTCATTGCCATCTTGGTACTAACATACCTTACCAGTTATACATAGAGAGAAGCGCTGATGACCACGGATTTCAATGAATCTTGTTTAAAAGAACTAGCAACCCTTCACAAACAAAACCCAGCACATTTACTCTTTGGAAGCATCTGAAGTTGGCTAATATTTAGTCTGTAATTACTAAACATGTATGCATGCTTTGAAAACAGCAGGGAGATGCTCCACAGATTTTCAAACTCATCTCTACACAAAGTTTCTGTTATGCACAAGAAGGCTGGGCTTTTCTGCTAAACCCTCTGACTCAGAGTTAGCTTTAAAAATCTCAACCCACTGATGGCTGGTGGAAAACAGCAAGGTTCACAAAACAAGCTACCTCCCTAACAACAACAACAAAAAAGACAGGAAAGGTATGTATAGAGTGAAATAACCAGGAACAAACTCTTGGAATCCTTACTTACCTAATCAGGAAGGTGATAAGACAAGGAAACAAGCGTGGGTTTTTTTTCCAATTGAAATTACAGAAACAAATAATGACACTATCCTGAAATCACTCTGAAATTTTTGATGTGTGTGTTGTACCAATTCATCAACATCAGGACTTGACAATACTGAACTGCAGTGACACAGCAGTGCAAGACTGATAGAGGGATGTCACACCTTGATTATGTTGTATCTGTGTTTGGTTCTAACTCAGTAATGAAATGGTTTTTCAAGTTTGAGTACCAACACCTTAGCCATTACAGATCTGCCTGTTAAGATAAATCCTCCACCTGATACTGAACCATCTGTTCTACTTAGTACTGACAAAAGACTATGGACTCAACAGAGAGCAGAAATTTCATTTTATCACCAAAAATTAATGTTTCCAGCAAAAAGTTGTCTATGATGCATGGCAGAATACAAGTTAGAAATTAACACTGTCAGAGATGCTGTTTAATATTCAGTTTTACCAGACAGGTGAAAACAAATAGCCAACTACATCACTTACTGTGGGATATATTTGGCTACGATGTACAACAAAATTCCTTAATTTAGGGGTGGGTGTGAAAAACAGACATTCTAATAGCACTCCAGTTAAAACATGGATAGACATAAAGGGTAAAAACTAAAGATAACAAAACAATGTAAAATAGGAAAGGAAACCAGTGAAAAAATCATAGAACACCCTGGGTTGGGAGGGACAAATCCAACTCCTGGCACAACACAGGACCATGGAAAAATCAAGCCATATGTCCAAGAGTATTTTCCAAATGCTTCTTGAACTCCAGCAAGCTCAACACCATGACAACTGCCCCAGGGAGCCTATTCCAGTGCCCAACCACCCTCTTGGTGAAGAACCTCTTCTTAACACCCAGCCTGAACTTCCCCCAGCACAGCCTCGTGCTATTCCCTCAGGTCCCGTTGCTTGTCACCAGAGGGAAGAAATCAGCACCTCTTAGAAGTAAGAAAGGAAAGGGACAATTGTGGCAGCCACTCAGTCACTCTAAGACCTTCTACTACCCTAGCAGCATGAACAAGCAGTACAGTGAATTTTACACGTGAATCAAGAATCCTGTATGTTGTTCACCATATAGATGGCTTTCATGAACATGAGAATTGAATCCAGTGGACCCAGATATTACAGCTCAGAAGTGGCTTATTACAGGAGATTAAGGCAAACATTTTGCATTTGTTTAGGGAGCTACCTATTTATTTATGTAGCCAGTGAGCTAGGGAAGTGCTGTTTACCACCATTTTACACACAAGATACACAGACAAACCTGAGGTGCAGCAAAGAAGGTCTGACAGAAATGGAACAAAGAGAGTCTCTCAGGCTACCACTCTCAGTATTAAAGCATCCTTTGTCAATCGCCTGTATCTCCACACAGGTGCTACGAGCTTGCACCTAGGGAAGAATAACCCCAAGGGTCCTGCATTAAGGGAGGAATGACCCCAAGCACAAGTACAGGTTGTGGGATGACCTGCTGCAGCTCTGCAGAGAGACCTGGGAGTCTCGGTGGACAGCAGTTTGCCCTTGTGGCCAAGAAGGCCAGTTAACAGTATCCTGGGGTGCATTCGAAAGAGTGTTGCCAGCAGGTCAAGGGAGGTGATGTCCCCTTCTACTCAGCCTGGTGAGGCCACACTGGGAGTACTGTGTCCAGTTCTGGACTCCCCAGTACAAGAGGGACATAAAACTACTGGAGCGAGTCCAGAAGAGGGCTACGAAGATGATTAGAGGACTGGAGCACCTGTTGTACAAGGACAGGCTGAGAGAACTGGGCCTGTTTAGCTTGGAAGAGAGAAGACCGAGGGGAGACCTCATTAATGTATATAAATATCTGGGGGGAGGGTATTGAGAGGATGGAGCCGGTCTCTTTTCAGTTGTGCCCAGAAACAGGACAAGAGGCAACAGGCACAAACTGAAGCATGTGAGGTTCCGTCTGAATATTAGGGGGGGCACTTCTTTACCGAGGGTGACAGAGCACTGGGAGAGGCTGCCCAGAGAGGTTGCAGAGTCTCCTTCTCTGGAGACATTCAAACCCTGACTGGATGCTATCCTGTGCAATGTGCTCTAGGTGATCCTACTCAGCAGGGGGGTTGGGCTAGATGATCTTCTGAGGTCCCGTCCAACCTCAGCCATTCTGTGATTCTGTGAACTTCCCCATTACTGTGACACCATGATACCATAAGTAAACAAACACCAATTTAGGAAGGAAAAAAAATAAAACTCACTAACCTCCTTTCATTCTGGGTTATTGTTCCATTCTCCAGCTTTTTAACAGTTGATGCTAAAACTTTGTTTGCATCATTGGCAAAGTCCAAGTCTCTGACCTCAGACAGAGGAACTGATACAATGGCAAAAGCTTCCTTGTCCTCTTTTGTTTGGCATGTCCCAATCTGCAATAGTGTTTGGTTTCATAGGGGTAAGCAATTGTCTCACCTTTACCAATTATGCATATTTTATACATTGAGATCACCAGCAGAGAACTTCAGTAATGCAGTTGGTATTCTAACCCCAAGAAATTAGTATTTACCTTCAACATCACAGGCCTCTCTTCATCAGTATCTATTGGAATGCTAGTACTA
Organism: Heteronetta atricapilla; assembly: GCA_011075105.1. Classification (NCBI taxonomy): domain Eukaryota; kingdom Metazoa; phylum Chordata; class Aves; order Anseriformes; family Anatidae; genus Heteronetta; species Heteronetta atricapilla. The sequence goes on along the minus strand of CM021731.1, from coordinate 75,184,964 downwards.
GTAACCCATGTATTAGTGCATAAGTGCCTCAGTCGGACATATGAGTTCCTAAAGGAGAACAAAGGAAACAACAGGTTAGGTGGATCCGTCCTCAGCTAAACTAGGTAAGATGGGATTCAGTGTAACAAATGACCACATCATGAGACTTGAGAGCATGAGTCACACCAGACACTCACAATAAAAGGGTGAGGAGGACCTAAAAGGTACTGTAGCACCTTTTCTCTTTGTCTCCCTCTTCTTTCTGAACCACAACACAGAGCTGTAGCAAGGACAGCATTTTGGGATAATGCAGAATGCTATTCTTAAATATTTACATAAGCTTAGGAGTAGTATTCCTTAAAAAAAAAAAAAAAAAAAAGGTGTTTTAAAATCCTATCTGAATAGAAATACATTTAATGAAGAAAAACAACTATTCTCTTATTATATTTTCTGCAGAGTAATTAACCTGTTCCACCTGTCACAGCACAAAAGCCAGAAAGTAAAACTGACCATAGTTTCAATTCTCAACTGAAAATCAAGCAAAGAAAGAGGAGACATGAGATTCTTTTAAATTCTTTCCATATGATAATTTGTGGTATTACCAAAAAGCAGAGCTGAGAAATCAATTACAATTTTTACTCTGAATTCTACTCTTTCAATATATTCACTATAGTCTTCACTTACATACTTTCTTTCATGCTGATGGGCTTTGAGTACTCAAGTAAACAAATGACCTGGTACTTGTTCTGCCATGTTTTACACTTTAAACTGTATTCACCACCATTTGCAGGTACCCAGCTTTAAAATCCACCCTCATAACCACTAGCCCCAAGTGTCTGCACGCCCATTCAGCAATATCATGTTTTATACATCTCTTGTTTATCCATGAACACTCCTCAAATTTTAACTGAAGGATAATACTTGCTTGTATTTTCTACTTTACTCACCAGCATAATACCAGGAAGAAAAACTTTGTCAATGCAGGTTTTTTTGTGTGTTTGTTTGTTTGTTTGTTTTTTACCTTGGAACCAGGCAATCAGCTCTCTGAAGAGTGGTGGCATCCAGTTCAAAGAGAGATGCAATGTCATTTCCATGTGGCACAGAGACCAAAGTATACATAATCTTCTCCCCTGCTTGGCGTTTCTTCTTTGAAGCTGGAAGGTCACCATCTCTCTGCTGATTAGGCACAAGGGTTATTTGCTTGCATCAGGGCCCATTATAAATTCTCCAATTACCTTGTGGACAAGTAATACATATGAATTTTATATATTTTTTTGTACATTCTAGTAGGAATGCACCATGACTGGCTTTGGAGTGTGTAACACAAAGGATGCACTTTGCCCCAGGCACATGGGGTCTCAGACAGTCATTATAACAACAGCAGGTCACCAGCTACAGAGAGACTGCAGTACTATATACATTATTACCTGACACCTACAACTTCAAAAACCTGCAGCAGTTGCAGACCTTTCACTCTCAATAGATGTAGCTACACAGTGCTAGTTTGGAAAAGGCCAAAGTTAAAAGAAGAGAAGTAATGAAAACTGGATTTGTTAAAAGGGAGGAGGGAAGTAAAAAAGTGAACAATTTGCCTATTTCCACAGTTGTTTTATTTAAGTTTGCTCTTTTTTTCCCTCCCATATGGTCAGAATCAAAGCAGCATACCTTCCACACAGGAAAAGCCAGGATATCTGTCCTATTAAGGCATACTTGGTGTTGGAAGGGGGATTGGGGGAAGAAAAAAAAAAAAAAAAAAAAAAAACACTAGATAGATTGCATTAGAAATCTTAGCACAGGCTGACAATGCATCAGAGACTGGATCCAACACAGGTCTGAGCATGCCCATAGAAACAGAAGAATTTCACACCTTTACAGGAGCCTAGCTTTCAAAAGACATTTACAAAGCTGTGTTGGTGCCTCCAAATAGGTGTGTGCATTAAAGAAGGTGATCTTCCTCCCCCCACCTGCTGAAAGTCCATGGGAATTCTGTGATCCAGCACCACTAAGCAGCCATCTTCACCTTAAGTTACCTATATACCCCTTGGCTTCACATACTCCAAATGCTACCTTCTCTAAGCCTAACCTCACCTATCTTTGCTTGAAGAAGCAATTCAGAGTCTACGCCCATAACCACACAGCAACAAGTAGAATTACAGGCATAAGTAAAAGCTATTCCTCCAGCATGCTGAGTTACCCGTATTACAAGAGACTAATAACCAGTTAAGAACAGACAGCCCAGAGCCTTTCTCATACAGAAAATATATTGTGGGAGTAGAAGAAAAGAGGAATGAAGAAAGCCAAAGGAGAAAATCAAACACTGGAAATCTGAAATCTGAAATATTACAATGATTTATAGTGCACCACTAGGGAAGAGATGTAAAAAACAATGCAAAGAGGCTAGGCTGTACTTGGTTTGCATTAGTACCTTGACTAAAACCTAACTGTAAGGGATAATCAAGGACAAAGCTTTCATTATTCATATTGCCAATGGATTAAGCTACAAAATCAAAGATGAGTGTATCTAAGTAAGAAATAACTAGTTATCATCTCCTTTCAAGGCACTTTTTGAAACCTTCCAAAACATCAATTTTTTTCATTACCAGGCCTAAAAAATGCCAGCTTTCCATCCCATTACTTTTTCAAAGGAGAGAAACAGTAAGAAAAAAACATGAAGAAGAAGTCTCAAAAATTCTTCTTAGGCACATCTAGTGATTAGAGTATAGTCACTCATTTTTGAGAGGAAGGCTTGCTGAGACAAAGGAGAAACATCCCCTGCGTCTTGCAGAAGAGCCAACTTTCATCTGGCAGTCCTCACATCCTCTTGTACCCCAGACCCAAAAAAATATTAAACGAGATCGCACATAGAAATTTAACCTGTATGTGAGGATTGAGAAAATAGCAAAATTTTTTGTCCACCACCGCTGGTGATTGTTTTACAAACTCAGGATAAGACCCAAAGTGCGAGGGCAGGCAAACTACAAGTGAATGCCCTTAAGAGCTTAATAGGTAGGGGTGTGAGTCTAGCATCAAAGAAAAATCTACTTCCCAAATTTCCAAACAAACTGGAAAACTGGAGAATCTATTTAAAATTCAGGACATCAGTAAAGGAGTGAGGAATACACGACAGTTTAGAACAGCATCCAAACTTGTTAATATTTCCATAACTTACATCCAAAACTAATTAGGTTTTCCCAGAACTTACCCACTCTACTATAATTTCCAAACTGAAAAGGCTGGTATACAAAAAGGCAGGACACTTCAATTTTTTTTTTCCCTAGAGTTCCAGGAAAAAACACAGACCAAAATATGAAACTATATTCTGTTCTATGTTGCAGTTTTTTTATATTCACTCATTACCAAATGTCTGCCACCCTCAATAGGCCTTTAAGAATGAGCACATACACACATGCACAGGTTACTATGATATGAAGCAAAGTGAAAGGCAGGTCTCCTGTGCTTAAGTAGTTCAAATGAACCACTAGTTCTCTGCAGGGAAGTTCATCCTGCAGTTTGGGGCTGACTCCATTGAGGCACGAGTCTCCCCAGCCACTGTGTAGATGCTGTTGAGCTATGGAGTTAGCTCATTAGGCCTAAATCCAGCCAACCAGTCTTGGCACTTGTCAAATCAAACCTGCCATATGAGCAAGAGCTGGCTTCTAGTCTATAAAATAAAAAGTCCCTCTCAACAGAGGGCAAGACAGTGTCTGTAATACTGCTAACTGCAATGCAAAGCTTAGCTGAGCAAAATCAGACCCACACAGCAGCTGTATAATAGTTTGTCCTGGTTTCAGTTAGGACAGAGTTATTTTTCCTCCCAGTAGCTGGTAGGGTGCTATGTTTTGGATTAGGATGAGAAGAGTGCTGATAACATGCTGATGTTTTAATTGCTGCAGAGCTATGCTTACACTAAGCCAAGGACTTTTCAGCTCCTCGCTCTGTCCTGCCAGCGGGCAGGCTGGGGGGGCAGCAAGAGCTGGGAGGGGACAGACCCAAGACAGCTGACCCAAACTGGCCAAAGGGGTATTCCATACCATCTGACGTCATGCTGAACAATATATAGGGGTGGCTAGCCAGGGTGGGGAGCCGGCTCTTGGGGTTGGGCTGGGCATCGGTCAGCGGGTGGTGAGCAATTGCATTGTGCATCACTTGTTTGTACTTATTATTATTATTATTATTATTATTTTCTATCTTAATAAACTGTCTTTATCTCAACCCACAGGCTTCACTTTCCCGTTTCTCTCCCCCATCCCAGAGAGGGAGGGGGGAGGGTGAGCAAACGGCTGTGTGGTGTTTAGCTGCCAGCTGGGTTAAACCACAACATAGTTCCAAACTGGACTCCAGAAAAAGCTCAGAACTCTCTTCATAATTTAATTTTAGGATCTCAAACACCTCGCAACCCAACCTTCATTATGAGTGCTATGTGCTAGCCACTGAAAAAAAAAAAAGGTAATGAAAAGCAACCCTGACCTTGAGAGCTCTGAAAACAACATACATAGGGAGTGCATGGTAGAGATACAGCCATCACATACGAAAATACAGACTTAAATTTATGTCTGAATTTACATCTGAGTGCATGTGTGTGAGAGAACATACATACTCATACACAGAAAGTTTCTCATGATTAAATTTAGTAAGCAGACATCAGAACCTGCATTTAATCTAGCCATTATTAAATTTGCTGATGAGTCTATATGAGGAAGTTGAAAGAAATGGAAAGAATTAGAATATTTCAAATTAATTAGACAATATGATCAGTACAGAAGAAGCACTGCATTCCTAAACAGAACAAAACGATGACATTTGCACAAGTAAGAAACCAGCATACAGGCAGATGCAGCCCGCAAAAACTGATTCAATGAAGAAAAGGGAGGTACAGATGTGTAAAGGAACTCACGGGAAGAAAATTTCAAATTAAAGCAGTATGAAGAAGAAGTCAATGAACAGTTTCAGAAACGGTGGTGATAGGGTCAGTGGCAGCCAAAGAAAGCACTCCCAAGACTTTTTTTTTTTTTAAAAAAAAGTGGGTGAATTACCTGCTAGGAGTACAGAGAAAAAGTGCAAGAACTGTGAGTAAAACAATTCTAGCAAATAGTAAATTCATTAAGGAAAAAAAAAAAAAGTCATGGTTGTCCCATACTACTGACAAACTGGTCACAAGTTGTAGCAATTCAAATCAGAAATATGCCCAAGGTGAAGATGGTGGAATCACCTCACTCTGTAGTTCATTGGTTAAATGACTCATGAGGATCTGGGAAATGCCGATTCAGTTTTTCTTCCACCTGGCAGGATCTGGACCTACTCCTTCCAAAAGAGCAACCCTACCTAAAAACCACATGGTGCAGATAGCAGAGGCAGCCTGTTCTGCCTAACAAAACCTAAGCATCCACTCAACTAGAAGATGGCTTGTGAAGTACACTACTCACATGCACAACAGGACTTTACCAGGGGATATAAGGGAAAATGTCCCTACCATATAGCCAGTAGTAAGGGACTTGTGTTAGAAAAGCAAAGGCTGAGAGTTCAAAGAAGGAGATGTACTTAGTGAAAATAAACAGTCCTTTCGGTGAAGAGTAGCAATACTGATCCAGGCTACCAGCAAATGCCATAACTCCTGGGCGTCCACCACTGACTTGCAGTGCATCACACTGATTTAAAAAGAAGCTTTAGAAAAAAAAAAAAAAATCAGCATAAACATACAGTGTTTGCAATTTGAAGGGAAAATATAGCATAATTGGTGACAAAACCTGTACCGCAATTAGAGACAAAATAATCAGGCTTGTCTTTCTTGGGACTTTTAGCCTGGGAGATGAGCCTTCTTCACAGCTCTTAATATAATTTGCTAGTAATTGTGACCAATCCCATGCTCCCATATTATTCATCTCAACTGAGTATCATAACTAAACTTCAGATTTACATGGAGTTTTGTTTATGAAGGAGACTTCCTGCAAAAAAAAAGTGAAGAAAAAAATCCTGGAGAAAAAAAAATAATAATACAAAAACATGCCAGGCCAGGAATACCTTTCCTTTTAGAATGCAAATCCAATCTACAGTTCCAATTGGTAAAGACACTTCTTGTGCCATAGAGACAGATGAGGATAATGCCCTACTCCTGAACTAATACATTACACTGCACTACAGATTTCAGCAGAAATTAAACTTAATAGCAACCAGAGTTCTGAAAATGCCTGTTAAATCTAATACACTGTGGTATCTCAGTATGTTAACCCAGTTTAGGAGGCTCTTAAAAACCAGCATTTTCACAAAGCAGTAATGTGAGCAGAATGCTACACGAAAATAAAGTTGAGGAAATTAATGACCAGCCTTGCTCCTGCATGTTACGTAGCCCTGGCAGACAGCACAGCAGTTAGCCTCCTATAACACCTTCGCTGTTGACTCATTTGTGAGTCATCGCATTTTTAGCAGAGACATCACGTTGCAATTCTGTTGTTAGGAGCCAGAGACATTCTGTAAGAAACAATGTATGTTTTTTCAGAGCTGATTCAGACCTGTGTGCAGCAGCAGAATAATAATAATGTGCCGGCATCCGTGTCTCCCCTTCTCCCCATGAGTGCAGAGCCTCTCAAGTCATCTGACTGCTGGCTTTATATAAGCAGAGAGACTGCCATTTTAAAACTGATTATTTTTATTTTTAAGTATGTTTTTCAGATTGTTTTTCAGCTTCAAAAAAAAATCCCCAAACCTATTCTAATTATTTTAACTGCATCACCTGTGACACACATTATGAAATTTTAATTAAACAAACTAAGTTGCTGGAAGGTAAATAAAAAAAGAAATTAGAGTGTTTATTGGGAAAAAAATGAGATGGAAGCAAGAAAGAAACATTCAATCACATCATTGTTTAGCATTCATAAATATAGACAGACAGAAGTCAAAGAGGTATGTCAAATTGGACCAAGAAACAGATGGCAAAACTGTCCAACTTCTTTACAAGGAAAGTAAATGCATACCTGTCTCAATCCTAAGAAAAATCTCAACAGTAAAAACCAGTCTGGAATAGGTTAGGACTAGCACTCTCTCCCAAAAAGGCAGATGAATGGAGCTAAGGTAGCTATTCAAAGACAACCTTTTAATACTAAGGTGCTAACAAATGCCATGTTCCCAGCTGTTCTTGACATCATTTCCCCAATGTTTATGGTGTTCTTCTAGATGCTGTACATTTCTGTGATTGGAAATGATAGACTACTTTGCAGCATAAAATACACCAATTTGGTATTTAATGGAAACTATACTCCCTCACCCTTCCCTACCCAACAAGGCCTTTAGATCAGAGAAAGGTCTTCATGCTACAAAAATAATAATAATAATAATAATAATAATAATAATAATAATAATAATAATAATAAATCTTCTGGACTTCAGATGTGGGAAAAACATGTACAAAGAATATTAATCAACTCAATGCGAGGCTAAATTTTACCAGAAATCAAAGCAGTTTTTTACCAGACAATTTGACTGAAATCTCAAGCAGCAGCCCATAAATGTGCAAGGAACTGCAGCCCAAACACAGCTTGGGAACAAAAGTCCTAGTCACTTCGAGCAGTATTTATGGTCTCAGTAGCCAAAACCCTTTTAGACTTCTAGTCACTTAGGGCAAAAAAGGTAGACTGAAGCAGAATCCAGATGCCTATGCCCACTACTGCACCATAGAAAATTCTTCTCCATCGTTGCTTCCTAAAATTGACAGTTGCCTAAGCAACTGTGATCAAGACTTGTAAACCAGGCAGTGAACATGCACAAGAAGCCCTGTCACACATTTATAGTTAAGTGTTGGCACAAAACACACAGATGGCTATGCCTTCTTCAAAATCCAACCAGCAGAGAAGGAGATGGTACCCTTTTATCCAACAGACTAGCAATGAAAAACAAAACAGACTGCAGGCTCAGTTTCTTCCTTCAGATGAAGAGATTCAAGTATGCCTCTTCATTTTCCTACAGCTCTAACTTCAAATTATGCTGGGGTAAGTCCACATCCATCCCACCTCTAGAGCAGATTTACTTCACTGGCAGTACTTCAAAATTAATTTGTTCAAAAGATGAAAACGATGATGCCTTTGCAGTGAGTCAGGCAATCACCTGGCTGAAGAAATGCGACGTGAAAACTGTGGTACAAGAAAAGCTTTTGTGATCCATGTTAAATGAATACTGGATACAAGGCTGATTACCCTTCAAGAACTCCAAATACTGTAAGACTGCTGAACTTCTGAGGGACAATTCAAAACAACGCATCATTGTAAAATAAATTTCTGCACAGGGATGTGAAGCTTGGCTACTCAAGTTGCTTGAAGTCAGGATGAAGACTTAAAATAGCCAATGCTGATTCATGGTATTTCCAATGGAACTGTAAAGGAGAGAAGGCTCCAAAAGGATTTCTAGTATGCTAAAAGCACCTGTAGGCTTGTATTTATATGGAGGTGTTACCAAAACTTCTCAGTTGTTCTTTCACAGAATGTTTTTCACATGGAGTGCTGACTGTGTAAAGAAAAAAATCCACAGAGAACCAGTTTTGATTGTCAATCAGTTTTGATTACATTTTCAAATAAAATATTTGTCTAATCAAATTTCTCTGTTCTTGGTTTTTGGCTGAAACCAATGCTCAGGAGTATTATGCCAAACTGTTAGAGCAGTCACCTTCAACATTCACATTCAGATTACACTTGTTCCTTCTTAATTACCCAGCCCAGAGAATATTTAGATGAACTGGAAATGCTGCAGTTGCAGACTCTATATTATATCCAAATTAGTATAGCACAGTACAGTAGGAGTGGGCCTTTTGTGATGAGGATCTAACATCTACCCTATACATCTTTTCGTATGTTTTAATTCAGATTAGCTCTAGCCTAGTTTTTTGGGATAGGCAGCTGTGAGAGCCTAGAGCACAGAAGATACATGCCAGATGTGCATCCTTTAAATTTGATCCAACAGAATACAAGTTTACACACTGTGAGATTGCTTTGCGAAGCAAAAAAGAGTGTCTTAAATAGGGAACAATTAGGTAATTCAATTAAGGAAGTGCCATCATGATGTGAACTAAAACATTAATGCAGACAAGCTGCACCGTTCAACCCAGCTCCACAGTTCCCAGCGTGAGAGTATGAACCCAAGCACTTCCAGCAAGCACCATATTCAATGGATGTTCTAGAACTTATCTTGACTTCTGTCAGAAAGCTTCAGAGGCTTCAAATATCATTTCAGTGCCAAAGAGAAACAACTGTTGGAACTCCTGTATTTTCATGAGAGAGAGTTCTCATTTCTCTGGCCAGCTTAGCTGTTACTGCTATATTACTACTTATACCAAATACCACAGAAGACAGAAAACCAATTTTACCAACTCTTACAACAGTCTCCATTTTTATTAAAATTGCAGTGTTTGAGGCAAATTATTATGTAAGAACCTTGGTTTTAATTTAAAAAAAAAAATCTTCCCCATTCAGAGAAAAACTTGAAAATGTGTCTGTTAAAAGAACAAAAGCCAGAAGGCAAACAGAAAGAAATTGAACTGATTTTTTTCTAAGAAGATCTCAGTGTTTTCATGGCAATTTCATGAATGTGATGGAGGAATGATTCTTTCTTGGAGTATAAGATTCCCTCAGGGTTTTAACTCCACTACTTTCACATAGCTACAGACTACCTGGAAGTCTTTACGTCCAACCCATTCACACTGCAGCAAGGACAACTTAGGTCTTTGTGATGGTATCATGCAAGAGTTTCCTGAAGTTTGGCATGGCTCAGCCTAAGCCTGTGCCTGAATATCTCCTTAGGTGTATTCAATACAGGTAATGAAAAAAGTGTCAGCATGTCCTTAGATTTAGGACCATGCTTGACTGACAAACATGCCCTGGGGGGGGCTCATCTCCACTAACAGAGCCTCTGAATAGATACTGGTACATAAGAAACTGGATTTCCTTGTCTGGTTCACTTGCTAAAGAGGGTGGTGGTGTTTTTGCCATAAGGTAGCATGCTGGTTTTAATAAGTATTAATACATTTAATGTCTGCAGTTTCTAAGCAGAACTGAATTCCAACTAATGTCAATGCCAATTTGATGCATAATTTGAATAAGCTTCTTATCTCTTCCTTTACACAACAGAAAATTTTCTGTAACAACAGTTCTGAATTGCACACTAGCTTATAGAGGATACAGAAGATACAGCGGTTGTGACATGTAACTACAGCGAAAGCCACAAAGGACTTCTGTATTTTGGACTTGACTAGGTTAAGGACACAGTATTTACCAGATTAAATGCAACATGTAAATTTCACTTACCAAAGCTTTTCCTTCATTATTACCTTCTGGATAGTGTGGGTTAAGCTGGAAAAGAAAAGAAGTCAAAAACTATCTTGACAGCTTTTAGACATTTCAGAAATGGGGAAGAGAGTTTGGTTCAGTACTCAGTTGTGCATTTACCCTGAAGAAGAATTGTGGACTATTTATAATTAGTATAGCAATAACAGTACGAGAATTACCGATCCAATTTCTGAGCAACTTACTGGCTATGTCTTCACTTCAAAAAAGTGCATCTTACAATAAAGGTTGTTAACTCAAGGGAGGAATCTCAAATTAAATAAATAATAATAATAATTTTAAAAAAAAAGAACAATGTAGAGAAAGCACAGATAGTTACTAATCTAAACATAGGAAATTACAGTTATCCCATCATCCCTACAAACACACAAACACTTCCAGGATTGACTTCGAGCAGATGTATTGAGATTAAAAACTAACATATTTCATGTCTACTGAGATTTTACAGGAAGACCTAACTCAGAATAAACACCTCTTTGAAACAGGAATGGCAATGCCACTATAGACAAGTGTTTAACTATTTTGTGATTCTGCTTAACCATTATTGAAGGGGATAATATTTTCTATATCATACCAGGACTATCAAACATCAATTAATAACTAAAGTAGGATGAGATGCCTGGATGAAAGACACTACTACCAAGTGTAAAGCATTACTACTTAAAAGCGTTCAATATGGATTTACTTTTTACAAGGGGAATACATGAACTAAAAGATGAGGGATTACGTAGGCAGACATATTCTCGAAAAAAGACACATATACCTACATACTGGCTGGACACAAAACCTTTCAGGATTTCACTTACATAATGAAATATTTTTACCTCAATATTTACTTCATTCCCTGACATAGGATATGCCTTCAAAGCATCGAAAACTTTCAACCAAAATTAATAGCTATAAAAGGTAATTTAGTTATTAAGCAATGACAGTATATGTACATTTTATACAGGTAACTACAGTCATTTTCTTGTCATGAATTCGGCATTAACAGTGTGGAAGACGCAAAAGTGAATTACACAGGGCAAGCTGAATTAATCCCAATAAAATTTTTTACTAACACGTAATCGTCATACGTTGAACATTACACAGAAATGCTGTGAAGGATGTTTTTTTGGTTTTGTTTGTTTGTTTGTTTGTTTGTTTTCTGTGTGTGTGTGTGTGTGTGTGTGCCTGTTAGTTTGACCTCAGTGCCAGGGAAACTCATGGAGCAGATTATCTTGAGAGTCATCACATGGCACTTGCAGGGCAAGCAGGCCATCAGACCCAGTCAGCATGGGTTTATGAAAGGCAGGTCCTGCTTGACAAACCTGATCTTCTGTGACAAGGTGACATGCTTAGTGGATGAGGGAAAGGCTGTGGATGTGGTCTACCTTGACTTCAGTAACGCTTTTGACAGGGTTTCCCACAGCATTCTCCTCAAGAAACTGGCTGCTTTTGGCTTGGACTAGCATATGCTTCATTGGGTCAGAAAAATGGCTGGGTAGCCGGGCCCAAAGAGTCGTGGTAAATGGAGTCAAATCCAGTTGGAGGCCGGTCACTAGTGGAGTCCCCCAGGGCTCAGTACTGGGGCCAGTTCTCTTCAGTATCTCTATCGATGATCTGGATGAGGGCATTGAGTGCACCCTCAGTAAGTTTGCAGATGACACCAAGGTAGGTGCGTGTGTCGATCTGCTCAAGGGCAGGAAGGCTCTGCAGGAGGATCTGGATAGGCTGGACCAATGGGCCAAGGCCAGCTGTATGAAGTTCAACAAGGCCAAGTGCCAGGTCCTGCACCTGGGGCGCAATAACCCCAAGCAGAGCTACAGGCTGGGAGATGAGTGGTTGGAGAGCTGCCAGGCATAGAAGAACCTGGGAGTATTTACTGACAGTCAACCGAATATGAGCCAGCAGTGTGCCCAGGTGGCCAAGAAGGCCAACAGGACCCGGGCTTGCATAAGAAACAACATGGCCAGCAGAACTAGGGAGGGGATTGTCGCCTTGTACTCGGCTCTGGTGAGGCCACACCTCCAGTACTGTGTTCAGTTTTGAGCCCCTCACTACAAGAAGGACATGGAGGTGCTTGAGTGAGTCCAGAGAAGGGTGAGGGAGAACAAGTCTTACAAGGAGTGGCTGAGGGAGCTGGGACTGTTCAGCCTGGAGAAGATAAGGCTCAGGGGTGACCTTATTGCACTCCACAGGTACCTTAGAGGAGGCTGTAGCAAGTTGGGGGCTGGTCTAGTCTCCCAAATGACAGAACAAGGGGGAATGTGCTTAAGTTGGGCCAACGGAGGTTTAGGTTGGATCTTAGGAAGAACTTCTTTACGGAAAGGGTTGTTAGACATTGGAACGGGCTGCCCAGGGAAGTGGTTGAGTCACCAACCCTGGAGGTCTGTAAAAGAGGTTTAGATGTAGAGCTTAGTGATAGGGTTTAGTGGAGGACTTTTAGTGTTAGGTCAGAGGTTGAACTAGGTGATCTTGGAGGTGTCTTCCAACCTAGATGATTGTTTTTTTGTTGTTGTTTTTTTTTTTTTTAATCAAGTTATCAAGGGTCTTACTGATACTGTATCATTTATATCCCTTAACCCCAAAAAGCCATCTCCTCTCCACATAATGAACCCAAAGAAAGAAGGAAAACTTTCAGATTCTCCCCACCTTACTGAAAATACCTTTGCTGTGTCATGACTTGATTTGTTAGCACAGAAATGAACAAAGGGTTATTCTCCTGCTTTAATTTCCATGTTCACATTAGCTACCATTGCCCTCACAAACCTAATTTAGAGCCTGTTTTCTTCCCTGCATTGACACCTATCCCAAATATTACATTTTGCTCCTCCACAACATTCTCAGTTTCCTACCTCCAGCTCCCACCTACTTATGTTATACAGCAACAGGAATGCAAGATGAACACTGAACGACAGACAGCTAGAAGATCCATGTATGTACATACATATATATATGTATAAAAAACTTTTCATAGTTTTATTAGTTTTCTCACATTTCTTTCAGCATTACTTTTGTTCACCTAGCACCTCAGAATAATTCTATTTGCCCATTTTGATAGCCAAGCTGAGTTCTGAACTTTTGTTCTTCTATTGACAGCAGAGAAAATAATCAAGTAGTGCTCCTTAGTCACATAAGACCACAAACTTTCAACAGTGATGCATAGAAGGTACAGAAGGCTAAATTTAACCTTACCTTCAGATTATGCTTGTTGTAAGCAAGCCTGAAGAAGTCAGCCATCTCAGGTCTGACACTACACTCAGCACAGACAGCTGTGCACTAAGGACTGTATCTTCAAATGGAATAAGTCTATCATGTTTCATTAAAGCATTCATGAATACAGTTGTCTACTCAGAATGAGCTGGGCCTTGAGTCTGGATATTCTTCAACTGTTTGCTCTCAATATAATGATGCTTTTAAAAATATGTATCTACAACAGGAGACACCAGGAAAATCTCTCTCCCACGCCACTTCTTGCCTACTTTAAAAATGACTAAACAGATTGTCTTCAAATTTCCAAAATAGTTCTTTTGTGGACAGAGGTTGACAGAGACAGAAGACTCAAATGAAAATTGAAATACATCCTTAGTAATGTTTTTTCTTGCTCCACTGCAACAGAGATAACAAAATTAAAAAGATTTTGTTTAGAAAAAGTTTGAGATGCTGATGTTAAACAGGAAACACGATGGAATGCAGTTTCAGGGCTGATGTTAATGGCTCCCTTTTCAGCTCAGCAGGTGCTATTTTCATTTCAGCTGAGGTTGTTGCCACTGAACACCTCTGAAAATCAGACTATTAGCTATTATCCTATACTATATTTCTCCAGGTAGAGAGGCATAAATCATGTAGTGTTGTATGCCATATTATACCTGTTCTTAGTCCTTTCAATATCCAAGTACAAGATAAGGAGCTAGGGACACAGTGATGGTCCAAAACCTATTGCTTTTTCTGATTTATATAGGATCACCTTTATGATCTTCTAGGAGCCTTCTAAATAAAAGAATCCTTGAAAATAATAACACTAATATTTTTTTCTTATTGCTAATGAAATTAAGTAAAATTCTTTTCAGTTCTTAAGAAAGTATATAAGAATATCATGCTAAAATGGGTCCATTTCAGCTAAGCAGTCTTTATGCTTTTGGGGGTTATTGGACACGTTGGAGTTGCAGTGGTTCCTGAACTATAGCTGAAATTCTGTATATTTCAGCCAAACACCACTGGAAGGTGCATGCAGTCAATGCACAGAAAGAACATGATGCATTCTAAACCGCAGAGCTCAAGCAAATAAATTATATAAATCATTATTATAATAGCTCAGTTATTTGTTTGTTGGGTTTTGTGGTGTTTTTTTTTTTTTTTTAAAGGGTGCATCTCCAACAGCTTCTTTTCCAATGCAGAATAATTCATAGATCCTAATCATTAACCGCTCCTTTTTCAACATACTTAGGATGAGCTTTATATATATTTGTTTGTTTATTTTACCTTTTCCTGGACGGGAAAGGAAAAAGTATCACAAATGAGAGTTCAGCTTCACCATGGCTGACGATATCAAAGATCATTTCATGTTATAGCAACTTCATGAGACTCACCATATCATCCTAATGCTCATCCACGATGTAAGGCCACATAACCTAACCACCTGAGTAAATAGCAGTGACTATATGGTGGCATGAGAGGTGCAATCTATATCAAGTAATGCAGACTGCACTAGCAGAGAGTAATCAGAGAAGTGCAAAAGAGAATTAGCCTTAATGAAGCAGTGAAATGGCCACATGGCAAGTAGCGATGGAGTCAGTGTGGCCTAAAGATTACCTGAGATGGTAGGTCTGGGTAACTTTTGTTCGTCATTCACTCCACTGCCATGTAAAAGTCCAGCTCTGTTACAGGGATTTTACAGTTGGCAATATAATCACCTGTCACAGCTCAAACAACAAGGATTTACAACACCACAGATAACTGATCTTTTTCAGTTGCTTGTGCATATGAACCCAGATCCAAGTCTACACAGCCTCCAGGCCACACAGAATACCCTAAGCTCCAGAAAATTGGGTTATCACACTTTTTTTTTTTCTTTTCATTGTAGCACCAAGGAAGACGTTATGGTTTTATATGCATGGGCCAACAGTGCACATTGACTCGTGCTACATGAGCTTTTCCTTGTACTAAGGTCCTATCACCAGTAGTTACAGTAAGTACCACTGTAACTGCAAGTGTGATTTGCACAGTATAGCTCACAGGAAGTAACTGGGACCTAAACTCATCTTGTACTTCATCCGCGGAGTAAGAGAGCTTCAAAGCAGCCTAGCAAACTCATCAGGAAACAGGGACAGTCAATACCATAACAAGGCTGCCACAGCTACACAAGACCATATTTTAAACACTAAAATCATTGACTATTTTGGCATTTTTATAAAGATTTGCACCTAAAGAGAAAGTAATACATTCTTTTAAATCTAAACAGAATTAGCATTTACTTGTAATTTTGTAAAAAGGCAAATTCCCAGCTTGTGATCTACACAGGATATCTGCAAGAGCTTGAAGGCTGAATTCATAGTTGGAGATGATCCCCCCGGGTATGTAAAAAATGATATCTCTTAGATTTCAGGCTCCACCTTTGTACATGGTGGCACTTAAGAGGAGACACATGAATGCATATATATACACCAATATACTCGTAGTGTGGGAGCACCAGAAGGTCCCCAATATGTGTGACAACCACATAAAAGCCAGCTTTTACAGGTAGAAAACAGATATACACAATGTGTTTAACCATTTCTAGTTAAAATTATTTGGTGGCTTGTAGAAGAGCAAGGAATCAAATTCCTGAATTTTTGCCTACTGCCCTCACAACAATCTTTCTCTTGTAAAGTTTGCATAGGAGGATGTATCAGTTTGCAATTATGTGTTCGTGTGTTACTTCTGGTAGTTGGTGTTCACAAAATATAAGTGCCCTGCTAATCCTAAGAGGTATCCTGTTAGATCAAGTGACACAAGTCCCCAGCTCTTTTAACTCTACTGATCTTTAAAGGCAGTCAAAATTATTCCTTAAAGTTTTCAATACATAAGACTTCATGTTGCATTATCTCGTCTGAGTTTTTACTCTTGAGTAGAATGACTTCTCACTAATACACTGCTCTTGGTTTTTCTTTCGGTTTGTTTGTTTTGCATCTACACACAGTAAGATATGCTCTACAGTCCAACAAGTGAATTGTAAGTCTCAGTCCATACTTTAGGCAGTTTGGAATTTCACATTTATATTAAATGCTTCTTTCCTAGACAGAGGTGCAAGGAAAGTACTCAAACAGCCTGTTTTTGGACACTCATTTAATTAAGAAGGCAAGAGGGGAGTTTGGGGAAAAAAATACTCATGCTTATTTTAATCATATTTTGTTGACTAGGTAAAGGATATTTAAAATCTCTTCAATGAAAGAATCAGACTGCCAAATTTCAACTAAAAGAGCACTTTAATAACTTGATTAAAAACAGCATTAAACAAAGAATAAAAGGTTCTAATTAAACACATAAAAAGAGTTTCCATTTCATCTGATAACCAGCCCGTTAACACTCAGCCTATTTGTTAGCCAATCAACAAGGTCAAGTGCTTAGGGAAAAAAAAAAGCCACCACAACAGTCAACTTCTCAAATCTTTCATCTTCATTAGGCTTGCTTGGTTCTTTGCTATGTCATACTGATTAGTTTTCAATAAATCCAAAAGACTTTTACACAATTTCAAAGACTTCAGTGGTATTCAAAAACTCTTGCCATCTTATTAATTTGCTGGAGAAAGAGCAGCTGTAACTCTACCTAGATAAACTTCATTCAGTACTGCCATAGCATCTGGTGCTAAATTCCTGACAATCATAATCTGAGGAAAGTTTTAAAATCTCAAATTTTTAGGATTGCATTTTGCTGATGTTTTGCTTACGAGCCCTGTCTTAGCAGATCAGATGAGTTTCCAGGTAGGGCTCAGAGACATGAATCCTTCATTGGGCTTCAGGTCCCCCATACTGCCAACTTAAGTAGCTAGTGATAGCTTTCAAGGGAACCCCCGAGACCAAACTATCTGCTTGTCAAAAACGAGAAATAGGCTCTGACACGTTCCTGACCCGACTGCTTGCTCTTGTTCTAAGATTAAAGGATAGGTCATCTTGAAGGCATTTAAAGTTGCTGTATAAGCAATGGCAGGCCTATGTTTGGTATTAAAAAAAAAAAAAAATCCTCATTTCTTCAAGGGTTATGTTCTAAATATTAATATTCCCTATAACTTTCAGTGGCCCTCCCAGAAAAATAGGAACGACTGAATTGGACATCACTGAAAATTTTAGAGTAAAAAGCCTTACAAACCTTCATCAAGCACCAAAAATAAAGAGGCACCAATATAATTTAATAAAATCTTCTCAAGTTATCTTGAAATAATAAAGAAATAAAATGCAATATAGAACAGAAGCGTCTACATTTACTGTTTCAGAACACATCAAAGTGCAATACCAGCAGATGTTGTGTTTTTAATAATAGAAACAGTCCTTATAATACTAAATGACAATAAATGCTGTGTTTGTCTCTTCATACTTCTTTTCCTCCTAAAGCTCGGATCACCCATAGAAACACTGCTCAAATGCAGCCAACTCCAGACAGGACCCAAAAGGTGTAGCTGAACACAGGCTCACAAACCACCACTGCAAAACCAGTTTGCCGGAAGAATAGCTCTTCCTCAAAGATCCAGATTTCTGAATGCACACTGACAACATGCAAACGAACATTGTTCCTAACTTCCAGCACACCTGAAACAAGTTGGGCCAAGAAATTGAGCTGCATCCCCAGTGTTCTTAAAAACCTTTGTAAACCTGGCCCTGGCGTTGCTAAGTTAACGGTTTCTAACTTTGTCACTTTAACAAGCCATATTCAAGTATGTGGAACAGGTCAAACTGGCTCTGTAAATCAGTAATCTTGTCTCCTCCTTTAGTCTCTGGATCTCTTCCATCTCTTCACACAACTGTGAATTATTCTGCAATCCGTATAGAGCTTTAAAACAAAACCACATGCCTCCTATGAGGCAATGAAAAACATAAACAGGGCTCAGAGTGCTGAGTGCCTTCACGTGCCTTTTTTGTACAAGACCCTTTAATCACTGAGCCAAACAGAATGGAACTACCTGAATGCTGTATTAACAAAGACTTTGCTTCAAAATCTTCCATTTGAGTCTTTTTTTTTTCCCAATCTCCAGGTAAGGAGGTTCCACAGTACCAACAAACTATACTTGAGCAGGTGCATGAAGGCCTTGGTGGATGCTGCCATCTCCTGGTACCTTCTCCAGTTTGCAAACTGTTACCATTGAGCAAAAGTGTACCTACCTGCACATCTCAATTAAAAGGCCATTTTTATCCAGTTATTTTCCTTACCATTTCTAAAGGCAGACAGAATGACACTAAATTTACCACTGTGCTTTTCTCCTCTACACTAGCTGTATTGTTGCAGCAGGAGTAGGTTTTTCTGCAAAGGCTTGCCTCCATGCCACCCTAAAAAAATACCACCGGCAAATCCTTTTTGCTTCTTGAACACAAAAGATCTCGGCCAGTACTCCAATCTCCAAGACCCAGGTATCAAACAGCCTAAATTATGGCCTTCACACATTTAATCTCAGTTGCATTAAAAAAAAATAAAAATCCTATGCAGTAACTCATCTTCCACCACAGTTTAAGAAGATGAAAGAAAAAAACAAGACCTTAAAACTACAGAGAAAGTTTCTCTGAGGCTCCCTGGAGTTAACCCTGGTGTACAGCCTCCAGTTTAAGAACTGATTGCCCTTTCACTTTTTTTTTTCATCTTAGCTAATGTTCAGGATGCTATTAATCATAAAAATAAATAATCTTTCTGAAAATCTCATTAAATGTTTTGTTTTCAATTCTTGTGGCAGCAAGTTCCACTTCTTTACTATGTGCTGGTCAAAAGGCAGGAAAGGATTCTTTTTTATTAATATTAATTTGAACATGTCTTGGCTATCTTCACCATGACCCAAATCAAGTGATTATTAAAACAGGATTATATTTATTACAAATAGTTTGACTTTGTCCACCCAGATAAATGCATATTATAATTATATAAATCATATGGCAAGCTAAGATTTTTAACACCAACTGAGAGAGACATAAGACAGAAATCCATTTAAAAGAATGAAAAGCAGAGTGACATGATACATGAAGAAATTATTCAGGAAAGACAAGAGAAACACCAAGAGCTTTTATTGATCATTTATTCAAGCGTTCTCAGCAAGTACCTTACACCACAGGAAGGTGAAATCCAACTCCCAGTCCCACAAAGCATGACCCTGAATGCTGGCTTTGATGCTAGCAGTTCCCACTAACCTACCTAAAACATTTGTGACCCCATGCCTTACTTAGCTCAGTGATGCCCAATCTACAGCACTGTCTATTCCCTCCCCACCTCACCCCAGTCTGTGCCAACACAACCTCAGGGATAACACATCACGAGACCACGATCAAATACCTGCAGAAACATGATATTTCTGTAAGCCTACATTGTCGCTGAAGTGCTCTTATCACTGAACTACATCTCTGGTGGTCTGAATTCTACTTCCTATTCAGTTAAGAATATTCATATAATTGTCATTTCGTCTCACACCTATGTAACCCAGTACTTCTCAGACAAACTGGCTTTAATCATTCCTGCCTTCCAAAAAAAAAAAAAAACACGCATTGAGCATCTAGTCCTAAAACACCCCAAAGCAGCGTGTTTCATATGGGATTTAGGAAAAAAAAAAAAAAAAAAAGCTTAGAACAAAACTCTAGTCAGACTTGATACATTTTATGGCTTAAACCCTGCAACTTCACTCTTGCAGGAAGAAGCAAGCAAACCCAGTAAGAAAGTGAGAGGAATATTCCAGTGGGCATGCACCTGGTACACACATCAGATGATTGCTATGTTTGTCCAAAGCAGCTAGCTAGAAGACAGGTTTAGCTCTGTGACTCATTCATCACCAGAATAAGTGCCAAAGACCTTGCCAGACCTATACAAGCTGTTAGGAAGTATATTGACATGCAAAAGTTAAAAGTTTCACTGAGGCTTCAGTTCTACAGTGTTCAAAGAAGTCAGAGGAGTGGCTGCACAGCTGAAAATTTCCAGAGAAAAGCCAAACCTATCTCTCTCATCAGTATCTGAAAGACCCTTGACACTTGAGCACATAAATGCTGACATTCCACTAACCTCAAAGACAAGGCTACTCTTGAGAGATCTTCTGAATGAGGTTCTTTGTATGAGCAACACTTCGGTTTAGCAAATGAACCACACTGCAAGTCAGGAAAAGTATGTTTGGTTCTGCCATTACCTCTGAGCTTATTTCTTGAACCTATCACAGTGGCCAGTCTCTTTTCAGTCTTCTCTCTTTCATCTAGAAGAACTTCAGGGTACAGATCACATTTTACAAAGTTAGCTGAGACAGCTCAATGTTACAGTAATGTGCTCCAAACACCAGTACTCTATGCACCTTCTTGGAAGACACGGTAATAATTTAAACGCTTGTTTATGGCCACAATTTTATACAATGATAGAAGGTAAACATTAAGGCTGCCACCTTATCTGCATTGTCTTAATTCCTTTAGTATAACATAATTAGTCCCATGTTAAAGCCAATTACCTCATCAGATTCACTGCTGTATCTTGCCAAGGTACCTAATATATTATATGGTATATTAGCCTAGTCTTAGTCTATCCAGCTAAGTAAAAAAGACTTATCACAGATTTTTCCTTACAAGTTCTGCATTGTCTATGATTATGTACATGTTCACCATGTTCCACAAGCAATGTATGGTGGTTTATCCATTATCTGCTGGAATATCTGAGATTAACATGTGATTTGATACTTACACATGTATTTCACGATTATTTTAGCAACATCCATCTCACCAGAGAAAT
Source organism: Heteronetta atricapilla (assembly GCA_011075105.1). Lineage (NCBI taxonomy): Eukaryota > Metazoa > Chordata > Aves > Anseriformes > Anatidae > Heteronetta > Heteronetta atricapilla. Next base: position 75,163,752 of record CM021731.1, on the reverse strand, counting down.
TAAACAAAAAATCACACTTAAACACTTAAAAATCACACTTAAACACTTAAAAATCACACTTAAACAAAAAATCACACTTATCCATTTATGCATATGTCCGTGCGTATGCATGGACACACACATTTCTGTATAACATCTGCACACAGCAAGTGTTAGTAGTTATGTTGTAGCTTATCCAGTTTAGAAATGATAGAAGTGGAGCTGTTGCACACATGGAGAACAATATTAAAAGTGCATGTTCTGGTTTAGCACAATCAATAAGCTGGCATTCAGTTCAAAGAGACTTTTATCCAGGAGATTAGAATATTGAAAAGGTTAGGTGTGGTCATGAGAAAGGCACAGCTGTGTGGTCCCAAGCTGCAGAATTTGGAACGCTGTTCAAGCAAATTGCAGCTCATTGTCACAGAGGCAGACTGATTTGGGTACATTCATGTTAAAATTTTGGGGAAAGTCTTTGTTATTTTGAAACACTCAATTTTCACCTAACAGTACAGTCGCTCTTTATAAATATAAAACTTCAAAATAACTTGGGTCATTCTGTTGTAACCAGGGCTAAAAAAAGAATCTTCTATAGACATTTTTCTAAAAGACCACTGACTTGGTGAAGATGAAAACTAAATTCAGCAGCCTGGATTTTAGTTGGTGGCTTAGCGTCTAAATCTCCTGTTAAGGATCTGGCTCAACTCTTTCTGGTGAAATCAAGCCCTTCTGACATTAACGGCAGAACTCCCACTGTCTCCAAAGAACAAGCAGAGGAGAACTTCTCTTTCTAATTTTTCAGCTGAATATTTGGTTCCACCTTTTTATGATTTCGATGTTTTGGGAATGTCTGAGCCAGTGGTTTCAGATTTCCAAACACCAGAAACAGAGGAGACATTACCACCTACTAGATTCCAGATGTCCAAAGTCTTACTACAAAACATGAAACACTTCCTTCAGCATAGCCATCCCATGTCTTAGATAACAGGCTGAGAGCATACATGCATCTGATGTGTCAGAGCATGTCAAAGGCTGTACAAAATAGTAGTGGAATGGCAATGCAGCTATGTGCAATTAGCAAATGCCGACCGCTGGGTCTCCTTTAGCAGGGGTCCATCAGACTGACTCAGCTACAACTAGAAAGTAGAAGGGTCTAGTTTGCTTTATGGTATTAATGGGTCTTATGAAATTTCAAAGCGTGTTAATGAAAATCAGCCTAAGTAATGCCATGTGAAAAGAGGAATAAAGGTACGAGTTGAAACTGCATCAGAAGTCAGAGGTATCAAAGGACCCTTAGTCTTTTAGAGGTACCTAAAGCTAGGTGACTGAGTGTAGTTTAGGACTTGCACATCCTCAGTTCTTTCTTTCAAGTTTATAAAAATTAATTTTACAAGCACTCACATGTTTTGTTCAGTGGACAGCAATATTGCCTCAAATTTATTTTCTTTTAAACTAGATACTGTAATATTGAAACACCTTTAAGTTTATTAGTTGGAAATTTCTGAATTGCTGCAGCAAGCGTCTTGGTCTTTCTTAGTCCCCAAGTTATGCCCTGGCCTTAACAAGCTGCAGTGACATCCTTTCATTACATGGGTCAGACCCACTGAGCCACAAATCAAGCTGATCAGTTAAATCTGGTACAGAAAGACTTAGAGAAGAAGGGAAGGCACAACACTACAGACGTAAGGTACAAGCCTAACTTCAGAGGAGCCAAAGGAAACACTCAGGTGACAGACACTTCTGCTCATTGTCTAAGACTTGACCCATTCAAGATTCTGCTGCAGAATTCCACAGTACACATCAATCTGCTTTACAGAAAGATGATGTAAGGAAATGTTGATTATAAAAAGGTGGTAAGTCAGGATTTACAATAGCTCAAACTGTAGCACAAATTTTATTATTAGCCAACAGCAAAATACTTTAAAAAAATCATGAATTTTGTTTACTTGTTTGTACTTATTATTTCACTCTAGATATCTTTACCATGGAAGCTTAAACAAAATCAAGTCATGGCAATGTGTGACGCTGTTGATAATCCATGCCATGGGTAACCGTGCTGTGCTGCAGGAGTACAGATAAGTGTTCAGTAAGCTTTGCCCAAATGATTTAAAATTAGCTCATGCACATTTAGTGTCTGCCTCTTTGTAAATCTTTGACACAGATGTCTAGGTGGCACTTTTTGGCTGACGTGAACTGTGTAAAATACAGTTCACAGGTTTTTATTACAGCATTACCTTTAATATCTCCACCAGCAGGTATTTTACACTTCACAGATACAGTGACTAATGCTGCTGTCCAGTCACAGCATTTCACCCCTGTTCAGCCCAAATGCTTTTCCAGTTCTTGCTCTACTGCGCCAATTGTACTCTCCACTTTACAAGTCTTCCTGATGGGGATTTCCTTTCCAGAGGTAGAGAGGTCCTAGGCTTAGGTTCTGCATTCAGTGAAATGCAACAGCTCTTCACCTCAAGATTTTTCTCCTGAAAATCCCTGAGCAGATATGATATAGGAAAAGGAAATCCATCAGTCAGCATGCTCAAGCGCTCAGAGGGCACAGTAGAGAACGAAGTGCCTTCTCTGACTCTCCACCAGACTAGCCACTCTGAATAAAATCTTTCTAGTAGGAGCATCTCTTTCTGTAAGCAGCGTAAAAAAAGTGGAACTGGGAATACTAGTTGCTACTTGAAAATTTGCTAAAATTAACCAATATTAAATGCACAATAAAGCAAGCTGGCTTCAGCCAAGCCAGAATATTGCTGCAGTATGGAGGCAGCAGCACAACGCAGAGCTGTAAAGGTATGCTGGCTCACTGCCTTTAAAGGGAGGATGCTCTTCACTCAGAGTGAGATCATTAAATTTTTAATTTACACTGAGTGACTACCAAAACCAATGAAACAATCCAAATTATATTCAGTCTTAGAAGGAAAATACCATAAGCATCTCTCCTGGTGCTCCATTGTTTGTTTTGATACTGGATTTGAAATAATTATAAGTAATTAAAGGCTCGATAGCCCATTGGCCCTGACTCTGAAATAAATGCAGGCTGTGACAGGTTCTGGAAAGTAAAAGCAGCACTCTGGGAGTATGAAGGACTTGTCTACATACAGAAGTTGCACTGCTACAAACTTAACTCAATCCAGTTAGAAGAAGCCCTTTTGTGAGGTGTTCCCTAATATACCGTGATTTACAACTGGCTCCTGTGGTTTTAAATTTTTACACTCATGTTTGCAAGGATAAGACAGAGACAATCCTGCACACACTTACATAAATCAGTACAAAAAATACTTTTAATTCCACTGATACAGTTTGAATACAGGCCAGACTTAATATGGATTAGATACAACTTTAAGAGTTCATGGCTTCTTGCAACCACAGAAAAATCCAAGGCTCTCCCATTTCATAAACTTAATATTATCTGTTCTCTTCCAGCCTGTCAAAAGCCTTACTTATTTTTAAGGACAAATGTGTGTCCTAAAAAATATTATGAGTATTATGCTGCTCTTCCGGGGAGTCACAACACTGTTTTGCCTTTACATGAAGTACCAAATAATAATCAGAAGATCTGGAAGATCTCCTCCTCCTGGACCTCCTATTCCCTCAAAATGGGCAAAGTTTCTTCAAACCTTTTTTCATTCCTATTTTTAGTCAAAAGACAAGTGTGTAACTGCAGAACACATGAATCTGCTCTAGTCACAGCACACTAGCATGACACCAAAAATCATGACATCAACACAGGACAAGTTCGTTCTTCTCAGAGTTTCTACAGAACACAAAGATGCCTTGGGCTACGTGCTGGCTTGAAGAGACCAACACAGTGAGATCGGTACTACAGAAACATTTTTTCAAGAAGTCTAGAGCCTACAAGAAAAAAAGGAATGATGACTGAATTAGAGTAGTCTAGAGTGTCTGCTCTTGTGTCTGCACTTCTCTGATCAAGCTCAATAATTACATTCAGTTCCACTCTTAAAAGCTTTAATTTCTACATGGTTGTCTGAGTCAGCAAAGAAAAACAGTTGAGTGATCACAACACCACTCCAAAAATCAAGGGCAAACAAGAGCAGAGAAAGAAGTGAATCCAAGGATTTTAAACATAAATTTGTATGTAAAAGTGATGACTGTCTTAGCACCATGACAACAAACAGTAGATTCAAGATTCAAAAGCACAGTTAAAATTAAGGTTAGATGTTGCCTTGAACTCACCTACCAGTGTACTGTAGCTCAGAAAATTGTCCTTGCAACCTTTAAATACAGCAATAAAGGGTGACACAGCACTGCACATTCTGTTGTCCACATTCAGACCTTGTATGGGATCTTTTCAGAGACCTAGATTGTAGAACTACTAGTGGTTCTGGACCTATTCAGTGGTTCTGAAATAGTAGAACAATCCCTTGTTTAATTGACATTCTTACCTCTGCAGCTAAGTAGTTTCCAGTTGCCAAGTGCTTAAATCTAAACAAGCTATTCCACTGTCCTGCCCCTCCCCGGCAAGGGTCATGATGGACAACCTGTAAGAAGTACAGATTTTTAATCATGCTTCTCAAGATTATACTTAGATCACTGTCATTTCTTACAGCTCATTCCAAATAAAAATATGTAAACTACATAATTACAAGCAGTCTAACATAAAAAGGAGTTCTGTGTTCACACTAAGCCCACCATAGATAACAACTCATTACATTTATTTTTCACAGAAAAATGACTCATCTTACTTTCCATATTTTCATTCATGTACTTACTACAAAGATGATGAGCCAAATTTTGCTTTAAATAACTAAAGTACTACTTAAAAGCAAAACTTCAATTCTCTTACAGTGTTTCACTGTTTATACCAGCTCCATTTTTGACAACACTGGGGACTTCTGATAAGTTTTCTTTCAAGTGATTAAATATCTCCATATCAATTTAAATATCTCAAGTTACTTCTTTAAAAATTTGACTGACCTGTAGGTCATTTGCTATCTTCAAATCTACCAGTCCCCATCTCTCCTAAGTGGTAAAGTTAATCTAAAATAATTACAAGTACAATATACTCTGCATATTTAATATAGTTCTTACTAAAAAATGAAGGCAAAACTTACCACTTGCCTGAGCTAGGAGCTCTTTGTTTTAAATGCACAAAGTTAGTTCAACACCTAAGAACTTTTGGACACAGGCGTTATATTACTATAATGGCAAGAGCTCGAGACATACCAGTTTCCAATGTTCCTTGGATAAATAATAATGTATCTACTAATCATCTGAAAATCACTCCCATTCAAAAGACAACTGTATTCAGCCTAACAGATTTTGACATGCTCTGTTGCAGAAGAAGAGACTCAATCATGTTTATGAGATTTGTTGTCAGCCATCATCAATTTCAATTTTCTATATTGCACATGAACTCAAATGTAAGCACTCAGAACTCAGGATATGCAAACGTCATTCTATTGCCTTTGAAAAATTGCACCATTTATGTCAAGTCTGAATTTGACCCTTTGTTGTTTCAGCAGAGCTAAATATAGTAAGAAAACATCCTCTCTCCACATGCTCACAGCAATAAAGCATCTCTTCAGTGTTCATCCTACACAAACTTCATAAAACAGTAATAGATACAGGGACGTGTATGATGATATCAAGAGGCTATGAATGATTCATGTTGTGGTTAAGTATTTTTACTGAACCCTGGCTTTCATGTACTAAAATACTTATAAAAAGCAAAAAAATACCTCTATTTCCCACAGTGCCTTAGAACTTGTTGCAGAGGTAGCTGACTGACGCAATGTAGTACGAAGGAAAATATGTTGTTTCTTCTCATATTCATCACAGGTCAGAAACTTCTCTTGTTCTGCATGAAACAACCTAACAACATCTCCCTAAAGTAATATGAAAAAGAAGCATTATTAAGTGGTATGGAAAGCTGCTGGACTCATCCTCTATATACTAGCTTCAGTGACGTCATCATAGTTAATGTGAAGAAAACATTAGCTTCCTGCTGCCAGAGCAGGTACCAAGTGCAGAATATATAACCTCAGCACTGAGTCTGAAAATCTAGTATAAAATGTAGTATTTTGCTCCTGCATGACATTCATGTGCTTTTGTGAAAATAAAGCTTGATTCAGAGCACTATAATTGAATAGCATATAACAGTTAACCCAAAGGTGATTTTTAATTTTAGCTAACTTTACTAAATGTGTTTTTCATTAATGATCTATCTTTAGCGATATTTAGGGAAACCAGCTTTCTGTGAAGGCACGGTACAACTATGTGTCATAGCCATAGTTCATAGTTCCTTTCATTGTTCCTGTAATGCATTTTATACTAGAGAGCCAAACCTCACTAACCCTCACCAGACCTGTTCTGACAGGAGCATTAGTATCATATGCTTTGGTAGGCTCAAGCAATCTCAAAGCCTCCTGTCACCTTCCTTCATCCTCTCAGACTTTCCACACGACTCATTCCCAAACTTCAGCCTCTTCTCAGGCTTCCCTGTCACAAGTCAGACTCCCACTTTTGAACCTGTCTCTCCTGGTCCTGGACATCCAGGTTCTCTCAAACTCACACTACTCCACAGCACTTTCTCCCTTCTCAACTCATATTCAGTTCCTGTCCCAGCCTCATCTTCTCAAAAAGATGCAGCAAGAACTTCTTGCTTTGTCTTACCCCTCATGTAGATGTTTGTCATGGCCCTTCCTTTCCTACAGAGGAAATGTAAGGTGTTCACAATTATTCCCTTTATTCTATTTGCTATCTATAAAGCTCCTATTGCTTTACTCTTCTCTAATATTATCTTCTCATCTTTATTTTTCCTCTGCAACCAGAACTGGTATCCCCTCTCTATTATTCCATTGGCATCATTTTTGTTTCCTTCTGCATCTCCCCAGAGCTTGAAGCACTATGCCCAAATAGGCCTACACAGATACACCCTTACAAATTCTTCCTCAAAACCTAGTGATACCCTCAATACCTACCAAAAATAGCCAGCTGTTAATGACTTGAGGTACAAGCAAGAACAAATGAAATTTATTTATTCCAAATGAAAATGTAAGTAATTTGGAGGCACAAAGCTGTGCAATCCATCAGCTTATAAAGCTACATTGTCTTATTACAGCTATTGCCATCTTTCATACTTCACTCCCTTCTGTACCTTGTTATACCCGCTTTTAGCATCTTGGCCTAAACTGAAACATCACAGCTATTCTGTACAGAGCACTCATCATTCTGGGCTTGAACTTCATCATTTCTCAAGGATCCTCAGTTGTCCTTGGAAGGGGGATGAGGCTGGAAGCTCGCATGATCTACACAATTCCACTGGGTAAGATAGTAACACAAAGGAAAAATACTCCGGCTGGTGTAGGACAGTACTAATAAGGGATCTTTGGCAGTTCCATGAAGTTCTCATTTCTTCTTTTATTTACTGTAGAATTAATATTTCTATACAGTCAAATAAGGTATGATTTCTGAAATTCAAAAATATTAACAAAAAATATATCAAACTTACTCCTTTCAGTACATCGTCTCGGTAACTACTGAACTTCATGAATAAAGTTATTTTCCAGCTTGTGTTACAGTTGACAGCATTTACCTTTGAGAAAAAAACGCAATTGGAGAATTATAAGGGTTGGTTGGGTTTGGTCTTTTTTTTTTAAAAAAAAAAAAAAGCATTCTATTTTTCTACAATAACACACCACTCTCAGGGTAGCAGGGAACATGGCTTAGTTACAGACATATACAGTACCAAACATGGATCCTGAAGCTCCCAGTACTTCATAACGATGGCGAAGTTGGAGAAGATTCAGTGGGCAAAATGTTATTCTGTCTATTTACAATCACCCAAAGACAACCTAAATAGCTGCTGGAAGAGGACTTACTCTTGCTCTTATCAGTGAGCATTTCAGAAACTCATACAAACCTCACAAAGCTCTCAGAGCCAGGAAAAATTGTGCCAAGAATAAGTAAGTACATTTCATCTTGTTTTTTTGAGGCCAAGTTGGAACCAACGTTTAATACTGGTACCTAGCCTATGCTGGGGTTCTGGTTACCACAGGGCATAATACATCTCAGATTGACAGTTACCTCTCCCCTAGTGAACTCACCTCTTTGCAGCCAGGGTTATCTAGAAGTTCAATGTTGCTAGCATGCAGAGGCTGCCCTGCATTGACTGGCATCAGTACAACTTTATCTCCCACAACAACCTGGAAGTCAGAAATAAAATGTAATTTTGACCTATGTAATTATCCAATAAAATGAAGTAATATTACATTTTTTTAAAATGACTCAAATGCATGCTCTAGGAATGGCACTTGGTGAACTTATCTGCAGACAATTCACACACTCATGGAATCTCTTTACTGGCCAGTTCTGTTCATGTGTGCCTCTGAAATTGCTTGGGTTTGAAACTTGACACTAATGACACTTGCATTCTCAGTAGGCATGTCACCCAGTTCAGCAGAAACTCAAGACCATGAAATAGATATACAAACCTATGAATTCCAGGAGCAGATCAGTTAATCTACAATTTGCATTAAGTACTCTTTGTCCATATATACTGCCAGCCAAAATGCAGAGAAAATTTAGAAAATAATCTGTAGTCAGATAGCAGGATTGTTTTCCCTCCATTGCTGTCAGTCAGCCAGCCTCTTCCATCAATGTCTTTCATTTCACAAAAGCCTTAAGAAATTGCCTGTGAAAAAGCTTTTTTAGTCCAATGACTCCTCACTTTGTGTGCCATCTTCTGGCAAACGTCAGCACAGGCTCAGGAGTTCTCTGATTCAGACTACAGAACTGCAAACTAGTAAGGAACATAGACCACTGGAAATTCAAGGAGGTGAGCACACTCCATTCCCTTTCCTGTTACTCCCTAAATGATGTTTGGTGCTCAGCACAGGTACGGGATACAGCAGCTGAGAGATCTTCACTCTACAAGACGAAGTCCTAGATTCCTTGCAAGCAAATTCCCATGCCCTTGGAATTATTTAGTTATATAGACAAGGAGAAGAAATATATGAAAATGTCTCTGACCTAAAAAGTGCTTGAGATGTGCATATGGAGAATTCAGTTCACACCTGGGAGGGGGGGAATAAAAATCAATACACACAGATGGTTGGCATTGGTCCTGATTTGCTTATGTTGTTCACAGCAATTTTAAGCGCACACACACAAAGACAAGAAGTGGCTAAATGTGATTTTTGCTATATGAAATGCTGCAGAAGCCATGCTTTTTTGGAACACAAGTAAACAAAAATGTTTTCTGCATTGATCAGCATATTTCCTATGAAAAAAGCAGAGCCCAATCCAGACTTACATAACTTCAATGAAGATGAATTTGGTCCACTTATTGCATGGGTGAAAAAGAAGGTTGCCTGTTCATTACAAACACAGCTAAAATAAACGGTAGCAAAAAACAGCGTCATCATGCTCAGACTACGTGGAACAATCCTATTTGGTCCAAGTAATCAGAAAAGTTCACTAACAGAACCAAAAAAAAATATGACAGGGTGCCTTTACAGAACCTTACTTATACAATACATTCCTGCATGCCATGCTTCACACAGACATTACTTACAGTCCATTTTAAGAAGTTAAGACCAGACAATTCATTAATCAAAAAAACATCAGGCTTGCATCCTGCAAAGTGGAATCAGGACTTCAAAATTATTGAAAGTACACCTGGGCAATAATAACAGTGAGAGAACACATCATTGAGCATCCTATTAAAAAAAAAAAAAAAAAAAAAAAAAAAAAAAAAAAAAAAAAAAACAGCCTAAGGGGAAGATATTTTTTAATGCTTCCTGTGGTTATCATGGAGGCAACCAGTGAAAAGAACTACACAGCTACTCTGCTCCACAGAAGGAACTGTTGTGTTATGTGCAGTCATAGTTTCTGCCTCAATCTCCTAACCTGCTTCAAGTTCACATCAGTAACCTGCCCTCAATGCTGGCCAGCTGTCAGTTGCCATGGAAGCAATGAGATATCCCATGTTCTTCTACTTTACTCTTTTTCTGCTTGTTTCTAACCTCCATTAGCGGTAGGGAAGGAAGGGACAGAGATAGTTTAAGATTGTTTGTTTCCTGTACGCCATCCACTAGCAATATAGAAAATGAAAGCAAAGTGAAGAGGGAATCCTTTTTTCTTACACGTGGCAGCTTTTGGCAAGCTGCAAGTCTGCTCTTTTGAATTCCTCCCATCCAATACCCATGCCCAAATACCCCACCCACTTCATTTCTGACTCCAAATAATGTCCCTGCATGCCCAAGGCAATGGAGACAGATCACGCTCGTGTGCACACATGCCCACATTTCTGCCTGTAGATTTACTCTTTGTGGAGATTATTGAAGAGAACACAACACATTCCCAAGGTTTTACTCTGAAAAAATAAAATTAACACCAGCTCTTTCTTCTTTTCCTTAGCTACCCATAGGCACAGCCAGCCATTGCATGCTGCAAACCAACAGGCAGCTAATAGCTTGATTGGTTGCCTGGACTCTTTCCTCACACATACAGACGAAATCCTTAAAAAATCCTTCCAAATTAAACCCTGTGTGTATCTGACACACAGCTCTTGAGAATTTAATTCCCAATTTCACTCTTATTTTTTCTGGTCTACGTAATAAAATTCCAGAGAACAATGGAATTTCATATTGAAACCAATGAGCATTCAGCTTTTGAATTCAAGATAAACCTCCAAGGTCCTTCAGTCATGGACACAGCATCGTTCTTCTAAATTTATTCAACCCTAGTTGCCTGTGACTTGGTGGTGAGGCCACACTGAAACTAGGAAGAGCCACAGCCAAAACCCACTGCTTTGGCTTCTAGATGGCGTATCAGGTCTGGCATCACTTTGAGCAATTCTGTGATTGCATATAAATTCAGTAAATCCACCTAACAGCTGCATCTACCCTGTAACCAAGAAGTAGGACCGAATACTCTAGCACAGTGATGGTACAGCACAAGGACTGCCCATCACCAGAAGCTGTATTAGCTGTTAAGATGCAGGAACATTGATTTCAGTTTAGACTAATTATCCAAGCAGATTACCAGGCACACTGAAGGCTCTGCTGCTCCATCCTCATCACTTTTGTGTTATAAGCACATCTGCCAATCATACTGCTGACATATATCAAAGACTGGGCAAATTAGCAGAATTTTCTCATGGATGGCTGGCCATTCCCAAAGTTCGAGACCAACAATTCCCTTGTCATGCTGCAAGATCAAGTTTTCAAACAACTAAAATGGCAGACAAGCAAAAATGAATTCCACACAAAGCTAATCCTGTTATGAGTGCAGATCTTGCTTTTCAGCCTAACTGGAACCAGCTCTGGCCTTAATCAGTCATATCTCCCATTGAAGGAAAACTGAGATATGCAAAAACCATCACAGAGTTATGCCAATTACTGTAAAATTATGGCAATATTTTTCATTATTTGCATAACTAACCAGTTGCCTTAGAAGCTAAGCTTTTCAAAAAAAAAAAAAATTTAAACACTTCACAAGGCTACACAGCCACGATGACTTACCAGAAAAGTCACTCACATGACTTCCTATATAATAGTTTCCCCCAGACAAAACCACTTTATTTTCTTTTGGATCTACCTTGCCTGCGTTCTCTGACACAGTAGCAGTCACCCAAGTACTCAATACTCACTTCTACCATTCTAGAGACAGATCCTGTAAAAATTTTCTAAAATTTATTTTCTCAGGGAAATTTCCTTGTAGCACAGAAATTGAAAACAGAAGGGGAAAAATAAAGGAGAGAAAAGGAGAGAGAGAAGTTCCTAAACAGAGTAAACAGAAAAAGGGCCAAATATACCAAGCTAATTCCCTTTGCTGAGAAAGAAGAAAACTGTAACAAATAAATAAAATCTAAACACTTTAAAAGCTAACCTAGTGGGTGGGTAAGGTGACAGCAGCTTATGAGGTATCAGGTGCTTCATTATGTGTGTCCTCCAGAAACCAGTCTTCTAACGGGCACCTCTGTGAGCAACTGAGAGGGAAGGGGTGGGTACAAGGCTGGAGCCTCTCATTTGCCCCTCACAGGCCAAGAAAGACCTCTCATATCATATCACTTGCTACTCCTGTCCCCCTGAACAGCACCTGCCTGGTTTATGAATCTGTTGAAAGAGTGGAAACCTGTCAGACCACTTTTGAGAAAGCTACGGAAGTCTAGTGTTTAGCAGTGGAAGTTTGCAAATAAAATTATCAAGATCTATTTGGGCCTAGAAAGAGGAACTAAAACCTGGGTCTCGAGACTTCTCCATGTAAAATGTAATTGAGAGCTCCCAGCTCTGAAAGGGAACACATCAGGTGACAGAAAATGAGCAGCAGGCAGTTTCCAAAAGAGGCTATTAAGTTAGGAGAAAATCTGACAGTTTCCCAGGCAGCCTTTTTAATACAGATACTGCTAAATATGGATGGCCTCATAAGGAACAAAATAAGAGAGAGGTCAGCAGAGATCTACCTGTGGAGTGTGATGATACAGTGATATGTAAACTTTCCAGTCCAGCAAAACTGCTTCCAAACCCTCACATTTCTTATGGGTCCACATTGGTGTCAAATTACATCAAGACTCCACAACACTGAGGATGACTTTTAGTACCTCATTTTGATCATTCTGCTTTACGTGTAAAAGGCTAGTGATGGCTTTGCAGATCACACTATGAGAACCCCAGGTCTTCACTCTGGAAAGCATGACATGCACTTATTTGCCACGCATGAAAAATTAAGAAGATGCTGAATTGATGGTATTCTAAGAAATTAAGACAAAACCTTAAAACTGTAAGTCACTTCTTTTCTTTCCAAAGAGGGAAAGGAATATCAGCTTAACGCTTGAGCCACAGTATTTCCCTTGCCTAGCTGAAAGACTATGCAGAGGCGCCCACAGGTCTATTCATGCTTGCTCCTTTTCTCTGGAACGGGCTTGGGGAAAAGGGAGAGGTTTTCGCATAACCTTCTGATTGCTACATATATCAGGGAAAGACTATGACTTCAGTGGATTCTGACCATTAGCTGGGAATACAATCCTTCCCTTACACACAACGTATTTCCAAAAGGAACTGCAAGCAGCCACACTCATCCTGGACAGCATCCCAAGAGCTGGGTAACCACAAAGTTAATGTGAGAAAGAAAATACATGAGAAAACAGGCATTCCTGTCTGTGATTCTGTGAGGGCTCTTTCACTTAGTACTTCACAAGGGAAAGCGGCCAAACATTCCCAGCAAGGTCTTCAAAATAAAACCATACAAGTCCACCATATAGCCTTCTCATAGGTGGATCTGAATGTTCCATAATGGGCCCTTAAACAAGCCACAGCTGACCGAATGAAGAACTCATTCTGATGAGTTGTGCAGATGTGTGCAGATCTCACATCTGTAGCAAGGAGCTCTCCTGTGCTTTCTTCCTCTTACCAACACACAGTACTTGCACTGAAGCCTACCCAGAAAATACCCACCTGACAATCAAAAACCAATTTTAGTCACAGAAGCCACTCTTGTGTTGAGAGGGGATGGATTTAAAGGAACCTCTGTATTTTCTATAGACACTCTCTGCTGACTTTTTCACAGAATTTTGCCTAGAATTTGAGAGCTTAATTAGACCCTAAAGGCTCTTAAAGAAAAAATGAAAAACAAAAATATACCAATGTTTTTCCTCTAACGTAAACCTGCATATAACACGTGGACTTCGCAAAACTGCCCAAACACAGGTCAGCAGAGGCTCAAATGAATGTGGGAACACTTCAGATTCCAGACTATATAGCTTGGTAAAACTTCTAGTTAGATATAAAAGCTAGTAGTCCAAATTACAGTTTTTGTTTGTTTGTTTCCTAAACAATTTATGCCCGTAGCAAAGAAACCATGCATCCTCTAGAAACTTTTTGCCTTTTCCCTCTTACACATTCAGTATTTCCACATACATTGTCACCTTCACTCCTCAGTTTCCAGAATGGCTGTATATAAAACCAGGATCCCTCATTTCCTGCAGCATCCAGAGACACTCGCATAGCATTCTTCTCTAGCAGAGCTGGCAATCTCTTATTGACTGTGAGGTATTTGTTACTTTTTATGTGCAGTAGCTGTGAATAAATAACAATTTTAAAAATTAGTATAGCTTTTCCTTTTCCTACCTCAGTCAAAGAGCAGGCACAGGATTTCATACCATAGTGATTTTTCATAACATACATAAGCAAAGACAAAATAAAACTAGAAGAGAGTTCCCAAAGTATACTGCAGTTTGGGAAAACAGATGCTATCTAACAGACTGACAGAATTACACCTGTGATCAGTTTTACGTGTACAACATAGAGCCAGGGTCAATAACAGTGTTATGTTCAGGAATTTCACAAGGAAGTTGTACTGCACTTAAGAACGTAACTTCTGTCTTATTTATATGTCACAAAGTACAAACAGTTTCAGTGATTTAAAGGGAACTGCACAGCACCTCTACGGTATGATTTTGAAATAAATCTTGAAAATTTATAAATAATATATATACAAATATATATATTTACATTCAGATTCCAGACTACAACAAAAATTGCACATAAAATGTATATTGTGGCACATTATTTAAACATGAATATGTAGTACTTCTGGTGGTCTTTAAATCAGACAGAAAAACACAACACCGTAAACTTTACCAAGTTCTGTCTACCTGAGCTGACAATCCAGATTACTGTGGTTAGTTTCATTTTCACCATATCCTTGAAATGAAACAACTGTTTCCTTTTCAGCTCTGAGAGATGGCAGATGTATTTTAATAGGTTTACCTGTATGACGTTGCTGTATTTTACAATTTCACCCAACAGCTTTCTGTTCTCACTTTCATTCTGCTTTTGTTCCAGTTCTGCTGCATGCTGCAAAAGAATTATCACTTCTTTAAATTCTACAAAACTAATGTCTGAATTCAGCTACTGGAACAGATAATGTAAAAAGGAAATAGCACCATATTAAAAATGCCTCTTGCAAGCATTGCTGTACTGAAAAAATTAGTACCCCTCTCTTCCTGCAGCATGATTTTCTAAACAATAATCACCTGACATCATTCTGATTTTTATTACCCAAATAGAAACTCATTCACAATTTATTGATTGCACATGAAATGCATGCTAACACACCCTACCGAGCATGCTATTTTAAACATTTTCAAACCAGAAAAATAATTCCAGGTGCTTTATTTTCATCCTAACAGAGAAAACAAGAAGGAAAAGAAGGGCACATGGTTACCTTCTCCCTGTCAGCATTATTTTTACTTGTTTTTTAATTACATACAAATGCTTTGTACATAAATTGTCTATTTAATATATTATATAATATAACAAAACCAGTAGATCACATTTTGCAAGAGTAAGGCCAGCCACGACTGTCTGGGTCAAACACAACCACAGAATGAAATTTCAACTCCTTGCTCTAATTGCTCTGTAGAGCTATAGCCACACACCATGTGCCTTTATTGCGTTTTTTAACAGGACAGACCAACAACCTCTCTACTGGACATGAAACAGTAGCAACTACATTTGATAGCATTGTTTCACTTAGTCTTATGCATCCAATTAAAACATCAGGCCAGCTCTTTTTCAGTGATATGCTCCTCAACATGCATATCTTGATGCAACGTTCAATCTGCCCAAACAGTTCTTGAAAGAATAGTCTAGTCTGAAAGCAAAGACAATTGCAACTCTGAGGAATTTCCAGACTAAAGCATGGATAGCACCTCTTTGTCCATCCTTCTGCCCAGCTCCTGTAAAGGAGTTCTAAAATAATCACATGATTTAAACCAGGACCCATTCTTGATTCTATTAACCCAATTTTTAACTTTATAAGCAAGTATTATTGCTTTCAGAAGCTTGATAGCACCTAGTCCAATGAAACCACAGCCTAAAGCAAGACAAAAACCAGGGCTGGGGCAATAAATGCCAGTCAGAAGGTAGGAGAACTAAGAAAGGAGAAGGCTGCTACTGTGGCACAATACCCATCATGATGGTTCCCAAGGCGCTTGTTATTGTTTTTCATTCTATTGTTACTCTACAGCCTGCAGATTGAGATAAGATTGCAAATACAGATGTCTCTTACTTGAAGTTTCTTCAGCAGTGCTGCTTCTGTATGGTTTCCTTGTTTGGCTTGTTTGGCTTTCCAGTACTGCTTCTGGGCTGAATACCGGTTCATAGGACACACCTTGAAAAGGCAGTCTGTAGAAGATTGAAATAAATTCTCATAAGTAGTGTTGAAAGACACTTCCTTCATTTGTAAGTATGCTTTGGTTGATTTTCTTTTTCCAGAAGTAGCTTGGTCATGACAATGTTCAAGTGCAGTCAGAAAACAGTTTGATGGAAGCAATACCATAAATAGGGTGGTATAATATCTGAGTTGACAAAAAAAGCCTTTGATGCATCACACACTCCCCCATGAGAAACCCCTCTGCAACCCCTGCATGGCTGGGAACCTGCCCATATGATAGACTGCCTCCAGCTTTGTTAGTACTCTTTGCTGAAGCACAAATTAACAGATGTGTTGTCTGAAGGCATGTGACTTTGGAAACTTGAAATAGTTGTCTCACTTTCTGTATGTCATACATCTGGTTACCCTGTTCCTTTTGGCACAGTAACACAAAGGATTACACAGACATTCAGCTGCAAGCTATCACAAAGGTCAACACACTGTTGCATGTGCCTGTTCTAAGATTGATTAAAAGAACTAGCAGTAAAAACAACAACGTCACAGAAAGTGAACTCCATGTTCGCCTTCCCAGCACCCAGCTGACCACAGCTGAGTGTCAAAAGTTCCTCACTGCAGCAGGGTCCTTTCCAAGGCTTTGGCTGCTCATCACAGAAAATCTCATTGCAGCTCTGCCATGGTGTGAGAGGACAGATGTTTTCACTGGCCCTGGCAAGAGCACAGCCCTGTAGACCTACCTCTGCCTGCCTGCTCTTCAGGTACCGCTGCCATGAGGCCCTCTACCACACTGCCTTATGCTGGGGCTGTGTTCACTGCAGGCACTTTAAAGGATTACTCTTGCTTCATTTCCTGTCACAATATTCACATTTAATGGCAAAATTTGTGGGATGTCTGAAGAATACAATCCCACAACAGCAGGCAGCATAACAGTAATAAGAGCACACTGACCCAAGCAAGAACACAATCCCACAGCATTTGGATCAGTGAGGTCCCAACATGGCCTACTGTCTTTAATGGTGCTCATCTTCACACCACCATCCAAAACAAAATGCATAAAACTAACAAAAAAAAATGAAGATGTTGGCACAGGGAGTCTGTGGAGGTTGGTGAAGGGCCCTCAGGCCTGGCCTGGTTGTTGCCAGCACCACCATGCTGGGCCCACCTCTCCTCACAGGCACAGCCTCTTGTCTACGTGTCCTGCAGCTTCAGCTGTGCTCGTGAGAGGACACCGGGGCTGAGACAGCGTGGACAGAAGTAACGGAACCCCCGGGCCCTTTGTTCTCCAAGAGACCAGGCAAAAAAAGAGCTGTGGGGTGCTTCCCATAGTGCCTGTTCAATTGTTAATGTTAACTGCCAACGAACTAAATTTCATTAAATTCCCTAACTCAAAGCTTTGGGCTTTTTTCGGCCTGTGACAGTTCTGTAGCCTGGAAATTGAGGCTCAGGAACCCATAAGTTAAATGGTTCCTCCAAATCTGACTTCTTTTAAAGTGGTAAAAGATACCCAGTCTTGCAAGGTCCTGAGCAGCAATTACTCCAACGGCCAGACTTGAAAGACATTTTCTTTAGCAAATGCTGGTAATGATCCTTTCACACCCCAGAGGAAGGGAGTGGAAAGTATTTATTAGCAGAGTTTTGCTGTGAGATTAATAAGAACATACAGGCTTGCATGTGTATTATAATAGAAAATTGTTCCCTGACACAGGTTGGGATTTGCAGGTGCCAAAGGAAGGTCCCAAATTGTTGGCCCTCCATATTTAAGTGTCAAGCAGTCTCTGAGAATTAACTCACCCACAGAGGAGAAAGACCTCTGAAGAATTCCTCCCTTTCTCCGTGTTCTGTGTTTGGGTCTCACAGATGTAGGGAGCAAATATATTCTATCACATATCACAAAATAATTTAAAAACAGTTCTCTCTACCCTTAGCTCTCCTGCTATCTTCTTGGAAAAGACTACCTTTCCAACAGCACTGTACAGTCAGCCTCACCTCTGTTGCAAAAGGTGCTGCAACTAAATATCAACCACAACATCCAGACTAAGTACATGTTCCAGATATGCTGGATCGATTAATTTACTAACCCTGCATGTCATTTTTAAATGCTGTGGAATCTACTCATACACTCACTACTGTCACAAAAATGTTAATGGGGGAAGCTATGGAGTTCTAATCAGAAATCACAGCCTGAGTTTTTAATCACTGTCAGGTTGGCAGCAGACAGCTTCTATTTGACAATGCTGTTTACTCACCATCTAATTCCTAGACTGAGTTTACATCTGCAGTTAACTGTGCTCTCCCATCCACAACAGCAGGTGGGAAGTCCTGTGCATCACATATGATGAGGAAAGTTTCCTAAATCTGTTCCACCCTTGAATGGAAATTCAAGTGTTAAACTCATAACACCTCTCTATAGAAGATGCTAGATACAAAGGCAGATCTTATTCTCATTTTAAACACTGAGAATTCAATGTAATTACTTTTCAATGCAGGAAAGAAGAAGAGATTCAGTTCAATGTATCCAACCCATCGCAATTTGTCAGGACTTGCTGAAACCAAATTGCAGGAGGAACACCTCTATACCCAATACAAGAGGAGAGGGAAATCTAGCATGAAGATTAGCCATGTCCTTACTAAATACATAAAATGAACTCTCATTACTTAGCAAAATAAATCAGGCAGGATTCTCAGGTACAAACAGGCACAGTTAAGCAAGCTATCTAAAGCTAGTGCTGCCAAAACCACTAGTAATACTGTGCCACAAGTTGCTCACAGCACCTGCATCCCCCAGAGCTAACTGCTGCAGTGCTGGCTCTCAATATACAACCTAAGCCGCAATGCTTTTGGTTCTGCAAACTTGTCATTTAGTGTCTCATGTATTGGCCAAAATGCCACATATTGCACATTGTCACATCACAACTTCAACTGCATTGCCTCCTCTCTTCACAGCAGTCAATCTTCCTTCAGTATCCATAGGAGCAAGATCTGTCCACAGAAAGGCCACTAGCAGTAGAAGTTTCCTTGATATTCACCAACAGGCCTGACCAGTCTGCTCCCTAATCACAAGCCTGTGCTGCTTTTCCTAGAAGAAAATGTTACAAATCTTTATCAAAGCAAACCCTGCCACCTTGCAGAGATACTTTCATTCAAAGGAGAACAATTACAATGAGAACTCTATTACACAGCCCAGAGTATATGAAAACCCTCTGGATAACTTTTAGAATACTCTGATCAGAAAGAAGGCAAAAAAAATATACCACTACCACCCCTGAAAAAAAAAAAAAAAAATCCATACTGTTAAATCATACTGTATGTTGAAGACGATCATAGGACAAGAAATCATTATTCTCTATTATCTTCTGTAACAGTCTACAATTAATATGCCTTCTCAGAACACATCTTGAAATACCTACTTTTCTAAAGTAATTGTACTCTCTTTTTATAGGACCAGTTTTCATTTCTCAGTTAATCCACACACATCCCGCTACTTCAGTATACACACAGCTTCCCATCTTCTGCAGTCTCAAAGCACAGTACTACCACACTGCACAGAAATGCAACACATATATATACATATAATAACTACTGCAGGTTTATTTTTCACAAAGTTGGGTGACTATTTCCCATTGATACTTCTTAAAGAAATGGAAACAGAACAGGTGCTCAGCCACATAGCTAAATCTACAGCCATGCTGCAAAAGTCTTCCTGAGTTTCAGTCTTATGCTTAAAAGTTGTGCTTCCAAGAACTTATTTTTAAAACTGTATTATTATCTTCTTCAATTTAGAGAAGAAAAAAACTCATATTCTTTGTTTTCATACAAGGTAGAGTTGTTGGTTTTTTGTTTGTTTGTTTTGTTTTGTTTTGTTTTGCTTGTTTGCCTTTTTTTTTTTCCCAGATTCCAGATACATTAAAAATAGTTCACCTGTTGATTTTTTTTCCTCTGGTCTTTTAAAGTTACTTGTATGAGAGTAACAGTAGAACACTATATTCAAGCTTTGTGATCCTAAATATCAGAAAAAAAACAGTCCCTGCCCTATAGAAGCTATAGTTTAAAAGAACAGGAAAGAAAAGAAACTGAAAGCAACTTTCTTTACGCAGTTTTGCATAAATGCTTCTCTTCCTTAGGACACAAGTTAAGTAGGCACTATGAAAAGTAAGCAAATTGCTTAAAGAAAACAGCTTAAAAGTATCAGCTAATTTCACTTACTAAACTTTCATGTATTTAATTTCTCCATCAATTCTTTCATACCTCCAAAGGCAAAATCAGAATTGCCTATGCACAAAGTGAAGATGGAAAAAAAAAAAAACTTCCACTCTTCCCCACACAGTCACTTAAAAAAAAAAAAGTACAAATGCTTATAAAAATATTTTAAATGAATAAACTATTATAAAAATATAAAAATATGTTTTCTTTAGAAAATACAAAGAAAGGGGAAATCCTCTCTTCCTCTCCCTGACTGCAGAGGGGCAGAGATGAACCTTACCCTCCTATACTACACCTTGGCTTGCTAGAAAGTAAGAAAATATTATCACTGTGGAAAGATATATCAATTACTTATTTTATAAAGAAAAAAATGGCATTTATTAATTAACTACCAAAAGATGGAAAGCAGCAATTCCCAGAGTGCAGGAAACAATCCACACTGGCACTCAGCACCAAACTGCCCATATGTCTAAGCCTGCAAATGTGCACAAAATCCGTCTATATTAGCGCTTTAAAAAAGGTAATAGTGGGTGGAACAAACATATACAGCACATCCTCTGAACAAAAAACAACTGTACCCAGAAGTCTGAAAAGGAAAAGAACTCCTCTTATACCTTTTAAATGTTTCTTGATATTGCATAAGGATGGCTTAGAACAGTATTTGTCATTGCCTTTTTTTGTTGTTGTTGGTAAGGTATTAGAAATTCAACTCTTAGCCATCACAGAAGATTTTCAGTTATGTGAAATATGAGAAGAGGAGGCTGAGGGGAGACCTCATCGCAGTCTACAACTTCCTCGTAAGGGGGTGTCGAGAGGCAGGAGACCTTTTCTCCATTAACACCAGCGACAGGACCCGCGGGAACGGGGTTAAGCTGAGGCAGGGGAAGTTTAGGCTTGACATCAGGAGGGGGTTCTTCACAGAGAGAGTGGTTGCACACTGGAACAGGCTCCCCAGGGAAGTGGTCACTGCACCGAGCCTGACTGAGTTTAAGAAGAGATTGGACTGTGCACTTAGTCACATGGTCTGAACTTTTGGGTAGACCTGTGCGGTGTCAAGAGTTGGACTTGATGATCCTTAAGGGTCCCTTCCAACTCAGGATATTCTATGATTCTATGATTCTATGTGGAGAACTAGCAAAATTATGGCTTTACTCGAAGCAGCAAAATGACAAATGAGAAGTGGTACATCTATTAAATCAAAGTGTGTACCAATCTACATGTTTTGAAGAAATTACAGAAAGCTAAAAGGAGCTGACATGAGAATGGAAAGAGAGGAATACAAGGGAACAAGGAGGAAGAAGCAGGGCCATGAAGATCATAAGGTGGACAATGGAAAAAGCAATCAGTAGTCTGAGAAGAAAATAAATGCATCTATTTAACTGAAACAAGAAGAAAAACAAAGAACAAACCACAATGATGTAGGAGAAGGCAAGTAAAGAAGAAAATGGCAGATGGCAGAGGAAAGGATGGAAAAAGGAAAGGAGAAGTAGAAGACGAACAGACTAAGCACTGAGACAAAAGCAAGAAGTTGCCTATTTGGGAACTCAAACACTGACTACATTGCAGATGCCTCAAAAAATAAGTATGAAATGCAGAGAATTTAAAATCAGTTTAAGAATTTAAGTCATTTTCGATTCAAACCAGAGAAGACTCCTTTGCTCCTTTTTCAGAGTTGCTAAATTTGACCAACAAGCACGTCTTACCAGAGCTATTTTAGACCTTGGAAACTGAAATTGTTTCCCACCAGAGATAACAACATCAAGCTAAAGTGTGCTTACAGTCACTGTTTAGGGAAACCTGCAGTTTTGTCGCTCATGATATGCCTTTTCTTCATGTGAACATGATTTATTGCACACGCTATTTTTCCTAGTAACAGTGAATCTGCTCCTGCAATGTGGAAAGCATTTCCACCATCACACTAAGTGCTATAACTCATAAACTTCAGATGGAATTAGAACAAGAAGCACCTGGCTTCATTAGTCCCTCAAATTCAACCGCAAAATAGTAAATGCTTCTTTTTTTTCAACAGACTTCAGGAAACACGTGTTGGACTAAATTCTGCCCTCCTTTACAGTGATGCAAATCTTGATCTGCACACTGTTAAACAGAAAGCCACTCCAGAGTCATTCCAGTGTGACTGAAGGGGAAATATGGAACACAGATTCTTTATATGGACAGAAAATGAAAAGGAGCCACTGCTTTCCTTAGTTTAACAATACTCTGATGTTCTGAAATAACTAGAATAGCTACCACCCACTCAAAAAAAAAAGTAAACACAACAAAAATGAAACTGCTATTTTGAGACATCTCTTCACGTTGGTTTTCAGTTCAGACCAACAGCTCTGTACCTAAATTTGATCTCTGAGTAAACTCCATAGGAGGGGTACAATAATTAGAAAACACAATTTTTTTGTTGTTTTTTGGAGGCATGGAGGAAGGAGGCGGAACTGATAAAATATTACCCAAAAAAAGAGCAAACAGTCTTCTGATGTTCATTTTCAGAGTCAGTCCTTGGAATCGAAACATCTTGTCAGAAACATGCCTTTCTCATACTTCTTTGACTTGTAGGTCATGCTCTAACTTCACATCAACGCCAGTTTCAACTATGAGTGATAAAAACACTGTAAACCATACAGACAGCAGTTCCTATTACTAAAGAGGCCCTACTCTTCCTGCTGTTAGATGCTATTTTTAGTTACTTATGTCTAATCATTCAATTAATCATTCCTGCCTAAGTCATCTTTTTATGTCAAGAACCTACTTGAAGCATTTTTTTTTTATTAACTTCATGATTTTAATTGAATCTTCCAGCAGATTCTTGGGGAGAAGACCATGTATTTTGCTTATATTTCTTGGTTATATAAAGAACTTTAGCAGCTCTTTTGTGTCAGTGCTTTTGAGCATAAGTAAGAAATTTAACATAGTGGCAGAGATGTGCTGTGGTTGGCCTTATAATGCAGACATCCAATTCTCACAGTGTTCCCAGTTCTCAAAAGTTTTGTACTGTCCATGCTTCATAGGTGATTATTAGGGTGCAGCTCTAAAATACTCTTTAGAGGCCTGTATACACTCACCACCTGCCTCCATCTCATAGCTCCTACCTGATCTAGGCTGTTGCAGGTATGTATGTCATCCTCACTGTAAACTGAGTGTCATCTATCCCAAGACTGCCTGGGCAGAGCAAAAGTCCCAAGGTGCAGCTCTGTGGTAGCATGCACTAAATTCCAATTAGATAGCGAGTCTCTACTGTGTTCTAAACAAAACCACTGCTATTCCCAGTTTTCTTAGGATTAGACTTGTATAGCAAAGAAAAAGACAACCAATTACAGTCTTTATCTTTGCTGCAGCCCTTCCAGGACTGCTACTTGTCATGTATGAAAATGCTACTAGATGCTAGATAGGGCACTAACAACATCACCATGATGTTACAGCATGGTGGGTTGCTTATCTTAAAGGTGTAGTGGGTTTACGTGGCAAGGTTTTGGGAGCAGGGGGCCATAGGGGTGGCTTCTATGAGAAGGATCTAGAAGCTGCCCCATGTTTGGTAAGGGCCCCACTGCTGACCAGAGCTGAGCCAGTAAGTGATGTTGTTTTGTGCCTCTGTGAGAGCAGATTTAAGAGAGGGGAAAAAAATTGCTGCACCACACAGCAGCTGGGAGAGTGAGAGGAGTGAGGAACAGCCTTGCAGGC
The DNA here is from genome assembly GCA_011075105.1 of Heteronetta atricapilla. Lineage (NCBI taxonomy): Eukaryota > Metazoa > Chordata > Aves > Anseriformes > Anatidae > Heteronetta > Heteronetta atricapilla. The sequence continues at coordinate 75,139,740 of CM021731.1, read as the reverse complement.
ACCAAGGTCAGTGAAGAAGGAGGGGGAGAGGTGCTCCAGGCTCCGGAGCACAAGTCCCCTGCAGCCTGTGCTGAGGCCCATGCTGAAGCAGGCTGTCCCCCTGCAGCCCATGGAGTACCACGGTGGAGCAGGGTTCCACGCTGCAGCCCATGGAGGAGACCACGGTGGAGCAGGTGGACCTGCACCAACAGAGACTGTGGCCTGTGGAAGACCCCTGCTGGAGCAGATTCTGGGCCAGACCTGTAGGTCGTGGAGAGGAGACCACGCAGGAGCAGGTGACCTGGCAGGAGCTACTACCCATGGGGGACGCACGTTGGAGCAGTTTGCTCTTGAGGGATGGACCCTGTGGTACGGACCCGTATCTGGAGCAGTTCTTAAAGAACTGCTGCCTGTGGGAAGCCCACGTCGGATCAGTTCAGCAAGGACTGCATCCTGTGGGAGGGACCCCACAGCACAGGGGATGAGAATGACTGAGAAGGAGCGGCAAAGAAGCGCTATAGACTGACCATAACCCCTATTCCTCCATTCCCCTGTGCTGCTTGGGGGGAGGAGGTGGAAGAGGGTGGCTGGGGGGAAGGTGCTTTTGGTTTCTTTCCTTTATTTCTCACTTCTCTAGCTTATTAATAATTGGTAATAAATCTTACTGTCTCCCTATGCTGAGTCTGTTTTGCCCATCACAATAATTACTGTGTGATCTCCCTGTCCTTATGTCAACCCTTGAGCACTTTTCATCGTATTTTCTCCCCACTCCTCTTTGAGGAGGGAGAGTGAGAGAGCAGTTGTGGTGGAGCTTGGCCGCCCACCCGAGTAAAACCACCACATAAGGCCACAAAACTCACTTTTGCACTGATTTAGCTTCTCCTGCAGGTCTTGCAGTTCAGCCAAATTCACATGGTTATCACAATGCCAGCACAAGCTGGGCAAGCCACTCCAAAATTGTCAGGTATGGGCATGCCCTAAAACGGAAAAGGATAAGGAATGACAGGAAGAGAGACAGCTGGAGCCAAAGAGAGCTAAGAGGCAGCAATGAGGAAGAGGAGAGAAACAGCTAGTAACAAGATTTGAGGATGCGAAGAAAGGTGAAGAGAGAGGATCCCAAGAAGTTGATACATGAGTTAGAAGAAAGGAAAGTTTGGATGCTGGGGAGAAAGAGTAAGGGGAACTAGAGGTAAAGAGATGTGTTATGAAGCAACAGAAAGATATCACAACAGGAACACAGCCAAAACTGTCTACAACTAATAGAAAACATTTCCCTGCAAGCAGCTGGGATGCAACTCAGGAGCACAGTTTTTGCATTCCCCTACCAGCAAAGAACAGCTGTAGGTTTTCTCTGTGTCTCATTCCCTTCTGATGTCTGATCTACATGCACATGTACTACTGCCACCAATAGTGGTATGGCATTAGTGCTGTGATTTCAAAAACCTTGCACCCTGGAGTCCAAACTTTCCTGATGAAATAATGTTTTTGGAGGGAAAACTCAACAAAGAATGCTATCACCATTTTCCTTCTTTGTCTTTCCAAGTTAAGCAAGAATATCACAACCACAATAAAAGAAATCTTCTGAAGTTATAAAATCAAGCATTTAAAAGTTAGACAATGAAAAACTTTTTTTAACCTCTGTTTATCTCCTCAACTGCAGCCATTTTAACATATTTTGCAATTGCATTATCACATGCAAATCTTTTCCAATGACTTCTGGCTCATCTAGAAACCGAGATATGTTCTACTTTGGGAACATATCAGGGTGGTGAAGTGAGAGAACTGTACAAAGAATGCCCATGTGAAAATTTGTGCAAGATTCAAGCTGTCAATTAAACATGTATTTTCAGACAGTGAGAAGATGAAATCACAGCTAGGTAGTTTGAAAGCCACACTGGAGAACTAGATGCTATCTCCATGCAATTCCTAGTTGTTTTAACCCTTTATTCACCATCTCTACTATAAAGTTATTCCATGATGTTGTGCAAGTAACTGAGATTTATCACTATTAGTTTCTAAGTATATGCCCCCATTTTCCTCATTTTCCAATTTCCAAGATCTGTAGATGTGCTGAATGTTGGAACTGGAACCAACTGGAGATGTTTCCCGAATATGTGATGGAAAATAAACTCTGTATACTCCGGGAAAACAGAGCTTCAGTCTCTCAATGTTTTAAACACTTTTTTTTTTTTTTTTTTGCAATAGCATATACATGCGACAATGTAATATACCCTGAAAATAAGGTTAAGCACCTCTGTTTCACCCCTTGAAATAGACACAGTCAGTGATGATCTGGGGCATGCAGTATTTTTGGCATTCAAGAAGTAGAAACTGTATGTTGTCAGTACTTTGTTATTTTTTCCATCAAGCAAAATAGTAGAATTATTCACATCTAACCTACAAGCCCATGTCTAAAAAAGTTGAGAAAAATGAGACATGGTCTTAAGGGAAAACAAAACAAAAAACTGACAAAATACTGGCGAGTCTTTACAACGCTGGTTTATCTTAAAAAAATAAAAATAAAAATACTGCAGCAACTCCAGTAGTTGTGAACCTGTTGTGAGCTTGTTTCCTATTTACAGTAAGAGCAGGGCTGGAGGAGCAAGGAGTTGGTCACAAAGTGAGGTATCTGCATTCGGTGGACAGAACAGAATAACTGGCTCTTGGACTACCACCAGGTTAATCACTTTTCTCATGTTCTCTGCCTACCCCAATGCCTTTGCTGATTTGGCATTTAGTTCTCAAAATTAGCTTTTCACATTCCAGCTTGAAACTTCAGCAATATACTCACAAACCACCAAGGCTCCAGGGAAGTTACCTGTCTGGCAATGCAAATCTTTGCCCAGAAAGTTAGAATATGCATCAATATATATAAATATATACATATATCTCCTGAGTTACTGACCTCTGAACTTCTTGGGAGGATTGGCAAGGTCACCTGCATCTGGCTGAACCACACATCTGTCATCCACTAACCTAGAAAAACAGAAGTTGTTATATTTACTAAAAACATGTATGTCTGCATTTATATATGCTGTTATCAAACATCATATCTTTGGTACAGAAATTCACACATTTTTCTCATTTAATTGAAAAATAGAAGCTACATTTTTGTCAGACACAAGGAGGGACATTTAAGTTCAAGCAGGTTAGCTTGGCCCTAACCCTGCCACTGCTCACAGATCCCTGCATCTGCACTGAGGACTTTTAAATGCACACACGGCAAGCAGCCTTCATGTGGGTACAAGATTGTACGTCGACCTGCCTATGCAACCAGCATGTGCAGGGAGGGTTCACAAAGGACTTGATGTTTCACAGTACTCTTTTAGCTAAAATTTGAATCCAGAGTCCAGTATAACACCTTGAATTACAGTCTTCAAACATTCTGCTAATCTTCTTCATAATTTCCAGGTTTTTTCCTCCAGGGGAGGCACCTGAAATCAATATTCAGGTCTGATCAAAACTCATAGGAGCAATTGTTTCTTTAGTAGAATGAATAAGCATTTATTTAACCTGCAGCAGAAAATATAAATAACAAATTAAATATATTTCTCACAACACTTTAGAATTAAATAAACAATAAAATTCAAAAAGATTAAGTGCCCCACTTAGCAGACAAAAAATTGTTAAATTGAAAAAATCTTATCACAGAACTTCGTAAACATAAATTCAGCTTCCCTTCAGGAAGAATCTGCCTGTTTCAAACAATTATTCAGGATAATCATGCTTAAGGACACACTGCTGCCCTGCCACTCAGCACAGAAGTCTTAGTGGCATTTTCTGTGGGAAACTGCCAGAAAAGGTGCAGTTTGGATTCATCCAAGTTATGGAACAGATGCATTCAGTTTTCACTCAAGTTGAAGGTTTTGGCACCAGAAGACCAATGCCCCAGCATGCATGTGAATTTTGTACCCCTAATATGGCAGCTCAGTTTTTGTAACATATTTAGCTGCAAATGCAAGCTTTCAGTGAAGAGAGGTAAGTGAAGGGGCAGCTGCAGGAACCCGAGACACCCTGCCATGGCCTCAGGGAGTTGTGGTTTATGCACAGGTTTATACCATGGGGCTTAGCAAGAACAAAGGTTTGGAGAGCAGGATTTAGCAAGAATCACTCCTGCAAGACGCCCTCTGTGTATGACCTAATAGGTCAAATCTGCCTATAAGTAGCACCTAAAACCTAGGATCACAGGAAAAACAAGGTTGGACAGAACTACCTCTGTTCCTCTCACCCCAAGTCAGGACTGTACGGTCCTACCTACGTCATTCCTGACAGTCTCCTGCATAATTTGCTTTTAAAGTCTGCCAGTGACAGAGAGTAACTAGGACTGAAGCCAAAAGGCAGGCAAGCAGCAAGACGCCCTTGACCTATCCCCACATGGCCCAGTTCTCACCCATTCCTCTGGGCACCCACTAGCAAGACAGGAACCATCCCTACCATGTGTTATCATGGCAGCATCTGCTGAGAGTTGCTGCTTGAAACCTCTCACAGGATGCAATTTCAAAATCTAGCTGGATTTCAAATTTCACCAGCTTCGGTGACTTTCTAAAAACAGGAGACTCTAAAAGGATAAACACTGAAATGCTTTACAGAAGCCTTGCCAAGGGTTTTTAATTTCAAGAAGTACTCCCCCACTGCAAAATCCCGCTAATGCTTGTCTGAATGAACCCATAAGGTTTAACCCTTAAACAGTGGCAGGATGGAGGACAGTATGTGGAAGCTGCGTGACTCACAAGGAACATCCTGTGTTCCTTAGTGACATCTTGTGTACCCTAGTGACAACTCCAACCACGGATAAAATGCAAAACGTTCATCATGGCACCACATCGCCACAACAAAAGCCATACACAAAACACTGTGCTGCTGCTGAGAAAAACAAACAAGATCCTGTACTCCCTCTGAGATGATCAGCTGCAGAATTCAAATATATGCTGGACGTCCTAGGCTCAGAAAACAGACATTAAATACTTATTATCAGTCATTTTCATTTCATCATTGTCTAAAGGCAGAAAGATAAGTACCATAAATGAGCTCTGCAGGCTTTAGGAACCAAAGACATCAGACAAGGCAGACAAAGGAGGAAGGAACTGCTACTGCTCTCATCCTATATACAGGAAATGACAGCTCAGAAAGTTTAATTGGCATGGGGCAGGTCAGTTGAATGCATGACAGAATAGAAACATCGTCTCCTGAGTCCCTCTTGCTCAGTGTTTCAGCTTTGGACACTTTTGTTTCCCACAAAGTATCTTGCAACACAGGACCAAAAAAAAAAAAATGTACTGCTTTGTCTATACAGCAGTCTTCCTGCAATTTAATCACCAACATTTTCATATTATGATATTCATCCTGTTTTCCTGGAGTAGGTATTCCAAAGATTTCAGGAGCTACTTGTTTACTGTGGAGTTCCCTGCACATGTATGGCATTTTTATTTGTGCAAGTTGCTCCTTAAATATAGAAAATATCTGGTTTATGCACAATGCTTTAAGTAATCATTGCAGATCTGCGGTAATTAAGTTGTACAGTAGCTCAATGGTGCCTCAGATAAATCATCAAGTGGTCAAAATAACAACTGTGGCACTGGGCCTTTACGCATACCCCTTTGTATTCAGTAATTGCAGAGTTAGGGTCTGAAAGTAACAACGTTCATGGGACCGCTGGTCTTAGCTACCACAATCATTCTCCCAGTGAAGCCAGTGAAAGTTTTTCCACTCCCTGCAGGGGAAGTAAGGGCAGTTCCTCATTATGCCACCCACCAGACAACCTCACGGATGAGCAGGTATTGAAGTCATTAAGGCCTCATGATACACTGGACAAAGCCACATTTAACAAGAAAAAAGCTACCTAAAACAATGTCCAGAAGTTAAGGCATGCTTCAAAGAAGGGCAACAAAGCTGATGAAGGGCTTGGAACACAAGTCCTGTGAAGAGCAGCTGAGGGAACTAGGGTTGTTCAGTCAGGAGAAGAGGAGGCTCAGGAGAGGCCTTATTGCTCTCTACAGCCACCTGAAAGGACAGTGTGGGGAGCTGGGGACCAGCCTCTTCTCACAGGTAAGTAGTGATAGGACTAGAGGGAATGGCCTGAAGTTGCACCAGGGAAGGTTTAGGTTAAAAATGAGGAGACATTTATTCTCAGAAAGAGTAGTCAGACATTGGAACGGGTTGCCCAGGGAGGTGGTGGAGTCACTGTCCCTGGAGGTGTACAAGGAAAGGTTGGACCTGGCACTTAGGGACATGGTTTAGTGGGTGATATTGGTAGTAGGGTGATGGTTGGATCAGATGATCTTGGAGGTCTTTTCCAATCTTAATGATTCTATGATTCTTCAACGTGGAGGCAGAGGGAAAAAGGCAGCTTTCAGCTCACCTGTAAGCACAGAATCGTAGAATATCCTGAGTTGGAAGGGACCCACAAGGATCATTGAGTCCAACTCTTGGCACCACGCAGGTCTACCCAAACATTCAGACCATATGACTAAGAGCACAGTCCCAACACTTTTTAAACTCCAACAGGCTTGGTGCCATGACTACGTCCCTGGGGAGCCTGTTCCAGTGCATGACAGTCCTCTCAGTAAAGAACCTCTTCTTGATATCCAGCCTGAAACTCCCCAGTCACAGCTTGATACCATTCCCGCAGGTCCTATCACTGGTCACTAAAGAGAATAGATCAGTGCCTACCCCTCCACTCCCCATCACGAGGAAGCTGTAGACCATGACGAGGTCTCCCCTCAGCCTCCTCTTTTCCAGTCTGAACAGGACAAGTGACCTCAGCTGCTCCTCGCATGTCTTCCCCTCTAGGTCCTTCACTGTCTTAGTAGGCCTCCTCTGGACATAAGCAAAGACAGTGCACCACAACAAGGAATCATCATCTTCCTCTCTCCCCTCATCTCCCACCACCATCTGGCAGGGTAAAATCTGCCCTTTCTCTCCACATGCAAAACCAAGCATGTTTAGACACATTCAGTTTGGTATGATTATGCAGCTATGAATTCCATCTGTAAGGTGGCATCTGTCTGCAACATGTTCATGAGCAGTTTTAAACATACTGCCGCTTGTATTTGGTGGTGTTTCAGCAACAAGATGACAGGAACACTATTTCCTAATGCTATCCATTCAGAACTTGCCTAATATCACCTTCAAACTTTTCAAACGGCTTCTATAAATGGTCCGCTCCCTGGGCACTGGACAGAAGCAGCAGAATAATAACTTCTTTCTTCTGGGTACAGAAGCAGCTTTTCTAGGGACTTTCACAGTAATAATAATAATAATAAATATGAATAAAAATAACAAAACACAGTGCGTATGCATAGGACCAGCGTGTCTCAACATGTATTTGGAGAAATGGGAGGAAGGACGTGCTGATGGGAGGAGTGGGACTATAGGGTAGAAGTGTAACTGATAAGACAGACGTGTTGGCATAAAAGACTACTGATAGACAGGTTTACAGGTATGAATCATATATGCTAAATGAGCCTTCATGTTCTACAAGCCATTCGGATTACCTTACACAAGGCTAAAGGTAAATATACCTAAGGTTTCTAGGAACTTGCAGCTGTAGCACAAGGTTCAAGGAATGGTCATATAGCAACAATCCTAGAAAAATTATTCACAATGATGAGTTATTTTAAAATTACTACTAAGATACAATCACATTCTGGTAAAACAAAAAACATTGTAAGAGAAGAGGTACCACGCCAGAAAAACAATGATGGTGGATTTCATGAATTTTAGGTCTTTTTCATAACGTTAGGTACCTTTTAGATTGTCCAAGACAGCAGCCACATAGCCTATATTCATGTATTGTAGATCTGAAGAGTTTAATGTTGTGCCTTCAATTTAAAAAAAAAATATATCATCCTGAAAGTTATTTTGCCTCATCCTACCAAAAGAGCAAGACTGTCACTTTTCATATCCAAGATTACTAAATAAAACAATATAGAAAATAACACACAAGAGGAGACAAAACATACTAGCATATAAACTCTCATACATATATAAATACATGAATGCAGATTCTCGTGCCCAACTTGCTAAAAAATACACGACAACTACTGATGTCTATTAAAACATGGGGATGTGCAGAGGTAAGCTTGGTACTCTTTACACATATGTATTTTATCCCTCAAAAAGTTCAATAAACAAAGCCAGAGTGTGTTAGACTGAAGACACTTCCTCTCTCAGTCACTCAGCTTTCACTCTTCGTTCCTGCAGAATCATCCTTTCACTGATTTTCTCACAACATGAAGAGGAGGGGACAACGCTGACAAGAGATATCAGCAAGAGGAGCTGGACATTTTAATCACCAGTGGAGCCAAGCCTGATCTCTGTTTAGCATCAATTCACAAATCATGCTGAGGTTATGTCCCAAAGGCATGAACTCAGCACCCTCATGAACAGAAGAGCCCTTAAAGCCTCCCTTCCTTTTTTCCACAGCCATCCCTATACACCGACAGCCTCCTTATCTGAAACACCCTTCCAAAGCACCTTCCGCTCAAAGCACTTCTTCCTTTCCTAAGCGGAGCTCTCGCCTGCAAAGCTGCTCCTGCCCTCCCTGCATCCCAGCACACAGTAACTGCTCGGGAAGAGAGGTGTCAGTCATATTAGTAAGGAGCCGACCAATAATGAACAATAGGTTATTAAAATTTTGCTTCCCTGGAAATCAAGCATCAAATACTCAAGTGCCAAAACCATCAGGTCCACCCAGTTCTCCAGGTCCACCCATTTTTCATTTCAGTTTGCCTCTTATCAGGCATCTAGGTCAGCCCACTTCTTGCTTGCTTAAAGCAGTCTCCTGCCAATACTCTGGAGTTATTATATCTCACCCTTCCCAAAATGTGAGTTCATACTCCTTTTTGACTACCAATCCCAATTCAAATGATTTACAGCTCTATGATGTAGCTCCCACTGTATGAAATCTGTGCTTTTCCTGTCTCCTTCCTTTACAAAGCTTAACTTTTCATCCTCTTCACATCTTTAATCTTTCAGGGTCTCCTACATTAACTCCTGCTTGCACAAAAAAATGTAAAGGATCTTCTTTGCACTTAGAGCAGGGCTACTGAGCTCCTGTACCATTTGGGAAGACTGAATGCTAAAAATTTATTTTGGTCACAGTACACAGTATTGACACAATTACTGCACTTCATGCCAATGAGGCACAGCAGCACAGACTAAAAAGTCTGACTCTTGCTTATCTTTAAGATCAGAAATTTTATCCTTCCTTTTCTCAACAAATCTTAATTGGTAAAAACACAAAGCTCAACACAGGTTGAAAGACACTATCAAATAAACATCCCTACTCTGAGGAAAAAGAAAAAATCTATACATCTCAAATACTCAAAACATCAAATAAATTTCACCATAAGCCATCCTCAATTTAAAGCATGATTGTAGGTGTATTTGTGCATTTTATCTCAGTCACACAGATCAGGAACACTTAGCTATTCTTGCCATGCTGAAAAGTGCTTGTGTAGGCCACTTTGAATTGTATTATCAAACTCTAAGGAGAAAGAAGGGCACTAAGCAATGCACCCAAGCATATACTGGAAAATGAAACAACAGCATACAGGCAGATAGTTCCACAGCTGCATTAACAATTGCACTAATAAGCAGCCCTAAAGTTTCTTCCTTATCTGATAACATATTCATATATTCTTGTAACTGTACCTGCAGGCTTGCAAGTCAGAGAGGAAAAAAGTTTTGCCTATTCAGTAAGTACTTCAGCTATAAATCCTGAACACCACCTTGTTACTCTTTTGTATTGTATTATATCCAGTCATGCTTTTAATTTCAGAAAACTTTTCAGTACAACTTGTTTATCCATTTTACAGTTGCATGTTCATTTAAAACATTATATAAATTAAAGTAAATAGCAATAGAATTACAATAAATGGTAACCAAAGAACACAGTGCTACTTGGGAGATTGCAGTGCAGGGGTGAAAACTGGGTTCTTAAATTTTAGTCTCAATTCTACAATTTTCTTAGCCAGCATAATGGGTTAGTCATTTAAGCATGAGGAAAATTGTACTGAACTTAAGTTGGGTATACTAATTTTGCCAAGGAACTCAACATTTGCAAGAATGTCAAGACCTTGACATTAATAAAACATAAATGACATTACTTCTTGGTGGTGCAAAGCACTCCTATCTTCTGTTGTCAAAATGAGACTTTAGAACGAGCAATAGGAGGAGGAGGTGTGCCAGCCTACCCCACCTGGCTTACTCCCCAGTCACACGAAGTCCTACTCTAAAACAGTGGTGTTTTGCTCAAAGGCTTGTTTTGGCTTCAGTCTGCCTCAGTAGCCTTGAAAAACAAATTATATTCCCATAAAACCAAGTAAACATCAGATTATTATTTTATTTCTTTTTAGAATATATGAAAAGTAAAACTAACTTACAAAGACGTCACAATAGCCTAAAGGCATTTGACAAAAGTAAATCTTTTACAAGAAAACATACTCTTTCAGATAAAATTTTTATTGATGCATTATTTTAAAGCTAAGAAATTGAAAGGATAAAATGAGTATTAGGAAAGCAACTTGAAGAACATAGACCCACCGACAGTATGCATCACCTGGGAGACTGGACAAATTTTCCATTACTATTGTTTTCCTTTTTGGGTGAAACCCTGGCTCTCTTTGAGCTTACTGGCAAGATTTCCACTGATGCCTGTGAGGCCAAGATTTCACCCCAACTACCCTGCCTTCCCAAAAGCACACTGGGGCATGAAGTGATGTATAGATGAAAAGCAGTGTCAGCACCAGGTGCACGGCTCTACCAGAGATTCTTCAAAAGCAGGGAGCTCACCACTGTCACTACCACCAGCAAGCTCACCACTGCCAAGGCAAGCTCACCTGGAGATGGGATGGGAAATGGCATTCACACAGCTTAAGTTCAGCCATGAAAGCATAAGGTGTCTAGCTCAAATCCATCTGACCCCCTTTTGAAGTCCAGATTGAGAGAGAGACACCTCCAGAGGGCAATATCAACCTTTTCTAGGATGGATGTGTAAAACAGGAGGTTGAAGCACCCTCTGGACACAGCCTCTCTTTCTCCCCTTTGCCTATTTGCTACCTCATATTGTGTCGAGAGGACCGTACTTTGGCAAAACATGCTAAGTGTGCCCTCCAATCACTCTGCAAGTCCTCAGGATGGAGGTGCTAGCTTTCTGCCAGGCTTTCCTTCTGGTTCAGCCTGAACATCAGGCAATTTTCCTTGTGCCTGGCAGAGGCCCAGCTGAGAATCCCAGGTGGACCAAGCTGAGAAATTCTTCCTCCACCCATTCAGCTTCTGTGTACCCCTGAGCAAAACAAGGCTGGTAACACCACTCTCTTGAAGGTGCATGCTTACTGGTATGTTTTACAATGATCAGAGAAAAAAGCATGTTAATGTGCCTACACGTAGGGTACAAAGAATATGCACCTCAAAGTCTGCAAAGTCTTCTCTTAAAAACATATCCAGCATGGCCCACAGCATACCTTTAAGGGTGAGGGGTTTTATGCTGATACAGTTTTTTTCAGAAGACTCCAATCACCAAGGTGTGGTGGGATCAAAAGAGAAAAATATTCCTTCGGTTTCAATTAAGCTTGCTCAACTATTGCTTGCGTGCACAATTGTGAAGCACCATTTTAGTTAATTGCACACCAAATGAAGAAGGTAAAGAAAGCTCTACCAATCATTACAGTCTTGCTAAAATTGGAAATTTGACCATTTCAATAAAAGACTTCAAAAAGTGGAATGCTATACAAGCAAATCCAAAAACATCACTTTCTGCTCATCCACTGTGTTATAGTATGTTTGAGGAATTACCCCACAGACAGTATTCAACTGAGGCTTTATGTTCATGTTCCTGAGGGCAGAAGTCGCATACACAAATGTCCATGATAATCTCCAAATATTCTATTTGTTTCTTATAGGAGCATCCAAAGCATCCTTCACTGAAGTTTTTAAATATGATCTAACACTGGCAGCTCTTCTGCTTAATTCTTATTCCAACTGGCTACATGTTGAAAACAAAATCTGTAACGAGTCCAGGATTTGGCCGAGCACAAACAGGGTGCTATTTGAAGCTGCTTAAATACCGAACTTTAGCTCTGCTTGCCTACACATTACTAATACAATAACAGGTCTGCCCTTCAGCCTTCCCAACATAAAAAAGCATAGATGAAATAGAATTACGAGGTATATTGACATAACATACATGAGAAGCACTGACACTGTGACCACTACTAATTGTTAATGGAATTTTTCAGAAGTATTCAAGCCTACATCTTGACATGTACTTTAGGCATGTAATCCACAAATCTGTCCCTGTCAGACCATTAAATTTCTACAGTCCATAAGTTACTTCAAAATGAGCTCCTACTAATGGCATCTCTGGTCTCAAGATCAGGGAGGGATGCAGATCTTGTTGCAAGGTTAGCTATTCAGCCACAGGCAGCAAAGCAAAGCCAGCAGCAGAGCAAAAATAAAATAATAATAAAAGAAATTCTACATTCAACTTACACCAGAACTCACGCTTTTTATTCATATCTTCTATAACTACATTGCACATTTGTGAGCATCCACTTGAAAGGACTGTTTTGAAGAATTGTGCACTAAAGAAAGGAAATAGAATGGATGAATTTGTCACGGTTAACACCATTTAATGGAAGTGGAGAAAGGTTTACTCAGAAAAGTACTGTTGAGAAATGCCAGTATCTGTCCAGTGATCAAAAAAGTGACTTCATCACTGAAAACAGTAATTACGGCATTCACACCTACACATCAAAAGGCTCATAGATATTATCATATAAAGGGTGCATAAGCAAAGGGAGAGAATTAGGATGCTTACATTTAGCTGAAATACTATAATGCAAAAATATCAGTTTACATAGATAAACCAGTCTCAAATGCTACTGTAAAATCTCCAAAATACCTCAGTAATTTTCATGACAGTAATATAAATAGACAAAGACATAGATACACATGTAAATACACACTCACAACAAACAATCAATTCTGCAAACACAACCGGGAATCTAGGTCCTGGAAAATAAATTGAGCTCTTTTGATATTCTGAAGCATAAAGAGTAATAACCCCACAGACCAATATATGTCACATATAAAAATGTGTGTATAAAACATGTCTTTATCAAAATGCATTTTTCACATTTTGCAGTATAACAGGGAATTTTAGGTGCTTATCTTCAACGTATTCCTAAAGTTTAAAAAGCATATTCTTTTACATATGAGACATCAAAGTCCTCTGCATTCCAAACTTTATTGTATGCCAGGATACCAAAGCTGGACCCACTAGATTTCAGATCAGGATACCAAAGCTGGACCCACTTGATTTCAGAGGCCTTCAAATGGTGACAAGTCCTGAGCTAGCATGAACACGTGTAATTACATTGAAGTTAGTCAAGCAGTGCTATGTGACAGCAACAAGGCATCCAACCCATTTCTTTTAATATTTGTTCTTTGGTGTGTCTTGGCTTACGTGTCTCAGAGCCTGTCTCCAACGTAGATCAGTATATCAGGTTGCCACATTCACGCAGCAGGACTTGGGCCATCACATTTGGGAATAAATCTGGGCTTAACACCAGGAACACGAACCTTCCCCAGCCACAACCTTTCTTGTGAAGGCAATGCTCTGGAAGCATAGCATTGCCTGGGTTTGCTTTCAAATAAAAGGAGACAGCTCTCAGTTTAACACCATGATAACCACGAGGCTGTACCTAGCACATAATTAAACTCTCAAAATCCTACTGCTGGTTTCAGCATTTACTACTGCCTCCAGGGACGAGGACTTGGCTTGCAAGAATTGACTGAAAGAGGTCTGTTCATTCTTTGATACATGGCCAGCTCTCATTGATGTTAATGAGAATTATGCACAGCTATTAAAGGATAAGAGAACACTTTAGATCAACACATGTTCCAATTTTCTAAACAAAAGATTGTTGTTTTTTATAATTTTCATTTTGCAATGATAAATGTTTACAATTTTTTGCAGCTGGGCCAGATATTTTTGCAGATTTCTCTTTGCTTTTCTGTTTCTTCAGTGTCAAAGAAAAACAAAACAAAACAAAAACTTCCAAACAAAACCAGCTGAAAAATTATAGTGACTTTATTTACTTGTTTTTAAACTAAGCAGAGCCAGTTTCCCACCAGGACAGATCATTTCGGGAGCTGTTCCAGATTATTTCAGATCTGCTTTCCCAGTAGCTGGGAGCAGCTCTTGGAGCATTTTGCCACACCTACACCCAACCTGTACATGCTCGTTTGAGAGAAGTTACTGCTGAGAAGCAAGCTGAAGAGGAAATGGCAGGGAATGCTCCTTCCACAGGGCAAAGAAGTTGGGAGGTAGGAAAGTCAAAAAAGAGCAGCCATGGATAAGATGGCAAAACCTTCTGTGCAGGTCCACAGGTATGAAGGCAAAGGTGGAAAAAAAAAAAAGGCTAGTTCACTGCTGTGCCAGTCATGTGAATCTCTCATACATAGTATTTTAAAGTAGGAAAATACCATAGTAATCATGCTCCAACTTCAGAACTGCGTCAGACCTTTCTCAAATTAACCACAATGCAGGCTAGAGTCCCTCCTGGCTCTAACGCAGCAAGGCTATACTTACAATAGCAAATTAAATGTGTCTAAGAACATTCCCAGGCTCCAAGGACAAGTGGCACGGAAAAGCCCATGTGTACATCACCAGCGCCTCTGCGCTGAAGACAGGGTGGGGTCGCTGTGTTCTCCAGGAGGAGTTTCCAGGCGTCCTCCAATCCCCTGCTTTTGCACAGGATTTGGGGACAGCCTTAGCAGAAGTGCCGAAATCCTGCCAGGAGCCATGCTGGCAGGTTGCTGGTACAGGTGAACATGCCCCCACGCCCTAGGGAGCATGTGAGCACATGCTGATGTACTAAAACAGATGTAGCAGGAGGTATTTTGGAAAACAGACTCATTCTTGACCTAGTACTTCCACTTGTGCTCTCAGTGTCGACAACATTATGCTGAAGGAGGACAGCATGGGCATTTTTATCAGTACCTAAACATCAGAGAAGCAACTACTGAACACTGAATGACGCTGACTCGCAGGCTGTGCTGTCAGGTGTCCAAATATTGTATCATCTACTAAGGTGTGTCTTAACAACAAGCTCTGTTACGAAGACATGAATTTGGCCTTTCACTTGAAGGTCCTCCAGTTTTTCAGCATTCTTTTCAGCTGAACCAACATGGTTCCAGGTCTCTTCATACAGTTTTTATCCCAACAACATAACAGAGGAAAAACACCTCCAAGTAATCACTTTCTGCTTGGAGAACTGGAGTTCTGCATCACTTACATGCAATAACTGGGAATTAGGTAACAGACAAATAAACCACATCTTCTATAAAAGCCTGTACTTCAGTGACACAGTAAGTGGAAGAATGGAATCCACTTAATTCTTCCTTTTAAGTGCATTATTGTAGTGCAGTAATTATTAACACTTAAATTACAACCCCATAAAATCCATGGTTTTAATGATGTAGATGATGTAGACTATGTTTTACCTGGGGAAACTCCAGGACAGAAAGCATGGTTCCTCCTTCTGGATCAATGAGTTGAAAGCACTGTTATTCTCAAACACAATCTAGGCATGCACAACACACCGTCTCCCTCCTATGCCAAAGTACATATCTCATAAACCAAAGAGAAATCAGCATGAGGGTTACAACCAACTCATGTTGCAAAAGTTTTTAAGGTCACTGGCAATCAACTCTAGAAGAACTGAGAAGGCATTGCATTTTTTTTTCCAAGTCTTGGTCTTTTCTAATGCTGTATAAATATATACATATGTTCACTGAATATATATAATATATATATTACTCTCTCTCTCTATATATATATAAAACCTCTGCTATATATAAAACTTCTATATACAAAATAACATATATATATAATATATAAAACCTCTACTTTCAGTAATCAGGAAAGAGCATGTGTTCCTCTGCTGTGCAGAGAAATGTGAAAAATGGTCTGAAAGTTCAAAAACGAGAAGATCAAGAGAACAAATCCACACGATTACTTTTTTAAATCTCATGATTTTTCAAACCCATCTCTTTTGTTTGTGGGGATCTGACTCATAATTTTCAGAAACAAACAGGAAACACTGCAGACATCTCCAAGTATTTCCTCTCTCCACCCCGCCACCGGCCTTGTCTTTTACTTTAATTCTGGACATTTTATTGTCCCTTTCACTATGTCAGCAATGAAATGGCACTGTTCTACACTGGCTCTAGTGCACTCAGACATGCAAGAGCTTCCCTCCTCCTGCCCAAACCCAGGGAAAGGTGTCCTTGCTCCTCTTGTTGTGACGATGTAAGGCCTTCTTGCATCCCTCACGATGTCAGATGCGAAAGCAAAGGCACTCCGCCATGCTTCACTCCACGGCAGCCACAGCACCTACAGCAAGCACCATCTTAGTGGTCCTGTCCCCAGTGGTTAGCAAGCTCACACGCTGCCCGAGGAAGCCCGAGCAGCTGGCAGCAACATCTGTGGGCTGTCAGAGGGTCAAGCTTGGGGTGTGAGCCCCCCAGCGCCCACAGTCCCCACCTGCCCACAGAGGGATTGGAGCAGAGGAACAGGATGAAGAAGTGTTACATGGTAATGTCCAGGAAAGCTCCCCCCTCCCTCCCGCCCCCTCACTTAGTTTACTGCAGTGCTTCCTTTCATTGTATGCATGGAGAAGAAAAAAAAAAGTCCCCTTCTCCATTCACCATTATAACCCGTTACACAATAGTGGGCAAGCAGCAGTCACATAACCCTGGCCAGCAGGAGGCATGGCAAGGGAGGGAAGCAAGGGTGAAATTGCTGGCACCCCAGAGCAGAGTCCTAAATTGCAACCTTCAAGGAATCACTGAGGATTTCTTGGCTTGCCTTGCTACAATGAGCAGTTTTCCATCACCACCAGCACCCACAAGCTCCCCTGACCAAGAGGTGGGTGGGGAGGGGACAACATTTGTCATGTGAGAAAGACAGGCTGTGGGATGGCACACCGACGGAGCTCCAGGCCTCAGGAAAAGGAGATGTGAGGGGACAGGAGTCCATCATCTTCTGGGGTGAGGGGAAAAAAGGGAAACAGTATTAAGAGTGGAACAAGAAAAAAAGGAAAAGAACCTGGGTTGCAAAAGACTATGCAGAGACCACAAGAAACTCAAGCAAGGTGAGAACAACGTGGGTGACAGAGTAAGCAGTCATTTTCAATCAACCAACTCTCAGTCAACAAATTGCCGAGAGAGAATTTCTTCCAGGCTCTCTTTTCCCACTAATGGTTGGACCTGATGATCTGTCAAGGCCCCTTCCAACCTGGGCTGTTCTCTGATTAGTATGACAGGGACCACGGAGGCAGGCAATAAAAACCTGCCTATTTCCCTTTTCAGAGATGTGAGTTCTGTAGGGCTACCCATTTCTATTTTCTCAATGGAAAAAATAAATAACTGGGATACATTTTAGCAGCCCCTCCCAGAAAGATCTCATGATGTCTTTCAGGATACTGTGTATATTCCATCTCTTTGTATCAGTGGACAGTATTAAAAGTAATTGCAGGCAAGCCTTAAATCCTAAGGTTTACATCCCTGCCACCCTTGTTCCCACAATGACTTTGAATGGTAGCAGCAAGGCTGCCCTGCTGCTGGACACTTGCTTTGCAAGGGGAACCTGGACAAAGAAGCATACCAAAGTTCAAATCTAGTTTCAAGTTAAGCAAACTAATTGGCGTACACAACTTTTGTTTAAAAAGCCCTGTTAAAGTCAATCTAATATTGTGCAATGATATTCAGCAGAGGAAAACTATTCTAACCTTTTCCTTATCACTCCACCAGTCTCTCCGCACTGCTACACATTATCACAAGAAGCTAACCCACTGCCTGGCACATTAAGATTAAAAACCTGCTCACTGCCTTAGCTACAATTCCCTATTCATTCGTGCATAGCAAATAACAAATACTCAGCTATAAGCTGATCTGAAGAGATAGTACAGCACCGCACCCAAAATCAGCTCCATTTTTATCACCCCTCCAGATTTCATTACACAATCAAAAAGCCAAGCAACTATCTCTATAGTGCAGCTTTGTGTATGGTTATACAGTTCTTTCTCCAAGTCAAACAGCACCACATTGTCTGGGATAATCTCATCCACTTGCATAAACAATTTGTCTGCTGTATTTTGATTAACACTTCCTTTTATGAGGACATTGAGATGCTTCAGCCTGAATGGCACAAGGTCTGGCCTCCTACTAAAAGAGACCCGCTCTGCCCAAGCCTTCTCTCTGACTGGGAAACACAGCTGCCAGTGCTGCCCCAAGCACCTCTCCGAAGCAGAGCTCTCTATCATCTTCCAGTCTGACACATGGAAACAAAACAGCATTGGCTTAGGTGATGCCTGACTTTTTTGAGTGACAAGGTGAGACACTCGTAGATCACAACATTCAATAAAAGGACTAAGCTGACCCAAATACAAGACAGTGCAGAAGTAAACATTAGGCTTGTTCATTCATTTTGTGTTACAACCTTCCAGAGCCTGACTGTCTCCAAGCAACAGTCAACTCACCTAGCACAAATCATCAACTAAATTGTTTTAAGTATATGAGCTCATATTACTTGGAGAGAGCGAGGAAGCACTCGCATAAAATGTTTTGATGGTGAACAGTAACATGCAGCCACTGATAAAAAATGGCTTGTAAAGAAAATGCATATCCCCAGTCTCAATGGCTCGATAAACTATTCAACAAGCACAATAATCTCTGATACCGCAGTTTACTCACATATGAATTTTTCCCTTGCTAAATAAGGCAGTGGCAGTTAATCCATTAAGATATAAACAGATACTGGTTAAACCTGAATAATAATCTTTCTTAAAGAAATGGAAGGAGGGGATGAGGATTTATTCCACTGAACGGACACTGCTGCTTACTACTTCAGCAACTTAAAAGGTGTACAAACTGTTCCTGCATCCTGGCCTGCAGCTTTGCATTAGCAATTATGTGAGTTGGAAGTGAGCCTGAACCTCTGATGTTTCTTTTTTCTAATCCTCAGTCTTATTATGTTTTAGAATGTATTTTTGTTTATTTTTTGCTTTCAAGTTTAATTTATTTTCCAGGTAATGAGGACCAGAAATAGCTATTTGTTGGTGTACAAAACCCTGTGTTCATATAAAGGAAATGTTTGTATCTAACTTGCTGTCCTGTAATGAGAACAAGGTATCACAGCACTTATGTTCACCAAACCTGTGCTTAAATTACTGCCAACTAACTTTATGCAGATTTTGCCATACTCATGGGACAGACTCAACTGGCATTGGAACAGATTCTCTTCTGACCTCATCTGTGAAGTGCCCAGAAAGCAGCTGACCGGCAAGCTCTCCATTCATCACCTGCAAAGGACTGATCAGCTGGCACAAATTCCCACTTCCCCCTGCTCTCAACACACAGTAGCAAAGATGGCAGAAATAAAACAAGACTTCCAAGTGCCCCTCAGCAATCTCCTCTGGCCAAGACCCATTTGAAAGCAGTTGCTTCGGTATTAGGGCTAATATAACCAGAAATCCAGAAGCCCAGAAATTCATCTGGCCTCTCAGGTGCCAGTTTCAGGTGTGAACACCAGCCCTGTCAGCTCCAGAACAGGAAGAGCCGCTAGCCAGCCACTGCCTCTCCTTGGAGAGTTCAGGCTCTACAGACGCATCTGGGCCACTTACATCTATGTTACCAACAACCTGTCAGCTTCTTCCCAGCTATCTTCAGTGTCTACCACATGCACTGTCTACCCAGAAAATCCCATCTTCAATCTAGCAACTGGGTACTGGAGGATTCATCAGACTCCTGAGATGAATGAATCCCTAGCCTGGGAAGAGATCAGAGCATCTCCTTCTCCCTGCAAACTAACGGGAAGCCAAAGTTCATCAGCATATTGAGACTCAGACTCTTAATTTTTCAATCAAGACCATAAGCAGAAACAGCATAATTGGATTGAATCTTTAATGATAACAGATGTTCATTTGCTATCTACTGCCCAGGTTGTGTGGACCCCTGCTGCTCAAATTTTCCCTTCAACATCCTCCCTCCAACACACAAACTGCAAGCACTTTGGCAGAAAGCCAAAGCGACATCAGTCGTGCAACAGATACTCAAGCATGCCTCTGCCAGCACAAATCACTCTTTAAGGGCTCCTTAGCTTGGTAACGTGGACAAAATGACTTTCTGTTCCTCCACGACTGACACAGTAGATTAAACGCTGGGAATGGGGAACCGCAGCAAACCACCTCCGACTGCACAGCCCAGAGACCAGGACCAAGCACTACCCAAAAGAGCTGCTGATATACTGCACTGACTGCACAGGAAAGCCACCTCCCTCTTCTCTCCAGATAGACTGAATAATCTATTTCATTTCTCACAGACGAATGCATTCCCACTTTATATGGAGAAGGATCAAAAACTTGTGGAACATATTTATGGTCCAGCTTACAAAGAAGATCAATATTCCTTCTGGATACAAAATTCAGGAAGAAAAAGCTTTACCTGTGTTTTAATTGAAATAACAAGTTATTTTGTCAAATCCTTAGAAAACAAGCACTCAGACCTGACCCCTCTAACTACCATCAGATAAAAACATCCCATTCTTGAACAGAAACAGGCAGAAAGCAGAAATTCTGAAGTTCCCCAAGAGGTAACATCAACCACCAACTTAGATACTCACATGGTGCAGAGACCATTCTGACAGTATCTGAATATACCTGAAGACACTATATTGCTCCAGCAAATTCTGGGATTACAATTGATTCACGGTACGCAGCAAGTACTGACATGGTTGGGAAGAAGAGCTGACAAGGTATTTTCAGTCCTTATTTACTAAAGTGATAAAATGCCTCTAGATCTTGTATGCCCTCTGTTAAACTGAGATAATTAGATGAAAAGCAGCTACCAAAAAATGCTTTTTTTCAATCCAACTTGCTAGAAATCTTTTTTGAGTCCAAACATGCACTTGGTCTCTTCATCTCATGCACCTGTCACAACAAGCTAGACCACTGTCTAGCACTATATCTCAACTACATATAAAATAAGGTGCTATATCTATAAGAATGATTCAGAAAATTTTATTCTATTTCCAGTGCCCTTTGGTGCCTGAATTCACAAGTCAGGACGCTTCATGAAGTAAGTTATGCTATATTAATTGTAACTATCACTCTGAAGTTGTAACAATCAATTATTTGGCTGAAAAAAAAATAAAGAAACTAAGCTCTTTAGCAACAAACTCCACTGATGCCCACACAAGATACTGTTGGCATTGGGGCTCTCTCTTTTTTACCTATCATACAAACATCACATTTCCTGCACCATTTTCCACATCCTGCTTACACATCACCAAATCATATTTTTTTCACATCAGCTACGACTTTTGCATCCCTCAAATCCAGCGGTTTCAAAGGCATGATACAATGTCTGAAAATAACATAACCAGGCAAAATTGCTACCTGTCATTAAATTTTCCCCATCTCCTATGTACTACTTCACTTCTGAACTCTAACCTTGCCCAATGTGAACAGAAAACTTTGATCTTGCCACTGTGAGGGGATGTTACACTTTAAGGCTTTTCCCAAAATCATCTCTTTGAGAAGCTTCTGGCTCCTCTGAACTCCATTCCAGGAAGACAAATACATTTCTCAGCTGGGTGATTCAAGAGGCTTTGCATCTTATTCAGGAGGTTTTGTAAATTACAGGAAGGGAAGAAAAAGTAATCTCTTTTTCAGCAGTCTCATTCTTGAAATAACCACCAATCCTTTGATCTTCTACCTAAGGCGATGTCTGCAGCTAGCCTCCAAATATTTATTTGGATGAGGCACTATGGTCACTCTGCTGCTCCCAAATCTGTGAATGCCCAAGAAAGCACAGCCCTATTAATTCCTGTAACTACATGGCAAACTGTCCTCATGAGAGCCTGTCCTGACCCCGTACATTTTTCTCAGACAGAAGATGATGGAATTGCCTGAAATTTTAAGCATTAAGAGGAGTTCTCCCCAGATAGTTCTAAAACTTTATCGTACTCTGTCACCTTCCAAACTCCCCTTCATCTTCTCATACCCCTGCTTCCACACTTGGATAAGCAATTAATGCAGTACTCAGAAGTGCTCTGCAAGATCACTTCAGAAGTCCACAAGTCTTTGCTGAGTCTTTGCTTTGCTTGATTGTCACAAAACAATCCAAAGCTCAACTACCTTTGTGGAAAACCCAATCAGGACAACAGTAAATGTATTTTGACAATCCTATTAACCCACCTTGCCATTTCAGAGTGGCTGTATTGCCTGCTCACTGCCCAAACTCATCTAGACAGTCTTTAATTACTACCCATAAAAGGTTTCACTTTTGACTGCAACTCACCAAAGAGTTCACTAAGAAATCTCCCCACATATTGCTTTGATTCCCTCCAATTCACAAAGTTCTTTTTTTCAGATGACATTTGGTTTTGCTTTAATTATTTCAGTATAGCTTCCAGTTCTTGTATTAGAGGTGATATCAATTCTGGCTAGTGCATTTTTTTTTCTCTGACTACTTCTTGTACCATAGCTCTGCAAGGACACCAGTCACAAATTTCCATTTTGGAAGTTGGATCCACCTCATGATTGCAGGTTATCATCAGTCACAAGTTACTACATCAGTTCTGGAGACATAAGGGCTCTTTCCACTATAAAGACAAATCTCAGATGGTATTAAGTATTTTATTGATCATATAATGGTAATTTATTCATTACCATTAATTCAGAAATAATTTTATAAATTCTTGTTGTCCTGACACAGGAGAAACCTGTAGGAGTTTATTTGATTACAGTTTTCAGAGAGAACAGTGGTCAATAGCATTCTCATTTTTATTTTCTTGGGTCAAAGTAGGAGGCATTCTCTGCCCACAACTGAGTTTACGTTCTACCTTCCTTCTAGTTCTGTACATTTATATCTATATAGGTTGTTCAGTCAATGCTGAATTTCTAAGAAGCTTTCTGGGCCACACAACTCAGCTTTGACTCAGGCTTTATACCAAGCATATGTGCTTTTAGTGGTGACTTCTATTGCTTCAGCTATTCGGTCCCAGAAAGGAAGAGGATTTTTATCTCATACCTCCATTACAAATGAAGAGCAGTAATTATACTTACCAGTTTCAGTGAGGTTCCACCCAGCATATGAAAATATAAGGTTGAAAATTCATACCAGCACTGTCCTACTTCCAGCTCTACACAAGTGAACAATCATGTTAAGCAGAGTTTATTCACAGCAGACAGTTTAATCTGCCACAAAAAGGACATGGACCAGGTGAAATGGTCCCGCAGATAATGAGTTTGAATCCACCACCCCAATACATTGCTTCTAATGAGGTGTCATGACAGAACTTTATGGGTTTTTTATTAATATTTTGTTGTTGTTGTTGTTTGTTTTGTTTTGTTTTTACTATGTCCTATTTACTACTACATGGCAGCAGGGTAGGAGGGGAATAAAAATAAAACATGCAGTAATTGGTCCTTATACTCACTGGCAGAAAAACCTGCTCAACTGCAAAAGTTAATACTGACAGGACTTATTGCATGCCAGGTCCTGACCTTGCTTTGTTTTTGCAAGAGATGCCATTGCTAACAGAAACCAAGCATACCTCTAACCTGAATCCTGCAGCTGCCCAGGGTCCATAGCAGTACCTTCCCTGAAGACCTATATGCCTGCCTCTGAACGACTTCATGATCAAATCTTCCTTTATCTGCGAGTAATCCTGGAGAGCTAGCCAAAGAAGCAGAAATCTCAACTTGGATATTCCTCAATAGTTTTTTTGTTTTGTTTTGTTTTCAAATGGCTTCGTAACATACTTCCAGTTGGTAAGTACAAACTTCCAGGTGTCAAACCTACATCTCAGATTACCTATGCAGGAAATGCTGTCGTGGATCTTGACAGCTATTTTGTTAGTTACTTTTCTAAGCAAATACATATTATGACAACAAACTTAAAATATATATTATTACAAACTTAAACTATATATTATTACAAACTTAAAATATATATTATTGCAACAAACTGTCACCTACCCCATGGAAATAAATTGTTATCTCCTCACCTAAAAATAAAAAAATAAATATCTATTAAATTGTGCGTGTTTTGTACTTTTACCATCTAAAGGCAAAGACTTCTTTTCTGTATTGTAATAATCTTTATAAGCAGCATGCTATGACAGCAATGATGTGTAACTGTATATACAGAGATACTTGAAAATTAATTTGAAACTTAAACTTTCTATATTCACTGCAATATTCAGCTTTACTTTTGTGACAGTAACACTAAAATCCAAAATATTTTTACAGCAGCTCACTACTTATGAAACCTGTTCAACATTCAAGCTCAGCTTACTAAGTTCTGTCTTCAACCTGAGAAGCACTACAGACATTGCCCTACCTGATTTTTACATCAACAAACCTGATTTCTTCTTCTTTATACCATATTTAAAACAATGAAATTCCACAAACCTCTTCATCTAACTCCAACTTTACAGCTGTCTCAAGAGTCAGGCTCAATGGGCCCTATTTTTCTATGTTGGGACAGATGTAAAGTCTATGAACAGACATCCTCATGAGAGATAGATGGCAAGGAAACAACACTCCAAATTAATACCATTAACAGGCAGTTAACCTTTTTCACCCCATGCAGTTGTTTGTTTTTTTAAATGAAGGGGAAAAAAAAAAAAAAAAAAAAAAAAGCTTTGTAGGTAGTCTCACAACTTTTGTTCTTTGGTCAGAAAAAATGGAACTAGCTTAGAGATGTATTTCAACATTTTTCACCAGTCCTAACTAGAAAGATCTGCTCTTAGTGTTTTCAAAAGTGATGTTTAGTCTTTCCCAATACATTAGCTTTGTTTACCTCTTTATTTATTGATTCTGAACAATAACAAAATCCTAACCAGATATAAAAGTTGACTGAGTGTATCTTAGCAAAGCACAGTACTGATTCAGTTATTCAGAACAACTGCAGAGCCTGTTAGATATCCAAGTAAAGCCAACTTGAAAATGAGATCAACAAGGTTATGCAAAAAGTAGCGTTTGCAGCCTCATGCACCACTAGTTAGCCCCCCACCTGCAAAGCATGTGCTCTAATTTAAAGCTATTAGAAGAAAAATCCTACTAAACTCAGGGTACTTCTTACACACCTTTCTTTTGTGACCATTACTGTTTTCAAGCTTTTTTCCACATCCATGAGGGAAAGCAACTCACTTTTTCCTAAATGGGAGCAGAGCATATCCAAAATTCATAGAGCCCTGAGAGCTGGATTATAAATGATGCCTGGTATTGCATTAGGACAAAACTATACTGCTCACATTCAATACAGCTGCCCTCTAAAGCTGCCGAATTCAGGTATCTAAATCACAGTGTTCAAGATTGTACAACTACACAAAATGTAACAGGCATCAGGTTGTAGATGCACTCTGGAACCAGGCAAAATTCCCCATAGTGAAATGAAATCCGTCCTAAAGGTTTTCCTCAGTGGTTTGTGCCTGCTGCTGCTCTAGCTTGAATCCAAGGCACCATAAGGAGGCTCGCAGGCAGCTAGCAGCCTTGGAGCCTCCTGTCTTTGACCTGCTTCTGCTCTGCACACAGGAACGCTAGCACACATTGGCAGTAAAAAGAGAAGAAAACCCTATGAACTGGGTTGCTGTCTGTTAACTGTGGGCACATCAGCGTAAAAGTTCAGGCTTACTATGAGTTTCAGCATCTGCTTTTCTATCCTGCAACTACAAGCTTTCAGCTGCCTCTGCAACATTCATTAACTTGCATATGTCAAGTGCAGGAAAAAAAAAAAAAAAAAAAAGTTTGAAATTCAAACAGACCTCTAAAAGAAAATCAAGATAACAAGTCCAAGTGTTGGATTATAACAAGCTTCTGTATTTTGTGATTCATATGAAAAGCTCCAGTGTCAGGGTTTGTTTTTCTTTCAAATGACATTGATTTTTATCTTCCAGAGGTCAAAGAAGAAAAACTTGATTACTGTTTCAGTATCAATTCCTTGTACAGAGAAGACCTGAAGTAATTTCAATTTATAGCATCAAACGATAACACCCACACTTGGATATGCCTTTCCAGCCTTCTTCTGCCAATTAACTTCAAATGAATTTCAACTCCATGCCTTCTATCATGCAGCACTGATCAACCCAAAGGAGAATTTCAGATTAACTGTCCTAAACTTATTATATATAAGAAGATTACAGGAGTACCAGAATTCATCATACAAATGCTTTGTTGTTACCAAAGCACTGGATTTCCTATACCCTTAGCAAGCCTGCCATACACTGCAGTATAGGACGTGACCATGTCAGTAAGAACTGCGTCATGCTTTTACAGAGAATTGCGTGAGGTAGCATAGGCAATCTTAAAACTGCAAAATTGCTATTTCTTTCTTTTTGAGGAACTCATTTTGTAATTCAGACATTCTCTTATGGAAGGTAGTATTATTATGCATTTTCATAGACCAAAAACCCTCAAAAAAAATGAAATACTGAGCTGAATGAGAACACACACAGACATCTACCATGTGAAATAGCACACTTAACAGCAACAGGGCCAGGCTGCTTGCTTCTATGTAATTTGAAAAGAAATAAGGCTTGCTGGTAGCTTTCAGAGCTATTTTCTGACAGTAGGGGACTGCATATCTCAACAACTATCTGTCATCTTCTGTTTCTATTCACTTCTACTTCCTTTCTAATGAGTGCTGCCTTTTAGACCATGCATTCAGTTACTGCCATACCACACAGACCTACCTCTTCCCATGCACACAGCAGCTTCTGGACCTTGCTCTCTTAATTTCTCTACCACCTCACTCTGTTCACCAATGGCACCTATCTTCCCCTTTTCCTCTGTGTTTCCCAAAGGCCAGAAAGGGAGTCCAGAAAGCATGGGAAAGATAGTCTTCCCATGATCACCAATTGAAGTAGCCACAAGGAAAACCCTGCTTATAGGATTTACCCATGATTTACCTGAGCAGCAGTGCACACACGGCCCCCAGGCAGTCCTGCCAGGTCAGCGCTCTGGGGTTGTCTTTCCTCTGTTTCTAAGCAGTAAATAAGACATGCTTTAAAATTGCATGCTGCGCATGAAGCGTTGTTCTTATCAAGAGCAATCAAAAAAAGCAGATGATGTGTAGAGATTTGGGCATAGAAAGATGGTCAGAAAGACAGACCTGGACTGACAGGACCACTTCTGACCCAACTGTTTGCCTGCTGCAGCCAAAATAGCTCCCCACCATCTCATATAATACATCAATAACAAGTTTGTTTTAAGCCTGTTTTCTTTGTCTTTTGCTTTCCTTCTTTAACTGTTTCCAATTCTTAATCAAAATCATTACTTCTCTATAATGCAATTTATTGCTTTAAGTTTGTTTCAGATTTAAAGCAAAGTGAGGTAGTAAAAAAAAAAAATTTAAAAAAAAACAACCCTTTTTTTTTACTTCCCTAGAGGCAGGGAACAGAAGCAAGCAAGGTTTTGCCATGCCTCCTAGAAGAGGAAGCCCCTGAGAACTGGGATGCACATGCTGCAAGCCAGCTTCAGGCCCCACGGCAGCCAGATCCAGCAGAAAAGTTGCCTCCTCCAGGTAATACTAACTGCCATCCAGCCTGAGGCAGGTGCCAGGACAGCCCACACTGTCACAGTGGCCTCAGTAAGGTCGTTCCAGGGCTCATTCCTATCAAAAGCTGGGAACATTTTAAGAGGAGCAGAGGAAGAGGAGCTCTTTCTGCTGGAGGAAGAGCAGGCATCAAGACTGCTGCAGCTTCTCCACACACGGCTGAAGGGATAAAAAACACATTTTTGTTCTCCCTGTTCTCAGAAATGTTCCTGACATTTTATTTGAACCTTTCCACACAGAAACATGCCCCTGTCTCCCCAGGTGCCCATACACAACAGGTTTGAGGCCCTGGAGCTTGAGAGACCAGTGGGTGAGATGTGGTGAATAGTCTACCCGGGAGACTGCCTAGGGCGAGGAAGTCAGCTCCACGACTCAGGACTGCCTCCACTAAGAAAGAAGGGTGATCGTTGTAGGCAACTCCCTTCTCAGGGGAATGGAGGGCCCTACTTGTTGACCTGACCCTACCCACAGGGAAAAGTCTGCTGCCTCCCTGGGGCCAAGATCAGGGACATTGCCAAAAAGCTTCCTAACCTGGTTCGCCCCTCCAACTACTATCCTCTTTCAATAGTCCAGGCTGGCAGAGATGATACTGAAGAGAGAAGCCTGAAGGCTATCAAATGGGACTTTAGGGGACTGGGATGATTAGTAGGTGGAGTGGGAGTAGAGGTAGTGCTTTCCTTCACCCCTACAGTGGCAGGGAAGGATACAGAGAGGACTCAGAAAGCCCACCTGATAAACAGGTGGCTCAGAGGCTGGGGCCAACACAGAAATTTTGGGTTGTAAGGATGTGTAGGGACAAAATTAGAAAGGCCAAAGCTCATCTGAAGCTCAATCTGGTTCCTGCTGTTAAAGATAACAGAAAATGTTTTTATAAATACAAAAACACGAAAAGGAGCCTAGGAGAATCTCTGTCCTATACTGAATATGGGGGGAAACTTAGTGACGAGAAATGAGGAAAAGGCTGAAGTGCTTAATGCCTTCTTTGTCTCGGTCTTTACCGGCAAGGCTAGTTGTTATCAGGATACCCAGTACCCTGAGCTGGTGGAAGGGGGGGGGGAGCAGGATGTGGCCCTCACAATCCACAAGGAAATGGTTCGCAACCTGCTACAGCACTTGGATGTACACAAGTCGATGGGGCTGGATGGGATCCACCTGAGGGTACTGCGAGAACTGGCAGAAGCGCTGGCCAAGCTGCTTTCCATCATTTATCAGCAGTCCTGGCTATCAGGGGAGGTCCCACTCGAATGGCAGCTAGCAAATGTGACTCCCATCTACAAGAAGGGCCAAAGGGTTGACCTGGGAAACTATAGGCCTGTTAGTTTGACCTCAGTGCCAGGGAAGCTCATGGAGCAGATTATCTTGAGAGTCATCACATGGCACTTGCAGGGCAAGCAGGCCATCAGACCCAGTCAGCATGGGTTTATGAAAGGCAGGTCCTGCTTGACAAACCTGATCTCCTTCTACGACAAGGTGACATGCTTAGTGGATGAGGGAAAGGCTGTGGATGTGGTCTACCTTGACTTCAGTAACGCTTTTGATGCTGTTTCCCACAGCATTCTCCTCGAGAAACCGGCTGCTCATGGCTTGGACTGGTGCATGCTTTGTTGGGTCAGAGACTGGTTGGGTAGCCGGGCCCAAAGAGTTGTGGTGAATGGAGTTAAATCCAGTTGGAGGCCAGTCACTAGTGGAGTCCCCCAGGGCTCAGTACTAGGGCCAGTTCTCTTCAGTATCTCTATCGATGATCTGGATGAGGGGATCGAGTGCACCCTCAGTAAGTTTGCAGATGACACCAAGGTAGGTGCGTGTGTCGATCTGCTTGAGGGTAGGAAGGCTCTGCAGTAAGATCTGGATAGGCTGCACCGATGGGCTGAGTTCAACCAGGCCACGTGCCAGGTCCTGCACCTGGGGCACAACAACCCCAAGCAGAGCTACAGGATGGGAGATGAGTGATTAGAAGCTGCCTGGCTGAGAAGGACCTGGGAGCAGTGGTTGATAGTCAGCTGAATATGAGCCAGCAGTGTGCTCAGGTGGCCAAGAAGGCCAACAGGACCCTGGCTTGCATAAGAAACAACGTGGCCAGCAGAACTAGGGAGGGGATTGTCACCTTGTACTCGGCTCTGGTGAGGCTACACCTCCAATACTGTGATCAGTTTTGGGCCCCTCGCTACAAGAAGGATATCAAGGTGCTTGAGCAAGTCCAGAGAAGGGCAACGAAGCTGGTGAAGGGTGTGGAGAACAAGTCTTACAAGGAGTGGCTGAGGGAGCTGCAATTGTTCAGCCTGGAGAAGAGAAGGCTCAGGGGCGACCTTATTGCACTCCACAGGTATCTTAAAGGAGGCTGTAGCAAGGTGGGGGTTGGTTTACTCTCCCACATGCCTGGTGACAGGAAGAGGGGGAATGGGCTAAAGTTACACCTGGGGAAGTTTAGGCTGGATATTAGGAAGAACTTCTTTACTGAAAGGGTTGTTAGGCATCAGAATAGGCTGCCCAGGGAAGCGGTTCAGTCACCATCCCCAGAGATCTTTAAAAGATGTTTAGATGTAGAGCTTAGTGATATGGTTTAGTGGAGGACTTGAATCCAAGACCTACGACGGAAGTGTCTGCACATTGATGCACCAGTGGAAATACTGATTCAAACACTTAGAGTAAAATAGGTTTATAAATAACATAACTGAAGATTTAAAAGAATCAGTTCAGACAAGGAAAAAAAAGTAAAACCCTGAACTAACATTCATTTTTCTTTCTCTATTTTTTTCTATAAATATTCCTACTTGAGTGCAAAGTTACACCTGAACTTTGCAAGTCTCCCTTTCACACAAAAAGTAACAGACTTTTCAAAGTAGGTAGAAACGGGACTTTTAGGAGCATTAAACACACACAGAGGATATGGCTTTGTGTTATTTCACAGTACGCAGCCCCATGCAGTAGCCAAGCTATAGCAGCCTGTACTATCAGCAGCAAGGAGCCCAGCAGTTCAGCCTGGCTGACCAAAGGGTTACGCACTTCTCACCAGGCGGTGTTCCAAGCTGGAGGAGTCACAGACTGAGCTGACTCTTCCTTCTGGGCGCTTTCAAAATAGGATACCTGTGATTGCAAGTGGGTCAGGGAACCACATAGACTGTTTGGTTAATCCCTTTGTTACATAGAAGGAAGTTAAATATGATTTAAAGTGATGAAAGTTAAACTATCTCCCCTCTTTTCTGACTACTTCCTACATCACCCGTAGTCCTGTCGAGAACTACAGAAGTAGAAACAGCCACACAATTTGTCTCCACTTAAAATTCAAGTCCTCTCTCATTTCCATTACCACCACACAGCTTTGGTATAAATTCAGTTTAAATCAATTGGTTCTTTCCCTAATCCCACTTTTCTCTCCACGTCTGCTTGTCCTTTGATAATGAGCTCTTTGAACCAAGGATATTACATTTCAGCATACAGTCTCATAAATCATTATGCTGTAATTAAGGCTACTCCTATGCTCCTTCACACTCAAGCTGTGTTTTGTGTGCAAGTACAGCTTGTGAGAGAAACCAGCTACCTCTGGGGCTCATTACTTGCTGCATTCCCACAAGAGTGCTTTGTGGAAAGCTCCGTGACATTGTTTATTTAAGGAAGGCACTGTTAAAATATTTGAGATGAGCATCAAAATTAGCTCATTATAAGCAGCAAAGCTGGAGCAGTGCCTAATTGTTAATGTAATGGGATAATTACAGAGGATGTAAGCTTTGATATATGCATAGGATTGCAAGGTAGGCAAGATAGGGAGTTTTATTTATACATCTGTATCTCTGCTTATGTGGCATTTATTATAAGTCAATGAAGGTATCTAATAATGCATATAATATAGCTTATGCTTTAAAAAAAGTTATCACAGAAAAGAAATACATCATGTATCTGAAAAGTGGCATATAAATAGCCAATTTATGTTTCCAGTTACATCAGCATATTCAAAGAAGTTGCAGACTACAAATCAGTGCTTTTGCATTAGGAAGACAACAAAAAAAGTGTGTTTCTGAAAATGCTAAGCCTAAAAAGTAGAAAAAATATTAAGAAATAGAACCTAATGGACAAGTCTTATTGGTACTATCAATCAGGAAAATCAGGAAAAAGTACCTACGTAACAAAACACAGAAGTACTTTTGCCCACATGAAAGCAGAAATCCATCTTCCCTCCCTTGTTCCACATATTTGGTTCTGTATGTATCAGAATTAGATTAAGGGTAATTCCAGTTGTGCCACTTTCAATTTCTTTAGGTTTTTTATTCTCTCCTGACTAATTACATTTTGTTAGCTGGCAAAAGAAATAAAAAATTGCTGCTGTTAAAAGACATATACAATGCTCCTTAACCAGAGCTTACATTTTCAGGCAGTAGAAAAGAAGGGTGAAAAAAGTGCACTGATGAAAATACAGTGTCAGCATCATCAGTCACTACATCTTTTGTCTTAGCACTGTTTCTGAGGCCACCAAGATAACACATTTTAGCCTTCACAATATTTGTAATACTTTGATTTATGCTGTTTCGTATGCACTTTCTACTTAACCTAGCCTTTTCACAAAATATGACTGATGTTGTTTGCATTAAGTCCAAATTCAGCAAGACAGACTAAAGCCCAGTGAAGGAACCAGAATAAAACTGTGATACTCACTTCAACTAAGAAAGTTCAAGCAACCACTTGACAAACTGAGAAATGTTGCTCAAGACAAATCAACACTAAACTTAAGAAAAAAAGTGTGAATACTCTACAACACACTTTTTGCTGCTAATTAGAAATAAGCCTTGGCACTCCTTGCCACCCAGGGTCATATATTACCTAGCAAGCAGCTCCAGCTTCATGCTCCATTAATTGCGTTCCATGAGGTCTCTCTCTCCTGCCACAGCACCTAAGCGCCTTTATGGAGGTGAGACAGGAATGCAGCCACTGATGGTGACTAACAGCCCCATTGTAAAACTTTCCAGCAGCTGATGCTGGCAGTTGTTCTTTTTTCCACCTCCCCAGTCGAGAATACTTTTTTTTCCCCCCTCATTGTGCCTAAAGGTGATTAACAGTAGCTCTAATTCCCAGCACACATCAATGCCCACATTTACTGCCAAGACTCTGGAGAAGGTGGTCTCAGAGTTCAGACACTGCTGAAGGACAGAGTAAGATACTCAGATTCATTGCCTAGCTCTGCCACATTACTTCCTCCAGGACATAAAGCCTTGAACTGTGCAGAAGCTAAAGCACTCTAAGGATTGAAAAATAAGGGGGAAAAGCATTATTAGCACAACTCAATAATCCAGTAACAAATATATTTTAAAATGGCAGAAAATTACACATAGATATAAATTACTTTTCCCAAACATTTCCTTTTCTCTACTAAATTGCATGATGATCTACTTTTACATGTATAAACTTTCTCCTTTTTAAAAAGGGGATGTGGAGGGGAAGAAACAACTCACAGACCCTTGAGACTGGACATCATCAGCATCTCAAAGCAGATCCAGATCCAGAATCAACGCAAACAGAAAAAAGAGCAGGTGATTGCTTGGATACTGTATCTCAACTATCCCCAAGACCTGCAGCAGCCAACAGAGAATGCTGAGCCCTAAAATCCTCTCAAAGATGACCCACAGGTGCTCCTGTCCACTTGGGACCCACAGCCTGGAACATCCTCCTGAAGACAGGTTTTCATGCCCCTTCTTCCAAAAACCTGTGCACAGGCACTCATGTACTTTAAATATAGATACAAGATGGAGAATTAGGAGCGGTGCCGCCTCACTTCCCTCTCCCTGCCCCCATCCAGTGCTACACAGCTGACTTGAGATGCAGAAGATATGTTCAGCTTCCTCTTCTGACTACCAGGGATTAAATCTGAAAGTAATGCCCTCATGCTGTGTTTCGTTCAACAGCTGCTTATAGTAAATACAGAAAAAAGTCCTGAGACAAGGACAGGAACACAGGTTTCTTCCAGCTCCAAGAAGTGCTGCAACCTTTTCAGTCCCACTTCCAGCACCTCATCATTCCAGTGACTCCGTTTTTGCAGAGGGTGGCATGGAGAGGCATTCCTGCCTTCACCCAGCACAACCTCAGCATGCTCACCTGGATTCGGGACGTGGATCCCGTCTCCCAGACATGGAGGACCCCCTGGACCTCCTCACTGCATGGGAGGAAGGACCCCACACTCACATTCCAGTAGATATTAAGCTCAACCTATGCTTGATGTGCACAGTTCAGCTGCTTCTTTCTCTGGGAGTTAAGTTTCATGAGCAAACTGAGCACGTGAAAAATTCTGCATCAGCAAGTGAGCAAAAAATATTCCGAAAATGCATGAAACCCAGCCTTTGCCTGGAAATCTCCACCTCAGAACTAATCTGTCGAGCTGGTTCAACTCCTCAAGGAGTAAGGCTGCTTACGTGACAGGCCTCCCCCACTTAGAGAGGTGCTGTGCACTTTTTTATCTTATTTATAGAGTGGCCTCACTCGTGCTCTGTTTAAGAAACAATTACCCTTTGACAGCTTAAAATAAACAGAACTCTCTCCCTGTTGCAGAATCACTAGACCCAACCTGGATTTAAAGTTCTTGCAAGAACTTTAAAGTTCCGTATGAGACTATCGGATGGCCTAAAGGGTGTGAGCCACGAGCTAATTTTCCTTCCTTTCCTGGCACCTTGCAAAACGGCACCCTGACCAACACCAGCAGGAGGTAAAAAAACAAGGACCCACATTGATCAAAGGAAGTGAGGAAGCAGTCATCCCAGTTCCTACCCTCTTCGTCCTCGCCAACATGCATGCAGCACCTCAGGAAAGAAGGGCTGCCTCCATCAGATGTGTGGGCTGAACGAGGGCCTGCAGGCATGCAGGAGACAGAAGACCAGCTGCAAGCACACACTGAATGCACAGCTGGGCAAACTTCTTCCCTGAACTTATGGTGTTTTATCTGCCTCTTATGTTGCTGCAACCACTCCAAAGGCAGTAATTTCACAAGCTGGCACAGGTAACACGACCTGGCAGCACAACCTTACAGCTCTGTCCAAACTCCCGTACCACCAGCAGAGGGGTCTGTGCTCCCATTGAGTAGACATGGGAGTTTTCCATTGGTGACTTCACATTTCCTTCAAGGCCTTCAGCTCCTCAACTCCAGTCTGCCGGCTCTGCAGATGCCCAAACCCAGCTGGGGAGCAGGATACAGAACTGCTGCACTGAGGAGACCAGAGCTACCTCAGCACACTTAAAGCCCTGGCCATCCCTGCTGCTGAAGGAGAGACGCACAGAGGCATCCTGTCTTATATCCCAGGTGGTTTTCTTCAGCTGGCTCTTATGAGAAGAAAGCCTGAATAGTTGGTGAGTTAGGGTGTTAGCTTGACTTCAATTACTACTCCTGCGGAAGAGCTCCCATGTGCCTCTAGCAAGTTGCTATCTTGGCTTCTCCTCTATAAAACCTGGGGCAAATGTTCTGCCCTAACTCCAAGGGATGAGTGGAGGACCTCCAGTTTGCGACATGAGAATGCCAGCATGAGTTTAAGCAATGTGCAGTGGTACCAGCACCGGTCACAGCAGGAATGTCTGTGACCACAGACAAGCATGTATTCTGTGAAATGGGGTGCATTTCTTAACATAACAAGTAGTAAAAGTAAAGTATGGGAAACTTAGCTTCCCCTAGACGCAGCAATGAGACAGAACCAAACAACAACAAAATTATGCCAACAAAGAAGAAATGCAGGTGCTACAAGAATAAGAAACAATATCCAGTGATTACCAGTTGCAGAAAGCAAAAGTTTTCAGGCAGGATTTAAAATGTCAGGAGTCAGCAAAATAAAAGGAGATGTGCGACAAAATACAGGCAGTCACAGATAGAAAAGGCACAAAATTAACAAATAGAGGAACAAACTATGGAAAAATACTTGTAAACTGATGAAATGATTGAACTGCAAGGATAGGCAGTAATAATAAGATAAAGAAATAGAGACAACCTTGAACAGCAGCTTTTTTCCAGTCAGGGTACCGCAGCAGTTGACACAGACATAGGCACAGGCATTAGCTGTTAGCATGTTGGTACTGTCCTGACTTCGCACTGCAGTCCCCCACTGTAGAGACCTCAAGACACCGGCAGTCCAAACCAATAGGCAGGGGCAATAACCAGGGACACATTAATTAGCAGAGGATCAGCTTTAGCAAGGGATATATTTGCTTAACTGTTGTTCTCAAGGTACAACTAATGTTTAAGCAATAAACAGCACTGATATTTAACCAGAGTTTGAGCTGCCTCGCCAATTGAATTGCTATGATTCATGCAGCGCAGGAGACATTTCCACTGACAAACAGTTAAGGATGTGCTTACTTTGGCCGTGCCACAAAAATCACTGAAACTGCTGCAGCTCTCCTACCAGCATCAGAGGGAACCACTGCACCCTTGGGATCTGTCACTGCGACCACACGACGTGATGTTTTAAAGAAAGGTATTGGTGCACTCCTAACATCATGTCAGTATGCTTCTCTAGGGTTTCATGCAGGGGATTTAGAGCGCTAATGAAAGCCTTGAGCAAGCAGGAGTGCTGCAGCCCGAGTTAAACTACTTTTCATCCTGTGAAGAGAAAGAACAGCTGATGGGGAAAAAAAAAGCATCCCCGTGAAACATCTGCCTAGAAACATCTGCTTATCACAGGTTAGACCTCAGGTGAACACCGGCGAGAGTGAAAGGGAGCAACGAGCTGATTATGAGTGCGAGTCAAGTTCTCATCCTTTGCATCTCTGAAGTAAAGCAATTCCCACCCCTCCCAAAAAAAAAAAAAAAAAAAAAAAGGAGATAAAATGATTAAAAACATAAAATAGTGATAAAAACGAAAAAAACGAAATAAACTATAATAAAATGAAATAAACTGAAATGAAATGAGCCGAAAGGAAGTGAAACCAAGCGAAAGCGAGCCGCAGGTACCCCGCGGAGCGCCCCGGTGCCGCACGGGACGGTGCCGCGGCCGGCGCTGCCCGGTTCCGGTTTGGGCCGGTCCGGCCCGGCCCGGCCCGCCCGGGCAAAGCCGCAGGGCTCGCGGCGAGCCGCGGGCACCCCCGGCACCCCTCCGGGCACCCGGTCCGGACTCCCCCAGGGCGGCTGCGAGCACTGCCGCGGTTCCCCGGCCCCGCGCTTCCTCATTTGCCCGCTGCGCCGCCGCCGGGCGCTTCCCGCCCCGCACTCACCCCAGGGTGCTGATGAAGCCGTTGACAGAGCCTTCGGCGTACAGGGACACTATGTCCCCGATATACAGAAAGCTGGACATTTTCTCAGACATTTTGCCTCATTTTCAGCCCGTTCCGCGCTCCCCTCACACACACGCACCCTCCTCCCTCCGAGCCGGGCCGGGGGGCGGCCGCCGAAGCGCTGCGGAGCGGGCGGCGAGCGCGGGCCCGGCCGCGGCCCTCACCGTGGCGCTGCCGGGGCTGACA